>OU342741.1:125177280-125777280 GCA_910589775.1 Avena eriantha | reverse complement strand
AAGTACTTTTCTTTAACGTCTTTAAGTTAGGCTTGATAGTTTGAGAAGATGCTCTCATAAGAAATATTAATTGAAGTAAAAGAGAGCATCAAGAAGCAAATTCAAAACAGATTTAAGTCTAACGCACTTCCTATGCATAGGAATCTTGTAAAGAAACAAGTCATGAAAGCACAAAGAAACAAGCATAGTAAAGCAAACCAAGTGCAACTTCAAGACATTGAACATAAAGAGGGGAAACTTAATATTATTGAGATACATAAAACCATATTCCCCTCTCTCATAATAACTTTCAGTAGCATCATGAATAAAATTAACAATATAACTATCACATAAAACATTCTTATCATTATCCACATGCATGTAATAATTATTACTCTCCACATAAGCATAGTCATTCTTATTAATTGTAGTGGGAGCAAATTCAACAAAATAGCTATCATTATTATTCTCATCACCATAATCATCAAATATAGGAGGCATATTGCAATCATAATTAATTTTCTCCTCAATAGTAGGTGGACTAAAAATATCATACTCATCATTGTAATCATCATATATTGGAGGTTTGGTATCATCATAACCAATAGAATAGCTATCTTCCAAAGCTGGGGAACTAAAAATATCATTTTCATAAAAACTAGCTTCCCCAAGCTTAGACCTTTCCATAGCATTAGCAATAATGGTGTACAAAGAATTCATACTAACACGATTGCTATTAGCATGCAAGTAAAGTTCCATAGGTTTTTTAATTTTCTTCATGATACTACGCTAAACTATGATATGTCCAAAACGTATCTACTTTCCCGAACACTGTTGCTATTGTTTCTCCTCTATACTTTTGTGATTTGAATACAACTAATGCAGACTGACGTTGTTTTCAGCAGAATTGCCTTGGTTTCTACTTTTTGTGCAGAAAATCAACTATCAGGAAAAATCCCGAAAAATATGCCAAAAATCCTATTTCACCCGAAGACTCCAGGAGCCAAAATACGAGACGGAGAAGAGCCAGGGGGTGGCCACACTACCTATTGGCGCGGGCCAGGCCAGGCCGCGCCAGGGGGTGGTGTGGGCCCCCCAGGCACCCCCTCGACCTCTCTCTTCGCCTATAAGGAGCCTTCTAACCTAAAAACTTCGGGGAGTTCGACATTTTTCCCGAAGGAGTTCCGCATCGCCGCCACCACCAGATTCCACGAAACAGCACCAGAAACTCCGTTCTGGCAACCTACCGGGACGGGGAATTGGAGGAGATCATCGCCATCATCATCACCATCGCTTCTCCATCGACCATCCATGTTTCCCCCATCTATGAGTGAGTAATCCCCCGCTGTAGGCTATGGGGATGGTAGGGATTGGATGAGATCGTTCATGTAATGGCGTCAGATTGTTAGGGAATGGTGCCTAGTATCTTTTATTAGTGCTTTATGACTTTGTTGCAACTTGTTGTGCTTAATGCCTCTCACTAGGGCCCGAGTGCCATGATTTCAGATCTGAACATGTTATTGATTCATTAAGATAGTATTGTTTTTGGTCTTATCTACAAGTTGTATACACACATTGTTGTCCGGAAAAAATGGCACCGAAGTGACAGAAATAGGGATAACCGGAAGGAAAAGGCTTTGATGTAAGGATCACATGTGTTCACGGAGTGTTAATGCTTTGCTCCGGTGCTCTATTAAAAGGAGCACCTTAATTGCCAGTAGTTCCCTTGAGGCCCGCTGCTAATGGGCTGCCAGGACAAAATATGTTGTGCAAGTTATCATTGCGAGCACGTATGACTATATGGAACACATGCCTAGGATTTTCTAGTACTTGGATGCTTTATCTTATTTATCTGCAATTGCCCTATGTTCTGATTGCTATTTGAATTGTCTTGTCCATGCAATGCCCGTCCATCCATCCCTATGCCTTCCGCACTCGAATTCCACTGTTTACAACTTTTGTTACTACTGTCTTTGCTTTACTACTGCTGTTACTTTACTATTCCTACTAAAAAACTGTTGCTACTGATAAACTGCTGTGAGCAAGATCTTTTCCAAGTGCAGCTGAATTGACAACTCAGTTGTTAAGGCCTATAAATATTTTTTGGCTCCCCTTGTGTCGAATCAATAAATTGAGTTTCACTTCCCTCGAAAATACTGCGATACACCCCTATTCTTGTGTGTCATCAACACTATTTTCTGGCGCCGTTGCCGGGGAGCATAGCTTTATTTATCAAGTTCACTTGGATTCTCTATTGTTCACTGCTATCCATCCATCGTGGGTAAGTCACGTGATGGCAAGGTTCCTATTTTACCATCCACTACAAGAAGAGGTACGATTCTGAAGACCTCTGCTGCTCTTGATTCACCGTCTGTTATGAGTAAGTTCCTTGCACCACCACATACACATGCTACACACACTGCTACTACTGCTGAATCTGAAACTTCTGATGCTTATGATGCTGCTTCTACTGTGCTTGATAAGAGTGGTTCATTAGGTCCTTTCCTAGATGCTACGATTGCTAGAACTATAGCTGGAAATACCGAAACTCCTAATGAAGACACTACCACACCTGCTAGCTCACCTGAGTCTAGTAAGAGTTATGATATTGAAGATGGTTATGTTGAGATGACCGATGAGTTTATTAAAGAATCTAAGAACACCCATGATAGGAGCGCTGCTAAGAGTCTCCTTGAGAGGCGTACTATTAGACCCAGATTGTCTCCTATTGCTAAGTTTGCTACTTCTCCCATAAACATTACAGATGAAGATTATGATTTCTCTCTCGATCTATCTTACATAGCTATTGTCGAGAAAGAACCTTTTTGTGGGACTAAGAATGAAAGTGCGGTAGAACATATGAATGAACTTTCTACCATGAGTGGCTTGTTTTCTGATGATATTAAGATGCGTACTTACTTTGTTGCTCAGATTTTTCCCTTTTCACTGAAAGGAGAAGCTAAAACTTGGTTTACTAATTTACCTCCTGGATCTATTGATAGCCCTGATTGCTTGATTAGTACTTTCCTGTAGAAATATTTTCCTCCCAGTGCTAGACATGCTATTTTGCAGGAACTTTTTGATTTTAAACAGGGAGAAAAAGAGGTATTGCCCGAATCTTGGGCAAGGTTTTGTGCTTTGATTCATGCATAGGCTGGAAGTCCATTACCTAAGAATGAGCTTATTAATATATTTTATAATGGACTAACCGAAGAATCTAGGACATACCTAGATAGTTGTGCTGATTGTGTTTTCTAGAATAGGACTCCTAAGGAAGCTGAGGAATTAATGGCTAAAATAAGCAAGAATTATGAAGATTGGACTCCTCCTAAACAAGCTATACCTGAAGTAATTGTACCTGAACCATCTATTCCCGTGCCTATTCAACCATCAAAGAAGAGGGGAGTTATTGAATTAAATGATGAAGTGATGAAGGAAGCTAAGAAATGTCTTAAGGAGAAGGGAATTAAAGCTATAGATGTCAAGAATTTACCTCCTATAGAAGAATTATGTAAGCCTATTCCCTACTCATCCACTATTGAGGTACACTCTCTCCAACATTTTGATGAAGGTGATATCCCTTACTCTAAACCTCTTGATCAATGCTTAGAAGAATTTTATATCTTTATTGTTAAGCAAGATAACTTTAATAAAAGGGTGCAAAATCATCTAATGGAAAACACTAGAGCTATTATTGAGTTGAAAGCTATTGTGGAAAGAACATCTAATGATGTTAAAATGATTGTTAAACACTTTCAAATGGTTCAAACTCAAATAGATCAACTCGTTAAAGTGCAAAACGACTTGCTAGTTAATGCTGCTAAAGAAAAATATGCTTATGAAATTAGAACTAGAAGTGGTGCTGCTACCCAGGATCCTCTATATCCTGAGGGGCATCCCAAAAGAATTGAGCAGGATTCTCAACAAGTTGAAAATAGTGGTTCTACTCGTAAGAAAAGGAAAAAGAAACATAAAACTATTGTAGAACCCTCTGAACCTGCTATAGATCCTAATAGTATATCTATCTCTGATGCTGAAACTGAAAGTGGTAATGAAGAAAATGTTGTTCCTAATGAAGAAAAAGTTGAAGAAGAACCTGAAAACCACACTAAGAATACTAAATACACCAAAGAAGATTTTATTGCTAAGAAACATGGTAGTGAAAGAGAACCTGGGGTCCAAAAAGCTATGCCTTTCCCTGATAAGAAACACAAGTCAAAGGAAGATGAACACTATAATAAGTTTTGTGAGTGGATGAAGCCTTTATTCTTACAAATTCCTTTGACTGATGCTATTAAATTGCCTCCTTACTCAAAGTATATGAAGCACATTGTCTCGAATAAAAGGAAGATCCCTAATGAAGAAATTTCTACTTTGCTTGCTAATTATTCCTTCAATGGTAAGGTTCCTAAGAAACTTGGAGACCCAGGGATTCCAACTATCCCTTGCTCTATTAAGAACAGTTATGTTAGAATTGCTTTGTGTGATTTGGGAGCTGGAGTTAGTGTTATGCCTTTCTCTCTCTATACGAGGCTTCAACTTGAAAAATTAATACCAACTGATATATCTTTGCAAATGGCTGATAAATCTACCACTATTCCTGTGGGTATATGTGAGGATGTACCTGTTCAGGTGGCTCACAATTGCTTGATATTTACTGATTTTGTTGTGCTTGAAATGCCCGAAGATGATAATATGTCTATTATTCTTGGGAGACCTTTTCTTAATACTGCAGGAGCTGTTATTAATTGTAATCAAGGAAAGGTGACCTTCAATGTTAATGACAAGGAACATACTGTCTATTTCCCCAAGAAGATTGAAAGGACTTATGGTTTGAATTCCATTGAACATGTTGAAGGCATTCAAGTTGGAGAAATATATTGTCCCATACCAAGAGAAAATTTTGAAACTATTATGATTGGGACCATTGCTATCAAGGTTGAGGTAACATAATCATTAGTGGAGTACAAAGTTTTGTCTCATCTGCAATTGTTTTCGTAGCAAGACTTGATCAACCTTGTTAACAAAAGGATTCCATTGAACAAACAATGTTTTCATTATGATTATCTCCGTTTATTTCTATACTTTGCATTTTAGTTTTTGCTTTCGTTTAGTTTTCTTTTTGTTGTTAGTTGCTTGCATGTTAGAACTTCTGTAGTTCTAGCCTTGTTTTGTCCTTGCATCATGTTTCCAAAAGAAAAAAATTTGTCTGTCAGAAAAATCATTCTTCTATTTCTGAAAAATGCCCAAAAATAAAGTGTCTCGAAAAATTCCAGAAAATTCATATTAAATTTTTACGTGAAAAAAGGGGCAGAGGAGTACCTGGAAGGTACCGGGGGGCCCACCAGGCAGGCACACCACATGGTGGCGCGGCCATCCTTGGGTGGCGCCATGCCCTGGTGTGGGCCACCCCTGGCCCCCCACTAACTCTCTCACCTGCCACTTTCTTCTCTCTCCCGAGTAAGCTCCAGTTCATTGCTCAAAATCACGTTCTTGCTGTGCTTGCTCTCGTTTTTTTTCGATCTCCTTGCTCAGCCCATCTTTCTTGCTGAAACTTGGAGCATTTGTTCCCTGGTATGTGACTCCTCCCCTTGTCCAAGTAGATTTGTGTTTAGTGGATTATATATTGACTATTTTGCTGCTGTAGGTGACTAGTTATGAGAGCTTGTAAGCTTGTTTGATGCTTAGAGATATAGTTTTGATGCATGTTTAGGCCTCTTGCAAGTCCCTATGAGTAGAGTCCTTCATTATATTTACTTTGCAATCACTTGTTTAATAGGTGTTTAAATTTTAGAATACCAAGCATGAACAACCATACTTTTGGAGAGATATTTGAGAGTGATGCACCTAGGAGGTCGAGGCCCTCGAGGACAGCCTCTCAAGCTAGGCCATCATACAATGCAGATCTCATTGCAACTCGTATTGGCAGTGAAAGGGATGTTGGGGATGCTCTCCCATCCTCTTTTCCTTGTTTTACTTTCTTACAAGCTATAGGTATTCTTGATGATTTCTTGCTACTGATTGAGAGGGTTGGTTTGACCTCATATATGCAAGATGAGAGTGCGCAATACGCTATGCTCACCAAAACTTTTGTTGAGAGCTTCACATTTACTAACAAACCCTATCAGTCTACTGTCTCTTTTAAAATCTATGATCTCCCTTCACCATGCCTTTGGGGAGATTTTGCAGTATTGTAGGTCGCATGACAGGGACCGTGAAGAAAATTCAAGGGCGACCCGCTGATTTGTTGGAGCTTTACCGAGGGGTGACCAATGATGATGACCGCGTGGCGCAACGTAGAAAGATAAGAAATATCCAACTCCCTGCTCTTAGATACTTTGCATATTATCTTGCTACTAGTGTACTGGGTAGGGAGAACACAAGTAATATCTCCAACTATCATTTATCTTTCCTTGCTGTTGTGCTTAACAATGATACTCGGTACAATCTTGGCTCGCTTATTGCTCGCCGCCTAGCTGCTAGGGGGCCTATCTATGGGGTATCATTGCATCGCGTATAGTCAATGCATTAGGTCTTTCAGTGGATCCCTATGATGCTATGCTGGCACCACAGAGGCTTGACCTTGTTGCCTTGAAAACTCATCACTTTGTCACTGCTACTTCTGATTTGAACAATCCAGTATATAGGATGCTTTTCACTGATGGGGATGAAAGGGAGATCCTTTTGTCACAACCTGCTTTGTTTAGTGTTCACAGGAGACCGTGGTCGCGCTCCAAGGAGGAGGTGGACGAGCAGCTTCGCTTGCTGGGTTTCCACGAGCAGCACCAGGAGGATGTGCCCTCCTATGATTACTCCGCGCATTGCGGAGGGACATACTCGAGTTTGCACCAGGATGAGGGGACCTCTTCGTCGTACCAGGGTGACACTTCATCCTGGCCAGCTTGGGATTGGTACCCAATTAGGCCAAAAGCCTAAGCTTGGGGGGAGGTACGCCGACACCGCACTCATCTCCATATCATGTTGCGTTGGTACTTTGTATATTCATGCTTTCGTTCTCTTTTTAGTTTTCTTTCTCTTTCTTTGCTTTTGCTTTCTAAAAACACAAAAAGACCAAAAATATTTCTATTGTTTCTCTTTGGTTTGCTTCTTCTTTTTGCCTTGGTTTGCTTTTCCCTTTTTGCTTTGTTTGAACTATTCGAAAAACCCAAAAAGGTTTTGCTTTTCTTGTTTTTCCCTTTTGGTTCTTGTGTAAAAAAATCGAAAACACCAAAAATATTTGTCGTTCTTCGTTGGTTTTGTGAGTTTGCCACAGGGTTCAGCAGTCCTCAGTGGAATATTGGTTTCATATTATTATTCAAGCCACACAAGTGAAGAGCAATAATGAGGATTAATGACAACTTGAGGCGTGGTAAGAGGCTGGTAATGAACTCTATTTGTTTTCATTTTTGTACATATACTCATCACTGTGGGCTTGCTTAGTCCGTTCAAGTAGGGTGTATGTCATCTTTGGATGCTTAGTAGTTCTTGCTTTCTTATGATTAGCTCCAACTCGTTAATAGTTTGTAGCATCTCTTATGAATGTT
This sequence comes from Avena eriantha, assembly GCA_910589775.1. Lineage (NCBI taxonomy): Eukaryota > Viridiplantae > Streptophyta > Magnoliopsida > Poales > Poaceae > Avena > Avena eriantha. Next base: position 125,769,757 of record OU342741.1, on the reverse strand, counting down.
TGCTTGCATTGCTCTATTCATAAATTGGTATGACACCACGGTATCCTCCTCTGAATGTTTCATTTGAATTGACTTGGCACATGCTCACGCATGCACATGACTGTGATAATCAGTTAAGCCTTGATGAATTATTTTGCCTTGAGGATCTTGAATCACATTCATGCCATGAGTAGTCCTATTTTGTTGCAAGCATGATAATGACAGCTATTGCTCTCTCGTTTGTTGCTCCCTTACTATTGCTAGCCTTCACTTTCACTGAGTATGTTTTACCCAAGTTCCCAACTCGCTAAACCAAATATTTCCAAAGTGTCCACCATACCTACCCATGAGCATCATTTGCTACCTCCGTGCATATTCAATATGCCTTGTTTTCTTCCGAATAAAATGTTTGCTTGTTATGAGAAAGTTAGTTAGTAAAGCTCTCACGAACTTGATGGCACACTTTATTTTCTTGCACTTAATAAACCTGAACCATTGCGTCCTTCTTTGTTGCGCATATGCTTGCGATTTATGAGTTGAAGTTAGCAGAACCATGTATCATGGGGACCGCTTTCAACACTTCATAGGTACTTTGTACCTAGTTGATATCATGTTCTTTTTCTTATGGATCCCGGCGGTGTGAAATAAAAGTGGAACTTGTCAGATCATGGAGTTTGTATGTATGTTAGAGAAACGCCTGGGCCGCTAGCCTAAGCCATGCCTAATCATGGTGAAAACTTGCAGCATAACCATAATGAGCATTCTATGAAGCATCCTCAATAAAAATCTATGCACATAGTAAATAAAAAGATCGCTGAGATGCTCATTGTCTGCTTGCCTTGTTATTTTTATTATGGGATAGCTCCCGTGTCATGTGCAAGGGGTACCCCGTTGGCGGTTCTCTATGATACGTATATACTTACAATGACAAGATCTTACTTGTGACTGAAGTTGAGTAGAATGAGGATCAGGCTTTGTAAGTAAGGGGCATGAGACTTCGATTTATAACTTGTCAAACATATCCTCTTTGTTGTGTCACTTTAACCTTAACCATTTAAAGATGCTTATGATAGGGGAAATGAGAGCTCAAAGCTAATGAGTACCATACATTCAGCATTTGGACGCTTTTCAAAATTATTCAAAACCTTATTCTTTACTTGTTGAGTCTCCATTTATTCTTTGAGCACCTTCTTGAGAGCATAGTTGTCATTCTTTGTGTTAGTTCCATTACTGGATTATTTGTGTTATGACTTTGATCCTTGTATCCTTGATATCTTTACTTCTAGTCATCACTTGAACTTCAGAGGTGCCTTGATATTCATAATCAAAGGCAAGCGAGATACCACTCTATCATACCTTTCTATGAGCATTATAATTTTAGTTATGTTTGTGCCTCATGCTACTTATTATTCTTGAGTTGGAATCTCTTCATAGCTTGCAATGACTATTAAGTAGACTTAGTTGCATACTCTTTATTATGAACTGTTTAAGTAGTTGATCGCATTGCTGAGAATATTTACATCTTATGAAGCAAATGTGTTCGTGAAAGTTCTTTTATCGCACTCAGTTTTCAACTAATTGCTTGAGGACAAGCAATAAGCTAAGCTTGGGGGAGTTGATAGGTCCAATACGTATCTACTTTCCCGAACACTTTTGCTATTGTTTCTCCTCTAGACTTGTGTGATTTGGATACAACTAATGCGGACTGACGCTGTTTTCAGCAGAATTGCCTTGGTGTCTACTTTTTGTGAAGAAAATCAACTATCAGGAATAATTCCTAGAAAATATGCCAAAAATCCTATTTCACCAGAAGACTCTAGGAGCCAGAATACGAGACAGAGAAGAGCCAGGGGGTGGCCACACCATCTGCTGGCGCGGGCCAGGCCAGGCTGCCCCAGGGGGTGGTGTGGGCCCCCTAGGCACCCCCTCGGCCTCTCTCTTCGCCTATAAGGAGCCTTCTGACCTAAAAACTTCGGGGGGGTCAACGTTTTTCCAGAAGGAGTTCCGCTCCGCCGCCACCACCAGATTCCACGAAACAGCACCAAAAACTCCGTTCTGGCACCCTGCCGGGACGGGGAATTGGAGGAGATCATCGCCATCATCATCACCATCGTTTCTCCATTGACCATCCATGTTTTCCCCATCTATGAGTGAGTAATCCCCCGTTGTAGGCTATGAGGATGGTAGGGATTGGATGAGATCGTTCATGTAATGGCGTCAGATTGTTAGGGCATGGTGCCTAGTATCTTTTATTAGTGCTTTATGACTTTTTTGCAACTTGTTGTGCTTAATGCTTGTCACTAGGGCCCGAGTGCCATGATTTCAAATCTGAACATGTTATAGATTCATTATGATAGTATTGTTTTTGGTCTTATCTACAATTTGTATACACACGTTGTTGTCTGGAACCAATGGCCCCGAAGTTATAGAAATCGGGATAACCGGAAGGGAAAGGCTTTGATGTGAGGATCACATGTGTTCACAAAGTGTTAATGCTTTCCTCCAGTGCTCTATTAAAAAAGTATTCCAAAGTATGGACAAAACACAAGAAAGTAGATAAAAAACCAAGCATGGAACATCAAAAATTATAGATACATTTGTAATGTATCACCCCTCGAAGACCCGGTCTACATGACTACTTTTGGTGGACTCGGTCCTCTCGTCTTGGTCGCCCTCTGGTCCTTCACAAAGCTGGGGTTTCCAGCAACGTCCTTTGCTATTCGACCAACGCCTCCCTTATCGCTTGAGCACCAAAGTGGTAAGGGACAGTTGCCTTGGCCCTGATGACGTTTTGGTGTCTTTGCATCAGAATGTGGTCTGTCTGGCCTTTTTTACCGAGGCGACCTGCGTGGCCTTGGTCTTTTCCGTAGGGTTTTGTCCTCTTCTTCCTTCTCGTCGTGGGATTACGAACATGCCCATGGACACGCCCGGATCCCCAGGCTAGCCTTTGGCCCTGCCGAGCTCCCCTCTTGAGGCGAGGGCCTCGGGTTCCCTCTTGAGGTCTCCTGTCGCGTGCTCCTGCTTCCGAAGGGGGCGATGGCCCTGCCGGTGGGCCCATCGGCCCTAGGATCATGGTACTCAAGTGTCAGGACTCTGACAGAAACAGACTCGACTCAGTGTTAGCCAACAAAAACGACCGAGCTGATTGTATACTCCCTCGGTTCACAATTACCTCGCGTTCTAGGTTTAGTCAAAGTCAAACTTTACAAAGTTTGACCGAGAATATAAGAGAACATCTATTAAATTCTATGCATATAATATAAAAATATAGATTATGAAAATTCTAATACAATAGATTATATATATTTTTTGTTGATATTTTTTCCTAAATATATGGTCAAAGTTTGCAAATTATACTTTGACTAAACCTAAGACGCGAGTTAATTGTGAATGGAGGAAGTATTTTTTAGCGGAACGAGCTGCTACGTACTCCCGCCGTTTCAAAATATAACGTTTTAGCTTTGTGAATGGAATGTATCTAGACTTCTTTTAGTGTCTAGGTTCATCTAGATTTGGAGTGAACCTAGACACTAAAAGAGGTCTAGATACACTTCATCCACAAAGCTAAAACGTCTTATATTTTGAAACGGAGGGAGTACTTACCTGGCTTGAGTTTTTCTTGTGTGGAACTTACCTGGGTTGAGTAAACAGCGACCGAACTACCATGGGCCGGCCCATGTTGACTCCGCCTCAGGCGGCGTGAGTTGGACGCGCCGCGTCGCGCGGCCAATATCACCACCCAAGGTTTGCCACACTAGCCATACCGTTCCGTCTACTAGGCCCAAATGAACCGTTCCATGCACGTCCATGGCCCTAAACGATCAGGCTCGTGCAGCCGAGAGTCGCAACGCTTATAGTAGCCCCCCAGGCTGTCCAATCGGAAGCTGGGCGCGCTCGCATGCCGGCGCTACCGAAAGTTGGAAAGCATCGGCGTTCTGCCGGAGTTTGGCGTCAGTACGTAGATTTGAGGGTTTTGGGTAGGATTTGTTTTAGGGTACGTGAGAAGAAAACCGTGAACGGGTGGGCTCCCACGTTCACTCGCATGTTTGCTAATCGCGAGCTCCCGGCGTCCCCGCCGCGCTTAGCCTACCTCTGCGAGCTGAGTAGCTAGCCAGCGCTAGCTCGCCGCCACATTGCTGGCCGGAGAAGAGACTGAACTCTTTTTTTGAACTTCAAAAGGAACTCCTCTTTTGAACTTCACATGGAATGTGGTTAGTTTCCTGGCACTTCCTGTAGAGTGCTTTCCTGATTAGCTTCTGCATTGACTATGGAATTCCGCAGAAGTGGCCAGCTAAAAGTTCCCGGTATGGAAGTAGTGCCAAGTGTAAATGGTTACTCTACCACAACTTTGGATCCACCAACCCTAAATAGGTTCTTTAATCTTTACTTAAGGTAATGCTCATCAGGATCCGGAAAGATCCGCTGCATTGTGTCCCATGCATGCGAGCCCATGCTTAATTTCCGAATCAATCTCGTGGTAGCCACAACGAAAGTCCCAATTAATCAATGTTATCCTCAGGTCAATTTTGTATTGGTTTGGTTATCTTACTGGATCCGTTTGGTGGAGTGAACAACTGTTGCGGCTCGAGATGGCCACAAGTTCTCCATGTTATTTGATCCGACTTGCCTGATCTCTTGTTAGGGATTATAGCAGAGTACTTGTGGTCCTGTAGGGTACGTGTCACTAGTAGAAAAACTAGCTTTGGTTTGCATCGGTCAAGAGCATTAGTCCCGGTTCCCCCTCGAACCGGGACTAATTCAAGCAATTGTCCCAGTTCGAGGGGATCGAGGGACGCACGGGAATCAGGGGGCATACGTCCCGGTTCATAATATGAACCGAGACTAAAGGTCAGGCCCCAGACACGTCGCATGCCGCCAACCTTTAGTCCCGGTTCGTATTACGGACCGGGACGAATAGCCAGCATATAAATGCAGCGCCCCAGCTAGCATCCACCCTCTGTTTTTTCTCTTTGTTGAAGGAGTGAGGTGTGGTGTGCTAGTTTTTTTCCCTATGCACATTAGGTGTTCAACGAAATGTCTGAGAGAATGATACGCTTGATTACACACAAAATAAAAATGATATGAGGTGCCCGAACCACACTTAAGTGTTTCTCCTCTTTCTTTCCTTCTTGATCGAGGTTAGCAAACCTTATCCTTCATCTGTCATTATTATTATAATAATGCATGCGTCGACGTAAAGTGGTCATCTCACTATTCATGATGTTCTGTAATAATAATGCAATCGAACCAGCGGGGATGGATGTACGTTCACCGACGTGAATCCGTGTACATTCAAGGCGTGGATAAATTTATCGATGTGGCTAAGGCAAACAAAGAGAATGGATTTATGTGTTTTCCATGTGTTCAATGTCGGAACATCAAGGAGTACTCTTCCTCGAAAATCATTCGCGGCCACCGGGTTCGAAGAGGTTTCATGCCCAGCTATAATTGCTGGACTAAGCACGGAGAAAGAGGGGTTATGATGGAAGACAATGAAGAAGAAGAGGATGATGACAACTATTGTCATATGTTCCCTTAATACAATGATACTGCAATGGAAGAGAATGCAGAAGAAGGAGGTGAAGAACAGGTATCAGATGAGCCCATTGATGATCTTGGTCGGGTAATTTCTAATGCAAAGCGAGACTGTGAAACAGAGAAGGAGAAGTTGAAGTTGGAGGGTATGTTAGAGGATCACAAAAAATTGTTGTACCCAAATTGCGAAGATGGCAGCACAAAGCTGGGTACCACACTGGAGTTGCTGAAATGGAAGGCAGAGACTGGTTTATCTGACAAGGGATTTGAGAAGTTACTTAAAATAATGAAGCCGAAGCTTCCAAAGGATAACGAATTGCCCGAGAGTACTTACGAAGCAAAGAAGATTCTCTGCCCTCTAGGATTAGATGTGCAGAAGATACATGCATGCATAAATGACTACATCCTCTACCGCGGTGAGGAGTACGAGAATTTAGATAAATATCCGGTATGCACTACATTGCGGTATAAGATCAAACGATATGACCCTGGTGATGTTGATGGCGATGACGAGCCCCCTAGGAAGAGGGTTCCTGCTATGGTTATGTGGTATGCTCCTATAATACCAAGGTTGAAACGTCTGTTTAGAAACAAAGAGCATGCCAGGTTATTGCGATGGCACAATGAAGACCGTAAGAAAGACGGGAAGTTGAGACACCCCGTTGATGGGTCGTAGTGGAGAAAAATCGAGAGAGAGTTCTTGGACTTTGCAGGTGACACGAGGAACTTATGGTTTGGTCTAAGTACAGATGGCATGAATCCTTTTGGGGAGCAGAGCTGTAGTCACAGCGCCTGGCCTGTGACTCTATGTATCTACAACCTTCCTCCTTGGTTGTGCATAAAGCGTAAGTTCATTATGATGCCAGTGCTTATCCAAGGCTCGAAGCAACCCGGCAACAACATTGATGTGTACCTAAGGCCATTAGTTGAAGAACTCTTACAGTTGTGGGGAAAACCAGGTGTACGTGTGTGGGATGAGCACAAACAGGAGCCATTTGACCTAAGAGTGCTGCTTTTCGTAACCATCAATGATTGGCCTGCTCGTAGTAACCTTTCAGGACAGACAAACAAGGGATACAAGGCATGCACACATTGTTTAGATGATATTGCAGCTACATATTTGCATAAATGTAAGAAGGTTGTGTACCTGGGGAATCGTCGATTTCTTCCGATCAATCATCAAGTAAGAAAGAAAGGTAAGCATTTGAAAGGTGAGGCAGATTACCGAAAGAAGCCTGACTCCCTACTAGTGATGATGTGTTTGGTATGGTCAAGGGCATAGAAGTAATCTTTCGAAAGGGTCCTGGCGGTAAACCTGTTCCCAATGACGCCACTACCGGACACGCGCCCATGTGAAAGAAGAAATCTATATTTTGGGAGCGACCGTATTGGAAAGTCCTATGTGTCCACTCTTCAAATTGACGTGATGCACGTGACGAAGAATCTTTGCGTGAACCTGCTAGGCTTCCTGGGCATGTATGGAAAGACAAAAGATACACCAGAAGCAGGGGAGGACCAACAACGTATGAAAGACCCAAAAAACATGCATCCACAGAACAAGACGGATAAAGGGCGTCGCTTAAGTCCTGCCAGCTATGCTCTTACAAAAGCAGAGAAGGAAATATTTTTTGAAGTCCTTTACAGTATTAAGGTGCCATTTGGATTCTCGTCTAACATAAAGGGGATAATAAATATGGCAGAGAAAAAATTCCAAAACCTGAAGTCTCATGACTATCACGTGATTATGATGCAGTTGCTTCCGATTGCATTGAGGGGGCTTCTACCGGAAAATGTTTAAGTACCCATTGTGAAGCTGTGTGCATTCCTCAATGCAATATCTCAAAAGGTGATCAATCAAGATATTTGAAAAGGTTATAGAAGGATGTGGTCCAATGTCTTGTTAGTTTTGAGTTGGTGTTCCTACCATCCATCTTCAATATTATGACGCATCTCCTGGTTCACCTAGTCGAAGAGATTTCCATTCTCACTCCTATATTTCTACACAATATGTTCCCATTTGAGAGGTTCATGGGAGTGTTAAAGAAATATGTTCATAACCATGCTAGGCCAGAAGGAAGCATCTCCAAGGGCTATGGAACAGAGGAGGTCATTGAGTTCTGTGTTGACGTTATTCCTGACCTCAAGCCGATTGGTGTTCCTGAATCACGGCATGAGGGGAGACTGAGTGGAAAAGGCACGCTGGGAAAGAAAGCAACGGTATGTAGGGATGGACAATATTTCACTCAAGAACACTACATGGTTCTACAGAATTCTACCTTGGCAGCTCCGTATATCATGGAACACAAGCATATTGTATGGTCCAACAACCCGGGAAAGCCAGACTCCTGGATTAGAGATGAACACATGAAGACTTTCGGCAGTTGGTTGCGAACACATCTAATGAATGACACCGCTGTTGGACATCAGCTCTACTTGTTGGCTAGGTCACCATCTTCTACTATATTGAATTACCAAGGGTACGAGATAAATGGGAATACATTTTACACGATCGCCCAAGATAAAAGGAGCACCAACCAGAACAGTGGTGTCCGCTTTGATGCAACCGATGATAATGGCAAAAGGACACATACTATGGTTACATAGAGGAGATATGGGAACTTGACTATGGAGTTTCTTATAAGGTCCCTTTGTTTCGGTCCAAATGGATCAACCTGAATGGAGAAGGGGTAAAGGTAGACCAATTGTACGGAATGACAACAGTACATCTCAACAATCTTGGTTACAGAGACGAACCATTTGTCCTAGCCAAAGATGTGGCACAGGTTTTCTATGTGAAGGACATGTCCTCCATACCGAAGAAAAAAATGAGCAAAAGAATAAATCACAAGATGAGCCAAAGCGTCACATAGTTATTTTAAGGAACAGAAATATCGTGGGAGTCGAGGACGAGACAGACATGCTAGAAGATTATAATAAGTTTGATGAAATTCCACCCTTCACAGTGAAAATTGATGCAAGCATCCCGTTAAGCAAAGAAGATGCTCCATGGGTACGGCTAAAGCAACCATAAACAGGCATAAAAAATTCATAAACGGTCCGAACAATGAAAATCCTTCGCATGGTGTCATATTATATGATATAGTTGCAATGAAAAATACCAAACCTGGTATATTGATTATGTCTCGAAAAAACCTTCACAGAATGACCAATCATGTTCGAGGTTTCATGGCTTTTGGTCCAAATGACCAATGTTATATGCATAATCGAGGCATAGTTTGTGATACTGTGCCCATATTGTGCATGCATGTGCATCGTTGGATGGCTAACAATGTTGTAGGACGAGATGACCCTGGTGATGTTGATGGTGATGACCTTGGCATAATTTCGACCGTACCGACGGGTGACCATAAGCTAGCATTGCCCAGTAGTTAGTTAGTTAGTTAGTTAGTTAGTAGTAGTAGTTAGTAGTATTAGGGTAGTAGTAGTAGTTAGTTAGTTAGTAGTAGTAGTAGTAGTAGTAGTAGTAGTAGTAGTTAGTAGTAGTAGTAGTAGGGATGGTACCCGCCGGGTTCGGGGCTGGGTCCCGTCGGGTTTGCGGATTTGTGAGTTACTGCTTTCCCCTTGGAGTTATATGATCCCACTGGCGTTTGAGGTTAGGGACGGGCGCGACAATGCGTGCCATATAGGAACGATGGACGGGCACGACAACGCGTGCCATATAGGGACGATGGACGGGCGTGACAACACGCACCATATAGGGACAATGGACGGGGGCGGCAACGCGCGCCATATAGGGACGATGGACGGGCACAGCAACACACGCCATATATTAGGGTTTCTTTGAATTATGGTTTACATCCCTAGTGTTGGGTTCGCAGCATAGAAAACAAAATTTTTCCTACGATGGGAACTATACGCCAAGATCTATCTACTAGATACAAGCAATAGGTGGATATACATCCATAGAGAACTTACCCTCGAAGACAACAAAGCTTTGTTAACGGTTGGAACTCGTGGATGATGTAGTCGTACACTTGCTGATCTCAAGATCGTGATGAAGTCCAGCAGGTCCGGCTCCAGCACGTCCATCAGATCCAGCTCCAGCAAGTCCAGCACCACCAAGTCCAGCACCGCAAAGCAGCGGTGCATCCGTGATCGCACACACGTCCGGTACCCCGACAACCTCCATCCCTCACTCCAGCAAAGCAGCGGAAGCAGCAACTCCTTTCCAGATAAAGCCACCGCGAACATGTATCTCGCTAATCCGAGACCATGGAGGAATAATACTAGAGGGGGAGAGAGATCCTTCATGAGGAGGTGTGAGTGTGAAGGTGTGAGAGGGGGCCTTTTATAGGAGGAGGGGGTGCCCCTCCCCATGGCCGGCATCTCAAGGGGTGACCCTTCACCTCCTCATTCATGTGGTGGTAACTCCCTCCACATAAATTTTCCCCTTCACATTCTCTTTTAAAGTCTCCACTTTAAATGCATTAAATTTCTCCAAATTTAATGCTCTCTCATTTAATAAAACTCTTTTATTAGTTTTATTCAGAATTTTGTTAATTAATTTAATTAACAAACATTCACATAAAACCCCCCGCAACATTTCAATATTACATGCAGAACCAATTTCAGCAATTTCATCCGAAACAGTTTCGGTGTCTATTGAAATAATTCCAGCTCTTTCTTAAATATTTATCTAAAACATATTTGCTCAAATGGTGTCGGTATCCCTTAAGTGTGTCACCCTACGGTTCGCGAATAATGCAGACATGATCGAGACCCCTCTCAGATAAATAATCAGAAACGAGACCTGGAGATCCATACTGACTCCTACACATTCAACGATGACTTCTGTGATCGTGAGAACCTTTAACGTTAGTAACTAAATCCTTTTGTCTCATGATATAATACATGTCCGAGATTCGATCATCGGTATCCAAATACCTAGTTTGATCTCGTTACTAACATGCACTCTTTTCTCGTTCCCGTGATATAACATTCTAGTGATCACATCACTTGCTTGCAAGCTATCTTAATGTGATATCACCGAGAGGGTCTAGAGTATATCTATCCATCATCGGGATGGACAAATCCAACTCTTGATCCATGAGCCTCAACATAACACCTTCGTAGCACTGAACCCACCTTTATAGTCACGCTGTTACGGTGTGACGTTTGTTGTTATCAAGATACTCTTCTGATGTTAGCAATTAACATGATCTCATGGTCTAAGGACTAAGATTACTTCGTATGATGTTATTGCAATATAAACATAATGACTTTGATCGTAATGCTATACTTCGGATGAATGTTCATCACATCATTCCACCAATGTTGTGGCCTCGTTATTAACAACATCCAGTGTCCATGATCAAGAAACCTTGATCATCTTGTTAATCAACGAGCTAGTTTATATGAGAGGCATTACTAGGAACTTTGTATTTTGTTTATTAAACACACATGTATTAATGTTTCCAATTAATAAAATTATAGCATGCATAATAAACATTTATCATAAACATGGAATAAGATAATAACCACTTTATTATTGCCTCTCGGGCATATTCCCTTCAGTCTCCCACTTGCACTAGATTCAATAATCTAGTTTGAAAAACTTTGCGTACTAAACACCTCCGGATCTGACAGTTTCATATACGTGATTGCTAGTGGTTAACATAATCTCCGGATCTGACAGTTTCAGGTCCGTGTGTATTTTCATGTCTTTGCGTCTCTACGCATCACTCATTCTCAAATGAGATGGCATTGTATAAATTTGGTCCTTTGGTGAGACCTTTAGTTCTTTCGGGTTAAAATATGTTGATATTATTGTCATACAATATATCTTCATAGTATTAGCCCATTTTGAACCACGCCTAGTTTGATAACAAACTACTGAACACAAATGCCCTCCTTTGTTGCTACTATAGCAGTCATATACTGAGCCTTTTGTTGTAGTATCTGTCACAATGTCTCAACTTTGGAACTCATCCAAATCCATCATGGAACATCATTTCCATTACATTGTGTCACCTATAGTCTAAATTGAGATAAATTTTAAGTTGTATCTTGTGACAAAACTAGTATCAATGTAACACTTTATAATGAACTACCTTTAACTATTTGTCACTTATTAATGATATATTCTTAGTTCTTCCAAAGCTCATAGGAATATCTTTACTATCGTCCAATGATCATCTTATGAATCATTCTGGTATGTGCTCATAACATTTAGAGCATAGGACATATCTAGATATATACATATCACGGTATAATCGATCAAAATCTTCATGTGATTTTACTCACCAAGTGTCAAAACACTTGAATCTTGATACAATCCTTTCCATGCAGCAAGAACCTTTCTTGTTGTTTCCATATGGAACCCTTTCAATATCTCATCTATGTATGTCTGGCACAACCATATTAGCGCCTCAATCTATCCATATAGATATTGATGCCAAATATTCCGGCTTTGCCCAAGTCTTTCATCGAAATCTTATTTTAATGAAATTATTAACTTGTGTCAATAAAAGATATATCATTTCCAATCAACAATATGTACTCTGCATAATGTATTGGAAATTTGTCTCAGCGCTCCCACTTAATTTCTTGCAAATGCAAGCATCTTAATCATCTCCAATGAATTTAAACTCTTTTAACAGTTTCATCATGGTGAAGATTCCAACTCCGCTATGCTTACTTCAACTATTGAAGTTTGCATGCCCTTTTAGCACCCTTTGAATTAACAAAACCCTTCGGACCGTGTCTTGTACACGTCCTAGGTAACCATTCTATTAGAAGAACCTTGTTTTGTTTATTCAACTACCATATACCAAATTATATGTAGTTGTTGCTACATTAATCCGTCAAGACTAAATATCGCTATGAAAGATCAAATCTTATCATAGTCAACTCCTTGAACATTGTTGTAAACTTCTTTCCGACATGTCGACTATTTCATAGATGTTAAACATCCATGTCTATTTCTTTATAGATCCAAACACGACCGATAGGCTTTATGCCTTTTCAGAGGGTCTTCCATGTTCATAAACTTGATTCTCGTGTATGTATACTATCATAGATTCTATGACTTCTAGTCATTTTATGGAGTCAGGGCCCATCATCGCTTCTTTGCATTCAGTCGGTTCATCATTGTCAAAACAATAACGACCTTTTTATCAAATATTACTATATGATTCTTACTGACCAACACGGTTCAATATGAACTCTAATCTCCAAGATTACAACCTTTGTAATCACGGGAGCAATGAGCATTGTGGCTGCCACCGGGACACTTTCCGGCACTGCGCTACTTAGCACATATAGCTAAGGTTCAACAACCTTATCAAAGTTCTATTGTACTCCCACTTAACTTTTCGCGAAAAATTCCTTCTCAAGAAACTTGACGTTCCAAGTAACAAACTCTTTTGTCCTCGGTGTTATGGAGAAATTCCCAAAAAATTCTTTGGGATAACCTACAAAGACGTGCTTATCTGACTTTGGTTGTAAACATTTTACTTATGCATAGCATACCAAAATTTAAGAAAAGACAATTCGGGTTTTATCCCAAACCATAACTTATAAGGTGTCATTTCAACGGATCACGATGGTGCTCTTTTCAGTGTAAAAGCGGTAGTCTCTAAAGCTTCAATCCTTAAAACATAATGGAAGTTTTATAAATGACACCTTTGATCTTACCATGTCAAACATGGTTTGATTTCATCTCTCGAATATGCCATACTCCTATGGTTTATTGGGAAACACAAATCATGGAACAATTTCTCAAATCTTAGGTGTTTTGCTAAACATGTAAATCAGATATCTTCCTTTATGATCAAATCATAAACTCTTTTATTTTCTTGTTACAATGATTTTTCACTTCATCTTCAAAGACTTTGAACGATTTTCAAATGTTTCATACTTTTTCGTTATTAAGTAAATATATAGATATATTCACTCAAATTTCTGGAGAAAGCATATGAAGCAAAAAGATCTATCGCATATGGCTACATATAATGGACTATATGTTTGGCCACGTAGAGACAAACAAAACTTTTTTCCCTAAGCGGTGATCCCAAGATCCAGCTCAGGTAGAAGGGAACGAGGATTACCACTAGAAGCGCAGCTGCGGAATTGATGAAGCACGTCGCTTGATGCAGTGCAGTCCTCGCGATCTGTTCCGGTTCCACGATCCACGATCCATGCTTTCTTCACGATCGTCGAAGTGCTGAACGTACAACACCTCCGCCGGTATCCACATGTACGAGTAGGAGCGCCGACGATGGACTGCTAGGTCCGGTACGGCAGCGACAGGATGGACTGGGACTAGGGTTTCCAACACATGGAGTGACCTAACCTTGTGCTCTAAGCACCTGCGCCCCAGCTTATGTAGGGAGTGAAAGTGGGCTCCACTCACTTGTGGCCCAATCTATAAAAGGCCTATATTAGCCACAACAAGTGTCACTTGCTGACTAAGTCCATGTCTCTATTTGGGTCCAACCCAAATAGGTTTCCTGTTTGGGTCTAACACAAACTTGCTCTCGCTCTTAAGTGTGTGACCCGACAGGCTCATGGTAACCCGGACACGATTCCGAGTCTCACTCGTGATCGATCAGTTGGTAGCGGCTCCTAGCAGAACGTCCCAACTCCCAAGTACCAATAAGTCATGATGACATACCTTTCCAATGTGACTTTCGTCTGAGTCCCTTTTGCCTCAGGATATACCTTGTCAGACTATAGGCGAATGATCGTCATCCCTTAAATAGTCCGACTCTCTTTCTCGATCCGAGATAAGTGATTCATCTGACTAACTCTTAGTCGGTTGCCTCGGTTAACACTTAATCCGTGATGCGCATGGCCATGCTTTCTGAATCATATCTTCCGAGAGGGCCCAGAGAATATCTCTCTGGATGGAGGGGCAAAATCCCGTCTTGGTTATTCACATCACGCAGCTTGATTCTCAGTCGACCCGAACTCCGCCTTTAAAACTGCCCAGTGACGGAACAACGTTTGATAGAACCTAAGTCGAAGATCCTTAACTCGGATTGTGCAATAACCTCAGGTCTAAGGATTACATTGATTGAGACATGCAAATGACGACTTGTTCGTTGCATCTCAATATGGGTCAGTCCGACTCGCTAAACTCTTTAGCCGAATCCGTGTAAGTCAGAATAACATCTCCATGCCCATGACAAGTGGAACCTTGTCATCTGCAGACTTTCACATTGGTCTACGTTGTGTGTCCAGCACAACCTCAATGACCAAGGACAATTAGTATGAACAACATGAATATGTAGTTCCACAATCAAATCACATATTCGATGATACATATTAGCAGTTCATACATGGACCATAACCTTATGAATACACAGGAATATCATCATACATGATTGCCTCTAGGGCATATTCCCAACACTATATACATCAATATGTATAATATCCAATAAGTTAGTCACCCGTTCCACTTTGGCCTATGAACGGAGTTTCAATTAATCAAGGAAAGTGTCACAAGCGTTAGTTGATCAAAATCAAAGACTCCAAAAATCCATCAACATGGAGTTTCTTCATGTTTTCTTTCCAATATAATTTAAACAGCGATGTCACTTCAGAAATGATCTTTCAATCATTTGTCTTGCGACATTTTAGCAATAGTGTTTATGGATGTGATTTCTCCCACTAGACTTGTAAAAGTTCATCCATCCTTTATGGAATACGGTAATTATTTGAACAACCATTGTTCTTGTAATACCGGAACAAAATAACAATTATTAAAACAAATCTTGAAGGCTAGGTTTGACGACAACGAAAAACACAATAACACTTTATTTGTTTTCGATGAACATCATGACTTATTCTCTTGCTAGTTACTTAGGCCATTGCAGTTCATGAATTGCGTTGTCCTGTATGACACTTCACACCAACCAAGCATTGTTTAACAAGCAAGGAATACATCCATAACATGTATATCTTCTATATACCTAAGTTGGACATCTCCAACCTTTTCTTTTCTGCCAAATATTTCATAGATTCTCTTTCAACAATTCCTTTTCTTTTAAAAGAATCTATCAACATCAATAGTGGTGTCATTCACATGACACATAGTACAAAGCGTGTATAGTCAAATACTAATACCTTTGGACTTGCACTTTGAAGTGGATCACCATCATCAAATGTTTGGTGTTCTTTCAAAAATCCATTCTTTAGTAATCCATTAGTGTAGTAAACATTTTACTTACATCTTCTATTCATCCTTATCATGACAACTTTCATGATCAAGCTACTATAGCCTGTAAGGAAGAATCGCAAGTATAATGTTAGTTCCCAAAACCTTTTTGGGAGATCTGGATGCTTAGCATCTCCATCCTTCACAAATTCTCATAATATGAGAACATGTATTTTGCTAAATTATACTCTATCATAATGCAACCAAAAACATTGTTTCAGATATCAAAATATCTTTCACACATGATGGTTTTTGAAACAATTTTCAGCTCCTATATAATCTTGATATTAAAACAACTTTTGAATTTCAATAATCATGGAGGAAAACATGATAATTTAGATACTAACATTGGAATTCTTACTCTTGATTTAATACTACTTATTAAACTTCATGGAGTAAATAGAGTTTGATGAAAGTTTGCAATAGGACTTATAAACTTTAAATTGACATTCAAAACAATACGATACCAGTTCATAAAGTAAATATCCAGAATTCTATAGTTCTATTATCTCAATTAAAACTAAGCATAAGGAAGTGAATAGACACCAATGACTACAACAAATTATGCAAATTCATTCTGATTTAGTTTATGACAAATTGAGTTCGACTAATCCAAATTAGAAATGAACTCCCACTCAAAAATGACATCCCTCGTGCCTTTTTGGTGATTACATGAGCCAAATCCACTACACCAAGTCTGATCATCACGCGAGTCGGTGTAGCTTCAAAGGCGATCATCAATATGTGCATCACATCAACTATATGACTCATGCTTAACCTTTCGGTCCGTGTTTCGAGGCCATGTCTGTACATGCTTAACTTTAGTATTTGCGTGTGTAAAACTGTCTTACATCCGTTATATGAAAGCGTAGAGTCGAGTACACCCAATCATCACGTGATGTCTCTAAACACGATCCACAAAATGGTGCATACTTAAGGAAGAACACATTTTATCTTGATATCTAAATGAGGGATCATCTTAAAATGCTACTAAAACGACAAACTAGCAATATAAGATGCTAACATATAATGTGTAAAGTGAGATGATATGGTCCATGCATTTCATCTCTATCATATGCATCATGGTATGATCTCTATCATTCCTTTGTGTGTAAGGCCAAGGTCTATGGAACTTACACGTTAGGTGTGTTGTAAGAGTATCTATCATACATATACTTACCACATTACCATATCATGACACTAGCCCAACAACGATCTAAACTAGACGCCCCTAATTTATCCATTGCAAGTTTTACGTGGCTTAGGGCTTTCGGAGATAGAACCGCTCTTACCTATGAACATGGAACCACAACAAGGATAACCAAGTTATTAGGAACTCGTCGTAAATCAGATATTGACTATAGTAGGAGAGACAGACACCTGCCAACCACTTATGCAAAACTAGTTGCATGTCAGTCGTGGAACCGGTCTCATGTACGATGACATGTAAGGTTGGTCCGGGCCGCTTCATCCCACTATGCCACCAATATCCAAAATACATGAAAGAAGCAATAGCATGATCATCATCACCCATATATAAACATATGTGTACTACCTGTGCAAAAGCACCTACGCGTAGATCAGCCTCTGATACCACTGTTGGGTTCGCAGCATAGAAAACAAAAAATTTCCTACGATGGGAACTATACGCCAAGATCTATCTACTAGATACAAGCAAGGGGTGGATATACATCCATAGAGAACTTACCCTCAAAGACAACAAAGCTTTGTTAACGAGTTGGAACTCGTGGATGATGTAGTCGTACACTTGCCGATCTCAAGATCGTGATGAAGTCCAGCAGGTCCGGCTCCAGCACGTCCATCAGATCCAGCTACAGCAAGTCTAGCACCACCAAGTCCAGCACCGCAAAGCAGCAGTGCATCCATGATCGCACACACGTCCGGTACCCCGACAACCTCCACCCCTCGCTCCAGCAAAGCAGCGGAAGCAGCAACTCCTTCCCAGGTAAAGCCACTAGGAACATGTATCTCCCTAATCTGAGACCATGGGGGAATAATACTAGAGGGAGAGAGAGATCCTTCACGAGGAGGTGTGAGTGTGAAGGTGTGAGAGGGGGGCCTTTTATAGGAGGAGGGGGGTGCCCCTCCCCATGGCCGGCGCCTCAAGGGGTGACCCTTCACCTCCTCATTCATGTGGTGGTAACTCCCTCCACATAAATTTGCCCCTTCACATTCTCTTATAAAGTCTCCACTTTAAATGCATTAAATTTCTCCAAATTTAATGCTCTCTCATTTAATAAAACTCTTTTATTAGTTTTATTTAGAATTTTGTTAATTACTTTAATTAACAAACATTCACATACAACCCCCTGCAACATTTCAATATTACATGCAGAACCAATTTCAGCAATTTCACCCGAAATAGTTTTGGTGTCTATTGAAATAATTCCAGCGCTTTCTTAAATATTTATCTGAAACATATTTGCTCCAAATGGTGTCGGTATCCCTTAAGTGTGTCACCCTATGGTTCACGAATAATGCAGACATGATCGAGACCCCTCTCAGATCAATAATGAGAAGCGGGACTTGGAGATCCATACTGACTCCTACACATTCAACGATGACTTCTGTGATCGTGAGAACCTTTAACGCTAGTAACTAAATCCTTTTGTCTCATGATATAATACATGTCCAAGATTCGATGATCGGTATCCAAATACCTAGTTTGATCTCATTACCGACATGCACTCTTTTCTCGTTCCCGTGATATAACATTCTAGTGATCACATCACTTGCTTGCAAGCTATCTTAATGTGATATCACCGAGAGGGTCTAGAGTATATCTATCCGTCATCGGGATGGACAAATCCCACTCTTGATCCATGAGCCTCAACATAACACCTTCGTAGCACTGAACCCACCTTTATAGTCACCCTGTTATGGTATGACATTTGGTGTTATCAAGATACTCTTCTGGTGTCAGCAATTAACATGATCTCATGGTCTAAGGACTAAGATTACTTCATATGATGTTATATCAATATAAACATAATGACTTTGATCGTAATGCTATAATTCAGATGAATGTTCATCACACCATTCCACCAATGTTGTGACCTCGTTATTAACAACATCCAATGTCCATGATCAGGAAACCTTGATCATCTTGTTAATCAACGAGCTAGTTTATATGAGAGGCATTACTAGGAACTTTGTATTTTGTTTATTAAATACACATGTATTAACGTTTACAATTAATACAATTATAGCATGAAAAATAAACATTTATCATAAACATGGAATAAGATAATAACCACTTTATTATTGTCTCTCGGGCATATTCCCTTCACCTAGCCCATCAAACCACGCCTAGCTAACCTCCTCGCTTGGCTGCTTCGACTCATCCGCTTTTCCCCTTTTACTGAAATGTGGAACCTAGAGACGAAGAAGAGGAAATGGCGCTTGAGGATATGATCAACGAGGGAGGACATATTGATAACGATGTCACCTCACAATATCTAAACAACTCCGGTGAGGGAGAACCGGGTTTCGACCGAAGAGACGGCTCCGGCGAGGGAGAAGTCAGCGAGGTGCATATATATTAATAAATTAAGCTTATGTTGTGTATATACATATATATTAACTCTCACTACAAGGAATTTGGCTATATATGACCCTCCATTTTCGTCAAAGAATCGTCATAGTAGTATGTTTATGACGATTTTGAGATCTTCGAAAGCTGGGCGTCGCAAATAAACTATAACGACGTTTTTGGTAAAATCGTCATAACCGTCTATGACGATATAGGATCGTCATAACTGTTATGACGATCCAATATCGTCACGGACCATGTAGCGTCGCTAGGTCAGATCCTACGTGGCCGATCCGACGTGGCAAAACTATGACGAAATGAGATTGTCGTAATCCAAATTTAGCCTAATCCATTATTGTGGTCTATATGGGCTAGCCCAATAATGCTGGCTTTTTTCATTTTTGGGCCTAGGCCATTTATAGTGCATCGTATGGGCCATGGATTTTTAGGGTGTATTCCCTTTTGGGCCTTTGTTCTTTACAACAGATTTATTTTTTATTTTTCAACCATTTTTCCCTTTTTATTATTAATTTCACGTCGACTTTTTAGATCCAGTACATACCCGAATTTACAAACCAACCCAACAATATTTCCAAGTATATTGTTTACGCAACACACACCAATATAACATCCAGAATTTAAACATGTTAGGCACGAGGCTAATAAGCAACACTATCACATGACATGATAGCTAGATCATCATAACAGATATAGATAGGTGATACAACAGATATAAACATGACAACAGATACAACAGCCAAATTTGAGACACGATAACCGAATAGAGAGCAGATGCAATAGATGTAAACATAATAGATTCACTACTGGTTGTCAATGCCTAGAGTAGAGCTCCCTACTACTCGTTGTGGCGCCCTTGTTGCTGGCCTAGATATAACACATCCAAGAACTTCCAATATCCTCCTTCGACCTTATTTCTGTCAAATAGAAAAACTAGCATAAGTGATACGAATTGGATAAATAAATAGCAGCATATTACATATGGTTAGTCCATTTCCATAAAAGCTTGCAAGTACTAAAATCCAACAGACGACTGAATACATACTTTGAATTTCTGTTGTAAGAAGGCTAGTCAAGGATTTGGATGCTCTACTTGTTGAATTGACTGACTTTTTACGCATGATACAGTAACCAATGCATGCATTTGTATCACTAGCTGATGCATGTCCTACTAGCAGATAAAATAGGCCAGTGGCGAGACAGGCTAGATTATTGATGATGAATTGCAATTACACAAATTACTAAAGCAACTAGATTGCTGTAAGCGAAGCAGACCACATGGTATTGAACTGAACATCGGCCAAACCTTGCAACCAACATAGTGATATCTTCATCTGAACATCACACGCAAGCTCATAACGGGACCATGAAGATAAATAGATATGCATATTATACCTTGGAGGTGCGAGTGAGGCGATCTCTGCTGATGCCGACGGAGATGTTGAGGACGAGCTTCTACACCTTGATCTCCCAAATGGGGCTCAACTGCTTCATCTCTGTCGACTGCAAGCGCCAAACAGAAAAGGTTCAGTTTTAAACCTTTGATAGCGCCAAACAGAACTAGTTTAGAAAAAGTACTAGTTTAGAAAAAGTGCAGTTTATTCCTAATATTAAGATAAAATCAGCATAGAAACTCTTCCAAAAGATGAACCCTCATATTATGGTTATTCTCTGTTTAAAGTACAATCAGGCAGTTCAACACATATTTATATACATGAGAATACTTATTACACATGATATAGGTCTTATGCCTATATATGGCTATACATAAACCAGTTGCACTAATACTGCTACTAGAGGAATACATGCTGTAGAGTAGACCTCCAATGTATAAATCCAAGAATATGAGAATAAACATATTTCATTTCATAGTACTGCTAGTCTACTTCATCGCTTAGTAACTATCACTCAAAAATACAAGAGTGAAGACAATTTCCACGTACACATATGATTCTGGTATGCATATTAACAAGCACACACTAATCCCTGGCATTTCATTAGAAAAAGTGAAGACCGTTTAGGATGTAAGTATATATATGAAGAAAGAAAAAATGCATGAGATTCAAATATATACATTGAACATAAGATGAATCTACCAAGATGAAAAAAGTGAAGACAATTTAGGATGTAAGCATCTGATTCTGCTACTAGATGGATTCAGGTTTTTTTGATGGTAACATTATAGTATGTTGGGTATACATTGAACATAAGATGAATCTACCAAGCTAGGAAATACGTACCAGCCGAGAAGACCGGGACAAAGCTAGTGTCAAGGAATATGAATAGAACCTGCATACCATCGACCTGTCCAATCTAGATCAGCAGCACCGGCAGGCTGGTCCAGCGCTGATGCTGCTCCTCCATGTGGATGCCGAGGTCGGAGATGAATATTCTCTTGCAAATTCAAACGACATCAGGTTAAGGTTAAGAAGAGAAGCAAACTTTGCGCATATGAATAGCTACATCAAACAGAGTGGAACAATGTGGAACTCAGTGCATCATTAATTTTGGAAGAAGGCTCGAGAAAAGCAAAGTGACAAAGCACCAGACCATGAAAAAAATTAGTGCACCATTTATTGTCATATTAGCTATCATACTAGGATGGATTACATTAAACAAGTATATCTAGGGACTAAGAGAGATCAATAAAATGTAAACATGCACATGATTACACAAGAATGTTTAACATGAATCTATATCAATCTATCAATACATTAAGTTTACAAGACCAACACGCGGTAGAAAAATATCAGCAAAATTAATACCGGTAAGCCACCAACAGTTGAAGAACAGAGAGCTAAAGTTACAAATGGTAGATTTCACACTACGGTAGATGGTAGATACATCTGATCTATGAACTATTCACACTACAAGTAAAATGGGTTGAGAATACCATGGGTAGTACCAAGCCCAACACACCAAGGGACTGCATGGGATGCCTGAGCTGTGTCACCACTATTTGCCAAGCCAATTATGGTAGCATTCAGACTACGCCATATCTCAGTACGAGGTACCTGAAAGGATAATACTTAGGATATAATTCTGTTCCTGTTCGGCGGTTTCAAAAACATAAAGTGCATACACAATAACTCTATATTACCAACGCAAAAAAATGCATGTACTCCTACTTCAATTGGGTCTATAGGCCTTTCTAGTCAACAACCAGTTGCTTAACACTTTTGATTAATACTCCTAAGACTCTTGATTCAATCTACTCCTAACATCCTTCAGATGAACTGTCACAAATGTTGGAGTTCTTCCCAGGTCAAATAATGCGCTACCTGATTCAAAATATGAGATGGAACATTATATACATAACACTTTTGATTTATAACTATCTGAATCAAGTTATATTAAGAACGTAAGTTGACATTACAATGTTCTGAGATGACACTATGCACTACTTAAGATCTGCTATTTCCGTCACATGGGCTATTATGTCTCACAAATCAATTTAATGTAGAAAAAACTAACTAACTAGTTCAGCTAGCACGCTCTCATTGCGGTCTGTGTGTTTGGGGAGGTCGGAGGTGACGGTGGCGTCCTTGCAGATCTTGCAGGCATGGTCTATGATTTCAATGAAGTTAGGAACCAAGAGTAAATGACTGCTACATGTCTTCTAGGATTTATTGATAGACTAAAATTAAAGTAATCATATACAAACTGAATGGATGGTAAATTTAATTAGATTTGGCTCCTCATATAAACAAGTTGATAGAGTATATTGTTCTATGTTTATTAAAGAAGCAAGAATATCCCAACCTGAGCATACATATACAATATTGTGTTATTGTCATCACAGCCATTCCTGTTTGGGTGTACCATCACTACAAACAATGCTTGAATATGATGTTTTAGGGATTTATTTTTGATGGAAAATGCTTTAGGGAATCAAAGTTGGTTCACAAAAACTAGTACTCCTTGACAATGGCAATATATTCCTTCTGCTCCCTCTACTTTATATCTTATAAGGACCCAATGTACTACACTGTTGATTCATAGCACTCATTTCTCTCTTCTAACACTCTGGGGATAATCCACTAGCGATAAGCTCGAATGACATGTAGCACATACCAAATCAAACTTCAGTAACATCATAGTGGTTTGACTGAACGCAGCTCGAAAAAATACTGCAATTTACTCGAATCCAATCGATCTGCGATCTATCACTACGGGAAAAAAGGAGTATATAATTGCGACGCTTACCTCCGATGAGCGCAGTGTAGGCGATGGTGAGATTCTACGACATGGAGAGCCCCTCCCCCGTCCCCCATCCTCTCCTCCCCTTCTTCCTCTCCATCGCCCTGCGGATCACTACTCCCTCCGGAACCACCGCCCCTAGATCCGATGTTGCCACCGTCCAATCCACCGCCGCCTAGCTCGGGCTCCTTGGCCACAACTGTCGCGAGGAGGCGGGTGCCGGGGGTACCAGAGCGGACCAAGAGGACGACAAGGGCACGAGGGTCGCGCAGGTATAGGAGGGAGCACTGGGAGGCAGAGATCTGCGCCAAGGAGAGGGCTGGGGTTTTGTTAGGGGGTCAAACCATCACCGTCGTCATCCTCCTCGCTCATCATTTGAGTCGTCGTCGGTGGCCTTGTGGAAGAGGCTCTAGAATAGAGGGTAGCAGCGGCGCAATCTCGCTGGAGAAGGAGGGGACTGGATGGAGCGAGTGGGGAAGAGTCCCTTGAACAGAGCGCAGCGACGGCGCGCGGAACTCGCTGGAGAAGGAGGGGCGGCAGCGGCGGAATGCGGAACTCGCTGGAGAAGGAGGGGTGGCAGCGGCACGCGGAACTCTCTGGAGAAGGAGGGGAGGCAGAGATAGGATTAGGGTTGGGAGCAGCCTTCGCTGGGAGGGTGGCGACGTGGCGGTTTTACCTCGGCTGGCACGCGTGCAACATGTCCTCTATCTTGGCGCGATGGTGAAATATTTGGTGTCTGCACGCGAATCGCGATGGGTAGCATGCTAGGTCATCGATCCATGTCAAGTTCCCACATATCACAATCCTACCCGTCCATCTTGTTTGCATCCAATGGTCCATGTTGCTATCCTCTATATTTAGATCTGTCTAGCTATTATGACGATTTCATTTAATTGAATTACTACGTTTCTCAGCAAAATCGTCATAGTTTACTAAGACTTTGGCCCTCCCAGGTAGCTTGAGACCACACGGTGTGGAATATTCATAAATCTAAGACCATTTTGTAGATGGTCACTACCAAAACATCACAAGTTGACACATTTCTTGTAGTGTCTCTTTCTTCTTTTAGCCCTCCGGATCGAGAAAATATTCTAAAATGACTAAACGAGGCCCAGCAAAAAAGTTGGGAGACCATGAAAGGTACATGATCGAAGAAGTTGCTCTAGACGGCGAACCGAAGGCTCCCATTGATGCTGCAAATAAGTTTATAAGGCAATGCAGAGTTATTGTTAGCGACTACGTCCCGATCACCTTCAGAGAATGGAATAGGTAATCAAAGGATCCAGAGGCTCTATATGTCAGTGACTTAGTCAAAGAAACTCTTTGGAAAAAGCTCATGGTTAATTTCACCCTACTAACGTTAGAGGTGTATCCAGATGACTACGCTCCAAATGATTATATTCCAACTCAGGAGAAACTACATAAATAGATGGAGCAAGCCATCAAGGAGGACGCTCTTAAGAAGATGGCCCAGCAATTCAACAACTAGAAGAAAAGATTGCACCTTGACTTTGTCGTGAAAGAGAAGACTCTGGATTTCACTACTGGAGCGTATGAAAAGATAAAAGACTAATGGGATGATTTTGTGGCGTACAAGACATCGGCGCCAGCTAAGAAAAGGTGTGAAATGAGTAAGCAAAATGCAGCTAAAAGCAGTATCACCATACTATGGGGCAGGGTTGCTACAAGTCTAGCAAGCCTAAGTGTGAGAAACTCGAGAACGACTTGATAGCTAAAGGGATCACCCCAAAGCCATACAATTGGATCGAACGAGTAAGGAATTGGTTTTACGGGCATGGGGGCACGTTGGACTCAGAAGGGAAGTGCATATATAACATAAGACATAAAGAAACTCCCATACCCATCGAAGACATTAGAAATGCAGTAAAGGCTATTGAAGATGGGGAGTTCATTCCCGATAGAGAGAATGATGAGCTCGCACTCGCCATTGGGAACAAGGAACACGAGGGACGAACACGAGGCACAGAAGGCTCCAACCCATGGAACATTGGTTTTGCCGACCATAGGAAGAAATATCCCGATAGAAGCCATCAATGGAGAAAGGAAAGGGAGGAACTTGAAGTAATGAAGCAGAAAGACCGGATGCGTGAAATAGAACAACGACTAAAGCAGCATCAGAATCAACTTGACAAACTTAGCCAGCAAGCTACCGGCCCATCTCAGCAGCACATGGTAGACGAAGCTTCCTTCGATGCTACCGGCCCATCCACTAATCAGAAAAGCAGTGTGGCTTCCACGGAGCTCCCAGTGATGATGTTGATGATGCACCAGTGATGGCTCCTCTTCGCTACCTAGTGGATGATATCATGGAGATGACACATTGTGGGCTGTATGTGAAAGATGTCAACATAAGGATGAAGGTAGCGGTCGGCTATGCCTTACCATTAGTCTGACCAGTACCAACTTACCATTGTTCTCCGGTTCCACAGGGCTACGCTATTGCTAGGGTGGATGAAGTTATGGATGGATTCGTGTAGCTCAAGCTTGACTACCCTGTAGGTGAAGGGGATGTGACTGAGCTGGGAGAAGCAAAAAACATGACCATTCTATGGCAAAAGGTACACATCGTGCTTTCAAATCAGACGCCAAGGCCATCCACTCCTCAGAGCACAACTCCATGTTTGTCGCAACCTCACTCGTCTCCAGCGCATCAGCCGTCTTTGCCGTCACTACGACAGGCGCCGTCTCCGCCACCGCGTCAGCCATCTCCAGCACGGCCGTCTTCACCGCCGCGTCAGCCGTCTCTAGCACGGCCGTCTTCGCTGTCGCGTTAGCCGTCTCAGCCCCTCCCAAAAGTACAAAAGGGTAAGGGCCAAAAGCGAAAGAGTAACCGATCACCAAAGCGTCGACCGGATCCCCTCCCAAAAGTACCAAAGGTTCTTCCCAAGAGAGCTTACAACTATAGTGAAGAGGAGAATGCGGTGATCGCCAAGGCCCAAACACAATAGTGGTTTGATAGCCTCAAGCGGCAGAAAGAGCCACAATTCCCCAGCAATAAAATAAAAAAGCCAAAGTGCAAAAAATGTTGAAGACCCTTCATCAACCCGAGCCAAGGCTATCATCAGACTATGACCGCTCTATTGTCAAGTAACATCAGTCAATGGTGCGGTCGAAGAGCACTAGTGCAAGCGGGAATTCAGTTCCCTAGCTCGGTTTATAGAAAAACAAGGAATTCCCCCGGTCAAAGTGATTTCTGATACCATGGTGGAGTCGAGCAAAGCTACGAACGTGCAATATGATCTAGAAATTGTTGCACTACATGGATAAGCGGCCGCTGCTCAAGGTATCACTATTGCTCAGTACTTAGACCAGTTAGATTTCCCCGTGGCTGAGGAAGCATACAAATACGAGTGCGGGAAACCTCTCGTCAGACCTGAGGACATCAAGTATCTACCAACAAAAATGCGAAGATTGCATAATTGGTACATTAAAACCAAAGAGGCAGGGGCAAACTGGATAGTGATCGGAGTTCGAAACGAGCATTACGGGTATGGAGAAGCCCATATACTGATTGAATTTCCTGAACTACATAAATTTTATAATCAAGACGCCCTCGTCAAATCGATTGTCAGTGCCTACTGTCTGTAAGTATTATTTCTCTAATAATTAAGTCTCTAGTTATCTCACCCTGTTCATATCGCATGTATAATCATACTCACTATATTATGCAGACTGAAGATTCTCGAATGCAGAAGACGATAGATCTATGACATTGGGTTCATTGACCCATATTGGGTTCATGAACTTACTGTGAAATTAAGTCCCAAGGACACGAAGGATAAAATTGTAATGGCGTTAAGGTTTCAAGAAACCAAAAGGGAAATATTATTACCTTACAACTTCAAGTGAGTGTTATTGTCTTGTACACATTCTATTTCGCTTACTCGATGTTAAATGTATAATTGATGAGTTATGCATGCGCATATTCCATTATATTCTGCTAATCATTCAACCTGACAATGGAGTAGTACAAGTCATGCACTCTAAACGTAAATCCCTTTAGGATTGGAAACCCATGCAGGATATGCTCTAGCGGTAATTTCAGTCATTATGACACTATATCGGCAACTTTCGTTCATTTACCTATATCAAGTAATTAATAAATCATTTCATTCATTTTCTTTGCTGGGCAGTGCTTGGAAACGGTTCACCAACAAGGCTAAGGGTACCTGGAAAGAGAACCTTACATTTAAACCACTAAATGTAAGTACTACTAGCTAGATCCGTGCATCTCTTTGATTCTAGTTTTGATACCATTATCATGCTTAATTATTATTATTTTGATTGAACTTTGTTCTCGTAAAGTGTCTGAGGCAGCCAGATGGAAATAACCTATGTGGATACTATGTCTGCGAGTTCATTCATCAGACGACCCGTGAGAAGGGAAGAAACTTAGAACAACTTCAAGTATGTAAACAATATTTAGAAATTTGTTTTATTACCATCAATTGTGTTTAATGTCATTCATATATGTTGGCTCATTCTTTTAAATTAGATCGAACGGTTGCGGGATAATCTTCTACCAAAGGATTGCATACAAGCAATGCAAGAGGAAATTGTGGGATTCTTAGATGCAGAGGTCCTAGATCCAAAAGGAGAATACAATCGGAAGATTATGATAATGTAATAGGGATCATAAAAGACTATATTGTATATATGCATGAATGTAATATATTCGATACTTGGTGTGTAATATAATCGGGAGATGTTTTGTAATATAATGGTTCCCTTAAGGTAGATGACACTTACCCAACACTATGTTGTGAGGAATGCTCCTCCTCATAGTAGATGGTGCGAGGTTGATGTTACCGAAAGTGGATTCGCATGGAGGCATGGTGCGGATTTGAGGGACATCAAACGAGCATTCCGCACCATGCCTCCATGCGAATCCACTTTTGGTAACATCAACCTCGCACCATCTACTATGAGGACGAGCATTCCTCACAACATAGTGATGGGGTAAGTGTCACAAATAAATGCTGCCCAAAACACAAGAAGGAAATACATAAAGGGGAGACAAAAAAAATGAAAAATATACAAAAAAAATCTCTGCCGTGGCACAAAAAATACCCAAATTGCTTCCGCGGCAGAGACGCATAGATCCCGGTTCGTATTACGAACTGGGACAAATGCCCCTCCCCCCTTGTGACAGCCAGCGGCCATGTGGACTGCCTGTTTGTCCCGGTTCACAGCCCAACCGAGACTAAAGGGTTGGGGCTTTAGTCCCGATTGCCCAGTCCCGATTGGGCAACCGAGACTAAAGCCCCTTACGGATAATATGCCCTATTTCTACTAGTGTGTCCTTGGCTTTAAGTTTTAACTACTTTTCTCCTTACGATGACACTCTGGTTTGTCAACAATTAGCAAAGTAGCAGGTAGTTTAAGTTGATTATCTTCTTTACTTTGAGAGCCTGTTCACACCACAACGTAAGAATTATAAGTTCAGTTTGTGTTTCTAGGATCTGATAGAGTTTTTCCTACCAAAACATACTACTTATGGTGGCCTATGATTAATTTCCAAGCTACGGGAATAACGTTTTGCTTAAGCTAGCACATTATGGCTCAAAGACTGGTCATTTGATGCAATGCAGAGCTGTCACATAATGTTTGTGTTATGTTGAATGCTAACATCAATCAACTTTCTAAGAAAATATAATAAGTCGTATTTCATTGTTCCGTCTTTAAGCCAAGGAGACGATATGAAAACCTCAAGTCAACAAGCTATGGGTGTTGCTATCACCAACGGATAAACCCCTCGTCATTAGAGGTTTAAAGACCCGTTGCTACGCCTCCATCACTAATACTTGGACCCATTCTGGATGGATAAAAATGGGGTAAAAGGTATCGAGAGGGAGGTGAGCCTAGGATTGCAACCACCTACATGGTTTTGGTTGACCAAGTTTCATTGGGGTGAAAGATATGGGCCAGTGACAAGATTCTAGATGGAGATATGTTGCAATGCCCCAATTCACCAATACACAAATGGAAAAACACAACATCCTCAGCTTGTATAATGATTTACATGGTTAACCTACTAAATGTGAGAAGAAAAACCACATGACCAGAGGAGTGTTGTCCAGAACTTCTAGAGGATCACATTTTTTCGATAAAGAGCGCTTTATTACCAAAAAGTTTAAGTATTACACCCGGCCTCTGCATAACTAGGATGCACACAGCCAAAAAGGTCCACAGATCCGAACGAATACAATAAAAGGGTGAATTACATATCATATTGAGAAATTGTAAAACGCATAAGATGCTGAAGGATGGCCTATCTGTAGATTATGGTGCCATCTATGTCAGGTAAATAAATCTCGCACCCCATCCTCCAACCTCGTGCACACCTCCATAAAAAGACCGTGATACTCCACACGATGTAGGACCGACCAGGAACGCATGGTGTTGGTACACCGGTAAATAACCTGCAGAAGAGAATAGTTAATATCGTTCAACACTTTATCATTTCTACATAGTCATAGCGACCATATAATGTGTCAACACCCGGATTTTTAATCCTAGATGCCTGTTATGCCATACATCGCAATCCCAGGATTACCATTTTTACAAGACATAACAGATTGGATATCACAGTACATCATCCATTACAA
This sequence comes from Avena eriantha, assembly GCA_910589775.1. NCBI lineage: Eukaryota > Viridiplantae > Streptophyta > Magnoliopsida > Poales > Poaceae > Avena > Avena eriantha. The sequence goes on along the minus strand of OU342741.1, from coordinate 125,739,663 downwards.
ACCATAATAAGGTCATACACAAGTAAAGGATCTCATGATCCAGTCTTCATACAAACAAGTAGTGGAATAGTAAAGCCTAGTAGTGGGCTCCATCTTTAGTGTCACAGGCAATGCTGACGATGGGAGATGATCCTATTTGTCGTAGCCGTCCTGCTGTCCATCTTCCGGATAGTACTCCTCATAGTCTGGCCACGGGAATAGCCAGGGACAAAGCCATGAGTACTCTTTAAGTACTCGCAAACTATCAGTAACAAGTAAGGTAGTTCTAGTAGGAAATGCTAAGCTCTAGGTTTATTTGGAAAAGCTAGATTTATCTTAAGCTAAGTTCAAATGTAAAGAAACTTAATTTAAAGTTCTAAATCACCTAAGTGGGAACTTAATTTTCATAGTCACATCCCTGTTTTGGTCAAGTCAAAGTCACAATTCATTTCACAAGTCATTTTGAAAACATCTGATGACGAAACAGTATGGCCACTCCAACTGTCCATGACCGCGGACACGGCTATTCGAATAGTTTGACACTCTGTAGAGGTGGTACACTTTCACCACAAAATTCGATACATCCATCAGGGATAACCCTGAATCAATCATACTTAGTATGCGGATAATCAATTATACCTTTCAATTACACACCCTAGTATAGGCACCTCCCCTATGAGCTTGGTCTCCTAGCCATGGCCATCTGCCATCCTGGGTACTACATAGGTGGACACACATCAAGAGGTATCCTTAGCTCAAACCTCTCCCGCAAGGGAACTCACACTAATGCATATAAACTTCCAGCTAAGCCTTACCCAATTCAGGTATTGTGGTTGTACGGTAAAATTGGAATGGTATCGCATCCGAATCCAACCATTAGTTTTTGGTAAAAGGGCTAAGGCTCATGGCTCAAAATTTTCATCATCAAACCATTTGTGTTTCTCAACACATGTCAAAACATCTCAATAGAATGACTCATCATTCGAAGGTTTTCATAATCATTTTCACCAAGTAGTCCCATCTAAAGTGATCAAGTTTTATGCTTAGCACTAGCCACTAAAGTTAAGAGTGTTCACTAAAGAGGGGTGCTAATCTTCAATCTCATGCCATAGAATAGCTAGATAGGCCAAGTTTTATACTCTTTATTCTATCTACACTAAAAGTAAAGAACTTTGGTAAAGTAAGAAAGTAAATATTGCAAGTAAAACTTGGGATGGTATAACTCAAAAGATATATAAGCCAAGCATGCCTAAAGCATTTGCTTAAGTTAACAAGGTGGCAAGTGTTAACTTTCTTAGTTCTAGCTTGCTCATAATAGCTTGCCTTGGTTGGTGTAGTGATTGAAATTCTCCTCGTCTTCTTCGGGGTAGAACTCCTCCTCCTCGTAGACTTGGTCGGTACTATCGTCTATGAATGAATAAGGTGTTCACAATCACCAAACAATACTTATTGCTAAATAGCACACTAAGGCACACACTTGATGATCTATTATTATCACAATCATCACATGATTTAAAGAGCTAGTTTCATTTATTTTATTTGAGAAAAGTAATTTCTACTCATTGGAATTAATTAAGATTTAAGATTCTCCAATTAAAATATGCGATCATTTGGACACATGTCATTACCACATATAATAATACATGGGAATGTGAGTTTAAGGGTTGGTCACATTTTATAAAGTTCAAGATTATTATTTAAATGATTCAAAGTGACTAGAAATGCCCTAATAGCATTAATTTGGTACTAGTCCAATGTCACTGCATGCAAACCTAAATATTTTTACATATTCAGATAGATATTGTCAAATGTGATTTTTGAGAGTTGGAATCAATTCAAAAGCTATTATGATTGATTTTTTTTAAATGTTTGAAGTTGCAAAAGTCTCTGTCTTGTTATTTTTGCTAAAGATTATCTCTAACTCCAAATGATTTAAATCCAATGGGCTTGAACATATAATTTAATTTCAACGGGCTTGGATAGATAATTTAATTTCTAGCAAAATTTGAATTATTCAATTTGGTTAAGTGAAACTCTCTGAATTGATTTTTGAATAAGTGGAAAGAATCTATTTTAAACTAAAAAGGGAAAATCATATTTGAATTCCCTGGGCTGCGCGGGAAAGCTAAACGTGCCGGCCCAGTGGCACTCCATGGCGCAGTGGGCTGCTGACAGTGCGGACCCACTAGTCAGTGAAACTAACTAAGCGAAACGGTATCTACTCATCTGAGCCCTACGATCTAAATCTATTCCAACGACCTTGGCTCATCGTCGACGACGAACTACTCCGGTGAGGAATTGACCCTAGCGCGGCAGTGGGGGTCTCGTGGGGCTCACCTATGCTCCAACTAGGCTCAGCAACGGGGGCGATCGGCGTGGTAGACGACGAGGAGGCGAGGCGCTGTCACGGCGAGGTTCGGGGTTGTCGGAATCAACGGCGCCCTTCTCCTCCAGCAGCGGCGAGCTCCGGCCAAATTCTGGCACGGTGGAGCTCGCCTTGCTCCGGGAAGAGGTGGGGAAGGTCAGTGAGGAGTGGGGATTGGAGTGGTGTGAGGAATGGAGGCTGGGGTGGCCTCATTTTATTGCTCGGCGAGGGGACCGAGCGGTGCGGCGGTGAGCTCGACGGTGGCGTCGCTACAGGCGGCTAATGGCATGCGCGAGGGCGTAGGACGGTGGGGTGTCTCCTAGCGGTTCTCACGGACTTAAGGGCGTGGCGTGCGGCTGCTGCGGGTCGCGCGGCGGCGAACGGGGGTGTCTGCCGGGGTACTGCTATCATGGCGGGTCTGTGCACGCGAGGGGAGGTCAAGGCACGGTGTGTGCGAGCTGGTCGGGCGCGGCGCACTAGCGCGCTCTAGACACGGCGCATAGAGGTGGTGCACGGCGGTGCTTGTGCCGTCTAGGGCTGGGCTTTGACCGTGGGGTGGACAGGGGTGGCGGTAGGAGCTCGCGTGTCTAGTGCGCGTCTTGGGCGAGGCTAGCGTGGGTCCTAGCATGCTGCCCACTGTCGACCGACGACGACCAAAAACTGGCGGCGCTCCATTGTGCCAGCGGTGAAGGGGGAGCTGGCCTGGGGCTGGGTTAGTCTTAGAGGGAACAGGGGAGTAACTAGGGGACAAATGGGTCGATGATCACTGTATAAAACAGTGAAGCTAGTCTAGTGTTTATTCTATGCCTGCCAAGTGTTTGTTGAAATGGCCGCATGAAAATTATTTTTGAATTTTTGATTCAAACTTTTTGAGTGATCTTGTATTAAGCTTGAGAGACTAGGTTTGCTTGGGATTGCCAAGGTAAATTCATTTGATGTGTTTTTGAAAAAGTGTGATCTTAACACATACACTTGATTCAATTTTCAAATGTCCTTTAAATGGAGTCACTAAATGTTTTTGTAAGTTTATAAATTGGGCCTTGGTACATCTTTACTTGGTCTAGCAAGGGGTGAAAAGAACTAGAATAGTTTCTGTTAGGAATTGTCTTCTAGGAACACCTAAAGTGGCCTAGTGGTTTAAAATGATCAAAATGACCATTTGCTTTATTTCATCTTATTTGATTCCTTTCCCTTTGGATTTTATTTGTAAATGGTCTAGATGATGTGGCATTCACCTTTAAACCATTTCACAACATTTAGAACAATCAAGCATGGCATATACACTCAAATCTACCCTAATACAAACACACATGCATTCATATGCTTTTTCTTAATAAAAGTTTTTGTTAACCCCAAATTGGGTGATTAGGATTTGATAATATTGATTAAAATTTTGGGGTGTTACAAACCTTCCCTCCTTAAACAAAATCTCATCCCGAGTTTTAAGAAAAACTAGGAAGTAAAGAGATCTAGAAACTTAGTCCTAATGTAATCTTATCACTCCCAGGTATCTTCTTCTTCGGTATGGTTGCTCCATTGGATCTTGAGAAACTTGATACTACGGGTCCTAGTGGTTCTGAAGGCTTTGTCCAAGATACGAATGGGCACTTCACGATATGTCAGATCCTTGTTGATATCAATGGCTCGGTGATCGATGTTCTTGAAAACTTCGGTCTTCTCTAAAACTTCTAAGAACTTGCGAAGTAACGAGATATGGAACACATTATGGATGGCTGACATCTCCTCTAGCAGTTCTAGTTGATATGATACTTCTCCTCGGCGATTCAGAATATTGAATGGTCCAATATATCTGGGGGCTAACTTTCCTTTCAGCTGGAAACGCTGCATTCCTTTCAACGGTGACACTTTGAGATACACAAAATCTCCGACATTGAAAGTCAGTTCTCTACGTCTCTTGTCAGCATAACTCTTCTTTCTTGATTGGGCAGTCTTGAGGTGCTCACGGACTTTATGAACCTTCTCTTCAGCTTCTCGTAGGATGTCGGGTCCGGAAATCTGACTCTCTCCTACTTGCGACCAATTCAAAGGGGTACGAGACTTTCTTCCATATAAGAAATCAAATGGGGCCATTTGCAAACTGACTTGATAACTGTTGTTGTATGAGAATTCTGCGAAAGGCAGACAATCTTCCCATTTTGATCCATACTCTAACACACAAGCTCTCAACATATCCTCTAAGATTCGGTTGACTCTTTCAGTCTGTCCATCAGTCTGCAGGTGATAAGTTGTGCTGAAATTCAACTTGGTTCCTAATCCTTCTTGCACTTTCTGCCAAAATCTTGAGGTAAACTAGGTTCCTCGATCCGATACTATGGTCTTGGGGGTTCCATGAAAACTGACGATTCTAGCAATGTACAACGCTGCTAGCTTCGAACTCTGGTAGGTTGTCTTGACAGGTATAAAATGGGATACCTTGGACAGTCTATCAACTATGACCCAAATAGAGTCATTTCCCCTACTAGATGCAGGCAAACCGGTGATAAAGTCCATTCCGACATAATCCCATTTCCATTCCGGAATTTGCAATGGCTGCAATAGTCATGCGGGTCTCTGAAGTTCTGCCTTGACTCTTTGACAGTTATCACATTTGGTGATGTAGCTTCCAATTTGTCTCTTCATCTTGTGCCACCAAAATTGCTCCTTCAAATCTTGATAAATCTTCGTTCCTTTGGGGTGGATAGAATAAAGAGTATCATGAGCGTCCTGCATGATAACTTGCTTCAGCTCCGAATCTACTGGCACACAGATGCGTCCTTTGTACCACAAAACTCCTTCTTCATCTTCAGTAAATCCGGGTACCTTCCTGACACATTGCAAATGTATCTATAATTTTTGATGTTCCATGCTTGGTTTTATCTACTTTCTTATGTTTTGTTCCAACTTTGGAGTAGTTTTCATAGACTTTCTTGGACTAACCTATTAAAAAGATGCCAAAGTGCCAGTTGCCTGTTTTCTGCTGTTTTTGGTTCCAGGAAAGTCAGAAAATCAATATTCTCGGAATTGGACCGGACAAAAGCCAAAGTCGATATTTTACCGAAAGACTCACGGAGCCAGAAGATGAGACGGAGAGGGGCCACAGGGTGGCCACACCATATGGTGGCGTGGGCTATCCCTGGCCGCTCCACCAGGTGGTGTGGGCCCCCTGGCTGTCCACTGACCTTGCCTCTTCGCCTATAAGAAGCCTCCCGATGTGAAAACCCTAAGTCATCAAACCTCCAACCATGAAAAGTTCCGCAGCGCCGCCGCCACCAAAAAGGAGATTCAGGGGACATAAAGTCTCTGTTCCGGCACCCTGCTGGGACGGGAAAGTGCCCCCGGAGCCATCTCCATCGATCTCCACCACCATCTCCATCACCATTGTTGATTCCCATGATGAGGAGGGAGTAGTTCTCTCTCGAGGCTAAGGATTCTACCGATAGCTATGTGTTCATCTCTCTCTATGCATGATCATATTGTGATCATGAGCTTGTAATCTATAGATCTACCTTGCCACTCAAGTGCTTTAATAGATCTCTGCTCTCCCCATGTGTGTGAAAGTGACAGCGTGCTCACCATGGTGGCACTTAGGCTAGAGATTACAAATACTCGTTATGAGTTATATTTGGAGTTGGATGTCTTCATGAAATTGTGGTGTTTGTTGGAATCATCTAGTACACAAGGTGACAGTGTGGGGTTTTCTAGATGGGAAAGGCTTACTTTGAGGTGTGTTGTTATAGCCCTACCAACGATTAGAGTGTCCAACCGGAGAGTAGTTCAGCGTAGTATCATAAAGAAGAATATATTTATATGAGAGTGTTCACTAGTGAAAGTATGATCCCTAGGCCTTGTTTCTAAGCACTGAAACACCGTTTGCTACTAGATCTGTTACATGTTTGCTTGCTGTCATCTTTATTTCAGTTTGCCTTTAGTCTCTTCCACGCCATCAAGCTATTAGATCTGTTACATGTTTGCTTGCTGTCATCTTTATTTCAGTTTGCCTTTAGTCTCTTCCACGCCATCAAGCTATTTTATAGCACCATTACCACTTATAATTATCCATACCACTCGTATTTCACTATCTCTTCGCTGAACTAGTGCACCTATACACCTGACAAGTGTATTGGCTGTGTTGGGGACACAAGAGACTTCTTGTATCTTGATTGGAGGGTTGCTTGAGAGGGAATACCTTTGACCACTTCCTCCCTGAGTTCGATAAACCTTGGGTGATCCACCTAAGGAAAAACTTGCTGCTGTTCTACAAACCTTTGCACTTGGAGGCCCAACAACTGTCTACAAGAATAGAAGTGCGTAGACATCGAGCTATTTTCTGGCGCCATTGCCGGGGAGGTAAGGTAAAAGGTACTCACATCCTCCGGTGTGAGTGCTCGAAGTTATTTTCTTTAGATTCTGCAATTTCGTCTTTTTGTTTCTTGTTTTCACTAGTTAGGCTTAATGGAAAACAACAACAAAATTAGAGAGCTTTATAGTATTTATCTTGAGTTAGGACATGAAGTGTTTGAAGAGAAAATTAAAAAACCTATGGAACTTTATTTGCATGCTTATAGCAATGTTGTTAGCATGAATTCTTTGGACACCATTATTGCTAATGCTATGGAAAAGGCTAAGCTTGGGGAAGCTGGTTTTGATGAGTATGATATTTTTAATCCCCCAAGCACGGAGGAGAAAATTTACTTTGATGATACTATGCCTCCTATATATGATGATTACAATGACGAATATGATATTTTCAGTCCACCTACAATTCAGGAGAAAATTAATAAGATTAAAATATGCCTCCTATATTTGATGATTATGGTGATGAGAATAATAATGATAGCTATTTTGTTGAATTTGCTCCCACCACAATTAATAAGAATGACTATGTTTATGTGGAGAGTATTAATTCTTTTAAGCATGTGGCTCATGATAAGAATGTTTTATGTGATAGTTATATTGTTAATTTTATTCATGATGCTACTGAAAGTTATTATGAGAGAGGAAAACATGGTTTTATGCATCTCAATAATATTAAGTTTCCCCTCTTTATGTTGAAAATTTTGAAGTTGCACTTGTTTTGCTTTACTATGCTTGTTGCTTTGTGCTTTCATGACTTGTTTCTTTACAATATTCCTATGCATAGGAAGTGGGTTAGACTTAAATGTGCTTTGAATTTGCTTCTTGATGCTCTCTTTTACTTCAATTCATATTTCTTATGTGAGCATTGTAACAACCTCGGACCCTACACTCTAAGTTCAAGCCTGGATGAACCGGAAGTGGTTAAAATAGTACAGCGGGGGCCTAGGGGCCACCCACGTGTAGACCCGTCGGCCATCCTAACCACTTCCAAGACATCGGGACAAGAGCGAGCGGCATAGGCAACAAGCGAAGAGATCAAATACATACACAAGTGAGTATGTATGCAAGCTACGTTACAACAGTTCTCAGAGCCATTCCATCTAAAAGAAATAGAAATATTGCAACGCCATATGGCAAGATCCAAATATCCTAGATAGAGATAATAGTGTAGGATAGCTCCTCATACATCAAACATCAGAGTATCAAGCGGAAGCGGGAAACAAGATCCGAGTACGGACAAGAAGCAAATCGACATAAGATGCCACATAAATAAGCACATCCCGCCCACAGATCTCATAGATCCCCATCCCCGGAATCTCTACACCGGGTGATTGTTGCCAACATGATCTGTCTCCTCCACCCAGTATCCATCTTGCGAATACACATGTTCATCTGAATCAAACAATTTATCATGTGAGACCCTAGGGGTACTCAGCAAGTCTTTATGCCTCTAAAGGGGACATATGCCTGGGGTGACGCAATTGCAGCAAAAGATAATAACTAACAAGTCTATAGATACTCGCTAACCATCCGCCTAACCAATGATAGTTGGATGTCCGTTAATTAGAAAAAACAGTTATAACAGTATAAAGTAACAGATCCATCCTCCTTCTCGCTTACCAACGAGAAAGCGGACGACAACCCATCTGTTGGCAGTTTTATTAACCATTCCATGAGTGTTGCACTATTTACTAGTCAGGTATTTAGTCAAATTAAGAGCGGTACTTTAGTTATACTTGTCTATGATCGAGAAACTGTGCTCCAAGTCGTCCATAACCGCGGACACGGCTTTCAGAAAGATTTACTCTGCAGGGGTGCACAAATAGCAACACACACTCGATCAACCTCGGAAAAACCAACTCAAAACCCAACGAGGCATTCACGACAAAGCGATCACAAGATTCATACAATATTTCAGGGGGCCACCCCACTAAGCTAGTCGCAACGAAATTGGCTGGCTCCGGAACGGACCCAGGGTTTGCGACAACGGCTATAAACGACTGGGAACCCGAAAGTATGACTTGGCTTGTCGATACCGTGAAAACGTGGCGCGATCCAAAACAGTATAGGTGCTCCATGCACAATCATTAAATAAATCGGTAAAACATGGCATAAGTATAGGATAGTAAAATAAATTCCCAAACTAGTCTGTGGCCCCAAGAAATAGAAATGAATCAAGCTCTGGCTTAGGGGGGTCCACAAGGCCTCCCGGATGTGGATAGTGCGAATAGTCAAGGAACAGGAATACTCGGGGTCCTACGGGACACAAGTGAGCATGAAAAACCAAATAGCACATATTTGCTCACCGGTGGCGCTTTCATTAGTTATCGCATTTCTACTCAGGTTAAGTTGTTTAGGTACCTCGTTATCCATCAGACTCTCACATACCTTACACATGCTATTCTACGACTCACATGGCTCAAACAACTCCTATAGTAATGGCTCATGGGATGGAGGAACAAGCTCGGTGGGTTTTAAAAGTAAAGGCTATGTAGTACTTGGAATTCCATTTAATGCAATCGCGACTCAATGATGCAAGAATAAGATAGAAGCAATAGGTACTATATGTATGCAAGCATGTGGTAGTGCTTGCCGGGCAGCTTAGTTGAAGCGAGAGACGGATCTGGGTAGTACACCTAGGGTTCCTGATATTTTCCCTGCTCGGCGTTTATTCGAAAGAAGAACCAAACAAACAAGGGCCAACATAAATAAAGTGCACAAGCATATAAATAAAATGCGATAAGCAAACAAGCATGCCATGATGAATGATGCACAATTTACATGCCAATAAGTAGCATGGCATGGGTGAGGTGTGGGGTGCAAGAACAAAGCATTTTATTAAGTTTTAGTCAAGTTTTAATGCAATAAACTGTTCTGATTTTTTAATAAAGACATGATGCATGCTTCGATTCAGAACATGGAATGCATAGTTAGAATGGGCTCGTCGCGCTGATTGATTTAGACATATTATTTGCCAAATTTGAAGTTATAGAATTAAAGTTATTATTTATTTAAGAAAAAGGGCATTTTTATTGCAATTAAACAATTTTGCAAATTTAAATTAGTTAAACAGGATTTTGGATGAAAAATTTGAATTCCTCACATCTTTCTGACTCTAAAATATATATCATTTGTTTTATTTAGATTTATTAATATAAAGTTATTAATTTCTAGATTTAAAATAGATTAACCAATTCCTGGAATTATTTTTATTAAACAGATAAATGCGCAGACTTTTTGTACCGAGAGAGATCTAGCCACAGTCACCGACAAGTGGGGCCTGCGCTGACTGGGCCTAGCTGGTGCGGCGGGAACTGAACCGGGATTTTATCACGCAGGCTCACCCAGTCGTAGAGGTTGACAAGCGGGACCGAGGACGGCGGGTCCCCCGTGCGGGTGCGCCAGCCGGGGCATGCCACGCGGCAGATCCGGGGAGCGCGGGTGGGAATCAACGGAATCCGAGGTACCGTTTCGTCAAAACTGCACGGCGGCTGACCGGTGGGGCTCAGAGGACTGCGGGTTGGCGAGCTAGGAAAGACAGGGATCTAAGTGCAAAACTGACCGCGTAGATCTGATGAACTGAAAAACCCGCTTTCTGAAACTACAGCTGGCTCGATTTTTCGAGGTCAATGGCGAGAGATCTAAAGGGAATTTAGCATCACCGCAAAAAGCAAAGATGAAGAAGGGATCATGGGCTACGGCTTTCGTTCAGCTGGCATCGCCGGAGGAGGTCTACAGCGCTTGGGGCACGACGAGGAACAGAGGCGGGTCGGATTTTGCTGCTACTGTAGACATGACAGACAGCGCAGCGGCGGAGCACGGAGGCCGCTCGACGGAACGTCTGGCGAGGCTAGGCCGCTAGGAGGTTGAGAGGCTCACAAGGGGGTCGCCCGTGACGTTGCTGGAGAGAGAGGTTGATCAGGTCGGAGTAGAGGCAGGGGTACTGCGAGCTTCGGTTTCCGGCGCTACGGCGTGTCCGGCGAGCTACAGCGAGTTCCGGCGAGGCGTGGCCGGTACAGGGTGACGCAGAGGAGGCAGGGGGAGGTCCTGGTAGGCCTGGGCGTGCTGCAACTCACCAGGTCGACGAGGGAAGGTGGTAGACAGGGCTAGGCTTAGGGTTTTGGGCGTGGCCTTGCCATGGGTGGTTGATCGATGGAGGAGGAGGGAGAGGAAGCCCGGGTGAGGTGGATCTCAATCTGGGGTCGGTGGGAGGATGAGGATGGGAAGGGGAGGCCCTACTTCTCCTTTTTGCGGAGAGGAAGAGAGGAGCACAGGTTCGGCGTGTGGAGGCGATCGAGCACGTGAGCGGGCTGGGGGAGAAAATCAGTGCACCGGCTCGTTGTCCACCTGGTCTGGTCGAGCCAGAGAGAAGAGAGGTGACCGGGTAGGGTAGGGGTGGCTCGGTCTAGACTAGAAGGAAAAAGGGGAGGTCAGAGTGACTAGGGTTTTGCTAGGTGTAGATAGAGAGAGAGAGAGAGTAGATTTGAGCTAGAATAGAAAGAGAGAGGTACTCCAAGTGCCAAGCCAAATGGACTAACAAAGGAGGAGGGGAAAACGATGTTGAGTTTAAGAGAGAAGGAGACTCCACTTGTATATGCATGCCCTAGGGCTCAACAAAACAAAAGCGAAAGTGCCCTAAGAATGGTGGAGGAAAAGGAAAAAAACACACTTGGCTTGATCCTCAAAAGGCCATGATCCACACAAAATCCAAGAAAAACCAAATATTAGGGGATGGTGGTGATCTTGCATGGCCCATGCATAATCAATAAATGCCAGGTTTATCCTTGTGAAAACAATAGTAAGTCTCATGGCATTTATTCATATGCATTCCCAAAAATAAGGATCTAAGGCCAAGCCAAAAGAATTAAGGTGGATGTTCCATGTGGAGTAGATGGAGGATGCCCATATTTGAATACAATTTGAACTTGCTAGTGTGTAAGTTCCACTAGCTTAATAGCCTCAACATGAGCATACATTCAAAATAATCCATAAGGAAGCCTGACAAGGGATTCCACTCACAAAGCATGCAAAGGTGGCCATGTGGCTCTCCACATATCACTAGTGTGAAACCACATGAGGCATATATGGAAACATGTGGAATTAGAAGTAGATCCATCCCACCCCACATGAGCTAGAGGTAAACCCAACTAAAATGCAAAGCTCACATAGTAGGGTGGTGGAATAATGGGGTGTTGACAAGAAGGTGGTGGAGTTGTAAAAGATATGCCCCCAACTCAACTTGGGCATCAAGCATTTATCAAGAACCAAATACAATATATCAAGAAGCAAATACAATTAATAGTGGATATGAGTTAAGAACCAAAAGAAAAAGGGTTTTATATGATGCTCAAATGCAAGGTGGCATGATGACATGAGCATGATATAATTATGATGCAACAATTATATGTAGGAATTAGCATTTTATTATTAGACCATGTAGCATTACAGATGTTAGACAGATGGGATGCTACAACTCTCCCCCACTAAACAGGAATCTTGCCACGAGATTCTAGGAAGAAGAAGAAGACGCGAAGAGTGTAGGATACTTGGCACGGAGCTCATCCTCGCGTTCCCAAGTGTCTTCATCAACGGAATGGTGCGACCACTGCACCTTGCAGAACTTGATGGACTTGTTGCGAGTCCTTCTTTCTACGACTTCTAGGATTTTTGTGGGGTGTTCTTGATAAGACAGGTCTTCTTGGAGATTGATGAGTTCATGGTCCACGGTCCTGCCAGGATCCTTGAAGGACTTCTTGAGTTGAGAGATATGGAACACATCATGGACCTGGAGTTTTTCAGGGAGCTCAAGAGCATAAGTGACTTCTCCTCTTCTTCCACGAACTTTGAAAGGACCGATGTATCTAGGAGCCAGCTTTCCTTTGATACCAAACCGGTGCGTGCTTCTCATGGGAGTGACACGAAGGTAAACGAGATCACCAGGGACATACTCCATGTCCGTGTGCTTTCTGACATAGTTGCTCTTCTGGTGACTTTGAGCAACCTTCAGGTTTTCAAGAATGATGTGAACCTTCTCCTCCTCTTGAGTTACAATGTCGGAGCCAAACAATGTTCTTTCACCTGCGCCCGACCAACCAATCGGAGTTCTGCATTTGCAGCGATAGAGAACCTCAAATTGTGCCATCTTTAGACTCTTCTGGAAGTTGTTGTTGTGAGAGAATTCAGCATAAGGAAGGCATTCTTCCCATTTCATGCCGAAAGAGATGACGCAAGCACGGAGCATATCTTCCAGAATCTGATTGATCCTTTCAACTTGTCCTTGCGACTGAGGGTGATAGGCAGTGCTGAAGTTAAACTTTGTTCCCAAAGCATTTTGGAAACTTCCCCAGAACTTGGAAGTGAAGATGCTTCCACGGTCTGAGCTGATCTCAAGAGGAACCCCATAGAGAGAGACAATTCTGTTGATATAGAGCTCAGCCAACTGAATTGCAGAAATTGTTTCCATGACGGGAAAGAAGTGAGCCACTTTTGAAACCCTGTCGATGACAACAAAGATTGCATTGTTTCCCTTCTACGACCTTGGAAAACCAGTTATGAAGTCCATCTCAACTTTCTTCCATTTCCATTCTGGAGGCTTCAATGGCTGTAGAAGACCGGAAGGTTTCTGATGGACAGCTTTAACTCTGCGGCAGACATCACACTCCGAGACATACTTGGCACAATATTGTTTCAACCTAGGCCACCAATATTGTGTTTTCAGATCCATGTACATCTTTGTGCTGCCAGGGTGGATTGAAAGAACAGAATAATGCCTCTCCTTGAGAATTTGCTCTCTTAAACCCGGGTAGTTCGGAACAAACATCCAGTGTTCAAAGAATAGAGCGCCTTGGTCGTCGACGTGGAGGGACTCATACTTTGGAAGCTGAATGTTGGAGATGATCTTTTTAGTGTAAGGATCACCAAGTTGAATGGAGCGAACTTTTTCTTCCAAGAGAGGGGTTGCCAGAAGGTTCAGAAGATACCCTTGATCCATAATTTCAAGGTTGAGCTGGCAGAATTCCTCGCACAAGAGCAGCTGTTATTCTTCCACCATGAGGTTGTTGACATAAGCTTTTCGGCTGAGAGCATCGGCCATGACATTAGCTTTGCCCGGAGTGTAGTTGATGGTCAGATCAAAATCATTAATTGCTTCAATCCACCTCCTCTGACGAAGGTTGAGATCAGGTTGTGTGAAGATATAATTCAGACTCTTGTGATCAGAAAAGATCTCACAACGTTTGCCAAGCAAGTAGTGCATCCATACTTTCAAAGCAAAGACAACTGCTGCGAGTTCGAGGTCATGTGTAGGATAGTTGATCTCATGCGTCTTCAACTGTCCAGAGGCATAAGCAACAACTTGTTTTTCTTGCATAAGGACCGCACCCAATCCTTGCAAAGAGGCGTCACAGAATATCTGGAAAGGCTTTGATTATCTGGAGGAATCAAGACTGGTGTGGAAGTGAGCTTCTCTTTGAGGGTTTCAAAGCTTGCTTGACATGCAGGAGACCAAAGGTATTTCTTGCCTTTCTTGAGGAGATCGGTAAGAGGCTTCGCAATCTTCGAGAAATTCTGAATGAAGCGACGGCAGTAACTAGCCAAACCGAGGAAACTCCGGAATTCTTTGACATTTTTGGGTGGAAGCCACTCAACAATTGTCCGAACAGTTTCTGGGTTGACGGCAATGCCCTTAGCGGAGATGACGTGACCAAGATAGGTGACTTCAGGCAGCCAAAACTCACATTTGGAGAACTTTGCATATAGGCGGTTCTCACGAAGCTTGTTTAGGACACACCGAAGGTGTTCTTCATCTTCTTCCTTTGACTTAGAATAGACTAGAATGTCATCCAGATAGACCACGACGAACTTATCAAGATATGCCATGAAAACCGAGTTCATAAGCCTTGCGAAGGTGGCAGGTGTGTTGGTTAGACTAAAAGACATGACCGTGTACTCATATAGGCCATAGCGGGTGGTGAAAGCTGTTTTGGGAACATCTTCCTTGCGAATCTTGATTTGATGATGTCCACTTCTCAAGTCAAGCTTAGAGAATACCACAGCTCCAGCTAGCTGATCGAAGAGATCATTAATCCGGGGAAGGGGATATTTATTCTTGATGGTTTTAGCATTGAGAGCCCGATAGTCAACACAAAGTCTATCAGTCTTGTCTCGCTTCCTCACAAAGATGGTTGGGCTACCCCAAGACGAAGTATTGTGCTGAATGAAGCCCAACTTCTCTTGTTCATCAAGCTGACGTTTGAGTTCAGCCAACTCAGCAGGACCCATCTTATAAGGCCGCTTGGAGATAGGAGCGGTTCCAGGTTCAAGCTCAATCACAAACTCGACCTCTTGATCAGGAGGCATACCTGGCAACTCTTCAGGAAAAACATCTGGGAACTCACAGACCACCGGAACACTCTGAATAGCATTCATAGCATCATCATTCAGAGCCGCCAAAGAGAAGAGCTGAATTGTAGGAGCCAGACTTGGAGAATAGACTATATGGCCTTCAGGAATTTTCAGAGAAACCGAGTGTTCAGCACAATCAATCACAGCTGCATTTGCTGTTAACCAATCCATGCCCAAGATAACATCAATGTCAGAATTGCCCAGAATAATTAAGGAAGCCGGAAACGAAGAACCACCAATCTCAATTTGATTGCCATGGCTGATTTTAGAAGCCCTCATGTTTGATCCAGGGGATTGCACCATGAGGCGAGTTGGTAAAGCATCAGAAGGTAACCCATTACTCTCCGCAAACTTGTATGACACGAATGAATGTGACACACCAGAATCAAATAAAACTCGTGCAGGAACTGAGTTAACAGGAAGCATACCCATCACAACTCCAGGTGCATGCTCAGCTTGAGCGACGTTCACACAGTTGGCACGAGCAACAGTGGACCCGGGCTTGGTGTTGATGTTGAGAGCCCGCGGTGGAGGTGCACGAACCATAGAAGAACTTGATGCAGGTCTTGGAGGTGGTGGAGGAAGAGCTTTGTTGTTCATGGGACAACTCTGTGTTGATGCCCAGTGTTCCCACAAGTGTAGCAAGCACCAGGTGGACGTGGAGCAGCATAGCCAGGGACTCCGCCAGGCGCTCCAGGGTAGTTGTGGTTGTAGCCCCTAGGAGCCGCGGTGAAGGAGTTTGGTAGCCTTGCTGCGTAGCTTGGAGTTCTTGGTGGATCCAGGAGCGGCGGTGCGGTATTAGGAACCCACACGCGACGCTTAGAAGGAGCTGCCATAGCTGAAGAGCTTGCTGCGTCACGGCTGTGTTTCTTGGACTCCTCAAACACTTGCCTACTTTCTTCCTCCTGTAGAGCTGTATGTTGGAGTTCTAGAAAAGACCCTGGCCTTGCATGAGTGATTTAATATTTGATAGATGCATTGAGTCCTTGCCTAAACCTCTTTTGCTTCTTCTTGTCATCAGAGATCTCATCGCCGCCATACTGAGAAAGATTCATGAAATTTCTGATATAGGTATTGACATTATCATTGCCCTGCTTGAGGTTGAGAAACACTTCCTTCATCCTTTCCATGACAATTTCTGAGAGATATTGCTCTTTGAATGCCCTAGTGAACTGCTCCCAAGTAGGCTGAAAACCAGAGTGGTTTGCCTTCAGGTAATTCTCCCACCACAGAGCTACGTCTCCCTTCAGAAGGTGAGTGGCACATTTTACCCATTCTTGCTCAGGAACATCCGGAGTCATCAACAACCTTGACATCTCACGCAGCCAACCATCAGTGTCCAGTGGCTGATCAGACACCTCAAAGTGGCGCGGGTTGAACTTCAGAAAACTCTTGATGTCTCCTCGCTTGGGAGGTGGAGGTAGCGGAACAAACTCATTCCTCCTGACACTTTCTTCAAAACGCTGCTGGTTCTGCTGTATTGTTCCCAAGGCATTTGCAATACTTGCCAACAGCCCCCAGTTCAGGTGGTATGTCCTCATCATTGCGGCGTGGTGGTGCCATCCTGGGATTGATATAAAACTCAAGTCAGTACCATAATGGAGAATTATAATAATCCAAAATAGTACCAAAATGGAATTAACCAAGATTAAGGATACAAATCACTAGGATGATATTAAAATATCAACAAAGTTCAAAGCACCTAGAAGATATTAAGCATATTGGACACGACTGAACAAGGAGTGTGGTACACAAAACTATCAAAGTAAAATTTTCCGCAAATTTCGGCATTAAAATACCACTATATGCGCAAAACCCTTAACGAATCAAGATTAGCAACTCTACCAATTCAATATACAAGAGCGAATGATAAAAGTAGTGGTATGGTCACGACTCCATCCCGCACTCAAATCATTACTCCGCACATGAATAAGTAAAACACATATCCCAACTTCCTTCCTTCTTAAGATGAACCTAAAGATTTGCAACCACGGAAACAAACACCCCTAACAAGATAGCGTCGGATAACAAAGATTAAGCCAGATCGCGTCGGTATACAACGAGTCAGATAGATCGTGTTGGTTTACAAAGGCCTGTCAGTATGGAATGTACCAATAGTTGATAACAAAAAGGCAGATAGCGATAACAAGTTGGATGCAACAGATAGACAAGGAATTCACACACACACACACAACCTATGGTACTACGGAACCCAGAACACGTGAATCCTAGTTTGAATTTTAGAAGAGGATTGAAAACGTTACACTTCCTTACTAGAGAAGGGTGGGTGGGTGGGTAAGAAGAAAAATGGAAGCAGTCCTACTCTCACGTTTTGCTTTTCCCTAGTATACATAGCTACCAAAATATTTGCTAGACTGACAACGACCATTTGGCTGAGACCCTGAAGGGCAGGATGGCTCTGATACCAATTGTAACAACCTCGGACCATACGCTCTAAGTTCAAGCCTGGATGAACCGGAAGTGGTTAAAATAGTATAGCGGGGGCCCAGGGGCCACCCACGTGTAGACCCGTCGGCCGTCCTAACCACTTCCAAGACATCGGGACAAGAGCGAGCGGCGTAGGCAACATGGGAAGAGATCAAATACATACACAAGTGAGTATGTATGCAAGCTACCTTACAACAGTTCACAGAGCCATTTCATCTAAAAGAAATAGAAATATTGCAACGCCATACGGCAAGATCCAAATATCCAAGATAGAGATAATAGTGTAGGATAGCTCCTCATACATCAAACATTAGAGTATCAAGCGGAAGCGGGAAACAAGATCCGATTACGGACAAGAAGCAAATCAGCATAAGATGCCACATAAATAAGCACATCCCGCCCACAGATCTCACGGATCCCCATCCCCGGAATCTCTACACCGGGTGATCATTGCCAACATGATCTGTCTCCTCCACCCAGTATCCATCTTGCGAATACACCTATTCATCTGAATCAAACAATTTATCGTGTGGAACCCTAGGGGTACTCAGCAAGTCTTTATGCCTCTAAAGGGGACATATACCTGGGGTGACGCAATTGCAGCAAAAGATAATAACTAACAAGTCTATAGATACTCGCTAACCATCCGCCTAACCAATGATAGTTGGATGTCCGTTAATTAGAAACAACAATTATAATAGTATAAAGTAACAGATCCATCCTCCTTCTCGCTTACCAACGAGAAAGCGGACGACAACCCATCCGTTGGCAGTTTTATTAACCATTCCATGAGTATTGCACTATTTACTAGTCAGGTATTTAGTCAAATTAAGAGCGGTACTTTAGTTATACTTGTCTATGATCGAGAAACTGTGCTACAAGTCGTCCATAACCGCGGACACGGCTTTCAGAAAGATTTACTCTGCAGGGGTGCACAAATAGCAACACATACTCGATCAACCTCGGAAAAACCAACTCAAAACCCAACGAGGCATTCACAACAAAGAGATCATATGATTCATAAAATATTTCAGGGGGCCACCCCACTAAGCGACCAGCAACGAAGTTGGCCGGCTTTGGAACGGACCCAGGGTTTGCGACGACGGCTGTAAACGACTAAGAACCCGAAAGTATGACTGGGCTTGTCGATACCATGAAAACATGGAGCGATCCAAAACAGTACAGGTGCTCCACACACAATCTTAAATAAAGCGGTAAAACATGGCATAAGTACAGGATAGTAAAATAAATTCCCAAACTAGTCTGTGGCCCCAAGAAATAGAAATGAATCAAGCTCTGGCTTAGGGGGGTCCATAAGGCCTCTCGGATGTGGATAGTGCGAATAGTCAAGAAATAGGAATCAAGTACTCGGGGTCCTACGGGACACAAGTGAGCATGAAAAACCAAATAGCAGATATTGCTCAGCGGTGCCGCTTTCATTAGTTATCCCATTTCTACTCAGGTTAAGTTGTTTAGGTACCTCGTTATCCATCAGACTCTCACATACCTTACACATGTTGTTCTACGACTCGCATGGCTCAAACAACTCCTATAGTAATGGCTCATGGGATGGAGGAACAAGCTCATTGGGGTTTAAAAGTAAAGGCTATGCAGTACCTGGGATTCCATTTAATGCAATCGTGACTCAATGATGTAAGAATAAGATAGAAGTAATAGGTACTATATGTATGCAAGCATGTGGTAGTGCTTGCCTGGCAGCTTAGTTAAAGCGAGAGACGGATCTGGGTAGTACTTCTGGGGTTCCTGATATTTCCCCTGCTCGGCATCTATTCGAAAGAAGAACCAAACAAACAAGGGCCAACATTAATAAATCCACAAGCATATCAATAAAATGCGACAAGCAAATAAGCATGCCATGATGAATGATGCACAATTTACATGGAAATAAGTAGCATGGCATGGGTGAGGTGTGGGGTGCAAGAACAAAGCACTTTATTAAGTTTTAGTCGAGTTTTAATGCAATAAACAGTTCTGATTTTTTAATAAAGACATGATGCATGCTCCAATTCAGAACATGGAACGCATAGTTAGAACGGGATCGACTCGCTGATTGATTTAGACATATTATTTGTCAAATTTGGAGTTATAGAATTAAAGTTATTATTTATTTAAGAAAAAGGGCATTTTTATTGCAATTAGACAATTTCACAAATTTAAATTAGTCAAACAGGATTTTGGATGACAAATTTGAATTCCTCACATCTTTCAGACTCTAAAACATATATCATTTGTTTTATTTAGATTTATTAATATAAAGTTATTAATTTCTAGATTTAAAATAGATTAACCAATTCCTGGAATTATTTTCTGTATTTAAAACAGATAAACGCGTAGACTTTTTGTACCGAGAGAGATCTAGCCACAGTCACCGACAAGTGGGGCCTGCGCTGACTGGGCCTAGCTGGTGCGGCGGGAACTGAACCGGGTTTTTATCACGCAGGCTCACCCAGTCGCAGAGATTGACAAGCGGGACCGGGGACTGCGGGTCCACCGCGCGGGTGCGCTAGCCGGGGCGTGCCACGCGGCAGATCCGGGGAGCGCGGGTGGGAATCAGCGGAAACCGAGGTACCGTTTCGTAAAAACGGCATGCCGGCTGACCGGCGGGGCTCAGAGGAATGCGGGTTGGCAAGCGGGGAAAGACAGGGACCTAAGTGCAAAACTGACCGCGTAGATCTGATGAACTGAAAAACCCGCTTTCTGAAACTGCAGCTGGCTCAATTTTTCGAGGTCGATGGCGAGAGATCTAAAGGGAATTTAGCATCGTCGCAAAAAGAAAAGATGAAGAGGGGATCATGGGCTACAACTTTCGTTTAGGTGGCATCACCGGAGGAGGTCTACAGCGCGTGGGGCACGACATGGAACAGAGGCGGGTCGATGCTGCTACTGCTGCTGCAGACACGATAGACAGCGCAGTGGCAGCGCACGGAGGCCGCTCGATGGAACGTCCGGCGAGGCTAGGCCGCTAGGAGGAGGGCGCGCTTGTCTAGGAGGTTGAGAGGCTCACTAGGGGGTCACCCGTGACATTGCTGGAGCGAGAGGTGGATCAGGTCAGAGTAGAGGCAGGGGTACTACGAGCTTCGGTTTCCAGCGGCTGCAGCGTGTCCGGCAAGCTACAGCGAGTTCCGGCGAGGCGTGGCCGGTACAGGGTGAGGCAGAGGAGGCAGAGGGAGGTCCTCATAGGCCTGGGCGTGCTGCAACTCACTAGGTCGACGAGGGAAGGTGGTAGCCAGGGCTAGGAGGAGGGCACGCTTGTCTAGGAGGTTGAGAGGCTCACCAGGGTGTCACCCGTGACATTTTTGGAGCGAGAGGTGGATCAGGTCAGAGTAGAGGCAGGGGTACTGCGAGCTTCGGTTTCCAGTGGTTGCGGCGTGTCCGGCGAGCTACAGCGAGTTCCGGCGAGGCGTGGCCGGTACAGGGTGAGGCAGAGGAGGCAGAGGGAGGTTCTCGTAGGCATGGGCGTGCTGCAACTCACTAGGTCGACGAGGGAAGGTGGTACCAGGGCTAGTCTTAGGGTTTTGGGCATGGCCTTGCCATGGGTTGTTGATCGATGGAGGAGGAGGGAGAGGAAGCCCGGGCGAGGTGGATCTCGATCTAGGGTCGGTGGGAGGATGAGGATGGGAAGGGGAGGCCCAAATTCTCGTTTTTGCAGAGAGGAAGAGAGGAACACGGGTTCAGCGTGTGGAGGCGATCGAGCACGTGAGCAGGCTGGGGGAGAAAAACAGTGCACCGGCTCGTTGTCCACCTAGTCTGGTCGAGCCAGAGAGAAGAGAGGTGACCGGGTAGGGTAGGGGTGGCTCGGTTTAGACTAGAAGGAAAAAGGGGAGGTGAGAGTGACTAGGGTTTTGCTAGGTGTAGATAGAGAGAGAGAGTAGATTTGAGCTAGAAGAGAAAGAGAGAGGTACTCCAAGTGCCAAGCCAAACGGACTAACAAAGGAGGAGGGGAAAACGATGTTGAGTTTAAGAGAGAAGGAGACTCCACTTGTATATGCATGCCCTAGGGCTCAACAAAACAAAAGCGGAAGTGCCCTAAGAATGGTGGAGGAAAAGGAAAAAAAACACACTTGGCTTGATCCTCAAAAGGCCATGATCCACACAAAATCCAAGAAAAACCAAAGAAAAGGGGATGGTGGTGATCTTTCATGGCCCATGCATAATCAATAAATGCCAGGTTTATCCTTGTGAAAACAATAGTAAGTCTCATGGCATTTATTCACATGCATTCCCAAAAATATGGATCTAAGGCCAAGCCAAATGAATTAAGGTGGATGTTCCATGTGGAGTAGATGGAGGATGCCCATATTTGAATATAATTTGAACTTGCTAGTGTGTAAGTTCCACTAGATGCTTAATAGCCTAAAAAATATCCCAACATGAGCATACATTCAAAATAATCCATAAGGAAGCTTGACAAGGGATTCCAGTCACAAAGCATGCAGAGGTGGCCATGTGGCTCTCCACATATCACCAATGTGAAACCACATGAGGCATATATGGAAACATGTGGAATTAGAAGTAGATCCATCCCACCCCACATGAGCTAGAGGTAAACCCAACTAAAATGCAAAGCTCACATAGTAGGGTGGTGGAATAATGGCGTGTTGACAAGAAGGTGGTGGAGTTGTAAAAGATATGCCCCCAACTCAACTTGGGCATCAAGCATTTAGCAAGAACCAAATACAATATATTAAGAAGAAAATACAATTAATAGTGCATATGACTTAAGAACCAAAAGAAAAAGGGTTTTATATGATGCTCAAATGCAAGGTGGCATGATGACATGAGCATGATATAATTATGATGCAACAATTTTATGTAGGAAGTAGCATTTCATTATTAGACCATGTAGCATTACAGATGTTAGATAGATGGGATGCTACAACTCTCCCCCACTAAACAGGAATCTCGCCACGAGATTCTAGGAAGAAGAAGAAGACGCGAAGAGTGTAGGATACTTAGCACGGAGCTCATCCTCGTGTTCCCAAGTGGCTTCATCAACGGAATGGTGCGACCACTGCACCTTGCAGAACTTGATGGACTTGTTGCGAGTCCTTCTTTCTACGACTTCTAGGATTTTTGTGGGGTGTTCTTGATAAGACAGGTCTTCTTGGAGATTGATGAGTTCATGGTCCACGGTCCTGCCAGGATCCTTGAAGCACTTCTTGAGTTGAGAGATATGGAACACATCATGGACCTGGAGTTTTTCAGGGAGCTCAAGAGCATAAGTGACTTCTCCTCTTCTTCCACGAACTTTGAAAGGACCGATGTATCTAGGAGCCAGCTTTCCTCAAATTGTGCCATCTTTAGACTCTTCTGGAAGCTGTTGTTGTAAGAGAATTCAGCATAAGGAAGGCATTCTTCCCATTTCATGCTGAAAGAGATGACGCAAGCACGGAGCATATCTTCCAGAATCTGATTGATCCTTTCAACTTGTCCTTGCGACTGAGGGTGATAGG
This sequence comes from Avena eriantha, assembly GCA_910589775.1. NCBI lineage: Eukaryota > Viridiplantae > Streptophyta > Magnoliopsida > Poales > Poaceae > Avena > Avena eriantha. The sequence continues at coordinate 125,716,638 of OU342741.1, read as the reverse complement.
CAGTGCTGAAGTTCAACTTTGTTCCCAAAGCATTTTGGAAACTTCCCGAGAACTTGGAAGTGAAGATGCTTCCACGGTCTGAGCTGATCTCAAGAGGAACCCCATAGATAGAGACAATTCTGTTGATATAGAGCTCAGCCAACTGACTTGCAAAAATTGTTTCCATAACGGGAAAGAAGTGAGCCACTTTAGAAACCCTGTCGATGACAACAAAGATTGCATTGTTACCCTTCTGCGACCTTGGAAAACCAGTTATGAAGTCCATCTCAACTTTCTCCCATTTCCATTCCGGAGGCTTCATTGGTTGTATAAGACCAGAAGGTTTCTGATGGACAGCTTTAACTAAGGTTTCTGATGGACAGCTTTAACCAATCCATGCCCAAGATAACATCAATGTTAGAATTGCCCAGAATAATTAAGGAAGCCGAAAATGAAGAACCACCAATCTCAATTTGATTGCCATGGCTGATTTTAGAAGCCCTCATGTTTGATCCAGGGGATTGCACCATGAGGCGAGTTGGTAAAGCATCAGAAGGTAACCCATTACTCTCCACAAACTTGTATGACACGAATGAATGTGATGCACCAGAATCAAATAAAACTCGTGCAGGAACTGAGTTAACAGGAAGCATACCCATCACAACTCCAGGTGCATGCTCAGCTTGAGCGACGTTCACACAGTTGGCACGAGCAACAGTGGACCCGGGCTTGGTGTTGATGTTGAGAGCCTGCGGTGGAGGTGCACGAACCATAGAAGAACTTGCTGTAGGTCTTGGAGGTGGTGGAGGAAGAGCTTTGTTGTTCATGGGACAACTCCAGTGTTGATGCCCAGTGTTCCCACAAGTGTAGCAAGCACCAGGTGGACGTGGAGCAGTGTAGCCAGGGACTCGGCCAGGCGCTCCAGGGTAGTTGTGGTTGTAGCCCCTAGGAGCCGTGGTGAAGGTGTTTGGTGGCCTTGCTACATAGCTTGGAGTTCTTGGTGGAGCCGGGAGCGGTGGTGCGGTATTAGGAACCCACACGCGATGCTTAGAAGGAGCTGTCATAGCTGAAGAGCTTGCTGCATCACGGCTGTGTTTCTTGGACTCCTCAAACACTTGCCTACTTGCTTCCTCCTATAGAGCTGTATGTTGGAGTTCTAGAAAAAACCCTGGCCTTGCATGAGTGATTGCATATTTGATAGATGCATTGAGTCCTTGCCTGAACCTCTTTTGCTTCTTCTTGTCATCAGAGATCTCATCGCCACCATACCGAGAAAGATTCATGAAGTTTCTGATATAGGTATTGACATTATCATTGCCCTGCTTGAGGTTGAGAAACACTTCCTTCATCCTTTCCATGACAATTTCTGACAGATATTGCTCTTTGAAAGCCCCAGTGAACTGCTCCCAAGTAGGCTGAAAACCAGAGTGGTTTGCCTTCAGGTAATTCTCCCACCACAGAGATACGTCTCCCTTCAGAAGGTGAGTGGCACATTTTACCCATTCTTGCTTAGGAACATCCACAGTCATTAGAAACCTTGACATCTCACGCAGCCAATCATCAGCGTCCAGTGGCTGATCAGACACCTCAAAGTGGCGCCGGTTGAACTTCAGAAAACTCTCGATGTCTCCTCGCTTGGGAGGTGGAGGTAATGGAACAAACTCATTCCTCCTAACACTTTCTTCAAAACGCTGTTGGTTCTGCTGCATTATTCCCAAGGCATTTGCAATACTTACCAACGCAGCCCCCAGTTCACGTGGTATGTCCTCCTCATTGCGGAGTGGTGGGGCCATCCTAGGATTGATATAAAACTCAAGTCAGTACCATAATGGAGAATTATAATAATCCAAAATAGTACCAAAATGGAATTAACCAAGATTAAGGATACAAATCACTAGGATGATATTAAAATATCAACAAAGTTCAAAGCACCTAGAAGATATTAAGCATATCGCACACGACTGAACAAGGAGTATGGTACACAAAACTATCAAAGAAAAAAATTCCGCAAATTTCGGCATTAAAATACCACTATATGCGCAAAACCCTTAACGAATCAAGATTAGCAACTATACCAATTCAATATACAAGAGTGAATGATAAAAGTAGTGGTATGGTCGCGACTCCATCCCGCACTCAAATCATTACTCCGCACATGAATAAGTAAAACACATATCCCAACTTCCTTCCTTCTTAAGATGAACCTAAAGATTTGCAACCACGGAAACAAACACCCCTAACAAGATAGCGTCGGATAACAAAGATTAAGACATATTGCGTCGGTATACAATGAATCAGATAGATCATGTCGGTTTACAAAGGCCTGTCAGTATGGAATGTACCAACAGTTGATAACCAAAAGGCAGATAGCGATAACAAGTTGGATGCAACAGATAGACAAGGAATTCACACACACACACCCACAACCTATGGTACTACGGATCCTAGAACACGTGAATCCTAGTTTGAATTTTAGAAGAGGATTGAAAACGTTACACTTCCTTACCAGAAAAGGGTGGGTGGGTGGGTAAGAACAAAAATGGAAGAAGTCCTACGCTCACGTTTTGGTTTTCCCTAGTATACATAGCTACCAAAATATTTGCGAGACTGACAACAACCATTTAGCTGAGACCCTGAAGGGCGGGATGGATCTGATACCAATTGTAACAACCTCAGACCATACGCTCTAAGTTCAATCCTGGATGAACCGAAAGTGGTGAAAATAGTACAGCGGGGGCCCAGGGGCCACCCACGTGTAGACCCGTCGGCCGTCCTAACCACTTCCAAGACATCAGGACAAGAGCGAGCGGCGTAGGCAACAGGCGAAGAGATCAAATACATACACAAGTGAGTATGTATGTAAGCTACCTTACAACAGTTCTCAGAGCCATTCCATCTAAAAGAAATAGAAATATTGCAACACCATACGGCAAGATCCAAATATCCTAGATAGAGATAATAGTGTAGGATAGCTCCTCATACATAAAACATCAGAGTATCAAGCGGAAGCGAGAAACAAGATCCGAGTACGGAGAAGAACCAAATCGGCATAAGATGCCACGTAAATAAGCACATCCCGCCCACAGATCTCACGGATCCCCATCCCCGGAATCTCTACACCGAGTGATCGTTGCCAACATCATCTGTCTCCTCCAGCCAGTATCCATCTTGCGAATACACCAGTTCATCTGAATCAAACAATTTATCGTGTGAGACCCTAGGGGTACTCAGCAAGTCTTTATGCCTCTAAAGGGGACATATACCTGGGGTGACGCAATTGCAGCAAAAGATAATAACTAACAAGTCTGTAGATACTCGCTAACCATCCGCCTAACGAATGATAGTCTGATGTCGAGTTAATTAGAAAAAACAGTTATAACAGTATAAAGTAACAGATCCATCCTCCTTCTCGCTTACCAACGAGAGAGCGGACGAACAACCCATCCGTTGGTAGTTTTATTAACCGTTCCATGAGTATTGCACTATTTACTATTCAGGTATTTAGTCAAATTAAGAGTGGTACTTTAGTTATACTTGTCTATGATCGAGAAACTGTGCTCCAACTCGTCCATAACCACGGACACGGCTTTCAGAAAGATTTACTCTGCAGGGGTGCACAAATAGCAACACATACTCGATCAACCTCGGAAAAAGCAACTCAAAACCCAACGAGCCATTCACGACAAAGAGATCATAGGATTCATAAAATATTTCAGGGGGCCACCCCACAAAGCTAACCGCAACGAAGATGGCCGGCTCCGGAACAGACCCAGGGTTTGCGACGACGGCTGTAAACGACTAGGAACCCGATAGTATGACTGGGCTTGTCGATACCGCGAAAACGTGGCGCGATCCAAAACAGTACAGGTGCTCCACTCACAATCTTAAATAAAGCGGTAAAACATGGCATAAGTACAGGATAGTAAAATAAATTCCCAAACTAGTCTGTGGCCCCAAGAAATAGAAATGAATCAAGCTCTGGCTCAGGGGGTCCACAAGGCCTCCCGAATGTGGATAGTGCGAATCGTCAAGGAATAGGAATCAAGTACTCGGGGTCCTACAGGACACAAGTGAGCACGAAAAACCAAATAGCAGATATTTTCTCACCGGTGCCGCTTTCATTAGTTATCCCGTTTCTACTCAGGTTAAGTTGTTTAGGTACCTCGTTATCCATCAGACTCTCACATACCTTACACATGATGTTCTACGACTCGCATGGATGTAACAACTCCTGTAGTAATGGCTCATGGGATGGAGGAACAAGCTCACTGGGGTTTAAAAGTAAAGGCTATGCAGTACTTGGGATTCCATTTAGTGCAATCGCGACTCAATGATGCAAGAATACCATAGACGCAATAGGTACTATATGTATGCAAGCATGTGGTAGTGCCTGCCTGGCAGCTCAGTTGAAGCGAGAGACGGATCTGGGTAGTACTCCTGGGGTTCCTAATATTTCCCTTGCTCGGCGTCTATTCGAAAGAAGAACCAAACAAACAAGGGCCAACATAAATAAAGTGCGCAAGCATATAAATAAAATACGACAAGCAAACAAGCATGCCATGATGAATGATGCACAATTTACATGGCAATAAGTAGCATGGCATGGGTGAGGTGTGGGGTGCAAGAACAAAGCATTTTATTAAGTTTTAGTCAAGTTTTAATAAACAGTTCTGATTTTTTAATAAAGACATGATGCATGCTTCGATTCAGAACATGGAGTGCATAGTTAGAATGGGCTCGTATTTATTATTTATTTAAGAAAAAGGGCATTTTTATTGCAATTAAACAATTTCGCAAATTTAAATTAGTCAAACGGGATTTTGGATGACAAATTTGAAGTCCTCACATCTTTCCGACTCTAAAACATATATCATTTGTTTTATTTAGATTTAGTAATAAAAAGTTATTAATTTCTGGATTTAAAATAGATTAACAAATTCTTGGAATTATTTTTATTAAACAGATAAACGCGTAGACATTTTGTACCGAGAGAGATCTAGCCACAGTCACCGACAAGTGGGGCCTGCGCGGACTAGGCCTAGCTGGTGCGGCGGGAACTGAATCGGGTTTTTATCACGCAGGCTCACCCAGTCGGAGAGGTTGACAAGCGGGACCGGGGACGGCGTGTCCACCGCGTGGGTGCGCCAGCCGGGGCGTGCCACGCGGCAGATCCGGGGAGCGCGGGTGGGAATCAGCGGAAACCGAGGTACCGTTTCGTAAAAACGGGACGACGGCTGATCGGTGGGGCTCAGAGGACTGTGGGTTGGCGAGCTGGGAAAGACAGGGACCTAAGTGCAAAACTAACCGCGTAGATCGGATGAACTAAAAAACCCGCTTTCTGAAACTGCAGCTGGCTCGATTTTTCCAGGTCTATGGCGAGAGATCTAAAGGGAATTTAGCATCGCCGCAAAAAGAAAAGATGAAGAGGGGACCATGGGCTACGACTTTCGTTCAGGTGGCATCGCCGGAGGAGGTCTACAGCGCGTGGGGCACGACGAGGAACAGAGGCGGTCGGATGCTGTTGCTGCTGCTACAGACACGATAGACAGTGCAGCGGCGGCGCACGGAGGCCGCTCGACGGAACGTCCGGCGAGGCTAGGCCGCTAGGAGGAGCACGGGCTTGTCTAGGAGGTTGAGAGGCTCACCAGGGGGTCTCCCATGACGTTGCTGGAGCGAGAGGTGGACCAGGTCGGAGTATAGGCAGGGGTACTGTGAGCTTTCGTTTCCGGCAGCTGCGGCGTGTCCGGCGAGCTACAGCGAGTTCCGGCGAGGCGTGGCCGGTACAGGGTGACACAGAGGAGGCGGAGGGAGGTCCTGGTAGGCCTGGGCATGCTGCAACTCACCAGGTCGACGAGGGAAGGTGGTAGACAGGGCTAGGCTTAGGGTTTTGGGCGTGGCCTTGCCATGGGTGGTTGATGGATGGAGGAGGGAGAGGAAGCCTGGGCGAGGTGGATCTCGATCTGGGGTCGGTGGGAGGATGAGGATGGGAAGTGGAGGCCCTACTTCTCCTTTTTTCGGAGAGGAAGAGAGGAGCACGGGTTCGGCGTGTGGAGGCGATCGAGCACGTGAGCGTGCTGGGGGAGAAAAACAGTGCACCAGCTCATTGTCCACCTGGTCTGGTCGAGCCAGAGAGAAGAGAGGTGACCGGGTAGGGTAGGGGTGGCTCGGTTTAGACTAGAAGGAAAAAGGGGAGGTGAGAGTGACTAGGGTTTTGCTAGGTGTAGAGAGAGAGAGAGTAGATTTGAGCTAGAAGAGAAAGAGAGAGGTACTCCAAGTGCCAAGCCAAATGGACTAACAAAGGAGGAGGGGAAAACGATGTTGAGTTTAAGAGAGAAGGAGACTCCACTTGTATATGCATGCCCTAGGGCTCAACAAAACAAAAGCGGAAGTTCCCTAAGAATGGTGGAGGAAAAGGAAAAAAACACACTTGGCTTGATCCTCAAAAGGCCATGATCCACACAAAATCCAAGAAAAACCAAAGAAAAGGGGATGGTGGTGATCTTGCATGGACCATGTATAATCAATAAATGCCAGGTTTATCCTTGTGAAAACAATAGTAAATCTCATGGCATTTATTCACATGCATTCCCAAAAATATGGATCTAAGGCCAAGCCAAAAGAATTAAGGTGGATGTTCCATGTGGAGTAGATGGAGGATGCCCATATTTGAATATAATTTGAACTTGCTAGTGTGTAAGTTCCACTAGATGCTTAATAGCCTAAAAAATATCCCAACATGAGCATACATTCAAAATAATCCATCAGGAAGCTTGACAAGGGATTCCACTTACAAAGCATGCAAAGGTGGCCATGTGGCTCTCCACATATCACCAATGTGTAACCACATGAGGCATATATGGAAACATGTGGAATTAGAAGTAGATCCATCCCACCCCACATGAGCTAGAGGTAAACCCAAATAAAATGCAAAGCTCACATAGTAGGGTGGTGGAATAATGGGGTGTTGACAAGAAGGTGGTGGAGTTGTAAAATATATGTCCCCAACTCAACTTGGGCATCAAGCATTTATCAAGAACCAAATACAATATATGAAGAAGCAAATACAATTAATAGTGCATATGAGTTAAGAACCAAAAGAAAAAGGGTTTTATATGATGCTCAAATGCAAGGTGGCATGATGACATGAGCAGGATATAATTATGATTCAACAATTATATGTAGGAAGTAGCATTTTATTATTAGACCATGTAGCATTACAGATGTTAGACAGATGGGATGCTACAAGCATCTTCTCAAACAATCATGCCTAACTTAAAGGCGTTAAAGAAAAGTACTTATTGGGAGATAACCCAAAAGTTTTAGATGAGTCTTGGAAGTTATTAACTCTGTAATAACCTCTCCTTATCCTTTTTATTTGCTTTTTGTGCCAAGAGTAACCTCTAATGAGAGAGAAATAATGATTGGGAAAGTTGTTGTCCAGAAACAGATTTCTGTGCTTCACCGTAAAAATTTGTGTAAAATCTCTGTACATATTTTTGAGTCGTGAATATTTGTGCTTCTGCCCCAGGTTGTTATCTAACTTTCGTTAGTTCAACACTTTTTTATTTGAGCAACAGAAGGTCTTCGAACAAATTCTTCTTTACCTGCTGGTCTATTTTGACAGATTTCTGCCATTTTCTGCATATTTGCTTCTTGTTGGTTCCTTTTTGAGTTCTTTTGGGGAAATGAGCTTTTTGAGGGAAGGTCTACAGTAGCTTGTGTTTATTGGAAGTTTTATTGGTGTTGAAACTGAACCCAAAGACTTATTATCTTGAGTGCACTAATGTTGCTAATAAAGATTGTTTGACGTTTTGTATGAAAGAAAAATTTCAGGTGTATGGAAGGATGAGTAATGAGATGAAGAATGGACTAAAGCTCAAGCTTGGGGATGCCACGCGTGTCACCCCAAGAAATATCCAAGAAGTACAAGCGTCAAAGCTTGGGGATGCCCAAGGCATGCCCTTTTTCATCAATAAAAATTCCAGGTTTCTTCCAAACACTTCATTTTTATTGTTTCATGCACAGTTGTGTTGTTCTTGGAGCGTCTTCTTTTTCGTTTTTCGGTTTGGTTTTCGTTTGCTTGGTTTTCTTAGTTTTCTGAATAAATTTTTTGGACCCCCTCTTTCATACATTTGTTGGACCCCCTCTTTCATACATTGGTTTTCAAAGTTCATGCTTAAGTGGTAAAGAGAGCTTGTTTTTGACTGTGGCCTATGCTTTGTCATGCCATGTTTGATATTTTTTTGGCTTTATGCTTAGTATTCTTTGTTGTAGCATGACATGTTATAAAAAATTGAGATTGCTTAATGTTCCTTGGATGAATCATGCGTTGTTTTAGCATATTAAAGCATTGTATTGTGGTATTCTCCTTTGATGCTTTATTTGGGTTGACTTGGCGCATGCTCACACCATGTTATGACTATCTCAAGTCACCATAGCCTTTATGTTCCTTTAGTGTTCAACTTGTAGTATCACTTTATGCTTTGATCAATGATGTTTTGTCGCTCTGCATGATTATGGCCATTATTGCTCTCTTAGTTTGTCGCTCCCAGTCTTTTGCTACCCTCCACAACCAAGTATGAGTTCCACTCATGCATCCAACTCCCTAAACCAAGTTATTCCAAAGAGTCCACCATACCTACCTACTATCTTATGCTATTCCAAGTATATGCATGCTTTTGTTTACCTTCCAAATTAAAATTGTTATGAGAAAACTAGTGATTAAAGATCTCACGAACTTGATGGCACACTTTACTTTTTGCATCTAATAAACTTGAACCATTGGGTCCTTCTTTGTTGCGTATATGCTTGCGCTTTATAAGTTGAAATTAGCAGAACCATGTTTCATGGGGAACACTTTCAACATTGCACTTGTACTTCGTACCCTTTAGATATCATGTTCTTTTGCTTACGGATCTCGGCGGTGTGAAATAAAAGTGGAACTTGTAAGATCATGGAGTTTGTATGTGTGTTAGAGAAACTCCTGGGACGCTAGCCTAAGCCATGCCTAATCATGGTGGAAACTGGCAGCATCACCATAATGATCACTCTATGAAGCATCCTCAATAAAACCTATGCAAATAGCAAATAAAAAGATCGCTGAGATGCTCATTGTCTGCTTGCCTTGTCATTTTGATTATGGGAAAGCTCCCGTATCATGTGCAAGGGGTACCCCGTTGGCGGTTCTTAATGATACACATATACTTACAATGACAAGAGCTTACTTGTGACTGAAGTTGAGTAGCACGAGGATCGGTCTTCGTAAGTAAGGGGCATGAGATTTCGATTTATAACTTGTCAAGCATATCCTCTTAGTTGTGTCACATTAACCTTAATCACCTTCAAGATGCTTATGATAGGGGCAATGAGAGCTAAAAGCTATAAGTACCATAATTTTTGGAAGCTCTTTATGAGACTTGAATCCCTACTTCCTTTTATAAAGGCCTTTCTTCCACCATTATATTGAGTCTCCACCTTCTATCTTTATGCACCTACTTTGAGAGCATAGTGGCCATTCTTAGTTCTATGTGCATTGTCCCAAGACTAGTTGATTGATGCATAACTTGATATTGCTTGTTTTAAACTATTGTATCTAGTCACTCTTATGAACTTTGAAGGTGTCCTATGCATTTATATTTGCTACTCTATTGAGGGACAAGCCAAATACTATGATGCTATGTTTTCTTTATGTGAAACAAACAAACGTCTTGCAAAGCATTGTTATTCATGAATCTTTTGTTTGTGCCTTTTCATGTTGCATCATAGTTTCTTTGCCTATTGCTAGAACTTTGTCTTTCATGTTATGATTGAAGTACTATGCTCCCAGCCATCAATGTTTACAAATACTTTGAGCAAGTTTATGATGGTGCATGTCACCTCAAAAATTATTCTTTCTTTTTATCACTTACCTACTCGAGGACGAGCAGGAGTTAAGCTCGGGGAAGTTGATACATTGCAACTGTATCTATAATTTTTGATGTTCCATGCTTGGTTTTATCTACTTTCTTATGTTTTGTTCCAACTTTGGAGTACTTTTCATAGACTTTCTTGGACTAACCTATTAACAAGATGCCACAGTGCCAGTTGCCTGTTTTCTGCTATTTTTGGTTCCAGGAAAGTCAGAAAATCAATATTCTCAGAATTGGACCGGACAAAAGCCAAAGTCGATATTTTACCAGAAGACTCACGGAGCCAGAAGACGAGACGGAGAGGGGCCACAGGGTGGCCACAACATAGGGTGGCGCGGCCTAGCCCTAGACGTGCCACCAGGTGGTGTGGGCCCCCTGACCGTCCACCGACCTTGCCTCTTCGCCTATAAGAAGCCTCCCGATGCGAAAACCCTAAGTCATCAAGCCTCCAGCCACGAAAATTTCCGCAGCGCCGCCGCCACCGAAAAGGAGATTCGGGGGACAGAAAGTCTCTGTTCCGGCACCTTGTCAGGACGGGGAAGTGCGCCCGGAGCCATCTCCATCGATCTCCACCACCATCTCCATCACCATTGCTGACTCCCATGATGAGGAGGGAGTAGTTCTCTCTCGAGGCTAAGGGTTCTACTGGTAGCTATGTGTTCGTCTCTCTCTCTATGCATCATCATATTGTGATCATGAGCTTGTAATCTATAGATCTACCTTGCTACTCAAGTGCTTTAATAGATCTCTGCTCTCCCCATGTGTGTGAAAGTGACAACACGCTCACCATGGTGGCACTTAGGCTAGATATTACAAATACTTGTTATGAGTTATATTTGGAGTTGGATGTCTTTATGAAATTGTGGTGTTTGTTGGACTCATCTAGTACTCAAGGTGACAGTGTGGGGTTTTCTAGATGGGAAAGGCTTACTTTGAGGTGTGCTGTTATAGCCGTACCAACGATTAGAGTGTCCAGCCGGAGAGTAGTTCAGCGTAGTATCATAAAGAAGAATATATTTATATGAGAGTGTTCACTAGTGAAAGTATGATCCCTAGGCCTTGTTTCTAAGCACTGAAACACCGTTTGATACTAGATCTGTTACATGTTTGCTTGATGTCATCTTTGTTTCAGTTTGCCTTTAGTCTCTTCCACGCCATCAAGCTATTTTATAGCACCATTACCACTTATAATTATCCATACCACTTGTATTTCACTATCTCTTCGACGAACTAGTGCACCTATACACCTAACAAGTGTATTGGGTGTGTTGGGGAAACAAGAGACTTCTTGTATCTTGATTGCAGGGTTGCTTGAGAGGGAATACCTTTGACCACTTCCTCCTTGAGTTCGATAAACCTTGGGTGATCCACTTAAGGGAAAACTTGCTGCTGTTCTACAAACCTCTGCACTTGGAGGCCCAACAACTGTCTACAAAAATAGAAGTGCGTAGACATCACTTTCCTATACCAATACGGTGCTTGATTCCGTCGATACTTGCATTTGCTTTCTGGGCTTCTTTGATTTGACTGATCAACGTGGGTTGGAGTTTTATGCTAGCTAAAAATCCTTTGCTAACTAGCTCCGTTCTAAACTGCTCCAACTCTTCATGCAAACTTGGCTGGTTTTCATTAATCATAGTGTTTAGTCTACACGGCAATCTGCTAAGAGCATCCGCTACCACATTGGCTTTGCCGGGGTGATAGTGACTGTCAAGGTCATAATCCTTGATTAACTCTATCCATCTCCTTTACCTCATATTCAGCTCCTTCTGGGTGAAAATATACTTCAAACTCTTGTGATCCGAATAAATCGCACAGCGGTTACCCATAAGGTAAGGACGCCATGTCTTCAAGGCTAAAACTACAACTACTAGTTCAAGATCATGGGAAGGGTAGCTCATGTTGCTTCAGTTGTCGGGATAGATATGCTATGACTTTGCCTTCTTGCATCAACACACATCCGAGACCAATCTTGGATGCATCACAATACACATAAAAAGGCTTCTTGATATTTAGCATAATCAAGATTGGGTCAGAAATCAATCTCTTCTTGAGTTCTTGAAAACTCGCTTCACATTTGTCAGTCCATTCAAACTTCCTATCTTTCTTCAACAATTGGGTCATTGATACATTGCAAATGTATCTATCATTTTTGATATTCCATGCTTGATTTTATCTACTTTCTTGTGTTTTGTCCACACTTTGGAGTACTTTTCATATGATTTCTTGGACTAACCTATTAACAAGAGCCACAGTGCCAGCTTCCTGTTTTCTGTAGTTTTGGTTACAAGAAGTTAGAAAATGAATATTCTCGGAATTGGACGGGACAAAAGCCAAAGTCACTATTTTACCGGAAGACATCTGGAGCCAGAATACGAGACTGAGAGGGGCTGGGGCCTGGCCACACCACCTGGCCGCGCGGCCAGGCTTGCCCCGTGCCAAGGGTGGTATTGTCTCCCCAGGAACCCCTTCAGCCTCTCCTTCCGCCTATATATTGCCTTTGATACGGAAACCCTAAGTACCCGATCAAATATCCACAAAAGGGTCTGTAGCCGCCGCCGTCTCTGTCCCTAGATCGGGAGGGATCTGAAGCTCTTCCGGGCACCCTGTCGGAGAGGGGATTTCACCCTGGAGGCCTTCTTCATCATCATGCAAGCCTCGAGTGTGATGTGTGAGTAGTTCATCTCTAGACTATGGGTCCATGTAGTAGCTAGATGGCTGGTTCTCCTCCTTTGAGCTATCATGTCTAGATCTTGTGAGCTCCGTTCATGATCAAGATCATCTATTTGTAATTCTGCATGTTGTGTTTCTAGGGATCCGAGGGATATTGAGATGCTATTTCAGATTGATTATTGATTCTATCATGTCTTTGTTATTTGTGATCTTGCATGCTTTCCGTTGTTAGTAGCTATCTTGGCCAAGTAGATGCTAGCAACTCCAAGAGTTAGTATTTATGCTCGATAGTGGGTTCATGCCTCTGGTAATATGGGGAAGCGACAGAAATCTCTAAGGTACTAGATGTGCTGTTGCTACTAGGGAGAAAACAACAATCCTTTATACATAGAACAATCGTACTGTTTACTTTACACACAATTCGTAAAGCAATAATTTGTTGCTTGCAACTTAATACTGTAGGGGGTTCAGATGATAACCTGAAGGTGGATTATTAGTCATAGATGCATTTGGATGCCGGTCTATGTATACTATTGTAATGCCCAATCGAATCGCAAAGAAGTCAAGATGATTAGTATATGCTTGTATGCTTTCTCGATGTTTGTCAATTGCCCCACTGTAATTTATTCACCCAGGATGTTATCTATCTTAAGGAGAGCCACCTCTAGTGAACTATAGACCCCAGTCCTTTCTTTTACATACAATCTACAAACTGTTTACTGCTTTGTGTTTACTTTCTACAAACTATTACTTCCTTCCATTTGATACGTTTAATCCTTTGTTTTCAGCAAAACCAGTGAGATTGACAACCTCATCGAAAGTTGGGGACAGAGTTCTGTGGTTGTGTTGTGCAGGTCTCCACGTTGCTGCTAGCACCGGTAATGCGCCCTGCCAACGTTCAACTAGCAACACCTTTGGGGTGTTTCCTTGCTCCTACTGGATTGATAACCTTGCTTTCATAATTGAGGGATACTTACTACTGTGCTCATCATACCTTTCTCTTGGGGTTCCCCAATGAGCTCGTTAATACACGAGTCAGCAGTCATTGGTCTTGCGATGCTTGAAAATCCTTCCACAAACTTGCGGTAATATCCTGCTAATCTGAGAAATGGACGGACTTGGGTTTGAGTGGTTGGGGCTTTCCATGCTTCAACCTCTCTGATCTTGGCGGGATCGACAGTGACTCCTCCTGCCGACACAATATGTCCTAGGAATCCTACTTCCCTCAAGCAAAACTCACATTTGCTAAACTTGGCATACAACTGATGTTCTCTCAGGGTTTCAAGGATGGTTCTTAGGTGTTGCTCATGGTCTTCTTCAGACTTGGAATAGATAAGAATATCGTTGATAAAAACAACGACAAACTTATCCAAGAAATTCATTAAGATCTTATTCATGAGATTCATGAAATAAGCGGGGGCATTGGTTAATCCAAAAGACATGACCGTATACTCATACAATCCATATCGGGTAGTAAAGGTGGTCTTTGGAATATCCGTTGCACGAAACTTGAGTCGATGATCACCAGTCCTAAGGTAAATGAGAACACTCTAGCACTAGTCAACTGGTCAAACAGATCCTCAATCTTGGGCATTGGGTACTTGTTCTTGATGGTGACATCATTCATCTTTCGGTAATCTGTGCACAAACAGTTACCTCCATCCTTCTTATCCACAAACAAAATAGGTGATCTCCACGGCGATGCGCTTGGCTGAATCAAACCTTTCGGTAGCATACCGTCAAGTTGCTTCTTCAGCTCCACTAGTTTATAGGGGATCATGCTATAGGGTCTCTATGCTATGGGTCTAGTTCTAGGAATCCGTTCAATAATGAATTCGATATCCCGATCTGTGGGCATACCGGGGAATTCATCTGGGAATACGTCAGGGTATTCACAGACTACTCTGACTTGGTCTATAGTTGGTAGGGCTAGACTCTTGTTGCTCTTGAATTGACGGGGATAGGTTTTAGATACATGCTCTACTGATACTCCAGAGCTACTGGTCATGGTTATGGATTTCTTGGCATAGTCGATCAATCCTTTATCTTTTGACATACATTCCATTCCTAGTACTACTTCCAAACCTTTGGTTCCAAGTACTATTAGATTGGCATAAAAATCTATCCCATTAATTCTGATAGGTACAACCTTGCAAAATTTTCTAGCTTTGGTGGTTGAACCAGGTATTTGAACTATCATAACATGCTTCAATTTTGGTGGTTGAATCTTACTAGTGCATGCAAATTCTTCAGTAATAAACGAGTGCAATGATCTAGAATCAAACAACACTCTTGCTAATACTAGTTAAAAGAAAACATAGCCAGCACGACATCCGGTGCTTCCTGGGCTTCTTCAGCGTTCATGTGAAACAGACGACCATTGCGGTTGAGCAAATTCCCTGGGGCGAACCTTCTTCCAGGTTGAACACGCCGTTGTTGCTGAGCGGGTGCATTCGCATTGGGGGCGGCTACAAGCTTCTTGGGACACTCGTTGGAGTAGTGACCCTTGACTCCACATTCAAAGCAAGTGATCTGGGACTTGTCTTTGGCTGCAACAGGCACATCATTGCTTCCAGTCCTTGGGGCAGTATTGTTGTTGTTGTTGTTGGACTTGGGCGGTGCACGGTTAAAGTTGTTGGAGTTGCCAGGATTGTTGTGATTTCCTCCAAACTTCAAGTTTCCTCCGCTACGACTGGGGTAGCTTGGACGGGACATCGGGGGTCTATTGTTTCTTGGGGCAAATCCTATAGACAGGTTGGGGCGATACTTCTGGTGATTGTTGGATCCACTATGGTGCATCATTCTGTGCTTGCGGTTGTCATTGGCTTGGTTGATCTTCCCTTCCATCTGGATGTCAGAATCTACAAGCTCTTCGAGATCTTCAAAACGTATCTTGACTAACACCGTTTGCATCTCATCATGCAATCCATTCAGGAACCTTTCCTTCTTCTTGGCTTCAGTGTTGATCTCATCCGGGGCATATCTAGCTAACGATAGAAATTTGTCATGGTACTCCACTACCATCATCCTGCCTTGCTTCAGTTCTCTAAACTCATCTCTCATTCTGGTGAATAAACCTTGCGCCACATGGGTGCAACTAAACTTGATCTTGAAAGATTCCAACGTCATCACTTGACCGTGGTTCATAGCACGGGTGCTATTCCACCAGGCTCTTGCATCTCATGCCAGATAGTGGGTGGCAAACAGTACCTTCTCATTTTCATCAACTCCGACGACTTCCAAGTTGTTCTCCATGGTTTGCAACCAACCATCAGCATCTAATGGGTGTTCAGACTTGCTAAAGATAAAGGGATTGGTATTCTGAAAGTTCTTTAGCTTGGATCCATCATGATCTTGATTTCCATGGCCGTGATTATTGTGGGCCATCTGAGCTATCTATTGAAGAGTGGCTAGGTTGGCTTGATGCTCGGCTCTACTAGCTTCACAGTCAGAAACTAGCATCTGCAGAATCTGCAACATCGGGTCCTGCGATGAGCTGCTCCCTCCAGGGTTTCCACGAGTCATCTAAAGATTTAGATAGATAATGAGATAAGAGGGAAAGTTCTAAGGTTTATGGTTTTGTTTCAAAAGCTTTAAAATTTGAGTTTGACTCAGGTTTTGCAAACTAACTTCTTCTCATTCATTCATTCAAGCACACAATACAACACACACCACAACACAATGGAAAACAGATGGTTTTAAGAACCATTATGTGAAACTACGATATTGTGGGACCGATACAACTCATTCCTACGGTAGTGATCAAGTGCATCTACTCATGATCAATGAAGTCGGAATCATCATCATCAGTGTAGAAATCCATGGCATCATCTTCCAGGTAGTCATTGTCCTCACTGAGGTACGAGTGAATATCTCCATGGATGTCTTCACCTTCTTCCTCTTCTTCTTTTGCTGCAAGCTAGGCATCTTGCTCCTAGATGGTCTTCTCGAGGTCGGCTACCTTCTTGCGAAGACGGGCGATGGTGCAATCCTTCTTCTCTTGTTGACGATGAAGTTATTGACGATCCTTGACGAGCATGCCGAGAGTTGGGTCCTTCTAGGCGGCAATGGCATGGCTGTGGTTGGCGTAGGCTCGAGCATTTTCCAATTCCTTCTGCCTATCATATAGCAGGAAGTCAAGGTTCTCCACTTGGCGCTTCATCTCTGGGTGACTTGGCATCTCTAATGGCAATCCCATAGAATCACGCCTTGTGAAGTGCGCAAAGCGAGTTCCCTGGATCAAGTTGATGTTTTGTCCGCAAAGACGAGCAAGAGCTTCATGCATTGCCCTAGACAATCCATCTAGCCAGTTGTTCTCTCGCACGGTGAATTGAATCTTCTCAGAAAGGGGTGCTTCCATCATGCCTCGGAGATCTGCAACTACCAGCCATTGTACATCTCCTCATGGTTTTTCGTTGAGTTGAGCTCCGAAGAATTCCGGATGCGGGCGCTCCAAATACTCTAACAGTGCATCGAGATCCCTCTCAGATCAGTTGCCCTCCTTTGCCCAACTGGTAGAACTTGCAATACTGAACTTCCATCTATAAGAATTTAGGATGATTAAGTTAGTGAGGTGATCAAGTGTGTCAAATTTTATGTAGTAACGTAAGAATTTTTGAGGAACATGATTTTTTTTGAAAGAATCAAGTATAAGAGTGGGAATAGGTTTTCATAAATACTCACTTCTTTGGTTTTGAAACTAAGTTTTTGTTCGGACGTCCATTCTAACTAGGGTCTCCTATGGTCAGGATGGCTCTGATACCAACTTGTCAACACCCTGATTTTTAATCACAGACGCCTGTTATGCCATACATCGCAATCCCAGGATTACCATTTTTGTGATACATAACATATTGGATATCACAGTACATCATCCATTACAAACCATAATAAGGTCATACACAATAAAGGATCTCATGATCCAGTCTTAATTCAAACAAGCAGCATAATAGTAAAGCGTAGTAGTGGGCTCCATCTTTAGTGTAAAATGCAATCCTGACGATGGGAGATGATCCTAGTTGTCGTAGCCATCCTATTGTCCGTCTTCCGGATAGTCCTCCTCATAGTCTAGCCACGGGAATAGCCAGGGACAAAGCTATGAGTACTCTTTAAGTACTCGCAAACTATCACTAACAAGTAAGGTAATTCTAGTAGGAAATGCTAAGCTCTAGGTTTATTTGCAAAAACTAGATTTATCTTAAGCTGAGTTCAGAAGTAAAGAAAGCTAATTGAAATTTCTAAATCACCTAAGTGGGAACTTAGTTTTCATAGTCACAACCCTGTTGTGGTCAAGTCAAAGTCACAATTCATTTTACAAGTCATTTTGAAAACATCACACGACGGAACAGTATGGCCACTCCAACTGTCCATGACCGCGGACACGACTATTCGATGTTGGGCCACACAGAGATAAACAAAAAAAATTTCCCTACGCGGTGATCCCAAGATCCAGCTCAGGTAGAAGGCCATGAGGATTACCACTAGATGTGCAGTTGCGGAATTGATGAAGCACGTCGCTTGATGCAGTGCAGTCCTCGCGATCCGTTCCGGTTCCACGATCCACGATCCGTTCTTTCTTCATGATCGTCGAAGTGTTGAACGTATAGCACCTCCGCCGGTATCCACACGTACGAGGAGGAGCGCCGGCGATGGACTGCTAGGTCCGGTACGGTGGCGACTGGACGGACTGGGGCTAGGGTTTCCAACACGTGGAGTGATCTAACCTTGTACTCTAAGCACCTGATCCCCAGCTTATATAGGGAGTGAAAGTGGGATCCACTCACTTGTGGCCCATTCACTAAAAGGCCTATATTAGCCACTGCTAGTCTCACTTGCTGACTAAGTCCATGTCTCTATTTGGGTCCAACCCAAATAGGTTTCCTGTCTGGGTCTAACCCAAACTTGCTCCCGCTCTTAAGTGTGTGACCCGACAGGCTCATGGTAACCCGGACACGATTCCGAGTCTCACTCGTGATCGATCAGTTGGTAGCGGCTCCTAGCAGAACGTGCCAACTCCCAAGTACCAATAAGTCATGACGACATACCTTCCAATGCGACTTTTGTGTGAGTCCCTTTTGCCTCACGATATGCCTTGTCGGACTATAGGCGAATGATCGTCATCCCTTAAAATAGTTTGACTCTCTTTCTCGATCCGAGATAAGTGATTCATCCGACTAACTCTTAGTCGGCTGCCTCGGTTAACACTTAACCATGATGTGCATGGCCATGCTTTCCGAATCATATCTTTCGAGAGGGCCCAGAGAATATCTCTCCAGATGGACGGGAAAAATCCCGTCTTGGTTATTCACATCACGCAGCTTGATTCTCGGTCGACCCAAACTCCGCCTTTATAACTGCCCAGTGAAGGAACTGCGTTTGACAGAACCTAAGTTGGAGATCCTCAACTCAGATTGTGCAATAACCTCAAGTATAAGGATTACATTGAATGAGACATGCAAATGACGACTTGTTCGTTGCATCTCAATATGGGTCAGTCCGACTCGCTAAACTCTTTAGCCGAATCCGTGTAAGTCGGAATAGCATCTCCATGCCCATGACAAGTGGAACCTAGTCATCTGCCGACTTTCACATTGGTCTAAGTTGTGTGTCCAGCACAACCTCAATGACCAAGGACAATTAGTATGAACAACATGAATATGTAGTTCCACAATCAAATCACATATTCGATGATACATATCAGCAGTTCATACATGGACCACAACCTTATGAATACACAGGAATATCATCATACATGATTTCCTCTAGGGCATATTCCTAACATTCGAATAGTTTGACACTCTGCAGAGGTGGTACACTTTCACCACAAAATTCGATACATCCATCAAGGATAACCCTAAATCAATCATACTTAGTATGCGGATAATCACTCATAACCTTTCAATTACACACCCTAGTATAGGCACCTCCCCTATGATCTTGGCCTCCCAGCCATGGCCATCTGCCATCCTAGGCACTGCATAGGTGGAAACACATCAAGAGGTAGCCTCAGCTCAAACCTCTCCCGTGAGGGAACCCATACTAATGCATATTAACTTTCGCCTAAGCCTTACCCAATTCAGGTATTGTGGTTTTACGGTAAAATTGGAATGGTATCGCATCCGAACCCAACCATCAGTTTTTGGTAAAAGGGCTAAGGCTTATGCCTCAACACATCATCAAACCATTTGTGTTTCTCAACACATGTCAAAACATCTCAATATAATGACTCATCATTCCAAGGTTTTCATAATCATTTTCACCAAGTAGTCCCATCTAAAGTGATCAAGTTTTATGCTTAGCACTAGCCAATAGAGTTAAGAGTGTTCACTAAAGAGGGGTTCTAATCTTCAATCTCATGCCATAGAATGACATCTAAGTATAGCTAGATAGGCCAAGTTTACTACTCTTTATTCTATCTACACTAAAAGTAAAGAACTTTGGTAAAGTAAGTAAGTAAAGCTTGCAAGTAAAACTTGGGATGGTATAACTCAAAAGATATATAACCCAAGCATGCCTAATGCATTTGCTTAAGTTAACAAGGCGGCAAGTGTTAACTTGCTTAGTTCTAGCTTGCTCATAATAGCTTGCCTTGATTGGTGGAGTGATTGAAATTCTCCTTGTCTTCTTCGAGGTAGAACTCCTCCTCCTCGTAGACTTGGTCGGTACTATCGTCTATAAATGAATATGGGATACACAATCACCAAACAATACTTATCTATCGCTAAATAGAACACTAATTCACACACTTGATGATCTATTATTATCACAATCATCACATGATTTAAAGAGCTAGTTTCATTTATTCTATTTGAGAAAAGTAATTTCTACTCACTGAAATTAATTAAGATTTAATATTCTCCAATTAAAATATGGGATCATGTGGACACATGTTATCACCACATATCCTAATACATGGGAATGTGAGTTAAAGGGTTTGTCACATTTTATAAAGTGTAAGATTATTATTTAAATGATTTAAAGTGACTAGAAATGCCCTAATAGCATTAAATTTGGTACTAGTCCAATGTCACTGCATGCAAACCTAAATATTTTTACATATTTTGATAGATATTATCAAATGTGGTTTTTGAGAGTTGGAATTAACTCAAAAGCTATTATGGTTGATTTTTGAAAAATGTTTGAAGTTGCAAAAGTCTCTGTCTTGTTATTTTTGCTAAAGATTATATCTTACTCCAAATGATTTAAATCCAACGGGCTTGGATAGATAATTTAATTTCCTTTCTAGAAAAATTTGAATCATGCAATCTGGTTAAGTGAAACTCTCTGAATTTATTTTTGAATAAGTGGACAGAATCTAGTTTAAACTTAAAAGGGAAAATCATATTTGAATTCCCTGGGCTGCATGGGAAAGCTAAACGGGCCAGCCCAGTGGCACTCTGTGGTGCAGCGGGCTGCTGACAGTGTAGACCCACTGGTCAGCGAAACTAACTAAGCGAAACGGTATCTACTGATCTGAGCCCTACGATCTAAATCTAATCCAACGGCCATGGCTCATCGTCGAGGGAATGGAGGCTGGGGTGGCCTCCTTTTATAGCTCAGCGAGGGGACCGAGCAGTGTGGCGGTGAGCTCCACGGTGGTGTTGCTACAGGCGACAAATGGCATGGGCGAGGGCGTAAGAAAGTGGGGTGTCTCCTGGCGGTTCTCACGGACTTAAAGGCGTGGCGTGGGGCGGTGTGGAACGGTCGGGCCCGTGCGGGTCGATGATCACTATATGAAACAGTGAAGCTAGTCTAGTGTTTATTATGTGCCTGCCAAGTGTTTGATGAAATGGCCGCATGAAATTTATTTTTGAATTTTTGATTCAAACTTTTTGAGTGATCTTGTATTAAACTTGACAGACTAGGGGTGCTTGGGACTGCCAAGGTGAATTCATTTGATGTGATTTTGAAAAAGTGTGATCTTAACACATACACTTGATTCAATTTTCAAATGTCCTTTAAATGGAGTTGCTAAATGTTTTTGTAAGTTTTTAAAGTGGGCCTTGGTACATCTTTACTTGGTCTTGCAAGGGGTGAAAAGAACTAGAATAGCTTCTGTTAGGAATTGTCTTCTAGGAACACCTAAAATGATCAAAATGACCATTTGCCTTATTTCATCTTGTTTGATTTCTTTCCCTTTGGATTTTATTTGTAAATGGTCTAGATGATGTGGCATTCACCTTCAAACCATTTAACAACATTTAGAACAATCAAGCATGGCATATACACTCAAATCTACCCTAATGCAAACACACATGCATTCATATGCTTTTTCTTAATAATTTTTTTGTTAGCCCCAAATTGGGTGATTAGGATTTGATAATATTGATTAAAGTTTTGGGGTGTTACATAATGGCAATCATGTTGGGTCCGCAACATAGAAAACAAAAAATTTCCTACGGTGTGAACTACACGCCAAGATCTATCTACTAGGTACAAAGCAATGGGTGGACATACATCCAACAAGAACTTACCCTCGAAGACAACGAGTTTTGTTAATGAGTAGGAACTCGTGGTTGATGTAGTCGTACACTTGCCGATCTCAAGATCGTGAGGAAGTCCGAGCGCCGCAACTTAGTAGCGCATCCGCACTCGCACACACGTTCAAGCCACCGGACAACCTCCACCTCCTCGCTCCAGCGATCCAGCGGAAGCAGCAACTCCTTCCAGACGAAATTCCACCAGGAACATGTATCTCGCTAATCCGAGACCATGGGGGAATAATTCTAGAGGGGGAGAGAGATCCTTCACAAGGAGGTGTGTGGATGAAGGAGGGAATGGGTGACCTTATATAGGAGGAGGGGGTACCCCCTCTCTCCATGGCCAGCGCATGGGGGTGACCCCTCACCTCCCCCATTCATGTGGTGGTAACCCCTCCACATTAAAATGCCTCTTCACATTCCCTTTTAAAGTCTCCACTTTAAATGCATTAAAATTCTCCAAGTTTAATGCTCTCTCATTTAATAAAACTCTTTTATTAAATTTATTCAGAATTTTTTTAATTACTTTAATTAACAAAAATTCACATATAGCCCCTTGCAATATTTCAATATCACATGCAGAACCACTTTCTGCAATTTCACCCGAAACAATTTCCGGTTTCTACTAAAACAATTCATGCGCTTTGTAATTCTTTCGTCTCAAATATATGTGCTCCAAAATGGTGTCCGGTAACTCTTAAGTGTGTCACCCTACGGTTCGCGAATAATGCAAACATGATTGAGACCCTTCTCCGATCAATAATCAGCAGCGGGACTTGGAGATCCGTACTGACTCCTACACATTCAAAGATGACTTCTGTGATCGTGAGAACCTTTAACGCTTGTAACTAAATCCCTTTGTCTCGTGATATATTACATGTCCGAGATTCGATCATCGGTATCTCCCTACCTAGTTTGATCTCGTTACCGACATGCACTCTTTTCTCGTTCCCGTGATATAACATTCTAGTGATCACATCACTTGCTTGCAAGCTATCTCAATGTGATATCATCGAGAGGGCCCAGAGTATATCTATCCGTCATTGGGATTGACAAATGCCACTCTTGATCCATGAGCCTCAACATAACACCTTCGTAGTACTGAACCCATCTTTATAGTCACCCTGTTACGGTGTAACGTTTGATGTTATCAAGATACTTTTCAGGTGTTAGCAATTAACATGATCTCATGGTCTGAGGATAAAGATTACTTCGTATGATGTTATAGCAATATAAACATAATGACTTGATCGTAATGCTATACTTCGGATGAATGTTCATCACATCATTCCACCAATGGTGTGACCTTGTTATTAACAACATCCAATGTCCATGATCAGGAAACCTTGATCATCTTGTTAATCAACAAGCTAGTCTATAAGAGAGGCATACCTAGGAACCCTTTTTGTTTATTAAACACACATGTATTGATGTTTCCGATCAATACAATTCTAGGATGCAAAATAAGCATCTATCATATATAAGGAATACATAATAACAACTTTATTATTGCCTCTCAGGGCATATTTCCTTTAGTCTCCCACTTGCACTAGAGACAATAATCTAGTTCACATAGTGATAAATCTAACACCCATGGAGTTCTGGTGTTGATCATGTTTTGCCCTAGGGAGAACTTTTATCAACGGATCTGCTACATTTAGGTCCGTGTGTACTTTACAAATCTTTATATCTCCATCCTTGACATGCTGGCAAATGGAGTGAAACCAGCGCTTAATATGCTTGGAATTCTTGTGAGACCTTGGTTCCTTTGCATTTGTTATGGCTCAATTGTTGTCACAATGGATCACCATTGGGTCCAATGCACTAGGAACCACACCTACTTCTGTAATGAACACTTTCTTCCAAACTGTTTCCTGCGCCGCTTCTGAAGCAGCAATATATTCCGCCTCCGTCGTTGATCCCGCCACCACAGGTTGTTTGGAACTCCTCCAACTAACTGTTGCTCCGTTCAAGAGAAATATGTATCTGGATTGAGACTTAGAGTCATCCGGATCGATGTCAAAGCTAGCATCGACATAACACTTAGCGACTAGCTCTTCTTCACCTCCGTATATAAGAAACATATCCCTAGTTCTTCTCAAGTACTTGAGGATGTTTTTTACCGCTATCCAGTGTTCCGAACTTGGATCGGATTGGTACCTTCTAGTCAAACTAATAGCATGTGCCACATCCGGTCTTGTACATAGCATGGCATACATAATAGAGCCTATGGCCGAGGCATAGGGGATCTTATCCATCATCTCTCTTTCTTCCGCCGTAGCCGGACTTTGAGTCTTACTCAATGTCTTGCCTTGCAACATAGGTAAGAACCCCTTCTTACTTTCATCCATATTAAACTTCTTTAATCTCTTATCAAAGTATGTACTCTGCGATAGCCCAATTAGGCGCCTTGATCTATCTCTATAGATTTTAATGCCTAATATATATGATGCTTCACCAAGGTATTTCATCGAAAATTTGCTGTTTAGATAACTTTTAACACTATTTAAAAGATCTATATCATTTCCAATCAATAATATGTCATCCACATATAATATCACTTTCTTGTAAATACAAACCTCTCCATAAGTTTGGACAAATCCAAACTCTTTGATCACCTCATCAAAGCGGAGATTCCAACTCCGGGATGCTTGCTTCAGTCCATAGATGGATCGTTGAAGTTTGCATAACTTATTAGCATCCTTAGGATCGACAAAACCCTTAGGTTGTATCATATACAACTCTTCTTCAATATTACCATTGAGGAACGCAGTTTTGACATCCATCTGCCATATTTCATAATTGAAATATGCAGCAATTGCTAACATAATCCTAACTGACTTAAGCATCACTGTGGGAGAGAATTTCTCATCGTAGTCAACTCCTTGAATTTGTCGAAACCCCTTTGCGACAAGTCGAGCCTTATAGATGGTCACATTACCATCAGCATCGGTTTTTCTTCTGAAAATCCATTTATTCTCAACGGCCTTTCGATCGTGAGGTAAGTCCACCAAGGTCCAAACTTGGTTCTCGTACATGGATTCTATCTCGGATTTCATGGCTTCTAGCCATCTGTTGGTATCTGGGCTCATCATTGCTTCTTCATATGTCGCAGGGTCATCCATTTCATCAATCATGAAATTCATAACAGGATTGCCGTACAGTTCAGGAGTTGCATGTGTCATGCTTGACCTGCGAGGTTCGGTAGTGTCCTCTTTCGGAGTTTCATGATCATTATCATTAGCTCTCTCTTCATCAGGTGAAGTCAACTCCGAAACAACTTCCGGTGCTGCGCCACTCGCTATTTCATGAAGAGAAGGTTCAATAACCTCTTCGAGTTCTACCTTCTGATTACTCACACCTTTCGCGAGAAACTCCTTCTCAAGAAAGGATCCATTCTTGGCAACAAAAACCTTGCCCTCGGATCTGTGATAGAAGGTATACCCAATCGTTTCCTTAGGGTATCCTATGAAGACGCATTTTTCCGCTTTGGGTTCGAGTTTATCCGGTTGAAGTTTCTTCACATAAACATCGCATCCCTAAACTTTAAGAAATGACAACTTAGGTTTGTTTCCAAACCATAATTCATACGGTGTCGTTTCAACGGATTTAGATGGTGCCCGATTTAAAGTGAATGTAGTTGTTTCCAGTGCATAACCCCAAAATGATAGTGGCAAGTCAGTCAGAGACATCATAGATCAAACCATATCTAATAAGGTACGATTACGACGTTCCGACACACCATTACGTTGTGATGTTTCGGCAGGCGTGAGTTGTGAAACTATTCCACACTCTTTCATGTGTGTGCTAAACTCGTAACTTACATACTCTCCTCCACGGTCAGACCGTAGAAATTTGATCTTTCTATTACAATGATTTTCCACTTCATTCTGAAATTCCTTGAACTTTTCAAAAGTTTTAGACTTGTGTTTCATCAAATAGATATACCCATATCTACTCAAATCATCCGTGAAAGTAACAAAATAACGATATCCACCTCGCGCCGACACACTCATTGGTCCACACACATCAGTATGTATGATTTCCAATAGATCTGTCGCCCGTTCCATTGAACCGGAAAACGGTGTTCTAGTCATCTTGCCCATAAGGCATGGCTCACATGTATCAAACGATTCAAAATCAAGTGATTACAAAAGTCCATCAGAATGGAGTTTCTTCATGCGTTTAACGCCAATATGACCTAGACGGCAGTGCCACATATATGCAGATATACCATCATCAAGTTTAATCTTTTTAGCATTAACATTATGAATGTGCGTAATATTACTATCGAGATCCATCAGAAATAAACCATTCAACATAGGTGCATGACCATAAAAGATATTATCCATATAAATCGAACAACCATTGTTTTCAGATTTAAACAAATAACCACTTTGCGTGAAACATGATCCGGATACAATGTTCATGCTACGTGCGGGCACCAAATAACAATTATTTAGGTTTATGACTAATCCCGATGGCATATGGAGAGGCAGCGTTCCGACGGCGATCACATCAACTCTTGATCCATTGCCGACCCGCATTGTGACCTCATCCCTTGCTAGTTGTTGCTTGTTCCGCAGCCCCTGAATCGAGTTACATATATTAGAAACTGATCCCGTATCAAATACCCAGGTGCTACTGCGAGTACTAGTCAAGTACACATCAATAACATGTATCATATACCTTTGTTTGCCTTGCCGGACTTCTTGTCCGCCAAATACTTGGGGCAGATGCGCTTCCGATGGCCAGTCCCCTTGCAATAGTAGCACTCGGTATCGGACTTAGGGCCAGCTCAGGGTTTCTTTTCAGGCGCGGCAACAGATTTTCCACCCTTCTTTCCCTTGTGCTTGCCTTTCTTGTACTTCTTGAAACCGGTGGTCCTATTGATCATCAACACTTAATGTTCTTTCCTAATCTCCACTTCTGCAGTCTTAAGTATTGACAGAAGCTCGGGAAGAGTCTTCTTCATGCCCTGCATATTATAGTTCATCACGAAGCTCTTGTAGCTAGGTGGTAGAGATTGGAGAACACGATGTATGCCTCAGTCAATGGGAATCATTATTCCCAAGGACACAAGTTTATCGGTGTACCCAGACATTTTGAGTACATGCTCACTAACAGAGTTGTTCTCCTCCATCATGCAGCTAAAGAACTTTTCAGTATCATTATAACTCCCTACGGCAACATGGGTATAGAAAATCATTTTCAATTCTCCCATGGTATCAAAGGCGTTGCCATTTTTGAAACGCTTTCGAAGTTCTGGCTCTAGCCCATACAGTATGCCACAATGAACTAAGTTGTGGTCCTCTTGATGAGTCACATAGACATTCTTTTCCTCGTCAGGGGCTTCAGGAGCTGGTGGGGGGCCTAGCGGCGCATCTAGCACATATTTCTTTTGTGCAGCAGTGAGGAGAATCCTCAAATTCATAGCCCAGTTGGTGAAGTTGCTACCATTCGTACCAAGTTTCTCTTTCTCCATGAACACATTGAAATTAAAAGCAGGTGGTGCCATCTACAACAGAATTTTTTAAGTTTATTTAGACTAAGTTTATGATAGATTGAGTTCAACTAATCCAAATTACTAATGAACTCCCACTCAAAAACGACATCCCTCGTGCCCTTTTGGTGATTACATGAACCAAATCCACTACACCAAGTCCGATCATCACGTGAGTCGGCGTAGCTTCAAAGACGAGCATCTATATGGGCATCATATCAACCATATGACTCATGCTTAACCTTTCGGTCTGTGCTCCGAGGCCATGTCTGTACATGCTAGGCTCGCCAAGTAAGAACCTTAGTACTCGCGTGTGTAAAACTGTCTTACACCCGTTGTATGAAAGCGTAGAGTCGAGTACACCCGATCATCACGTGATGTCTCGAAACACGATCCATAGAACGGTGCATACTCAAGGAAGAACACATTTTATCTTGATATCTAAATGAGGGATCATCTTACAACGCTACCAAAAGCGCCAAACTAGCAGTATAAGATGCTAACATCTAATGTGTAAAGTGAGATGATATGGTCCATGCATTTGATCTCTATCATTTGCATCGTGGTATGATCTCTATCATTCCTTTGTGTGTAAGGCCAAGGTATATGGAACTTACACGTTGAATGTGTTATAAGAGTATCTATCATACATCTACTTACAACAATACCATATCAATACACTAGCCCAGCAACGATCTAAACTAGACGCCTCTAATTTATCAATTGCAATTTTTACGTGGCTTAGGGCTTTCGGAGATAGAACCGTTCTCACCTACGAAGATGAACCACAATGAGGATAACTAAGTTATTAGAAACTCGTTGTAAATCAGATATTGACTATAGTAGGAGAGACAGACACCCGCCAGCCACTTATGCAAAACAAGTTGCATGTCAGTCGTGGAACCGGTCTCATGTACGATGACATGTAAGGTTGGTCCGGGCCGCTTCATCCCACTATGCCACCAATATCCAAAATACATAGAAGATGCAATAACATGATCATCATCGCCCACATATAAACATATGTGTACTACCCATGCAAAGCACCTACGCATAGATCAGGCTCTGATACCACTGTTGGGTCCGCAGCATAGAAAACAAAAAAATTCCTACGATGTGAACTACACGCCAAGATCTAACTACTAGGTACAAAGCAACGGGTGGACATACATCCAACAAGAACTTATCCTCGAAGACAAGGAGTTTTGTTCACGAGTAGGAACTCGTGGTTGATGTAGTCGTACACTTGTCGATCTCAAGATCGTGAGGAAGTCTGAGCGCCGCAACTTAGCAGCGCATCCGCACTCGGACACACGTTCAAGCCACCGGACAACCTCCACCTCCTCGCTCCAGCGATCCAGCGAAAGCATCAACTCCTTCCAGACGAAATTCCACCAGGAACATGTATCTTGCTAGTCCGAGACCATGGGGGAATAATTCTAGAGGGGGAGACAGATCCTTCACAAGGACGTGTGTGGATGAAGGAGGTGGCCTTTTATAGGAGGAGGGGGGATACCCCCTCTCTCCATGGCCGGCGCATGAGGGGGTGACCCCTCACCTCCCCCATTCATGTGGTCGTAACCCCTCCACATTAAAATGCCTCTTCACATTCCCTTTTAAAGTCTCCACTTTAAATGTATTAAAATTCTCGAAGTTTAATGCTCTCTCATTTAATAAAACTCTTTTATTAAATTTATACAGAATTTTGTTAATTACTTTAATTAACAAACATTCACATATAGCCCCTTGCAATATTTCAATATCACATGCAGAACCACTTTCTGCAATTTCACCCAAAACAATTTTCGGTTTCTATTGAAACAATTCGTGCGCTTTGCATTCTATCGTCTGAAACATATGTGCTCCAAAATGGTGTCCGGTAACTCTTAAGTGTGTCACCCTACGGTTCGCGAATAATGCAGACATGATCGAGACCCTTCTCCGATCAATAATCAGCAGCGGGACCTGGAGATCTGTAGTGACTCCTACACATTCAACGATGACTTCTGTGATCGTGAGAACCTTTAACGCTTGTAACTAAATCCCTTTGTCTCGCGATATATTACATGTCCGAGATTCGATCATCGGTATCTCCATACCTAGTTTGATTTCTTTACAGACATGCACTCTTTTCTCGTTCCCGTGATATAACATTCTAGTGATCACATCACTTGCTTGAAAGCTATCTCAATGTGATATCACCGAGAGGGCCCAGAGTATATCTATCCATCATCGGGATTGACAAATTCCACTCTTAATCCATGAGCCTCAACTTAACACCTTCGTAGTACTGAACCCATCTTTATAGTCACCCTGTTACGGTGTGACGTTTGATGTTATCAAGATACTCTTCAGGTGTTAGCAATTAACACGACCTCATGGTCTAAGGATAAAGTTTAGTTCGTATGATGTTATAGCAATATAAACATAATGACTTGATCATAATGCTATATTTCAGATGAATGTTCATCACATCATTCCACCAATGGTGTGACCTTGTTATTAACAACATCCAATGTCCATGATCAGGAAACCTTGATCATCTTGTTAATCAACAAGCTAGTCTATAAGAGAGGCATAACTAGGAACCCTTTTTGTTTATTAAACACACATGTATTGATGTTTCCGATCAATACAATTATAGCATGCAAAATAAACATCTATCATATATAAGGAATACATAATAACAACTTTATTATTACCTCTCGGGGCATATTTCCTTCAAATCAATCCTATCCTAAAAAGTAACTTATACTTGTTATCTATACCATATAACCAATTTCGAAATATGTTGGCAATACTATGTGGTGGATACAAGCCTGAATCTTCTTGGGTAACTGACCATATAGACCTAGGAAAATTGCATTGGAGAAACAAGTGTTTGATTGTCTCATTATGATGACGGAACACACATGTAGGATTCCCATGCCAATTCTGCCTAATAAGATTAGCTTTAGTAGGGATTACCCCTCGACGAAGATACCGAGCAAAATATTTGTTTTTCAGAGGTATCTTCACCTTCCAAATCATCTTATTATCATAAACTAGTATGATTGGTTGGATGAGTGAATTGTATAAAGAACTAACGGAGAATGAACCATTCTCAGATAAGTTCCACTGAAATTTTTCAGGCTAGGCGACAGTTGGCCGTTTGCTAAGCATGCAGTAATGCGATCCAAGAGTCAAGTCTGGTTCCTATTAAATCTGTCCTAAAAGTCACGTTTGGGGGAGATGATTCCAATCGTTTCATCCTTATATCGGACAATGGATTACAAAGCGGGATATTGTTCGCAGTGTGGCATTACCAAGCCACTTATCCCCACAAAACTATATCCGATACCCGTCCTTAATGGAAAAATATCCAAAGCACAAGAAGTTTTCCTTCGTTCCATCAGACCAGCCGAAAAATGAGAGTCACCAGGTTTCCAAACCATCTGGCAGAATGCTTTTGAGCCAATGTATTTTCGTTTTATGAGGGTTTGTCATACCCCATCTTCAGTTAGTAACTTGAAGAACCATTTACTGAGTAAGGATGTATTCTTGATTTCAAGATCATGAATACCCAACCCACCATGTTCTTTGGGTCGACATAGTACACTCCATTTAGCCAGTCTATTCCCCTGCCAAAATAATCTTGATCGGAAATAATCCAACCTTTGTAAGACTCCTTTTGGAAGTTGAAAGAATGATACCATATACAGTAACATAATACTTAGTACCGAATTAATGAGCACCAATCTTCCCCCTAGGGAGAGAAGTTTAGCTTTCCAACTACTCAATCTTAACTGCAGTCTTTCCTAGACTAACTTCCATTCAGCACTTGTAAGTCTCCCATAGTGAACCGGAGTACGCAAATATATGACTGGAAATTCGCCCTAACTGCTACCAAAGAGCAGCATAGTGGACAACTGCATCCCGAGCCTCATCAAAACAAAAAATTCACTTTTAAGTTAATTTTCAAACTCGAAAGTTGCTCAAAAGCTAAAAGTATAAGTTTCGGATTTTTTTCCTTTTCAAGATCGTGTTCCATAAAAATAATTGTATCGTCAGCATATTGAAGGATAGATATGAAGGGGTTCGCGCATGAAAATAATAAATTTTCCCTACGTCAATAACCCTAATCATAGGACCTATCTATTAGTAATGAAGTAACGGGAGGGTCTTTTAGCGAACTTACCCTTGAAGACCGAAAAGTGTTGTCACCGCTCGGGAGAGTGTGGTTGATGTAGACAAACCGAAGCTGACCTCGAGGTTGTTTTGAAGTCCTGGTGTCTTCTGCGGCTCCAACGACTTCTAGTGCCCCAAGTGTTGCACCTCGTAGGAAGTTACACTTGTCTGGTGCCAGACAATGACTCCCGCTCCTCCGATCCAGCAAAAGATGTGGAAGTAGAGCTTTTGGATCTGAATCCCACATCGAGATGGTGCTCCACGGTGATAAAGACTCCTGCTCGTGCGATCCAGACTTAGGACAATGGTAACGAGAGAGAGGAGAATCAACTAGAGGTCTCCCCAAATGAGAGGGACCCTTTTATTGATTATTGTGTATTTAATTTGTCAAAATACCTCTCTTTATATAGGGGAAACCCCCCACATAGGCAATTTCCTCAGCCATGTGGGACTAAACAATGGAGGGGGGAGGGGGATTGGCCTCCACCGGCTAGGGCCCAAATGGCCCCCCGCGGGGTGCCTTGGCCCAACCGGCCACCCCCCACCTAGGGATTTTGGACCAACTAGGTATTTTGACCATTTTAATTCTTTTTATTTTATTGAATAAATATAAATGAATGATTAAATAATTATTCAACATTCACTTACATATTATTCAACCCCTGTTGATGTGGTACTCCTTCCATCCCATCTTGGACATCCTCTGGTCTTACCGAAACCTTTCCGGTTTTCTCTCTCTCTTTTCTTTGGTGATTCTGACAATACCAAAACACTCTCTGAGCATCATAAATCCCTTAAGTATGATACCCCATGGTTCGGGAACACTACAGAAATTGTTTGGACCCTCCCGTACCAATATCATCCAAGGGACCTGGATGGCCATGTTGATCCCCATGGTTCGGGAACACTACAGAAATTGTTTGTGTCATATTCCTTTTGTATCTCGATACTTGCATTCTCCGAGATCTAACCAATGACAACACCATGTTGTGTTGAATCTCGTGATCAACAAATGCTATTTGACTCGTTCCGACAAGTGATATCCATGTGATCAAATCACACACTACACAACTATTGGATACAATTTGTCCGAGTGGTCCCTCAAGTATCTTTTCTGTCATGCGGATGGACAAGTCCCGCTCTTGACACATATTGCCTCAATTGTTCCTCTGAATAATACAACACACCTTTATAATAACCATGTCACCATATGACGGTTGATGCTATCTTAATATCCTCGGTTAATAGTGATTGATATGGTCTCACGGTCTAAGAACTAGGACACTAGGTCTATTCTAATCATCGTAACTTGAACTTCGTGACATTATAGGGTCATGATGATTAGGTTGGGTATAGCTCATCATCTCATTCTCACAACGAGGTTACACCATTGTAAACTAGCATAAATTCCACATGATCAGGAAACCTATATGTTGACCAATGAACCAGTGACTAGAGCTTCACTTGGAAATCCTAGTTATTTGTATATCACACATGTATTGACGTTTCCTATCAATACAGTTATAGCATGATATAAAACTTCATCATAAACTTTATAAAATATGATAATAATCCAAATTATTATTTGTCTCTAGGGCATATTTGCAATAGTCTCCCACTTGCACTAGAGTATAAATAAAATAGCTGCATTTGTTCCTAATCATTGGCACCATGTATCCTGACACCTTTGATCATGCTCTCTCATGGAAAATGTTGAGTCTTGGGTTTGGACTTCTCATCCTCAAATCCTTTGCAACTTACTAATGTCACCTTGATTGACATTAATACTTATCATCACATGATAACATCTTTGTGTATGCATCGTAGTCATGGCAACAAAATGAGGTCGGTTTCCAAGAGCCAACAATGACGTTAGATCAGCCAAAACAAGATTTCTCATGGGCACTGTGCCTTGGGACACAGATTTTGCATAAAGATTAGTCTCTCCATAACAATATGCATTACATTAGATAGTACCCCTATCTTTTATTATAAACGTAATCATCAAAACATTTGTGCACCCTATGCAACTTTCGATGTTTTACCACATCGCTTCCTACTTGACTTCAGTCGGTATTATCGATGTAGGAATTTCCAGTCTTCTAAGGTTAACACATTACCTTATAACATAACCCTTTATATTTTAAGATATGTCATCATTCATAGATTTGAAAACATGTCTACAGTTCTCATTAGATACCATGGACAAACTTAGCTCAACATTCCGTGATTCATACTTAATCAATTTTCAAGCATTCCTTCTTGGATCATATATTATGTTAAGTTGTCATGATGGTTTTTCAAGATAGAACCTATGTCTCAACATAGTGGATGATGATCATCCTTTTCTTTCTTTCAACCATTGATGTTTAAGTTAATGCTATTCCTAATTCGAGTGACCAAAGACCATTCCTTAATCAATTCCTATTCCGAAACTAATTTTCCAGAA
The DNA here is from genome assembly GCA_910589775.1 of Avena eriantha. Lineage (NCBI taxonomy): Eukaryota > Viridiplantae > Streptophyta > Magnoliopsida > Poales > Poaceae > Avena > Avena eriantha. The sequence goes on along the minus strand of OU342741.1, from coordinate 125,682,480 downwards.
TCTCTTTTAGGAATACAACATAACATTGTAACATACTTACTTTCAACTTCTAATTCCTATAAATCATTATTTATCGGTACTGGCACTTCTATTCTTATGTGTCGTACACACTTAAGAATCAATCATTAAGCTCCCACTCAAAAATATGTCCCCAACATATCTTGGTGCGAAACTTACATTGCTCCCACTCAAAATGTGTTTCCTACACATTTGAGTATGAGACATGTATTGCTCCCACTCAATTTCATGCAAATTGCATATCCTCTCACTATTTTGAATAACTTCAATTTTTTGATCAATTATCAAACTGAGAGTTTTATTATGAGATGCTAGTACCTTACTAGTATTAAATCCACTAGACTTTCAGCACATCTAGATCAAATTCTTTTGAATTTTTCCAATACATTATTCATTACAAATCGTGCTTTTGTCATTAACCTATTCCATCATGACCTTGTAGTCTTTTGGAAAATTCAGGTAACCCTTTACTTGATAAGATTCAGTAATGAATTTCTTTCTAATCTAAAGTGAATTTTGCCTCTAGGATTTCTCATAATTTTAGTTTAACTTTACTTTCCTTTGTAGTTTGTAGGTATGCCATATTCCGGTAACATGACAAATGATTCACAAATGTCTCCATACAAGATGTGGGGTACATTTTTTAATCCTACTCCATGTAGTGAAAACACTAGTGGGGAAGACAGAATGATCATTATCATTGATTCTTTTCTTTATGAAGAGAATCATTCAGGAACGTTTTCTATTGCGCTTCTCAATGCTCTGATGTTGGGTTTTGAATCCTCATCGTGTTTTTTTCACTATCTTCCATAAGCTTCACAGTCGAGAACATAAACTTTCTCGAGAATGCTCCAAAATTCAAGCAACACGAGTTTTGCCTTTATTTTGGTTCTAGCCACGGATTTCATATTCAATGTTTCCAATGAATATTCTACAAGGACTTATTTGCTATTTTTTTGGTGATATCGAATAACTCCAAAACTTTCTCGACAATCCATACAAGATATGGTGCCGATCTCACGAATTCAGATGGTTCACTATACATTCTAATTGAGTGTTTACTGTTTCTAACTAATGGTCTTTACATTTACACTACAACAATTTATTCAGTGCCATCTATTCACCCACTTGATAACTAATATCATATTGTGATGCTTTGCATTTTTATGTATCAAACACATTGCATTTCTCAATTTCTTATGGCAATCTTATAACATCAAATTTCATTACTATTGATCAAATCATAGTAATTAGATTCTATTTTACAAAATTCAAACAATCACAAAATGATAATCACCACTTTATTGAAATACGATACATCGCATGTGTATTGTCTTTCAACAATTCATCAAACACTTTGCATTCATGCAATACATGCAATACACAGTGTTTAAGTTATCCTATCGAACTTGGGCATGATTCATATGAGACAAGAGATCAAATGACTTAAACATATTATCAACATAACTTTGAATTTAAACAATGTTTTCATTCAAAATGAATATATCATTAAGTTGGGTATTTTCAAGGCATTTTTAATATTTTATAAATGTTCATGCATTATCAATTATTTTTACAACAAGGATAATTCACAAATAATTGAACAACATATGAACGCAAATAGAAATCTGTAAGATCTCACCATGATAAGGTAAGATCCCTGTGATTACAGTGCTAGTCCCTGGATCGAAAAGCTAGCACCCACAGTTTAAGATCAAGTACACAGAAACAAAGGTCATTATTACATCGCACTTCCAGGAGTATAATAGTTCTTACAACTCACTTAGCCCAAGGCTAAGACACAAGTTCACATAACATATAATAATAATAGAGTCTTTAGTCTTCATGTGCCACATGTAAGCATGTAGATGGAATATCATCACTACTCCTCCATGTCGACTTCCTCCTCCACTAGTGCAAGCCCTGCTGCTGCGAACCCTGCCTTGTATTCCTCCAAGCTTGTGGTCAAGGCGTCAATCTTTGTCTGTAGCTCTCTCTTCTGAGTGAGTAGCCTCTCTATCACCTCGTGATCCGCTTCCAGCTCAATGTCCTCAAGCTCTAACACAGTCTCCAAGTCTCTAATCTTCTTGTTCTTCTCCTGAACTCTCTTCTCTTGGCTCTTGAATTTCTTCTCTTGGTCTTCAAACTTCTTCTCCATTTCCGTGATTCGATTTTCCTGCTCTAGGAAGGCCTTGTCCTTCTCCTTAAGTTGGACTCATAGTTCATCATTGCTAAGCATTACATTAGTCCTATCAGTATCAAGGTGTCTAATGAGGCTCTCTAAGTCCTGGAGGTAGTGACGCACGGGCTTGATAGACTCCTTAGTGGCCTCATCCAATACAATAGGCTCTCCATCCTCATCGCGCCTCCCAAAGTAATGGAAGTAGTGGCTCTTGATCTCAGAAGAGTGACGTCCACATAGGCGTCCCAACAGCTCCTGCATAGCGACGTCAAGGCCCCTCTCCATGTCATCATGGAGTATCTTGAAGGTAATTTCCCCAGTTTGGGGCTCCGTCTCACGTCCTGGCTGGGTAACTTTGAATCCCCATAAGTCCTTCCTCTGAAACTTTCTCAGCTGAAGTCCCTGAATGGTAGGGATTGGAAGAGCGAGCACTTGGACTAGCTCCAATAGGCGAGTCCCAAAGCGAGTCCCCTTGAAATCCTTGGCCGTGATGTAGACAAAATTCGGCATCTTTTGCATAGTATGGAGAAAATTAGTAACACACAATAGAAGAAGTAAAAGCAAGTCACAATTTAAGAAAATCAACCAATAGAACATTCCAAGTAGCAATACATTATTCAACTCAAGCACAAGGTTCTAGACATAACTTATTTTTGCCATACCACATAAGTTGGTATGATCAAAATACTAACGTGATAAAACGCCAAGGGTGGTGGTCCAACTAATATCTCACTCCTTAACCAAGGTGGCAATCTGGGCATCCTTGGCAGCAATCTGCTTGTCTTGGTCACATAGCTCTAATGCTAGGCCTATGATATCCTTACTTAGGCGTCTCACTGTGGCCTTTGAGTCTTGGACAAGACGCTTCTCCTCCTGGAGATCTTCCTGGGTATTGAGCATTCTATACTTGAGTCTCTCCCCAAGTTCCTTAATAGCTCTCCATGCAACATTCCTTGCAGAGTCAAAGAATGACGGGTGCATTTCAGAGTTGGTGAACATGCAGAATCCCGTACTCTTGGAATCGTCCTCCTTGTCTTTGTACAAATGGAGTTGCACCCACCAATACTCTTGTCCTTCGTCTATCACAGGAAATCCCTTGTACACAGCTTCACCATTCAATCCCAAGACAAGCATGAGGTTCTTGAGTATATTGGGAAATTCTGTCTCACACTCTAGGGTCATAGTCATCAGTGGTCCCTTCTTGACAGATTCATTGATGGTGGACATCTACAAAAATAGATGAGAAGGATGATTAGGAAAAGTTTTACGAGGTGAAAAGACAAGTGTAAGGTTGGAATATAGAGTTTTCCTAAGGGTTTTCCTTAGTCTAATCCATTCTAGGGTCACAATCCTACAGGCAACATAGTGCTCTGATAGCATCTGTAAGATCTCACCATGATAAGGTAAGATCCCTGTGATTGCAGTGCTAGTCCCTGGATCGAAAAGCTAGCACCCACAGTTTAAGATGAAGTACACAGAAACAAAGGTCATTATTACATCGCACTTCCAGGAGTATAATAGTTCTTACAACTCACTTAGCCCAAGGCTAAGACACAAGTTCACATAGCATATAATAATAATAGAGTCTTTAGTCTTCATGTGCCACAGGCAAGCATGTCGAGTGTAGACTCGCAACCCTACTCATCATCAGAGTAACCTGCAACATAATAAGTTACAGCCACAAGGGTCAATACATTTGGAATTGTATTGGCAAGTGATACCAAAGATACTTAGTATAATCCAACTACTACATGAATATATGGCTAAGTGGGGTTAAGGCTGGCTTTGTTAAAATTAGTTTAACTTATAGTTTTTGAAGAAGTTTTTCATTCAAGCTATAAGGTACCAATGATAGACATCACTGAACCTTTATCCCTGTTCACCCACAAGTTTTAACTTAGAGAAATTTGGATGAGGAGATTATTGAACTACATCAATGTCTTGAGGCTCAGAAGTTATCCATGACCGAGGACACGGCTAAGTACTTAGTTTTATCCTCTCGAGAGGTGGTGCACTTTCCCCACAAGACTTGACATGCATCGAGACAAGACCTTTCAGAAGCAATCCCTCAGACCACCACGAACGCGTTCCATCCTATCACATCTACCACCTTCTGTCCGTCTAGCTGAGTTCTTGCAACTTAGTTGGTCAAGGCAGAGCCCATATGCCATGTGGTTGCACTGGAAGCTTCATGACAAGAATGTCTCCAATCTCTTTGTTCCTGGGTGGCCATCCACAAGTGTGATACGACAGCTGACCATAGACACGGTCCCTGAGTAACCACTCAACATAATCGAAGAAAGTCCCAATCCACCCAGGTGTTTCATTAATAATAGTTGTTTTCTTAGTCAAACAAAAATAATATCTTTCCATACTATCTTGATATGTATTTTCCACCCACAAATTCTATTAGCATAGCTAAGCATTCTAGCATACAAAGTCCTTTAACTAGGGGATACTACCAAGATATAATCTATAGGATAGCATAGCATAGTATAATAACATAGGAATAATTCTATCATGTTAAGATCTACCAAAATATCACTAGTGCAATAGTGAAAATAATAGGACATGGGATGAAATATCACTTGCCTTGGTAGCTAGGGGAATAGGTACAATCCTCACAGCAACAAACTCCACAATCCACACAATCTACACAAGATTAATACAACAACAATAATTCAATCAATAAAACAATACAAAAACATGAATGCATTCTAAATGCAATGATATGATCACAACTCTATAATTTACAGAGTCTACAGTACTGAGGATATAATACCTCATCTAAAAGCATAAGAAATACTCAAAATTAATTTAGAGAACAATTTTTGTGAGCAAAATACTCCTAAAAAGGTTCTGCCTATAATTCCATTTTTCCAGAGCCAAAAGTGTGAAATAAGGCCTCCATAATAAAGGTCTCATTTTTCTGAATCCATAGACACCAAATTTGTATTTTTCTGATTTGTGGATCAAAAGTTATTGAATTTCTAAGTTAAATACTAAATCAGTCTAATTTTATATTTAAACGAAAGAGCCTGGCGACGTGGCGCTTTCCTATTGGCTGGTACCGGTTCGGCCGGATCGACCGCTGTGGGCCGTCAGATTTTAAGTGACTACGGACGGATCTGATTAACCCGTACCGCTTCGTCCGCGTTCCAATCCTAGCCTTAGACGCGAGATCTAACGGTCCCTGGGACCTGGCCTGGAACGGGCGGCGTTGACCAGCTGCGCGCGGCGGCGAAGCGTCGGCTGACGGCGGTCCGGTGGTTTTACAGGGGCAAGGAGTCCGTGGACACATACCAGAGGTCAGGGAGGTCGTGGCGGTCTCGATGGAGGTTACGGTGGCATGGGGGGTGCTCTGGCTTAGCTCTGATTCGAGCTCGAAATTTGGGGAGCCTGGGGGCTCTCCGGGGGTGGCGACTGGGGGAAAATGACGAGGAGGGGGTGAGGATTAAGTAGGAGCAATCACTGGGGAAATTATTACACGAAACGGCTGGAATCAAATCGATTCGAAAACGGCTGAGAAGGGGGGGGGGTTTGCTCGACGCCGGGCTTGAAGACGACGGGGTGGTGGGGTGACGTGGCGTGGGGCCGGCTTGTCAGCGAGAGGGGGTAGCCAGGGGCGCGGTAAGAAAGCGGGGGAGAGGGAAAACGCCAGGTGGGCTTAATGGGCCAGATTGGGCCAAATTGCTGTTGCTGCAGTTTGAATTCTTTCCCTCCTTTTCTTTTTCTAATTCAGTTTTCTCCAAAGATTTTGATTTAATGATTCAAATTGATTCAAACCAATTTGTGAAAATTTGTAAAAACTCAAACTAGGTTTTTAGGGTATTATAAAACATATTCACCCTCCATTTTAATCCAAAGTACTTACTTGGACTTAATAGGTAATATAGCATTTTCTTTGGTTCCATTTTCAAAACAATTCATAACTTTCTAACCATGGCCCAAAATTGCACCAAATTTTTGGAGGAAAATTCTAAATGCAATGCAAAAACATGCTATGATGATATGAGTGCAATGATGATGATTTCAGATGAAATTTTGGGATGTTACAAAATCATTCATAGAAGCAGAACAATTGTTTGTTACAAAATCATATTAATAACTGTCTCACGAAGTGTGAGACACACTAAACAAGTTCATAATCCATCGATTACAATAATCATCCAAAAACGATAAACTAAATGATAAATGTCGAGGGAGAGTGTCGTTGGCCATCATCATCATGATCGCCATCAACACGCAACATCACCTCCTCTCCAGCAAGTAGCTCTTATGCAAATGGACCTATTTTCACTAAAACAGAACAAGTATCAAATAGTTTAACACTGCAACAACTATTTGCAAGTTAATAAGATTTATAATACTGTATATCAAATATATACCTTTGTCATCGATGACCTCTCCGGTGATAGGTTCAACCTTTACATTCCTGAAATATAATATGAACTCCTGGAAATCCATTATTTTCGTATCACCACTCTTAATGCTACTCTGGAAATGTCCTTCGTAGCTGGGAGTCAGCGATCGAAGCAGTATGCCTATTGCAAATGACCCGGTGATCCAGTGCTCCACAAAGTAAACCAGTCTCATGTGTGCATCAAGCATGCGCCCCGATTGATTCTTTAGACAAGTGTGTTCCTCCATCTTTATGGAAAGGAAATATCCAAGCAGCTCGTGCTTCCACATGCGCACATGGCTTCTGAACTCTCCTCTCAGTTGATCCACCATCACATATGCGTCAAGATCACCCATGAGTGGATGCAGTTCATCGACCATCCCGTAACACATTATTATATGAATGAAGGTGGACATCTCTTGACGATAATAGCGTTCTACCAGCTCTTGTGGGGTCTCATAGTCATCTGGCTTGGTGAAATCCATCGTGCGGCGTATGTAATCTACCTCATTATTCTTAGTAAGGAGATCATTCAGATGGACAAGCCAACCAGGGAAGTTTGATCCATCAAGTCTAAGTTTTTAACCAACTACCCACTCATCAACGTCAAACTAAGCTCCATGGTGAGCCACATTTATAATTGCAAAAGGGAATTTAGACTAAGTTTATAATTATATGAGTTAAAACAAGAACTCCACTAAAAACTCCTATCCCTAGAAGGGTTTTAGTGATTACATGGTCCCTATTCACTACACCGTCCCCGATCATCACGACCAGCGATATAGTGGCAAAGGTGGACGCCGAAACGTTGATCACATCATTCATGTGACTCGTGCTCAATCTTTTGACCATCTGTGTTCTGAGGCCATGTCTACACATGCTAGGCTCACCAACTCAACCTTACTGTATCCGCTATGTAACATGGCTTGCACCCACCGTATGCGAACGCAGATATGTCTAACACCCGATCATCATGGGTTGCCTCATAATGGAGAACTTTATTGGTGTTGCACACTATAAGGGAGAACACTTTTCATTGGTATTTTGATTAGGGATCATCTTATTAGGCTACCATCGAGTATCTACTACTAGCACACAATAAGATGCACAAACAATAAACATTGAATATAAGTGTGATGCGATATGGTCCTTCACGCTATGATCTCCATCCCGCACTTCTAGATTTCGTCTCCAGGGTAATGGTGCCACCAGCATGGTAGTCCATCATATCCATGACCATCTACTACTACTTACACTACAAGAAAGTTGCCTTTTACAATGGATGATTTTTGTGGTTGAAGGCTCATTTTTCATGGCTAAAAAGTCTTCTACGATGGATGCCCTTCGTGGTAAAAGCCCCGTCATAAAAGAATCTACCATGGTTTTTTCCTGTTTACTGGTGATGTCATGCAAATTGCCACGTGGAAGCCACCGTTAGCGGTCAGTTACCGCCGTTAACGGGCATAGAAACCGTGGCAGAAGCCAGGCCTAGCCAAGGCCTGCTAAATACTAACTAGGCCGGCCCATTAGGGGAGCCCAATAAGAAGATGACCCGTTACTGTTTTGTCCTGCACTGTTTGAAATGCGCCCAAAGTTGCAGCCAGCAGTGGCCTGCGAACTTTCAGGCCCAATTCTGTTTCGGCCTAAAGAAGGCCCATGATGGTCCAACACTATGCGGTCCATTAGCAGCCTGCGCCAAGTCGCTCCTCTACATTTAAGGGCGTCCCATCACTGTTTATTGCAGCCCATCGTGGGTCGCCTAATGATGGCCCTTGTCTGAGATGGCCCGTTACTGTTTAGGCCTATTACTATCCTGGGCTTTCACTATTTCCTGCTTTAGCTGTTTAGGCCCACAAGCGGCCCTTTATTGTTCTAGTATGGTAAATGTGCCGGCCTGTTACTTCCCTCGCTTGGAGATTTCTCGGGTCGTTACTGTTCTGGCTTGTCACTAGTTTGGCCTTTCACTATTGTGGCCCTTTACTGTTGAGGCCGGCTACTGTTTTGGCCTATTACTGTTTTGGGATTTCACAGTTTCTTGCCTGTTACTATGATGGGTTGTTTCTGTTACGTCCTACTACTGTTACGGCCTGCTACTGCTAAGGCATGTTACTGTTATGACCTGTTACTCTTACGGCTTGTTACCATTACGGCATGTTACTGTTACGGCCTATTACAGTTACGTCCACTTACATCTTGTAGGTTGGCCCATTATGTTTACGTTCTTTTCTGAAGCCCATGCCAATATCATAAAACTTTTATATAATCCAGCATTTTTACTGTTCATCATCAGCCAAATACACGATGGGCCAATAACAAAGCACAGTATTGTTCCCTAATCGACCTGCCTGGCGTAGTTACCGTAACTACTACCGCAATGTGTGGACAGCGTCAACTAAATGCATACATGGCCTACGGGAGTTATCTAGATATTACATCAGCTGCAAACTTCTTAAAATTATTACATATTATCAAATCAAGGGAAAGAAAAATCGGCATTTCAGTTGACAATCAAGTTGATAGCAAAGTCCTCAATTTTCTTTCTCAATTGATCACATGCATCTTCCTTTGAGGGTGACAGCTACATTGGAGGAGACATGATCTTGCAGCCTCCTATTTGGTGGAGATAGCAATAATTGCACCCTGAAACTAAGTAATAACAAGTTAATACATCAAACAAGACAAACTACTCATTTGACTGATATGACCGGAGCTATGATCTGGAGTTTACAACTGGTCAATGGTTCAAATATTGACCAACATGTCAAACAAACAGGACAAGAAAGCATGCAATAAACAAGTGTGCTTACCGTGAAAAGAGCAATCAAAAAATGTGTGTGTGTGGCTTAGAATTTCAGCAAAAATAAACTAGCCAGGTCATTTTAACAAATATATATGGAAGCAGTTCTATACCCTAAAATGCAAGAGACATTGGGTGACTCGGAATTTGTGCTGAGACACAAAATGACATGCAGTTACTGTCATAGCAAAGAACGAACTAGATAGAAATTATAATTGCATCATACTAGAACTTGTAGAGCAGGAATGCAAACCACGAATGAACTATATATTGTAGAGGATAGTTATGTCATGACTTAGGACGAACCAGACCCAGAACCAGATGCAAGATATAATGGCGTCGCTCGTGAACCTGTAGAGCAGGACAAACAAGCATTAGACATGTGTGTCTAGAATGAAATGAGCAATCAAACGAAGTGTTCCTTAGAATTTCATCAAATATAAACAAGCGAGGTCATTTGAGCAAATATATATGGAAGAAGTGGCATCTCCTGGAATGCATAGTCATTGGGTGACTCAAAATTTGTGGTGAGCTACACAATGGCATGTAGTTACTGTCATAGCTAAGAATCAACAAGATAGAAATTATAATGGCATCATAAGAGAACTTCTAGAGCAGGAATGCAAACTACGAGTGAACTACATAGTAGAGGACAGTTATGTCGTTGTCAGGACGAACCAACACCAGATAAGGAATTAATGGCATCCCTTGTGAACCTGTAGAATAGGCTATACAAACCAACATGTTTATTGTTCCATTTTGAGCTATATGCAAGAAATAGGAAATATTTAGTGATGCAGCTCTTAAAGAAGCAGATGGCAACAACAAAATTATAATCGAATTAGTATGAAGAGTTTAAAAGGCTACTATAGGATAGCAGCACGATGCCATGGAGGAAGTAATAGCAGGAACTGGTCCCAGGATGAACCAGATAGATTCAGCGACTGTAGAGCAGGGAATCCATACAAATATTTTCCGCTGATTTTAGATTTTGCAAGAATTATACAGTAGCAGGCAATTACTATTCTATAGAGTAGCTAAGAACATGTGTATGACAAAATAACAGACATGTCCATGACTTGAAATTTGTAGAGCAGCGAATGCAAACCAACATGTCTAATGACCTTGTATGTACTAGCATGAAGAATAGGCATGCCCACTGACTTGTATGTACGAGCACGATGACAAAAATGCAGTTCATTGCGATAGGCTTGAACCTGCTATACTGCTAACAAAACAAAAACTGGTCTAGAGTGGTGGACAAGGAACTCCCTGAACTAGATCACGTCCGGTGTACAGTTGGGTAGCTTTCGGTGGCCGGGAAGCAGAGCTTGGGTGGTCGATGATGCCATCGGCATGCTGAGTGACACCGCAGCTCTAGTGAAGTGGCAGATAGACCGAGTGAACTAGATCCGGTGGGTGAGCATCGGTGAAGCGGCTCCACGGCGGTGCACGAGACCGCCGCTCAAGCGGCTCCGGCCGCCGTGGAATTGGTGGTCGTGGAGGTGAGGGCATGGGAGAGAGGGGGCTGGGATTTTTGGAAGGACTAGCAGGAAAATTTGGGCGAATCTGGACTAAGGAGGTGAATAGAAACATAAATTGAGATTGTGCCCCCAAGCTACCGACTTTAGCTTGCCCATAGGGCGTCAGAACAATGGGTAGAATCAAATTTTTGAAGTCAAAAGTTTTTGAAACTAAGGGGCAGGAAATGCTTCAAGATCGGTGTGTGATTTTGCCGCTTGATTGAGATATTGAATTTGGCGACTGTCCATCTAATAATAATATAAATATGGTACTGCCTCAGTGGGATATTTTGCCTCAAAGTTTTTGAAACTGAGGGGTGGGAAATGCTTCAAAGTCAGTGTATGGTTTAGCCGCTCGATTGAGATTTTGAATTTGATAAGTGCCCATGTGATAATAATACAAAAATGGTACTTCCCCGGTGGGAGATTTTGCCTCAAAGTTTTTGAAACGGAGGGGCGGGAAATGCTTCAAAGTCGGTGTGCAGTTTTGTCGCTCTATTGATATTTTGAATTTGACTAGCGCCCATCTTCTGATAATAATACAAAAATGGTACTCCCCTGGTGGGAGATTGTGCCTCAAAGTTTTTGAAACGGAGGGGTCGGAAATGCTTCAAAGTGGGTGTGCAGTTTTACCGCTCGATTGAGATTTTAAATTTGGCTCGCGTCCATCTAATAATAATAATATAAAATGGTACTCCCTAGGTGGGAGATTTTGGCTCAAATATTTTGAAATGGTTAGGCAGGAAATGCTTCGAAGTCAGTGTGTGTGATTTTGCCGCTTGATTGAGATTTTGAATTTTGCTTGCATCCATGTAATATTAGTAGTAGTAGTAGTAGTAGTAGTAGTAGTAAAAAAGGTGGTAGAACGTACAACTATATGGTCAGGAATTCATGGCTGAGTCACATCAACTGATCATCCATAACCACACTTGAGGTACTCCCTGTGTTCTCTATTACTAGGCCGGAGTAGTACTAGTTCGGAGAATTAAATTCACCTACTCTCTTCATAGCTAGTTATTGCATGCAGTAGTAATCCTAAAATCCAGCAAATGCACGTGGGCACCGTATCTAATTGAAAACATGCAAGCCAATGGATGCACTCCCGTTTTAATAACATGATCGGCCCGGAGCATTACATGACGTGGTGGTTCATATTTTACGATCAACTAGAGGAGTAATTGAGCAAAACTAGGAGCATTAATTGGTACTCCGGCCTAGCAATTGAGCCTGTAAAATAATTAAGAGGTATATACACCTTTAGTCCCACATCTTGCACCATGAGAGCGTTTTCGTCCCACATATTGAAACATGAGCAATACTAGTCCCACAACTTATATCTCGAGAGCATTTCAGTCCAATTTAATCAAATTTCAGTGAATTTGATTTAATTTGTCCACAAATGACGTTGATTTTTTTAAAGTGACCCCTCTATATTTTTCTATGTCATTTGTGTCCCTATGCGGACTGATAAGTGAGCCACCTGTTAGTAGACGTAATATAAAATAGTTAAATCTCTAAGAGGAGAATGGATTCGAACTTAACACTTTTGTACAAGGACACACACACCCACAAGCCACTATGCTGGTAGATGCCCACGACTACTCATGTGAGACGAGGAGTACTTGAGAGGATGTAATTATGCCATACGAGGAGTACTTGGGGGGAAGTAATTATTTATACAATAAAAAAGCACATACGAACGCAAAAAATGTTCATATCTATGTTGGCACGATCCATAATATCAGTTGTATAGCTTTGTCATTAACCTAGTAGCTAGCTGTAGTGTCTAGAATAAACTTGAGTTTTTTCTTATTCGCAAAAATGAAAAGGAATAAAGTTGAGTTGTTATTGTAGCCCATAACACAAATTATTTTGAATTGAGAATTTGGATCTTTTTTTGATTTTTTCACATCTTCGGAACACATATTTTTGAATATCCAAAATAAAAAACACATCAGCCACAGCGCTCTTCAGTTAATCACTTCTATGTGCATGTTGTAGTGGCAAGGTTGATTTCTTCAGTAGCTTAGGTAATCAGTTTGATACCCTACAATGCGTTGGTAGTTTTTCTTATTTCTTTTCCTATTCAGATCCTCCTGTCAAGTCATACCAAGGTCACAACTGGCAGGCCGAAAATACACAGGGGTCATTTTGCAAAAATTATGATGCCACATGTCACTTCTAGAATTAGTTACGACGAATACAGAAAAAATCAACAAAATTTGATTAAATTGGACTAAAATGTTCCTAGTTACAAGTTGTGGGGCTAGTGTTGCTCACTTTGCAAGATGTGGGACTAAAACGCTCCCGTGGTGCAAGTTGTGGGACCAAAAACATATATACCTCAATAATTAATGACCGTGCTATTGAGAGAACATGAGGTTTTTAGCTCCACGGAGCATACACCCCATCTGGCCACACGGTGAGCATCCAAGGGCACAACTAAAAAGCGAAATTGAAAAATGGAAAATGCCATGAAAAAAATGGAAAATACCCTACCTTTGTGTGTGCCCTGAGGGACCAGGGAGCGCACGTTTTCTTCTTAGATTTTGGGATAATTAAATACAATGAGGTTATGATACTACTACTACTAGTATAATCCTACACCTACACACTCGCGTGCTCCCAGGAGTCGTCCGCTGGTGTGCACGACTGTTGTACCGTAATTAGTGCGCGTGCTCATGCGTGTGCCCATGCTTGTTTGATGGAACATGCTTGTAGTTGTTGTGTGCATGCCGTCGTCTCGTTTCCACACGATTCACTTGGCTTTCCCAGGCCTTTGTTTAAATGTGTGTCTCTGGAACCGCTTCCTATGCGAGTCGGTGGGATCGAGACCACATGAACACCATCATCCATGGCCGGCAAGAAGCAGGAGGACTCACCATGGGCTGGTCTCCCTGAGGGACTCGTCCACAAGATAGGTGACATCTTCCTTCCGACCGACGACTTCGACTACTATGCCGCCTTTCGGGCAGTCTACAGCGCCTGGTGCGGCTTCACGGAGGAGCGCTTTATGCCAGCCAACTGGATTGTTCTAGAGCACGAATTGTCAAGTAGAAGATGCCGCCATCACATTGCTAAACATGATAAATGGCCGCCACCTTGAGAAGAAGATTAACCAGGTTATTCACAGGTGCTTTCTTTATATTGATATGTATATATGCGATCCTTTTTTTGCATTCACATCCTATACTATATGTTTTTCAAGTTCTGTTTCTTTCTCCACTTGTTGCCTAGGGCTTTGCTCCATGGTTTACCTTGATTGAATTTGTAACATCCCAATTTCAGCAACCATGATTAGTTGTCCAGAATGCAAAAATCAGGGGGAACAAAAACTTTTTCTTGTTCATTGGTGCAGTGTTTGCTTGTTGTTTGGATATGCTTATGGATATGAGTGTGTATCTGATGATATACTCCTTAGCTCAACCTCAGTTGACAAAAACTATTTAACAAAACTATCCTGGCTCATTTTACCTATTCTCAAATGTTCTGGCATTTCAAACATGAGCTAAGATGCTTCTGTAACCAAAACTATTTTAGTAGCTTCTATTGACCAAACTATGGAGAAACAATAATCTCCTTATGTTTTCAAGACAAAACCTTCAGCTACTCTTACCTCTAGGATTTCCAAAACCTTCTATAAATTTTTTGATTTCTACTCTTGGTAGGGATACCAAGAATTCTTACCTTACTAAAACTCCAACCTTTCAAAGTTTCCCATACCTACCTCAAGCTAAGCTTGGTGGTAACCCTAGTAGTAGGTATGCTTAGTTTATAAGATGAGTTGCCTTGATCTACTGCCTGATGAATTGCCTTGATCTGCTGCTTGATTTGTCTGCTTAGGAGATAGTATGAGCTATTCTAGGAGCTCATCACTAGGATGAAGATGTTTCCAAATCACCACACCCTAAGCCCAAATCTGGATCTGATCTCTAGATACTAGGTGATCATCTAACACTACTAGGAAACAGCTCTTCTGTGGCGCACCTTTTTTGAACATCTGTGGTGCATTTGTTAGTTGCCACTAATACCTCGCCACTGATAACTAACTTCAGTGGCGCATTTCGAAATGCGCCACAGAAGTCTCAAACTTCAGTGGCGCATATGGCCAATATGCGCCACAGAAGTTGTTTTCCAAAATTCAAAAAAAAGGCGGGCCAGATCTCAAACTTCCATGCTGCATATGGCCAATATGCGCCACATAAGTTTTTTTCAAATTTCAAAAACAAAACCGGGCCAAATCTAGATCTGGTGGGATCTAGCCAGAGTTGGTGGTGGTGGTGGTGGTGGTTGTGGCGGGCGGTGGGTAGGTCTAGGAGGAGGTTGCCGGAGTTGGTGGTGGTGGAGGAGGAGGAGGAGGAGGAGCTCGCCGGAGTTGGTGGTGGAAGAGGAGGAGAAGGAGGAGGAGGAGGAGGAGGAGGTCACCGGAGTTGGTGGAGGAGGAGGAGGTCACCGAAGTTGGTGGTGGTGGAGGAGTAGGAGGAGGTCGCTGGAGTTGGTGGTGGAGGAGGAGGTGGTCGTCGGAGTTGGTGGTGGTGGAGGAGGAGGAGGTCGCCGGAGAGTGGAGAAGGAGGAGGGAGGAGAAGGGGAGAAGTGTGGAGGAGAGGAGGGGAGGAGAAGTGTGGAGAGGAGGAGAAGTGGGGAGGGGAGAAGAAGTGGGGAGGGGGAGAAAAAGGAAAAAGGGAGGGAGAAAGGGTGCTGGCAGGATTCAAATTTCGAATCCCGCCAAAGACTTCTGTGGCGCATATGGGGGAAATGCGCCACAGAAGTTTCTCCCCCTTTTTTATTTTTTTGCAGTAAAAAATCTTCTACCCTAAATAACTTTTTACACTTTTCGAATTTGGGGATTCTATAAAATTCAGAACGACCATAGGTCATTGAATTCGAGTACGGAATTTCGAGACGATCATTTTGATAGGTTAAAGATTTTTTTCTGACATCGTATGCAAAAGTTAGAGCCGTTTTACTGTGCCATCACCTATTGTTGCAAAATACATCGAAATTCATGTTTTTCAATTTTGTCTAGATATATACCCTAAAATCTAACTACAACTTAAAGGAATTATTTTTTTGAAGTTTCTATCATTTTTGTTTATTTTTTACAAAACTGAAAAGGCGATCCACGGGCCGGGGGTGGGATCTGTTTTTCCCCCCTATATGCTTGTTCTGTGGCGCATTAACCTATATGCGCCACAGAAACATCACTTTCTGTGGCGCATATGGACATATGCGCCACAGAAGTTTCTCCTCCTTTTTTTGCTGCTTGGTCCCATCAACCATCTGTGGCGTATACGTCTATATGCGCCACAGAAGTTTGACACTTCAGTAGCGCACACGAAAATATGCGCCACAGAAATATGGACTTTTGTGGCGCATATTGGTTTCGTGCACCACTGAAGTGCCAAACTTCTTTGGCGCATGGTTTCTAGTGCGCCACTGATATATATCTGTGGCGCATATTTTTACATATGCGCCACTGAATATCTTGTCTATCTATAAGATGTTTCTTCGTAGTGTAAAACCCTTAACCAGATCAATTCTGAAGATATCCCTTCTAGAAGTTTCCAAGTCAATGAAGACCAATATCAAGCATGGATCCTTTCTACTCAATCTACACTTCAACATCATCCACTTGATGATGCTTTGGTACCTTGTAACCCATCAAAATCATCACCACCCACTTTCTAGTCAAAAACCTCAAATCTGCTAAATTTGGCTAAGTCTGGAAATCTATTTCTAACATCACCTTTCTGGATGTCTCCCTTTCTCAACCCTTGTACATTTTTGGTAATGCACTTGAACCTTCTTGTTAACCATCCTAAGGACTACCAAGTACCACTCTTGCCCTTGGTTAAATCATCCTCCTACCCACTTGTTCTTGATGGTTTTGTAGGCAAGAAAATAACTATTCCTGCAAATCTAGTCAACATGCCTAGTTTGACAGAAGCTCACCTCATCATCCAACCTTCTATGGACCAACTATTTTCATGGTTGTGTTCTACTCATATAGCTTCTTGGTGAAGGTTTTGAAGGCTAGTTGATAATCTGCTTTTGTAGGCTTACTTTATTCAAAGTTTGAAATCAATTCTTGGTGAACTCAAGCAAGATCAAGCTCAAACCTCTATACCATGTTGATTTGACCAAAATAATCTTTATTACTTACTGGAAAACCCTCTAACATGCAGTACTGAGGCTTTGACCAAAATAATCTTTATTACTTACTGGAAATTTATCTCCCAAAATATGTTCTTCTCAATAATTATACCCCTTAGGGGGATTCACATCTCCAAATGGAGTAAGCCCAAGTTTCCCTGAAAGGTATTTGACTCACTTATTTGTGAGTATTTATCTCAGGTCATGTTAAGCTACATTCTGCCTGTAGAAAAATTAACAAAAATAGCCCCTGTTTGACTTTAAGATTTTCTCTGGGCCAAATTAAAATAGGTACTGACCCAAATCCAACTCTCCTAGTTCCTAAAACATAAGACCTACCAAAACCTAGGAGCTCAATATTTTCTGTGCTATCTTTGTTGTTTGGTGAAATAAACAATTCTGTGCATGGTTAATTCACCAATAATTTGACACCAGTAGCTCTACAACTCCAAAAAGTTTGATTCCAATTTATTCAGAAAGGTATTCTAAATACCCACTATGTTTCCTTCGAATCAAATCAAAAGCTTCTGTAGATTTAATCTGGTGAAAAAGACAAGTTGTCCACAGAATTGCCTTTGGGAATTTACTGAGGGCATTGTGGTAATTACCTTGACTTGATTCCAACCCTCAGTGAACAAGAATAGCAATCCCTACCTAATGATCCAAGGAAATAATTTTTGGAGCTCCAGAACTTTTCTGGTGAATTATTTCCTAAAACTAGAGCCTTTATCACTAGAAAATTCATAGGAAATTAAAGAAAAGTGATAAATTAGTGAAACCACTTTTGTTGGTTTCATTTTATCAACTCCTATCCTTGGTCCAAAATCTCTCTTAGGTAGTTCCTCAGTTATGCATCCTCAGGGGATTCTCTTCCATATTTTCTAGACAAGGCCAATCATATTAAATCCATTCCTCCTAAGACCCAATGATTTGTGAAATTGTATTGTTCATTGTTTGCTGTATGTATTTGTGCGTGTATGACTTGTGTTGATTGTGGCTTGGTTTGCTTGCATGTGCTATTGGGACGACGATAGTTGCGATGAAATCGGAGGGCAGAAGAAGTGGTATTTATTACTGGTATTCTGGGTTATCTAAAGAAGAAGTCCAGGGACAATTATGCCATATTGCTAATCTCAGGCAAGCCACCTTCTTTCTCATAAGCCTTGTCCTACTTCTTTACTTATGCATGTTTTACTTACTGCTTATCAAAACTGCATTGTTTACTATATGTTGATGTACATATGGTAGTGGTTTGGCTCCTCCAAACTATTACACTTTTGTTCTATTAAGTACAACCCCCTTATGACACCTACTTGTCCCTAGTAGAATAGATGGTGTATTACACCATACCCTTTGGAGACCCCGTTTTAGCCGAAGCAAAAACTAGAGGATGGGAAGTCCCTGGAAAAGATTTTATCAAATGTTTTCTCATAAAACCTTGGTGAGGTGGGACCTCCCAAGAGATGTTGAGAAAGAAAAAAGTTTCATTTTACACAATGCTGAAGGAAATATGGAGGAAAAAAGTTTATGAAAACGCACCCAGTTCTTTGCAATTTTGCTAGAACAATTAACCCGTGCAACCACATTACTTTGGAATGGGACAGGGCTGGATTTTATGGTTGTCTTTTCTAGTATAAGCTGCCTCGTAACTACTACAGGGGATTGCGATCCCTGGAGGGTCGGCCTTCTCCAATAAAGGTATATGTTGGACATCGACCTAGAGAAGGAACGAAGGGTCTGCTGGGCTCCATGCGTTAGTATTAGCCCCTCATTGAAAGCGCCCACTATGCATAGTGTAAAATGTGCTCCGGTTGGTCCTCGGTACCCGACGTCCCGGTTTTGAGGGGAGTAACACTCATAGGGTAGGCACTTATATTGGAGTGGGCATCCGGAGAGTCTTGATCGGTTACTCGACCCACGACCGGTGAAGATCAGGGTAGTGTACCCGAATGGTGTGGGTAAAGTGTACAACCTCTGCAGAGTGTAAATCTATTCGAATAGCTGTGTCTGCGGTCATGGATAGTTGGGAAGGTTGTTGTAGAGCGGTGCTGGTTTTCATTTCAAAAAGGATTTCTGAAAAGCAATGGCTTTGAAATGTTTTGACCATGGGATGGTCGGAAAGGATACCTGTTGATATCTACGCACTTCTATTCTTGTAGACAGTTGTTGGGCCTCCAAGTGCAGAGGTTTGTAGAACAGCAGCAAGTTTTCCCTTAAGTGGATCACCCAAGGTTTATCGAACTCAAGGAGGAAGTGGTCAAAGGTATCCCCTCTCAAGCAACCCTGCAATCAAGATAGAAGAAGTCTCTTGTGTCCCCAACACACCCAATACACTTGTCAGGTGTATAGGTGCACTAGTTCGGCGAATAGATAGAGAAATACAAGTGGTATGAATATAAGACAACGGTGCCAACAAATAGCTTGATGGCGTGGAAGAGACTAAAGCAAAACTTAAATAAAGAAGGAAGCAAGCAAACATGTAACAGATCTAATTGCAAACGGTGTATCAATGCTTAGAAACAAGGCCTAGGGATCATACTTTCACTAGTGAACACTCTCATATAAATATATTCTTCTTTATGATACTACTCTTAACTACTCTTCGGTTGAACACTCTAATCGCTGGTAGGACTATAACAGCACACCTCAAAGTAAGTCTTTCCCATCTAGAAAACCCCACACTATCACCTTGAGCACTCATAACAAGTATTTGTAATCTCTAGCCTAAGTGCCACCATGGTGTGCACGCTGTCATTTTCACACACATGGGGAGAGCAGAGATCTTTTAAAGCACTTGAGTAGCAAGGTAGATCTATAGATTACAAACTCATGATCACAATATGATCATGCATAGAGAGAGATGAACACATAGCTACCGGTAGAACCCTTAGGCTCGAGAGAGAACTACTCCCTCCTCATCATGGGAATCAGCAATGGTGATGGAGATGGTGGTGGAGATCGATGGAGATGGCGGTGAAGATGGTGAAGAGGTGGCGGCGGCGCCGATGGCGGCGCGGAGGACTCCTTCCCCGCCACCAGTATCACAGGGAAGAACCGCCCCTTAGCACCCTTCCTTCATGGCTTCTTGGGAGCCCTTCCCTATGGAGATGGGATCCATGGGGGAGGCAAAAACGTGGCTTTGGTGGCTGCAAATTCGTAGGTGGAGGTGTCCTGGGCGAATTTTGTTTCCTCCCTTTATATAGCTTCTCGGATTCCCATCATTCTATCTAAGCTGCAGTAAATCGGGACTAAACGGTCCGTCCGTACTCGGAATGCGCCAAATTTTATGTCCAGAACGTTTGCCGTGAAAATTCCAACAACTTTGTAGTTGAAGAATTTTCCGTTTGACGCCGTATTCGACCTGAAATCTGACCATATTCAAAAAGAGTTCTGAGACAGATTTCTGAAAAATCCCAATTTGACTGCAACAAGGTTTCCACTTCTATTCTTGGTAATTCCTACACATCAAAGTGTAAAACAAGAACATTGTGCACTTTTGCAACTATTAGTAGGTTAGTCAAGAAATTATATGAAAAATACTCCAAAGTCTAGGCAAAACATAAAAAATTGATAAAACCAAGAATGGAACATCAAAAATTATAAATACATTTGCAATGTATCAACATCCCCAAGCTTAACTCCTGCTCGTCCCCGAGTAGGTGTGTGATAAAAAAGAAAGAATAATTTTTAAGGTGACATGCACCATCATAAATTGATCAAAGTATTTATAAAACATTTAAAGCTGGGATCATAGTACTTCAATCATAACATGAAAGACAAAGTTCTAGCAATAGACAAAGAAACTATGTTGCAACATGAAAAGGCACAAACAAAAGATTAATGAATAACAATGCTTTGCAAGACGTTTGTTTGTTTCACATAAAGAAAACATAGCATAATGGCATTCATCTTGTCCCTCATGGAGTAGCAAACCATAAATGCATAGGACACCTTCAAAGTTCATAAGAGTGACTAGATACAAATAGTTTAAAACAAGCAATATCAAGTTATGCATCAATCAACTAGTCTTGGGACAATGCACATAGAACTAAGAATGGCCACTATCCTCTCAAAGTAGGTGCATAAAGATAGAAGGTGGAGACTCAATATAATGGTGGAAGAAAGGCCTTCATAGAAGGAAGTAGGGATTCAAGTCACATAAAGAGCTTTCAAAAATTATGGTACTTATAGCTTTCAACTCTCATTGCCCCTATCATAAGCATCTTGAAGTGATTAAGGTTAAAGTGAACAAACTATGGTGTACATGTTTGACGAAGTATAAGTCAGAAATCTCATGTCCCTTGTATACGAGGGCCGCTCCTCATGCTACTCAAATTTAGTCACAGGTAAGTTCTTGTCATTGTAAGTATATGTGTATCGTAGAGAACCGCCAACGGGGTACCCCTTGCCCGATGATACGGAAGAATCCCCATATCAAAATGACAAGGCAAGCAGACAACGAGCATCTCAGCATTCTTCTTATTTACCATGGGAATATGGTGCTTTTTTCTCTCTTTCCTCTTTTCATAATCTCTTTTTTTCTCTTTTCTCTTTTTTCTCAATATAGGACTATTTTTTTATAAGAAGAATGCTTCATAGGCAGCTCATTATGGTTACGCTGCAGGTTTCCACCATGTCAGCATGGATTAGACCAGCGGCCCAGGAGTTTCTCTAACACATATACATAACTCCATGGACTTACAAGCTCCTCTTTCATTTCACACCGACGACATCCATATACCAAAGAGTATGATATCAACTAGGTACAAGTACCGAGTGCAATGTTGAAAGTGTTCCCCATGAAAGCATGGTTCTACTAATTCCCAACAAATAAGTGCAATCATATACAACATAGAAGACACAATGGTTCAAGTTTATTAAGGGCAAGTAAAGTAAAGTGTGCCATCAAGTTCATGAGAGCTTTAATCACTAGTTTTCTAATAACAAGTGGAAGGTAAACAAAAGCATGAATGTACTTGGAATAGCATAAGCTAGTAGGTAGGTATGGTGGACTCTTTGGAATAACTTGGTTTAGGGAGTTGGATGCATGAGTGGAACTCATACTTGTTGTGGATGCTAGCAAAAGACTATGAGCGATAAACTAAGAGAGCAATAATGGCCATAATCATACAGAGCGACAAAACATCATTGATCAAAGCATAAAATGATACTAAAAGTTGAAAACTAAAGGATCATAAAGGCTATGGTGACTTGAGATAGTCGTAACATGGTGTGAGCATGCGCCAAGTCAACCCAAATAAAGCATCAAAGGATAATACCACTATACTATGCTTTAATATGCTAAAACAACGCATGATTCATCCAAGGCACATTAAGCAATCTCAATTGTTTATAATAAGTCATGCTATAGCAAATAATACAAAGCATAAAGCCAAAACAATATCAAGCATAGCATGACAAAGCATAGCCACAGTAAAAAACGAGCTCTTTTTACCACATAAGCATGAACTTTCCTACTCTTTTCCAAACCAAACCAAACTATTTCCAAACCAATGTATGAAAGAGGGGGTCCAACCAATTTATTCATCAAACTAATCAAACCAAGCAAACGAAAAACCAAAATGAAAACGAAAAGAAGATGCTCCAAGAACAACACAACTGTGCATGAAATAATAAAAATGAAGAGTTTGGAAGAAGCTTGAGATTTTTATTGATAAAGAAGGGGATGCCTTAGGTATCCCCAAGATTTGGCGCTTGTACTGCTTGGATATTTCTTGGGGTGACACGCGTGGCATCCCCAAGCTTGAGCTTTAGTCCATCATTTATCTCATTACTCATTCCTTCCATACACCTGAAATTTTTCCTTCATACAAAACTTCACACAATCTTTATTAGCAACATTAGTGCACTCAAGATAAATAAGTCTTAAGGTTCAGTTCTAACACCAAATAAACTTCCATTAGAACACTAGCTACTGTAGCACTTCCCTCAAAAATCTCAATTCCCCAAAAGAACTCAAAAAGGAACCCACAAGAAGCAAATGCAGAAAATGGCAGAAATCTGTCAAAACAGACCAGCAGGTAAAGACGAATTTTTTCGAAGATCTTATGTTTCTCAAATCGAACAGTGTTAAACTAATGAAAGTTAGATAACAACCTGGGTCAGAAGCACAAAAAATTACAGATCAATCCGAAATACAGAGCTCTCTCACGAATTTTTACGGTGAAGCATAGAAATCTGTTTCGGGAGAGCAACTTTCCCAATCATTACTTCTCTCTCATTAGAGGTTACTCTTGGCACAAAAAGCAAATAAAAAAGATAAGGAGAGTTTATTACAGAGGTAATAACTTCAAAAGCTCATCTAAAACTTTTGGGTTATCTCCCAATAAGTACTTTTCTTTAACGCCTTTTAAGTTAGGCATGATAGTTTGAGAAGATGCTCACACAAGAAATATGAATTTAAGTAAAAGAGAGTATCAAGAAGCAAATTGAAAGCACATTTAAGTCTAACCCACTTCCTATGCATAGGAGTATTGTAAAGAAACAAGTCATGAAAGCACAAAGCAACAAGCAAAGTAAAGCAAAACAAGTGCAACTTCAAGACTTTCAACATAAACAGGGGAAGCTTAATATTATTCAGATGCATAAAACCATGTTTCCCTCTCTCATAATAACTTTCAGTAGCATCATGAATGAAATTAACAATATAACTATCACATAAAACACTTTTATCATGAGCCACATGCATATAATAATTATTACTCTCCACATAAGTATAGTCATTCTTATTAATTATAGTGGGAGCAAATTCAACAAAATAGCTATCATTATTATTCTCATCACCATAATCATCAAATATAGGAGGCATATTGTAATCATACTTAATTTTCTCCTCAATAGTAGGTGGACTGAAAATATCATACTCATCATTGTAATCATCATATATTGGAGGTTTTGTATCATCATAGGCAATAGAATAGCTATCTTCCAAAGCTGGGGAACTAAAAAGATCATTTTCATAAAAACTAGCTTCCCCAAGCTTAGACTTTTCCATAGCATTAGCAATAATGGTGTCCAAAGAGATCATACTAACAACATTGCTATTAGCATGCAAATAAAGTTCCATAGGTTTTTTAATTTTCTCTTCAAACACTTCATGTCCTAACTCAAGATAAATACTATAAAGCTCTCTAATTTTGTTGTTGTTTTCCATTAAGCCTAACTAGTGAAAACAATAAAAAAAAGACAAAATTGCAGAATCTAAGGGAAATAACTTCGAGCACTCACACCGGAGGATCTGAGTACCTTTTACCTTACCTCCTCGGCAACGGCGCCACAAAATCGGCGATTGCCGTGGGAGGTTCTTATTCTTTAATCCTCCAGTGTGAATACCTTTTACCTTACCTCCCCGGCAACGGTGCCAGAAAATAGCTTGATGTCTACGCACTTCTATTCTTGTAGACAGTTGTTGGGCCTCCAAGTGCAGAGGTTTGTAGAACAGCCGCAAGTTTTCCCTTAAGTGGATCACCCAAGGTTTATCGAACTCAAGGAGGAAGTGGTCAAAGGTATCCCCTCTCAAGCAACCCTGCAATCAAGATAGAAGAAGTCTCTTGTGTCCCCAACACACCCAATACACTTGTCAGGTGTATAGGTGCACTAGTTCGGCGAATAGATAGAGAAATACAAGTGGTATGAATATAAGACAACGGTGCCAACAAATAGCTTGATGGCGTGGAAGAGACTAAAGCAAAACGTAAATAAAGAAGGAAGCAAGCAAACATGTAACAGATCTAATTGCAAACGGTGTATCAATGCTTAGAAACAAGGCCTAGGGATCATACTTTCACTAGTGAACACTCTCATATAAATATATTCTTCTTTATGATACTACTCTTAACTACTCTTCGGTTGAACACTCTAATCGTTGGTAGGGCTATAACAGCACACCTCAAAGTAAGTCTTTCCCATCTAGAAAACCCCACACTGTCACCTTGAGCATAGACGGTTCCAACAAACACCACAATTTCATAAAGACATCCAACTCCAAATATAACTCATAACAAGTATTTGTAATCTCTAGCCTATGTGCCACCATGGTGAGCGTGTTGTCACTTTCACACACATGGGAAGAGCAGAGATCTATTAAAGCACTTGAGTAGCAAGGTAGATCTATAGATTACAACTCATGGTCACAATATGATCATGCATAGAGAGAGAGATGAACACATAGCTACCGGTAGAACCCTTAGGCTCGAGAGAGAACTACTCCCTCCGCATCATGGGAATCAGCAATGGTGATGGAGATGGTGGTGGAGATCGATGGAGATGGCGGTGAAGATGGTGAAGAGGTGGCGGCGCCGATGGCGGCGCGGAGGACTCCTTCCCCGCCACTAGTATCACAGGGGAGAACCGCCCCTTAGCACCCTTCCTTCATGGCTTCTTGGGAGCCCTTCCCTATGGAGATGGGATCCATGGGGGAGGCAAAAACGTGGCTTTGGTGGCTGAAAATTCGTAGGTGGAGGTGTCCTGGGCGAATTTTGTTTCCTCCCTTTATATAGCTTCTCGGATTCCCGTCATTCCATCTAGTGCTGCAGTAAATCGGGACTAAAAGACCCGTCCGGACTCGGAATCAGCCAAATTTTATGACCAGAACGTTTGCCGCGAAATTTACAACAACTTTGTAGTTGAAGAGTTTCCGTTTGACGCCGTCTTCGACCTGAAACGTGACCATATTCAAAAAGAGTTCTGAGACAGATTTCTGAAAAATCCTAATTTGACTCCAACAAGGTTTCCACTTGTATTCTTGCTAATTCCTACACATCAAAGTGTAAAACAAGAACATTGTGCACTTTTGCAACTATTAGTAGGTTAGTTTAAGAAATCATATGAAAAATACTCCAAAGTCTAGGAAAAACATAAGAAAGTAGATAAAACCAAGCATGGAACATCAAAAATTATAGATACATTTGCAATGTATCACTTGTTTTGACCATGGGATGGTCAGAAAGGAATGAAAGGAGTTTGGTCATGGGATGACCGAAGGGAAGGAGCAAATGGGTGACCCAATCCGAGTGTTTTCCAAAACTTTTTCAAATCAGTTTCCAAAATGTTTTACAAAAGTTTTCAACAAAGATATGTAGATGCTATTTCTACAAGAGAAACTAATTGAGAAAATAACCCCTCTTGGAGCCCTCCTACTACTACAGCCATAATGCATATCCTCTTGTTGTTACTATTATCTTAAGGTGGTTTGCGAGTACATTCAAAGTACTCACCGGCATTGTCCCTGGCTATTAAGTTGGTCAGATATCGAGAAGAATGTGAAGTGGACGACTATGTGAGCTAGGACGTTCTACCAGTCAGTTGCTTGTAGGGTATGGCATGGCTTGGGCTCTACGCTTAATGAAGTTCCGCTGTTGTCGATCGATGTAGCCATAATGGCAAATGAGGTATGTCATGTATTCGTTATGTATTGGATGTTTACTTTGATACTTGTCGGTTATGTGCCACGACTAACTGATCATGGAATCGTGGTTGTATGCATAACAGGGATTCTCGGAAGATTAATCTAGGGGCCCCACAGATATTCAGTCTGTTTACCTTGACTGAATCTCTGTTTCTCCTTCCTCTCTGGAAGGTACTTTTATGTTGGTAGCACAACCGACAGCCTCCTTGTGCTTGGATACAGGGTGCATCCATACAAGAGATACCAACCGAGCAGGTGGCTTCTGCCGCTGTGATGATGTTCCTGTCATTGATGGTGTTTACATCAAACCATCAGAACACCACCATTCGGTGGGCGGATGAGAGCATGGAGGAAGGGAGTCGCTCGGTCTCTGCTGAAGGGTGGTACTCGCTGTATGACTTCGCGGAACACCGGAGCATGACTTCTTACGCTGGTGATGTTCATAGACAGATACAGGTATGTCCTCTTGACTATGTGTGATGCTTCTCATGGAGAAGTCCAGCTCCAGCACTCCGTACGAACCCTAGAGATGCATCCCTCCGTTGCAGGCCCTGTTCCGGGATGACATTTCCCACATAATCGTTTTTACCTCGTCGAGTCCGATGGGGAGTTGTTGTTCATTGTGTGTTGGGGGGATACCCCCGGGTAGGGTCACACCGGGGTATAAAGGCCGAGTTAGCCAATGTACGGCAAGGGCAAAGCAAGTGCTGGTCGAGTCACCTCAAGGCAGGCCGTAACCCGGACCAAGGGATGTCCACCTAACTGGGTCTCAGCGGACCTATATTATATGTCGGCAGGATATATCTAACTTGTATGCAGGTACAGGTGTGGCCGGATTAACCAGGCATGATCCAGCTTATATCTGGCTTGCAAGAGAAGGAAGGTATCTCGCTGGTCATAAGGTGGCCACTGTATGCAGAGCGTGAGCGAAGCGGACAGAGGCCAGGACCACCGAGGCGTGGCCGACAAGGGTGACGATGCCTATGTTGGATGACGCAGGCACCGCAGAGGCTCACGTAGCCTCTGCATGGCTTATGTTGGGGAAAAGTGACCCGGTCGGTTTGCTATTTTGGGAAGAGGCATATTCCCTGGAATATGCCTCCACGTATGCCCTAATTGGAGACCTAGCTACCCCTATATAAGGAGGGCTAGGGCCTCTGTAGAAGGGGTTGATCTCGGGTGGGTTGGTTTTTACTTGTTGAGGACTAGTTTTCCAGAGAGCTAGCTAGTGGTTAGAGTAAGAGAGTTTCTTCTTCCTCCTCTCCCCAAGACAGCTCAAGGAGCACTTGTAACCTTGGAATCTCATTGAATACAAAGCTACTGTGTGTGGAATCACCACACTATCCCTCCCTGGATTCCTCTAGTGCATCTTGTCCCCACCTTTAGCCTATCCATGGCATCTACCGTGACACCACCACGAAAGTTGGCACCCACCATGGGGCTAGCGGCGCTAGCAGGAGTGAAGATCCGGACGGGAAACTTCATCGGCACCGACGAACGCATCGTCTCCGGGCTCGTTCAGCGCTTTGGAGCGCTGGATTTCGTCAGCGACAATGCTGGCTGCTTCGGCAAGCGTCCTCTTCCGTGCAACGGCCTCTTCATCAAGCTTGGCGTGCACAAGATCTACGTTGCTGTCGATGAGTCATGCGTTCACCCGCGACACATCGCCGAAGGAGGAGAGCCACCCCTTAGAGCGGCTCGCGGGGCGCGTATCACTCGCTCCCCGGACCATCCTGAGGTGCTGATGACCGCACCTGGCACTGGCGCAAGCAAGGATCCAGCACCAGATCCGGAGGTAACACCTAAGGCACCAAGGAAAAGTAGAGGTCCTCCGCTAGAGAGGCCAGAGAATGTGTTGCAGCAGGCGATGGATAGCCTGGCAAACCCAGTAGCAGCAGTAGTAGATCCGGCTCAGGCACAGGCCGAGCTAGAGGAGACTAGGCAAAAAATATTAGAGGGTGTGGAAAAGATAGCCACAGCTCAGCAGTCATTGAACATGACACTGCGTGAGTACGTGAAAGCAAATAAGGTTGGCACTGTAAAAGTGAAGGGGAGAAACCTCATGAGTGAAATGAACAAAGAAGCTGATACTAGGATTGAGGAATCAGAGAACTATTTGTCCGTGGGCTGCCGAAGTATAGTACCCCGGCAAAGAACGTCAGAGTAGCATATGCGGCTGCGTCCGAGTTAGAGGGTCTGATGGGTGAAGCCCGTCAGAGACACCAAGATAGGGTCAATGAGCTGGTTTGGATCGCGAACATGCAAAATGAGGAGTTACTCAGGGCTAATCCGGAGAGAGACGGGGCCTCCAAAATTGTTCATTCAGCTGTGGGTAACCTAGAGAGATCCGCTGGAGCTGCATCGTCTCCTCATGGTGGTCCTAGGATACAAGACGTAGTAACCTCGGACAGGAGGAACAAACAAATAGTCCCATATGACCCGGCAAGGGCAGGGAAAGGAAAAGGAGTGCAGAGAAATGAGGATCGACGAAGTGTGAGCCGAGGTGAAGCTGGACGAGGTAACCGCGACCAAGGCAATGTCGGTTAAAGGAATGCCGTAAATGGCAATGCCGGACAACGTAATTCGGCAGGTGCAGGGCAACCACAGCAGCGGAATATACCACGGCAAGAGCGTAGTGCCGGCCAAGGTATGCAACAGAGAGCAGCTCCACAAGAGCAAGATAGGTACAATGATGGTGATTCGGAAATGGTGAACGCAGGGTATCCTAGTCCAGACTATCACGTGATAGGATCAAGATTGGGAAGTAGGAATTTGATGCCTGACGACGCCAGATTAAAACTGGATCAGCTGTATAGGTCGGAGCAGATTGAGTGTCAAGGTCCTCCGGGTCCAGTGTGTTTTGGGCCCCAGATGATGAAGGAACCTCCGGTACCTAACTTCTGGTTACCTAGAGGCACTAAGACGTATGACAACAGTACAAAGCCGGAGGATTGGTTGATTAACTACACAACAGCTGTAAAATTTGCTACAGGCAACTTGAGATGGGCAGTGAGATATGTACCCCAGATGCTGGAGGGGCCTGCGAGGGTATGGCTAAACAATTTGCCGCCCGGAAGTATTAACTATTGGATCGATTTTGAGGAAATGTTTGTTAGTAAATTCTCAAGCACGTATCAGAGGCCCAACAGGCCACAGATCCTAGCAATGTGCAAGCAGAGACCGAATGAGACAGACCGGGAGTTCTTAACCCATTGGTGCACAGTGCGAAACTCATGTGAGCGCGTAATTGAGTCACAGGCCATAGCTTGGTTTGCGCAAGGATGCAGATATGCAAGCATGCTATGGCAAAGGTTGCAAAGAGATATGCCAACCACACTGGTAGAGACAATCCAGATTGCTGATTCGTACGCGTTGGGTGATCCAACTCAGCCCAGGCTCATGTCAAACGAGTCAAGTGAGGAGGGCTATCAGCGAGATGGGGCCGGATCATCCTAGAGGAATGATTACCGAGGTAAAAGAAGAGATGATAGACCGGATTACCGGTACAGTTCGCAACAAGTTGCGGCTGTGAATCAAGATCAGCCCGGAGCAGGAAGCAACCAACGTCAGAAAACTGGAGGGCAGCAATGGACTCCAAGGAATAATGGCAAGAAAACTTGGACGCCAGAGCAGAAGAAACAGTGGCAGGAAAAGAAGGACCGTCCGAGGTATACTTATGAGGCAATGCTGGATCAGCCATGTAAATTTCACACGCCAAATCCGAGTAACCCAACGGTTCACACAACCAGGCAGTGTGAATGGATGCCAAAGATAGAACAGGGTGGTTCGGGGAATGCTCAGGCACCTCAGAATGATCAACCTCGGCAGGAGTTACCCCGGCAGCAATTGCTCTCCAGAGCAAACACGCAACAGTTAATGTTGCCTCCCCCTTCGCCGAGGTATGACAACCATGAGAGAAGGGATCCAGTGCATCAAGTGGAAGAACAACATCAACCAGATCAAAGGTACCCCGGAAATGAGGGGAGAAATGAGTACAGAGAGCATCATCAGAGTTACTGTGTGTTCACCAAAGAGGAGACA
This sequence comes from Avena eriantha, assembly GCA_910589775.1. Taxonomy (NCBI): domain Eukaryota; kingdom Viridiplantae; phylum Streptophyta; class Magnoliopsida; order Poales; family Poaceae; genus Avena; species Avena eriantha. Next base: position 125,651,937 of record OU342741.1, on the reverse strand, counting down.
GATAGAAAGAGCTTGCAGCGCCGACACATGGAAGTTAATGCGGTAATGCCAGCGGTGACGAGGTATATGCCTTGGTCGGAATAGGAAATTACCTGGAGCATAAAAGATCATCCCAAGCTTATGCCAAGTCCTGGTTCGTATGCGCTAGTATTGGACCCAACATTCATTGGGCCAAACATTAATGTGAGATTATCAAAGGTGTTGATTGACAATGGATGCAGCATAAATATCATGTACTTGGACACGATGTGCAAGTTGGGTATCTCGGAGAACATGCTCCAAACTACAAGGACAACATTCCATGGCATTGTACCAGGCATTTCCTGCGAACCCATTGGCAAGGTCCGGGTTGACGTGTTGTTCGGCACGAGAGATAACTACCGGACTGACAATTTGGAATTCGAGGTTGTCAATTTGGAGAGCGCATATCACGCGTTGCTCGGCAGGCCAGCTCTGAACAAGTTCATGGCGAGTACTCACATCAGTTACTTGAAGATGAAGCTGCCCGGGCCAAATGGTGTGATTACCATAACTGGTGATTTCCGATGTTCCATTGAGTGCGTGTTAGCCGGGTCTAACCTGGCCGAGTCACTCGTGATTTCTCAAGAGAAGAGAAAGATCCAAGAGGTGGCGACATTGGCTCAGTCCGCGCAGTAGTATATGCCAGCGCTGAGTAACCCGCATGGTAGTGTATCCTTTCAAGCGACGACGGATACCAAGAAAGTACCTGTTGACGATATGTTCCCAGAGTGCACCGTAACAGTTGGTGCCGAGTTAAACGACAAATAGGAAAGCGAGCTCGTCAACTTCCTCCGTGAGAATCGGGATATTTTTGCTTGGTCCACACAGGACTTGCAAGGTGTTCCGAGGGAGTTGGCTGAGCACTCTTTGAATGTGAGACCCGGAGCAAAGCCGGTGAAGCAACCTCTCCGCCGCTTCGCCGAAGACAGGAGAAAGGTCATAGGAGATGAGATAGCTCGGCTGCTAGCAGCTGGATTTATCATGGAAGTGCTTTACCCGGATTGGCTGTCTAATCCGGTGCTAGTGGAGAAGAATAAGGACGATCCGAACGTGGCAGTGGTTTGGCGTATGTGTATCGATTACACGAACCTGAATAAGGCGTGTCTGAAAGATCCATTCCCACTGCCAAGCATAGACCAGGTCATAGATTCCACTGCTGTATGTTAACTGTTGTCATTGATTGATGCATACTCTGGTTTCCACCCGATACCTCTGAACCCAAGTGATCAAATAAAGACTGCGTTTATCACCCCGTATGGGGCTTATTGCTATCGCACCATGCCTTTTGGTTTACATAATGTAGGGGCAACGTACCAAAGATGTATGCATAAATGTTTACATGACCAAATTGGTCAAAATGTGCAGGTATATGTGGATGATGTAGTTATCAAGACCAAGGAGAACAAAACGCTCATTGAGGATATTAGGCAGACGTTCGCGAACCTAAGGAGGTTCCGAATGAAGCTTAATCCGGAGAAATGTACCTTCGATGTCCCGGCTGGAAAATTACTCGGATTTCTTGTCTCCAGCCAAGGTATCGAAGTTAATCCAACTAAAATCCGGGCCATAGAGCGAATGGAACTTCCGAAGTGCCTTAACGATGTCCAGAAGTTCACTGGTTGCCTGGCATCCTTAAGTCGGTTTGTTTGTCGGTTGAGAGAAAAGGCACTGCCTCTCTATCAACTCATGAAAAAGTCGGACAAGTTCATTTGGACGCCGCAGGCCAATGAAGCCTTTATCCAATTAAAGAAAATGTTAGCTACTGCACCAGTGTTAGCCTCTCCACTATCAAAGGAGCCAATGTTGCTCTATATAGCCGCAACCAACCGAGTTGTAAGTGCAGTAATTGTGGTAGAGCGCGATGAAGAGGGTAACTCAGTGCAAAGGCCAGTATATTATCCGAGCGACGTATTATCAGCCTCGAAACAAAACTATCCCCATTATCAGAAGGTGGCATATGGTGTGTATATGGCGGCTAAGAAGCTAAAGCACTATTTTGAAGTGCACCCAATCAAGGTAATATGTGAAGCCCCCATATCCGAGATAATGAGCAACAAGGATGCAAGTGGCAGGATTGCGAAATGGGCAATTGAGCTAGCCCCTTATGCGCCGCAATATGATAGAAGAGAAGCAATCAAGTCTTATGCTGTGGCTGACTTTTTTGTGGATTGGGCCGTGGTGCAATATGAGCCACCATTGCCAGATCCGAACTAATGGAGAATGCACTTTGACGGGTCAAAAACAAAAACCGAGTTAGGCGCCGGAGTTGTGCTTACCTCACCCAAGAAGGACCATTGTACAGATTTCATGTGCAGAAGATATCAGGGTACTTTGAGGGATGTGAATTTCATCATATACCTCGGGTGGAAAATGAAGCTACCGACGTATTGTCGAAGCTCGGATCAACCCGACAAGCAATCCCGCCAGGTGTAGCGCTAGAGCACCTCAGAAAACCCTCTATCAGGCCATCCCCAGAATCCGAGTCAATTTATATCCCGGCAAATCCGGAATCGGAGGCTGTGCCAATGGACATTGACGTGGGAAGTGGTTCGCGAAACCCGGGGACTGTCTCGGCAAACCCGGGGACTGCTTCGCAGGACCCGGGGGCTGCGAAGCGTGATCCGGTTGAGGTTATGCCGGTGGATCACATGGAAATGGATGAGGATGTGTTCCCAGTGCGAGCTATACCAGCTTGGGCACTGCCCATATTTCAATTCCTGAAAGATGGAACCTTGCCCGTAGAGGAGGTGCTTTCCAGGCAAACTCAGAGGAGAGTAAAAGCATACACGATCATCAATTCCGAGCTATACAAAAGGAGTGTGACAAACATTCTCAAGTGATGTGTTGACCCAGAAGAATGGCTAGACATCCTCCGAGATATACATCAGGGGAATGTGGACATCATGCCTCGTCCAGAGGCTTGGTAGCAAAAGCTTTCCGTCATGGGTTTTACTAGCCAAGTGCCTTAGAACAAGCAGAAGATCTGGTAAGAAAGTGCAATGGTTGTCAAAGGTATGCTACAAAGACACATATGCCAATGTCGGAGCTCAAGACCATACCAATTACTTGGCCATTTGCCGTATGGTGTTTGCATATGGTCGGCCCCTTCAAACCAGCAAGAGGGAACATGACACACATCTTGGTCATGGTTGACAAGTTTACAAAATGCATTGAGGTGAAGCCAATAAGAAAATTTGATGGAGCTACCGCCGTGACATTCCTCAAAGATATCATCTTGAGATACGGTTATCCTCACAGTATCATAACAGAAAATGGCACAAATTTTGCTGAAGGAGCATTTGCGCGATTCTGCCAAGATAAGAAGATCCGGCTGGACGTAGCCTCGGTAGCTCACCCCGCATCGAACGGACAAGTGGAAAGATCCAACGGATTGGTATTATCTGGGATAAAACCCCGGCTCATTGAGCCGCTGCAAAGATCAGCGGGGTGCTGGATAGAAGAACTACCAGCGGTACTGTGGAGTTTAAGAACAACTCTGAATCGATCAACAGGCTATACGCCATTCTTTCTGGTATATGGGGTACAAGTTGTATTACCAGCCGACATAGAGCATGACTCGCCTAGGGTCACCCAATACACAGAAGCCAAAGTGCAAGAAGCCCGGCAAAATGATGTTGATCTGCTGGAAGAAGTAAGAGAATTGGCATTGTCCAGATCCGCCATATATCAGCAAATCTCCGACGCTATCATAGCCGGAAAGTAAACCCCCAAATTTTCCGGAAAGGTGATCTGGTACTCCGGTTGGTACAACGTACTGCTAACATGCATAAGTTATCCCCCACATGGCAAGGGCCATTCATTGTGAGCAAAGCATTGCACAATGACGCATATTATCTTATCGATGCAAAACCACAGGAGAAGAACAAGGCGGACAGGTCTGGCTAGGAGTCTAAGCGTCCATGGAATGTATCCCTACTTCGTCCTTTCTACACTTAGCAAAGAAGTGTATGTATCTGAGTCTCTCATATGTCGGTATGTATGCCAGCAATGAGCATATCAATGAAATGTTGGCACCTCGAGCAGTAACTTGGGGACTGCCTTAATAATATTTGTTGTCTTTTGTATTTATTATTTATATGTCGGCTGGCGTAAGTAGCTTCTGCTTAGGCCGGATTAGTAGTGTGTGAGCACCAAAAACTAACTCTTCGACTTGTTGTTGTCCAACAAGATTTGGCTTCATGGCAAGCAAGAGAACAAGTTTGGAATTGCGTAGCACATGAAAAATGACTAAGGAAAGGAACTTAATCGAGCTGACGTTTGTTTTTTGGACTAACTTTATGCTTACTTTATATTTAATATGCTGAATTATTTTGAGCTAATTCTAAAGTTTCCAAGTATTGTTAAGTCAATTTTTGAAACTCGGACTCGTAAGTCATAAAACCGAACCAAGGTGGACACGAGCCGAGCCAAGAAATTGGAGAAACAAGAAAATGAAACTCAGGGACTATGCCCAAGTTAATCCGGCGTAAAAATTTAGTAGAAAAATATAGCTTGTGTGCTTAATACAAATGCACTCGGCATACCGGGGATCTGATAAACGTTAAAGTGTTTTTGGTCAAGGAGCAGCAGGGGGAGGTAATTCGGCACCAGAAGGGGCAGCTCCGGCCTCGGCTTCAACATCATCTTCGCCTTCCTCGAAATCCGAGGCTTTGTCCTCTTCGTCATCACCCGAATCATCTTCGGCATTTTCGTTGTCGGCGGCGCCAAGGAAGCTTGGCCCCTCATTCCATTGATGGATGGGGGCATACTGAATGAGGTTATGGGCATAAGCCATGCGCCGAGCTATCCAATCCGGATTGTTGGACCACCTTGATCCGGTGCGCATCCGCTCAAGAAGATTGAAGTTGATTTTCTCATACCACATAAGCACGTAGTGGAGAACGGTTTCAGCTCCGGCGCGACCGGCGGATTCCCTCCAAAGGTCTAGTTGGGTTTCGCACTCCATTAACTTGGCAGCGAGAGCAGCAGCACCCTCCAGAGTATCTTCATCAGGCTACAAGGCATTGAAGATCTAGATTGCCACATGTAGGATATCCTTGCCATAGTTCTTCACAATCTCGACACATGAAGACAAACTGACCAGCAAGTCCTCCATGTCATAGGAAATCTCTTCAGCGCTAGGAACAATTGGAGTACCCATCTTCTCGCCGAACTTGGCAACGTCAGAAGTTGCAATGGCATTGCCCTCTGGAAATTTGTCTGCAAACAAGACAAGTGAAATAAGTGAAGGAGGTTGACCCGGAGAGAGTCATGCCAGCTGAAGAAAAAGAACTTACGAGAGATATGGCTATGGATCCAGGTCAGCTCTTTGGTGCAATTGTCATGCCTCTCCTAGAGTTGCGCAAGCTCAGCATTCGTCGACTCAAGCTTAACGTTGGCCTCCTTAAGCAGTTCCTGGTCCTTGGCGATCTGGAGGTTGAGGTGTTCTCGCTCTTCAGTAAAATTCTGGCCAGCTTTATCGAGTTCAGATTGGTGGAGCGCCTTGAGTTTCTTCATGTCCGCCTTAAGCTTGGCAATCTCTTCATCTTTGGTCCGGAGGAGGGCAAGCTCGTCATCTTTCTTCTTGAGTTCGGCCTGGTGCTGCCCTGCTTGTTTGAGAAAATGCAGCATTATATCAGGCACGGGCACACTATCTTCAAGAGATGCTGAAACAGTTTGTTGACCCGGCAAAGCCGAGGTATGAATATTTGCCGAGCCAAGGAGAAAAGGAGATAGAGCGCGGAGGAAGACGAAGCAAAAATGACTTACCCTTTATCTGCTCCAAGTTTTTCCTCATGATGGTGTTCTCGGCCTCCACTCCAGCTGCGAAATCCGAACAATGGATTAGTTCGGCGGAAAAAGACAAAGAGAAATGGAAAAGTCCCAAGGAAAAACCTTACCCCTTTTCTCGTGTTCGGCGAGAAGTGCAGTATGTTTCGTGCGCAACATCTTGTGAGTGTCCAAGAGAAGCTGAAACTTAGGGCTCCGGCGATTGGTGGTCACCTGAAAAGAGTACGAAAAGATAGCTTAGTCATGTGCATATTCGAAGTGTATAAAATCCGGGCCAAGTGGAACTTAACCTGGCTCTAGGTGTGTGCATATTCGAAGTGTACAAAATCCGGGCCAAGTGGAACTTAACCCGGCTCTAGGTGTGTGCATATTCGAAGTGTACAAAATCTTGGCCAAGTGGAACTTACCCCGACTCTAGGTGTGTGCATATTCTAAGTGTACAAAATCCAGACCAAGTGGAACTTACCCGGCTCTAGGTGTGTGCATATTCGAAGTGTACAAAATCCGGTCCAAGTGGAACTTAACCCGGCTCTAGGTGTGTGCATATTCGAAGTGTACAAAATCCGGGCCAAGTGGAACTTAACCCGGCTCTAGGTGTGTGCATATTCGAAGTGTACAAAATTCGGGCCAAGTGGAACATGACCCGGCTCTAGGTGTGTGCATATTCGAAGTGTACAAAATCTGGGCCAAGTGGAACTTAACTCGGCTCTAGGTGTGTGCATATTCGAAGTTACTAAAGAGCTACACTAATTCTCTAAAGAGCATCCCGCCTAGTAACAAGTTACTCCCCCGGAGGCTCGGGGACTAATGGTTATATCACTGATATCTGTACATGCTAAGGAAAAGGCGAAGTAACGTACCTCCATCATCCGACCTACAAGGTTGATTGCCTTAGCAGCGGTGTTCATTTGTGCAGCAAACTCGGCGGGCCCAAATTTCTCCGGGAGATCGTCGTTGTGGACGAACTCCGCCTTGTTTCAGTTGTTTACAAACTCGATCAAGGTCGGAGGATAACGTTCGCCGCTAAGCATGTGGGGTGCCACCAGACCCTTAGCATGGGCTTCCCTCCTTTCAACCTGGGCAACAGCAGGGCTGGTGTGCAAAACAAGTTGTGCATCAGCTGACCCGGCAGAGATGTCCGTTGTCGGTGGGGTCTTCTTCGAAAGAATGGACACAAGTGTACGCTGTCCAGCCTCGATAGACGTTGCATTGGTAGTGTGAGGTGTCTTTTTGCCTTTGGGCTGCTGCTGAGAGGTTGAAGTTGCTGCGGCGGACTTTCCCTTGGGAGCTGCCTTGGTGCCAGCCTTCGTGCTGCTGGTGCTTTCTCGCCGAGGCTTGGAAGACTTGGACGAGGCGGAGGGGCTTGGTGCTGCTGCTGGTGCTTGTGTTGTTGCTGCTGGAGCTGATGTTGGTGCTGGTGTTGGTTTTGGCGGAGGCGCGGTAGATACCTCGGCGGTGGCTGGAGCAACCGCTGCCTCGGCAGAGCTGCTTCCCCCTGTTCTAAGGTTACCCTCCTCTTGACGAGGTGGGCTAGAACCCGGAGCAGCCGCTGAGCCCTCCTGAATGGGGCTCAACGGGCGTGAATCGTTGCCACGAGGGGGAGAAGGGCTTTGTCGGAGCGGTGAGGCAATATCGGATCCACTCTGAGGAACCTCCACCGCGTCCCTGCCGAATCAGATCATGCATGATGACAAACTATGACAAAGAAAGAACAAATGAATAGCAAAGGGAGAAGTAACTTACTCATCCGAGGTCAAAGGCTCCTTGGGCTTACGAGCCCTCCGAGTTATGGCCTTGGTTGTAGGCTTGGTGGCAGCTTTGTCCGCGGACTTCTTTCGCCTTTTGGCTGGCTTAGAAGGTCCGGAGGAAGAAGCGGATGCGGCTCCCCTTTTCTTTGGTGCGACCGGGACTGGCTCACCCGTGGCAAGGGGAGGATCTTCATGGATCTGTCCACCGGGGTTAGCTGATGCCAGAAAAGCGTAAGAAAGGGGGACAACGTCAAATGCATCCATCACCTCAACATCTGAATCATCTTCATCGTCATGCCAATCTCTAATAGAAGAGAATTTACCGGTGTGTCACTTCGTCGCATTAGGGAATGGAAGGAACATATCCTGATCCGGCTCCTCCTCGTCCGAGGTATCTCGGTCAGGCGCGCACTTGAGAGAAGGGTCGGTGCCATCCTCAAGGGTTTGCTAAAGAAACATCTAAGAGAAAGAACAGGCAAAGGGATCAAACCCACAACAAAATCCGACATATGATGTAACTCGGAAAAGGATTGGGGAACGAGACTTACCACATGAGGAAGCTTATCTCGGCAGAAGTGCTCAATCCCCCACACCCACTCTGCAGAGAAGTTCTTGTTGGTGGTAAAGAGGGCCTTAACCCGGCGGTAAATTTCGGTGTTGCTCAACTCGAATGAGGAGGCTCGGTTGGGGTCACGGCCCCAGCTCATGTGGCAAAGTTTATGCGTGTGTTTCTAGAGGGGGAGATCCGGTTGCGGACGAAGGTGATCATTGCGTCCTTGTTGCGCAATCCCTGATCCTTCAGTTCCTGGAACCGTTTGTTGACTTGGTTCGCCAGGACAGTGGGTTTCTTGGGGACCTTGTCCCATAGATCCGGATTAGGAGGACCCGGAGCGTAGGGGCGCAGCTGGATCAAATCTTCATCCATGCCATTTCTGACATAGAAGAAGGTTCCGGCCCAGCCCTTGCAGGATTCAAGTCTCGTGACTCGGGGGAAGATGGATTGTTTCCGAGGAGAGATAGAGGTTGCGCGGAACTGCGTGAGCTGCTTGTCCTCCGGGTCAAGCTCTCTATTTGGAATCACGTTCTGGCAGAGACCAAAAAACCGGATCCAGAGCTCCTTTGTGGCCCACAATACAACATAACCCTTGATGGTGGAAGCAAAGGCAGAGAGGGAAGTAATGGCGTTAGCCTAAAGATGATGCGGCTAAAGCTCGTAGGCGTTGAGCCAGTCGTGGAAAAAGTCGCTGACAGGGAGGCCAAACCCACGTTGGAAGTGGGAGAGTAATACATCAAAATCACCCAAATTGGGTGAGGGAGCCAGTTCCTCGGCGTCGAGGCAGGCGACGACGCCCTCTGGATACGCCGAGGGCGGTACAACCAATCGAGGTCGTCCTAGCACACCCAGGACCCAGCCCAAGCGCCGTGGTCGGCGTTCCCCACGTCCTCCTCCATTTCCTGCTCCGCGATGGCAAGTTCCTCCTTTGTCATCTCTAAATCGCTGTCCTCACTGGCCCTAACGGCGGTGGGGGGCAGGGCCTAGACTGACACGGACCCGTGGCGGAGGAGATGCGCGGGAGGGGCGGCGACACTGGCGCGCGAGGGACGGTGCGGCAGCGGCGCGGCTAAGCAAGTGCTGCGGCGGCGGCGGCGCTGTCTTTGAAGAGGAAGAGGAAGAAGAAGAGGCAGAGGGGCGCTAAGGTGGGGAAAAGACCCAAGGGGCGCACCCCTCCCCTATTTAACCACGCCCCAGAGGGGTAGTGGGATCGTGCTGTGCGGACGGGCCACACGGTGTGGCCGTATGACCTGGATCCACCAATCAGAAACGAGCCACAGGAAGGGCCACGGGGCGCAGCGGATCCCATGATGTGACGTTATGATATAGTTAACGAGGAGACAGACACGATGTGACGTGCGCAACAGTAATTTCTGACAATAACTACGGCGGTTAGTGGCGCGTGCCCTTAAAATGAGGCAAAGTAATGATTACCCTCCACGTGGGGAAGCGTGTAAGAGAAGGAAGAGGGACTCAGGTGAGTATGAGGTGACCTAGCCAGCGAGTGAAAGCTCGGAATGCGCCAAGGGAGAGTAAACCTATGAAATCCGAGATACGAGATAACTCGGAAGAAGGAGCGAAAAGCTTGGTAAAATTGAACCTGCTGTGGCCTTAGCAGCTAAGGCAGCTAAGACTGCACCATCTTCGGGGACTAATGTTGGGGGATACTCCCGGGTAGGGTCACGTCAGGGTATAAAGGCCGAGTTAGCCGAGGTACGGCAAGGTCGAAGCAAGTGCTGGCCGAGTCACCTCAAGGCAGGCCGAATCACGGAGTAACCCGGACAAGGGGATGTCCACCTAACTGGGTCTCAGCCGACCTATATTATATGTCGGCAGGATATATCTAACTTGTATGCAGGTACAGGTGTGGCCGGATTAACTAGGCATGATCCGGCTTATATCTGGCTTGCAAGAGAAGGAAGGTATCTCGCTAGTCAAAAGGTGGCCACTGTACGCAGAGCGTGAGCGAAGTGGACAGAGGCCAAGACCACCGAGGCGTGGCCGACAAGGGTGATGATGCCTATGTTGGATGACGCAGGCGCCACAGAGGCTCACGTAGCCTCTGCATGGCTTACGTTGGGGAAAAGTGACCCGGTCGGTTTGCTATTTTGGGAAGAGGCATATTCCCTGGAATATGCCTCCACATATGCCCTAATTGGAGTCTTAGCTACCCCTATATAAGGAGGGCTAGGGCCTTTGTAGAAGGGGTTGATCTCGGGTGGGTGGGTTTTTACTTGTTGAGGACTAGTTTTCCAGAGAGCTAGCTAGTGGTGAGAGTAAGAGAGTTTCTTCTTCCTCCTCTCCCCAAGACAGCTCAAGGAGCACTTGTAACCTTGCAATCTCATTGAATACAAAGCTACTATGTGTGGAATCACCACACTATCCCTCCCTGGATTCCTCTAGTGCATCTTGTCCCCACCTTTAGCCTATCCATGGCATCTGCTGTGACACCACCACGACATTGTGAGTGGACTGGTCTATGGCGGCAGGCCGGTTGTTCACCGGGTTGATACCCAGAACCATGTCCTTCAGCTGGTCAGAGGCATAAGCAGTCATGCTCTCTTCGTTGTTAACAATCGGTTCATCTGCATCAACAACGCTAGGGTACCCACGGTGCAGGCCGGTAGCATATACTATGCGGACCTATCCGAGATTAGATCTTACAACTTTGAGGCTCTTGCGTGGGAAGAGGAGCCAAAAATTATATATGGGTATGGAGTAGGAGGATTATGGATCAATGATCGTCCTTTTGAACTCGATCGATTGTTGGCGGAGTATGGCATAATCACCGAGCATTCTGAGCTATAGATGGTGCCGCCTTAGGGAGATAATGGTACCACTCACTACGATTACTACGATGGCTATCCATCAGATTGATGGATTGTGTGGGTCTGCTCCTGATGTATTCTCTCCAGGTCAGCTCTTTATGTGTTCACTTTGTTGAGTGAACGTCTATGAATTTTGCAAGTTCTATGGTGCCCGTGTAATACGATGGATGTTCTCCCTGTTTTTGTGTATCGTGTGTTGTACCTCTTACAATTTCACTATTTTTTCATATGTGTGTAGTAATTCTGATAGATGCTCAGTTTATAACAATCCCCAAACAACTTACAACTACAAATTATAGTAGATCATTACAATCCTCAATAAACTTGATAGTAATAAAATGAAACATAAAAGTTGCATCAGAGTCCAGACAACTAAAAAAAACACCATAACTGGTGTTATAGAATAGGTCTCTATGGAGCTTGCATCCCGAGACATGTAACAACTGGCTTCCCATGAGAGCTGCAGATGAGATTATTAAGTATGTTCTGCGTTAAAGCTTGCATGTATTTCTATTCATATAAGTCTTTGCGTGCTATGGTGATTACTGAATTTGTTGGCTTCTTGCTCAACAATATCACGGGCATCTTGGAGGGCATCCTTGCAGTGACCCAGCATACCACTGCATGATGTAGTACACTATAGTCATTGATATAACACCAATGAAACACCATTCACTAGTATTACATCCCACATCCCTCAGAGTGGTAGAACAGAAACACAGCAGGTCCAAGACATGACTATAGATTACAACTCGACTCTTTACAAAAGATCTAGAGAACACTCTAGGTTAAAGAGAAAGAAAGAACTTCTTACAAAGAAGAACCAGAAATACTAGTTCAGAACGATCTAGTAACCAAGACTAGTATCTAAACTATTTGGCTTGCCATTTCTGCTATTGCAATGCTCTACAGAAATAGGTTTTATGGCTACCGAATCTACTCCTATCTAAACCGACACTTTATCTTCACTTCAGCTGATTTATATGTTGACTTTGGTGACTTTATTGAAGAACTTGAGTTGTCGATGATGGTTTCTTGAGCAGAAATAGATGTTGACTTCATCTTCAATGTCTTAGAACCTAGCAAGGGTTAAGAAGGTACGGTTGAGTACGAGTGTACTCAGTAAGTTCACTAAAAAGGAGTGTATGATGCACTATCCTATAGCCACAGACCATAGGTCGTAGGCAATGCAGGTTTCCGTAAACATTTCTTCAAAGGTTGCTTTTATTCTGAAAACTATGTCCGATAGCCTTCACAGGTTGACTAGAACATTTGTGGGGTTCCTTTCCTACCGTGTTCGTAGCTCCTTCTCATAATAGGGAGTAACAATTTAGAATTCTTACACTCTGTAGAGGTGCGTCACTTTCCCATAAGAGACATTAAGCTTTGTTGCACATCCAGGAGTATGTCCCCGTTCAAACTTCCATGGTTTGAGGCCCAACTTAAGATCCAAGCCAATCGCTACCCTCTCCGCGACCCCATATGCCTGCACGATCCTCCGGGGGAAACTACACCTCCGTTAAGCCCCCTTTTTGGGCAAGCTACAACCCTGGTGAGTTTTCGAAGACTCTATGAGCTGGTGATGCCCCTGGCAAGCTCCATAAAGGTCCGACTATACCTCCGGCAGCCACTCATAGATAATCTAGATACCAAAATCATGGGGCCTAAGGGTGCCCACCCATATGCTGGATCCACACAAGGAATCACAGTGTCATGATAAGGTCATCTTGTCTCCATATGAAAGGAAGAAGATACAGCTGACTTCTCTCTCCCATTCCAAAATCCCTAGTTGTTGAGACCTAGATATTAATATACGTCGCTAAAATCACTGACGACATTGGTTGTTAAGACCTAGATATTATGTTCCTTTACCACTAGAACTGTATCAATAGATTATTACCATTGGTAAATAATCCATAATCATATTATTATGAAAATAATATTTTCTGTCCTTTTTGAAATGCAGGTCATGACATAATTGAGTTACAAGCATAGAAACTAATCAAAGGACATGAGCAAGTTGTGAACTTTCCTTTTGTGATTGCAAGATTATGTACTCACGGTCTTCAAGACAATAGAAGATCCAAATTCTGTAAACAACATCATTGGTCCGGTAAGGACTAAGGTTTAAAGAAGCAAGATGCAACGATGCATAAGTATGTAATGCAATTTGATAAACGCAAATTCCTGGAATAGTCATATCTGATCTATGGTTCGGAAACTAGGAATGGTTCTTTAGAATGTGTTTCACTTTTATATCAGCTTCACACTTGTGCTTGTTATTAAGGCTTGTGAGCGTGTGTGAAACAATATGTAAATACAATAAGTAATATGCAATACTAAAGCACTCAAATGGTTCCTGGTATCAAAAATATTGCTTAAACAAGATTAAGAATCAATTAGTGCTTTTAAAGAAGTGTTCAAGGATTACATTTAATGTTTCTTAAAAGAATAACTTTTGAGGAAAATATTACTTTACAAAGTAAAAAGTATTCAAACTAAAAGCCAACATTTTAAGGTTTTTCTTATTAGCTAAGATTATTAAAGAGGAAAACATTACTACATTAAACAATCATAGTATAAGCGGTGGAGATTTACATGTGTTGACTAAGGCATCACATTGTAGATGGTTTATTTCTTCTTATTCCACAAAATTTGAATTTAAATGTTATTACTTGAATGAGGTGGTACTTTATTGAAGTTATAAGTGGATAGGATTCTTGTGATGAACAATATACTATTTTAGTTGATTTTATAATTGGTAAAATCTTTTTAGGAAAATTAAAAATACCCTTAATTTGAGATGATAGTTTTAGTAGTTACATTTTAAAACGGTTTGACCAATTTTAGCTTTACTGAAACATTAATTGGCTTGTTATTACCCTTTTAGACTTTAAACAAATAATATAAAAGACAATAGTAAAGATTTATATATTTTTTAGGAATTTAAATAAAAGAAAAGGGTTTAAATAATATTTATTAGACCTTTACCTTTTATTTTACTTCAAAAGTATGAGTTGATCTTTTTAGTGTGTAGATTTCATTTTTGTGATCATTTTGGCATATTATAAGTATTTTTGTGAATTTTTAATAATAAGATATGATTTTTACAGGTTTTATCACTTTATAAATACGTGATAAATAATAGATATTGGTTAAGTGATACAAAATTAATTTAAAAAAGTTTGTAAATGTAGATTTTGTTTTTATAAGAATTTTGGTATATTATTTATATTTTTCTTATTTACTAATATTAAAATATGAATTTTTAAAGTATTGTTACTTATAAAATCTTTATTATATAATAATTATTTAAATAATTAACACAATAATATTTGTTAATAAAGTTAAATTATAAATTTTATTTTTCTAAACATTTTGATATATTATATACATTTTTTTGAATTATAAAACAAAAGATATTGAATTTCAAATATTTAATCATTTACTTAAATTCCTAAAATTTATTTATATTAAAATTTATATTGTTTTATCTATTTACTAACAGAGAATACTTTTCACACCGGTTCCTACTCTACCCAGGGTCGCTGACCTGTGGGGTCAGTAGCACGTCAGCAACCACCTAGGCAAGGACCGGTGAAACGGCTGAGGTGGCCGATGATGATGTGAGCGTGGCGTCATGCTGACACAAGCACGGCCACCACCGCTAGTTTGTGGTCACCGGCGGCGAACTACGGCGCACCTCCTCGTGTGAGTTTCTGTGCTAGAAAGAGGAGGTCACGGGGAGTCTTATAGTGGTCACGCCGCCCAGAGATAGTCACCGGAAGTGCACCGGCGACGAGCTATAGCGGCGACCGATGGTGACGCACGGTGCGAAGGTGTTGTAGCGCGTGAGAGGAAGATCTAAAGGCATGGGAAGATGCGCAAGCTCACCTTGATGCCAGCGTGGTGGTGGACGAGGACCGTCGAGATCGGAGGCGAGTAAACGGTCAAGTTTTCTGGCAAACTCCGACGGAAGGGAACGAGACAATTCGTTCGATTCCGAGCTTCCTTGGCTTAATTGATGAGGCTAGGTTGAAGAGGGTGACGCGGTGCTGCTCCTCAACTATGCCATGATCTCAGGGGTGACTTCTACCGACGATGGTGGTCGGCTCTGGCCGGCTAGGGTTTTGGGTTCCTTCGGTGGAGAGGGTAAGAGAGGGAGCGAGTTCGAGAAAGAGTGGATTAGGATGAGCGAGGGCATCGGCATGGTCTCCTTATCCTCCCTGAGTGACGATAGTGCGGATCTTGATGCCGGCGAGCGGTGGTGCTCGTGCCACGTAGCTGCTTCGGCGGCTGCGTGAGGTAGACGACGATCATAGAGTGGACAAAGCGGTAAGTTGGGCTGGGCCGTTGTGAAGCAAACGAAAAGCTCAGGAGGGTGCACGCGGGCGGCACTTAAGCGAGGAACAAAGTGGGCCGTGGGCCGATACTGCTGCGCGGTTTTGTCCTTTTCTATTTCGATTGAATTTTCTGTTTTCTTTTTCTATTTTCTATTTTAGTAGAAACTATTTCAAATATGAATTCCACAAGAGTTTAAAATGTGCAGAAACTTTGTAAGTCATGAATATTATTGTTTGTAGAATTTATAATCATCTTCTCTTAATTTCTTATTGTGCATTAAAATATATTCATTATATTAAAAGTCCTTTTCATTAAGAATTATTAATAATGATTAGGGTTTAGGGATTTTCTTCCTATAATTAGATCTTATAGAAATTATTCTAGTTTCACTTGATAATCTGAATGGTACTGGTTTGAGATGTTTATCCATGTATACAGATTCTTGTTCCTTCTTATCTTCATAAAGGATTTATCGAAATACATTATAAAGGATTAATCTTTGTAGTTCATGATATGATGATTTGGTTTTCATGGTCGTCCATATTTGGTGATTTGTCAAATCCTATTCTACTTGAGATGTAGAGTTTAGAATTACCACGGAACACTTTTGGTTAGGGTTTAAGATAATAAAAAAAACAAGGTTTTCATACACAAACACTCATCTGAAACTCTACTTATCTCTTAGACATTTAATTTGACTAAGAGATACTATCCATTGACTGCCTAAAATAGGAATTGGTTACTAAACTCTTTATTCTAGGATGTTAAACAAAGAGGTAGACATGGTTATGTTCATGGCTTGACATGATCTTGGTTAAGGTTTCTAAATAATCCTTACCTTAATACCTTACTAAGTTTATCTTTAGATAAGGAATTCCTTTCCTAAATATATTCTATAAGTCTCTCTTCTTTTAATCACAAAGATCATACCTTCCTGAATAAGACAATCATCTGACTCCACCATATCCATAATCATATGATGACATGGTCATGCCATTCAACATTAGTCCATTCTTACTCCTAGTATATAAATCCTCTTAATTAACTACCATTGATGCACCTATCAATGTAGCTACTGCTAACTCCATCTATTAACTTCCTTAACTTCATCTTGCAACTACTTCCAAGGGTTACAAGACTACAATCCTCAGTATACATAACAAAGGATATCAATCCTTTGAAATAGGTATAGTACTATTCCTATAATACAAGTTTGTTCTTGTATTAGCTTGATTAATCTACTACACTTCCAACTACTCCATATATTCGTGTTATATACTTCCTCATACTCTAGCTTGACTTCTCAGGATCAAACTAGATGATTCAGCTTACTAGGCTTTACCTAATTTGGTATACTCACAACTCTTATTCAACACCTAGTCATCTATTCTGAAGTGACTTGGGAATAATGACCACCATCATTTGATCAAACAAAGCTTAGGGTTCTAATTGTCTGATCAAGATCTATGAACACTAGGTACTAGATTTGTACTAGTATGTCTATAGGATCATCTTGTTAAGAAAACTTACTTTAAGTTTATGCCCACTTGGCTTAACAAGATTATCATTGGATTCTCTAATACTAATAGCTTCATTATAGCTTCATGATCACTAGTTACTTCTGGGGTTTAAATACTTCTTCTAGTTAACTCATGAGTGAGTTAACTCCTCCAACATTAGATGGTTTGGTCTCCACTAAGGATCACATTCCATTGATGATGGTACACTCAACCATAACTAGTTCCTCATTCTTATTAAATTACTTGAGGTTCTTGGAAGGTCAATACAATAGATCAAAGCTAAAGGTTAACAAGTGCTAGGTCAAGAATTGGTCACTCAATAGTGATGATCCATTGACACTAGGACTTGATCAAATAGGAATGTCACCTCTTAATATCATATTAAGAGTATCTGCTGGATGGTCTTGGCTTGACTTTCCTCCTTCTACTCTTTTTGTTTTAAGAGTTAATGTTTAAGAACTACCATGATACCCATGGTAGGAGTAACTATGGAAAGCAAGTGTTTCCAGATTTAGTTATAGTGTTTCTTTTACTTAAGTTATGTACTTAACTTGCTATTCAAGGTTTGTGTTAGATAATACCTTGATATCATCTTTAGAACATTAAGTATTCATCCTTGAGTTGTGGTATGGAATACCATGTAATGATCTCTAGAAGATCTAGTACTCCTTTTTAAGTAGTGTGTTGTGACTTAGTTTTATTACATTTGATCTACCCTTAGATCAAATTATATTACCCAAAGATAAGGTTTTAGCAAAGGTCATATTGAAACTTATTGTCGTTAACTTGATGATCTACTTCAGTTCCACCAAGTTAAGAGAAGCTTCAATCACTTTGACAAGTTTTAGTTAAAAGCGCGAAAATTATCTGGATTTTCTGTGCATGAATGCAATGCACACACCTGTGTTCAGCCTTTTTCTAAGATCTAAAGCTAGGGTGTAACAATCCTCTAATAATCTTTTGGATGAAAAAAGAGGACCAGTCGAAGCGGTGTGCCATGAGCAATAGGTATTGTCACTACTGCTGTGTGAAACAAAATCTAAACTTGGCGAAGTGGGTCTTTGTTCGGCATTCAAAGGGTCATTTGTAGCCTGAAACAAACACAAAACATGTTTTAACAACATTACCATGCAATCAAACCACTTTCAACACCCGGATTTTTAATCCTAGATGCCCGTTATGCCATACCTCGCAATCCCAGGATTACCATTTTTGCGAGACATAACAGATTGGATATCACAGTACATCATCCATTAGAAACCATACATAAGGTCTTACACAAATAAGGATCTCATGATCCAGTCTTAATACAACAAGCAGCGGAAATAAAAGATAAGCGTAGCGGTGGGGTCCATCTTCAGGGGCACAGGCAATGCTGACGAAGGCAGATAGTCCTAGTTATCATAGCCGTCCTATTGGCCATCATCTTGATAGTCTCCTTCATAGTCTGGCCATGAGAATAGCCAGGGACAAAAGCCATGAGTACTCTTTAAGTACTCGCAAACTACCTCTAACTAGTAATATAGTTCTAAGTTAAAGTGCTAAATCTAAGTTTAACTATAAAGTTAAGTTTCAAACCTAACCTGAGTTCTGAAGCAAAGAAAGATAAGATAAAGTTCTAGAATCACTTAAGGTGGGAAGCTATTGTCATAAACACAACCTTGTTGTGGTCAAGTCTAGATTCATCATTCATTTCATAAGTCAATTTGAAAACATCTGACAACGAAACAGTATGGCCATTCCAACTGTCCATAACCGCGGACGCGGCTATTCGAATAGTTTGACACTCTATAGAGGTGGTACACTTTCACCACAAGATTCGATACATCTGCCAGGGATAACCCTGAATCATCATACTTAGTATGTAGATAATCAAACATAACCTTCCCTTTACACACCCTAGTATAAGCACCTCTCCCATGAGCATGGCCTCCCAACCATGACCATCAGTCATCTTGGGCACTACATAGGTGGATAACATTGAGAGGTAGCCTCAACTCAAACCTCTCCCATGAGGGAACTAATACTAATGCATATAAATTTCCAGCTAAGCCTTACCAATTCAGGTAGTGTGGTTGTACGGTAAATTTGGAATGGTATCGCATCCGAATCCAACCATCAATTTTATAAAGGGGTTAAGGCTCATGCCTCAACATTTTCACCATCATAACCATTTGTGTTTCTCAACACATGTCCAAAACATCTCAATAGAATGACTCATCATTCCAAGGTTTTCATAATTCATTTTCACCAAGTGTTCC
Organism: Avena eriantha; assembly: GCA_910589775.1. Taxonomy (NCBI): domain Eukaryota; kingdom Viridiplantae; phylum Streptophyta; class Magnoliopsida; order Poales; family Poaceae; genus Avena; species Avena eriantha. The sequence goes on along the minus strand of OU342741.1, from coordinate 125,632,872 downwards.
CATCTAAGGTGACTCAAGTTTTTGATCTACTCTAAACTACTAAGTTAAGAGTGTTCACTAAGGTGGAAAAAATGGGTTCAATCTCATGCCATGGAATGACATCTAAACGGTTCTAAATAGGTCAAGTTTTATACTCTTTATGCTACCTTCCAAACAGTTAAAGAACTTTGTGTAAAGTAAAGGAAGTAAATCTTGTAAATAAGACTTGGAATATCTAATAGTCAAATAGAGTAATCAAAGCATGCCTAAAGCATCTTTGCTAAACCATCTAGTTTAATGTTAGCTTGCTAAGCATTATACTTGCAAGTGTTAGCTTGCATTGTTCATGGTGGCTTGCCTTGGTTAGTGTAGTGGTTGAAGTTTTCTTCTTCTTCTTCTTCTTCTTATTCTTCTTGGTAGAACTCCTCCTCCTCGAAAGATTGGTCGGTACTATCGTCTATAAATACATACGGAGTACACAATCACCAAACAATACTTAACTAGTCTAATTAGCATTCTAATACACAAATTTGATGATCTATTATCATCCCAAGCATCACAAGTTTAATTTAATAGTTTCACTCTTTTTAATTTAGAAAAGTAATTTCTACTCATTGAAAAAAATTAACTAAGATTTAATATTCACCACTTAAAATATGGGATCATGTGGATACATGTCCTCACCACTTATTCTAACATGTGAGAATGTGATTTAAGGGTTGGATCATAATTACTTTGGTTTAAGTTCAATATTTAATTATTTAAAGTGACTAGAAATGCCTATATAGCATTATTTTGGTACTAGTCCAAAGTTACTGCATGTAAACCTTAATATTATTACATCTTCCGATAGATATAGTGAAATGTGATTTTTGAGAGTTGGAATCAACTCAAAACCTATCTTGGTTGATTTTATAAAAATGTTGCAAGATGCAAATGCTTATGTTTTGTTATTTTTACTAGGAGACATATATAACTCTAATTGGATTAAATCCAACGGGCTTGGATAGATCTTTTCAAAACCTTTCCGGAAAAATTAGTTTCATGCAATTTGGATTTGTAAATCTCTCTGAATTGATTTTCAAACTCAGAGACAGAACTTAGTTTAAAATAAAAAGGAAAATCCTAATTCAAACTAACTGGGTCGCGCGGGAAACTCTAACGGGCCGGCCGAGTGTCACTCCACGGCGTGGGGCTCAACTGACAGGGGGGTCCACAAGTCAGCGGCTCATAGCGCGCGAAGCAGTACGGTGCGATGTGGGCCGTTAGATTAGAATAAGGATCAACGACTATGGCTTGTCGTCGACGACAGACCTGTCGCCAGCGAGCTCGAACCCTAGCGGATCGGTGGGGGTGCATAGAGGGCGTACCAGGGCTCCAGCGACGATGGCGAGGCGGGCAAACGGACAGGTCGTCGATGGCGATCTCAGGGACGGTCGGGGCAGCTCCGGGGGTGGTCGCAATCAGCAGCGCCCCTTCCTCCTCTGCTGCGGGCTACTCCGGCCAAATTCTGGCGAGCAAGTCCTCGCGCTGCTCCGGCTATAGGTGGGGAATGGTGAGTGAGGTGAGGGGAGTGGAGTGGTGTGCTTCAAACGGCTAGGGGTGGCCTCCTTTTATAGGCTCGACGAAGAGGCCGAGAGGGATGGGCAGGCGACGGTGGCGACATGGCTACGGGCGGCTAGCATCATGGCTGAGGGTGGTGATCGACAGGCGGTCTCCTGGTAGTGCTCTAGGAAGTGAATGCGGGCGTATGGGTGGTGGTATGCGGTCGGGGGCAGCTGGCGCTCTAAGCGGCAGAGGCGGCGTGTCCACGGTGAGCGATGGCTGTGGTGCTTTGGGCGGCGAACGGGCATGTCCGTCGTGTTCCCTGTGTCGTGGCGGAGCGGTGGGCGCGGGCTGCGGTTGAGCGGCGGCTTGTGCACGCGTGCCGGGTGCGGCGCTCTGGCACGTGCTCGGCATGGCGCGGTGGCACTGGGCATGGGCACTCCTCGGTGGTCCACTGCTGCGCTTGGCTCGGGGAGGGCACAGAGGGTGGCGGTGAGGTCTTGGCTACCTCCTAGACATGGCGAGAGAGAGGGAGGTGGTCTGCTAGGGTGAGTGCATGGTCGGCCGGCGAGCTAGTGCTCGGGGTGGCTTGGCATTGTGGCTAGGGACAAGGGGGGTGGGTGCTAATGGTATGGTTAGATCATGAGGGGACCAAAGGATTAAATGGAGATCAAATGGGGGCAAAACCCTGTTCAAAATAGTGAGCTAGGATTAGGGTGTAAATCATGCATGCCAATGTTTGATGAAATGGCCGCATGAGATAAACTTTGGAATTTTGAAAATATTTTTGGTGGGTTTGCTAGGCATAAGCTTGAGACTCTGTGGGTGCTTGGGTTTTGAAAATTGAGCTTGTTTGAGTGGTTTTTGAAATAGGGTGATCTTGAGACATACACTAGATTCAATTTTAAACTATCATTTAAAATTAGCATTTGAATGTTTTTAGCAGATCACAGAGTGGGCCTTGGTACCTCATTATGTGTACTATCAAGGGGTGTAAATATCCACACATGTTTCTGTTAAGTTTTGAGTACTAGGAATTGCCAAAGTAGGCATGATAGTTAATTTGGCCAAAATGACCATTCACTTCAATTATTCATTTTGAGTTGTTCTTCTTTGGGAAAAGTTTGGGAATGATTTAGATGATGTTTATTTCACCTAAGGAACATTTTACAAGTAAGGAATCACAGAACCATGGCAATTCAAATCAACTACTAAATTAAATGCACATACACATGAATGCTTTCATTTTTAATTTGGAAAAGTTTTTGTTAACCCTAAATTTGATGATTTGGATCTTGATAAACTTGGATTGAAGTTTTGGGATGTTACAAACCTTCCCCCCTTAAACAAAATCTCGTCCCGATATTTACAAAGAAAACTAGAAACTAAAGAGATCTGGGAACTTCTGCCCTAATGACATCTTCGCACTCCCAAGTGGGTTCCTCCTCGGTATTGTTGCTCCACTGAATCTTGAGAAATTTGATGCTCCTGGTCCTGGTGATTCTGTAGGCTTCTTCTAAGATACAGATGGGCACTTCCCGATAGGTTAGGTCATTGTTGATTTCTACAACTCTGTGATCGATGTTCTTGAAAACTTCAGTCTTCTCAGGCACTTCCAAGCATTTCCGAAGTAACGAGATATGGAACACATTGTGGATGGCTGGCATCTCTTCAGGCAGTTCCAGTTGATACGATACTTCTCCTCGATGTTTTAGAACCTTAAAGGGCCTGATATATCTGGGGGCTAACTTTCCTTTCAAACTAAAGCGTTGAGTTCCTTTCAATGGCGAAACCTTGAGATACACAAAATCTCCGACATTGAAAGTCAGGTCTCTCCTTCTTTTGTCAGCATAACTCTTCTGTCTGGATTGGGCGGTCTTGAGGTGCTCACGGACTTTGTGAACTTTCTCTTCAGCTTCTCGGAGAATGTCAGGTCCAAAGATCTGACTCTCTCCTACTTGCGACCAATTCAAAGTTGTACGACACTTTCTTCCATATAGGAATTCAAATGGTCCCATCTGCAAACTAGCTTGATAACTGTTGTTATATGAGAATTCTGCGAAAGGCGGGCAGTCTTCCCATTTTGATCCGTATTCTAGCACACAAGCTCTAAGCATATCCTCTAATATATGGTTGACTCTCTCAGTCTGTCCATTAGTTTGCGGGTGATACGCGGTACTGAAGTTCAACTTGGTTCCTAATGCTTCCTGGACTTTCTGCCAAAATCTCGAGGTAAACTGGGTTCCTCGATCTGATACCATGGTCTTGGGGGTTGTAGCATCCCATCTGTCTAACATCTGTAATGCTACATGGTCTAATAATAAAAATGCTACTTCCTACATATAATTGTTGCATCATAATTATATCATGCTCATGTCATCATGCCACATTGCATTTGAGCATCATATAAAACCCTTTTTCTTTTGGATATTGCCTCATATGCATTTATCAATTGTATTTGGTTCTTACTAAATTGTATTTGGTTCTTGATAAATTCTTGATGCCCAAGTTGATTTGGGGGCATATCTTTTATCTAACTCCACCACCTCTCTTTGTCACCACCCTATAATTCCACCATCCAACTGTATGTGAGCTTTGCATTTTAATTGGGTTTACCTCTAGCTCAAGGGGGTTGGGATGGATCCACTTCTAATTCCACATGCTCCCATATATGCATCATGTTGTTTTCACAATGTTGATATGTGGAGAGCCACATGGCCACCTTTGCATGTTTTGTGAGTATTTTTCCTTGTCTAGCTTCCATATGGTGTGGTTTGGAGTATTTGATCATGTATGAATATAATTGTGGCTATATACTTACCTAGTGGAACATACACACTAGCATGCCCACATTATATTCAAATATGAGCATTTCCATCTATTCTACTTGGGACACCACTCTTGTCCTTTTGGCTTAGTCTTAACCTCATATTTTTGAAGCATCTGCTAAATATATGCCAGGTTCTTTTACCAGTGTTTTCACTATAGTAAATAATGCATTTATTATACATGCATGGGCCATGCAATAGCATCTTCTTTTCTTTTTCTTTGGTTTTTATTCGGTTTTGAGTGGGGCATGGGTATTTTTTCCGCATGATCCAACTTAGTTTCTCTCCCTCTCTTCATCTATTTTTGGAACCATCCTCTAAACCTCAACCTCACCTCCAAAATCTCCACACCCCATGCATGTCACCACCCTTCTATCTCTTGTCTTTGAATAGATGGAGTTTTAATTGTTGAATCATGTTCTTTTGGGCTAGTTCAAGTTTCAAATCTCTATCTGTTCTAAAATACCAATCCTAAATTCCTATCTATCCTACCTAGCTACACATCCACCCTAAACCCTACACATCCCTAAGCTAGCTACACCCCTCACCATCCCCTCGCCCTTGCCGAGCCACCTAGCCCCTTCCTACCCGAGACCACATCAGCCTTATGGCCTGGTTCGGCCCCAACCATCCCCTTCTACTCCATGCCGAGCCACCCCCCTCTGACCTAAACCCTAGGCCGAGCCTTGCTCAACATCACCTAACCGAGACCCCCTCTCTTTTCCTCTCTCCCTCGCTGCCATGCAGACCCCACCGAGCCACCTACGCCTCCCCTCTAGCCCCAGCGGTGCAACCCAGCCAGGCCTGACCCTTCCCCAGTCCACCGACCCGTGTGAGGGTGGACAAAAGGTGCACCACCACCTTTTCCTCCCCGACCCCATGTGCAACCCTCCTCCCCTGGCCTTATCTACTCCCCCCTCTCTGCCTAGCATCTCCTAGATCCCCAGGGCCTCGCCCTTCTACTCCTCTTTCCCCACCTACCGCTACCCCCCTCTCTCTTCCATCACTGTTCGGCCATCGTCGGCATCGACCCGCCGCAGTAGCAGGGAGGAGGCGGGCGTGGCGTTGAGGCATTGGGAAAGACCGAGAAGACCCCTGGGTCGCCCCTGTCCATGCCGTCGAGGAGAAGAAGGCCCAGACCTGCTGCACGTTATCGACGCCGACGAAAAACCCTAACCCGCTGGCCGCCAGCGTCGCCGACGATCCTCTGCGCTTCGGCTTGGTCCACCACCACCAACCCACTCCCGGTGAGCTGCTGAGCCTCCCTTACATCCTCCTGCTGGCCATCGCTTCCTGGACGCGTAGATCCATTCGTCGAACGCTCTCTGTACGGCGCGCTCGCAGACGCATCCTCGCAGTTGCGCCGCGGTAGGGCCTTCTGGCCGCGTAGATCCTTCCTAGCATCTAGCCAAGCCAGCCTCGCTCTGCCCGTGCCTTCTTTTTCGTCAAAAAACAGCGAGAAGAACAACAGTGCAGCGGAGCTTCGGGTGGCCTTTTTCCCTTTCCCCCCTGCGTCTTTTGTTTGCTCAACCCGCACTCCAGACCAGGCCCACATGTCATATGTTGTGGCCGTTTTATGATAAGGCACCCATTAAATCTTGGTCTCAACCCGCCCTCCCCGTCGGCGCCACGTGGCTGCGCCCTGTTCGCGCACCCGTGCGTGGCCCCGCGAACAGCCGGTCCCACCTGTCAATCGCTCAGGCTAAATAAACCCGCGGTGAGAAAAGCCCCGCGTAAAGCCGCGCCGACCCACCTGTGCTGAGTCAGCACCTGGCCCACTCGTCAGCGGCTGTGGCTAATTCTCTCTGGTTATAAAAAGTCTGTGTCCTCTTCTGTTTAATTAAAATAATTTCAGAAATGTTTATTATAATTTTAAATCTAAAAATTAATAACTTTTTATTGATAAATCCAAATAATTAAAAAGATGTATGTTTTTGAATCAAAAAAATATGAGGATTTCAAATATGCCATCCAAAATAATGTTTGACTAATTTAAAATTTTGAAATTATTTAAATGCTAATAAATGCCTTTTTCTCAATTAATTAATAACTTTAATTCTATAACTCCAAATTTGCCAAATAATATGTCTAAATCGATCAGCGCGACGAGCCCGTTCTGTTTATGCATTCTATGGTCTGAATTGAAGCATGCGTAATGTCTTAGTAAAATTCAGAACTGTTTATGGCAATAAAACTTGACCAAATAACTAATAAAATGAATTATTTTTTTCCCCACACCTCACCCTTGCCATGCTACTTTATTGCCATGTAATTTGTGCATCATTCATCATGGCATGCTTGTTTCCTTGTCGCATTTTATTCATATGCTTGTGCACTTTATTTATGTTGGCCCTTGTTGTTTGGTTCTTCTTTTGAATAGACGCTGAGCAGGGGAAATATCAGGAATCCCAGGAGTACTACCCAGATCCATCTCTCGCTTCAACTGAGCTGCCAGGCAAGAACTACCACATGCTTGCATACATATAGTACCTATTACTTCTATCTTATTCTTGCACCATGGAGTCGTGATTGCATTAAATTGAATCCCAAGTATTGCATAGCCTTTAGTTTAAACCCCACCGAGCATGTTCCTCAATCCCATGAGCCATTACTACAGGAGTTGATTGAGCCATGCGAGTCGTAGAACAGCATGTATAGCGTATGTGAGTGTCTGATGGATAACGAGGTACCTAAACAACTTAACTTGAATAGTAATGGGATAACTAATGAAAGCGGCACCGGTGAGCAATATCTGCTATTTGGTTTTTCATGCTCACTTGTGTCCCGTAGGACCCCGAGTACTTGATTCCTGTTCCTTGACTATTCGCACTATCCACATCCGGGAGGACTTATGAACCCCGCTGAGCCAGAGCTTGATTCACTTCTATTTCTTGGGGCCACAAAGGAGTTTGGGGCTTTATTACTATCCTGTACTTATGCCATGCTTTACCGTTTTATTTAAGATTGTGCGTGGAGCACCTGTACTATTTTGGATGCGGAGTGTTTTCGCGGTATCGACAAGCCCGGTCACATTTTTGGGTTCCCAATCGTTTACAGCCATTGACGCAAACCTTGGGTCCGTCTCGGAATCGGCCAACTTCGTTGCGGGTAGCTTAATGGGGTGCCCCCATGAAATATTTTATGAATCATGTGATTGCTTTGTCGTGAATGCCTCGTTGGGTTTTGAGTTCGTTTTTTCGAGGTTGATCGAGTGTGTGTTGCTATTTGTGCACCCCTGCAGGGTAAATCTTTCTGAAAGCCATGTCCGCGGTTATGGATGACTTGGAGCACAGTTTCTCGATCATAGACAAGTATAACTAAAGTACCGTCTTTAATTTGACTAAATAAGTGACTAGTAAATAGAGCAACACTGAAGGAATGATTAATAAAACTGCCAACAGATGGATCTGTTACTTTACACTGTTATAACTGTTGTTTCTAATTAACGGACATCCGTTTATTATTGGTTAGGCGGATGGTTAGCGAGTATCCATAGGTTTGTTAGTTATTATCTTTTGCTGCAATTGCGTCACTCTAGGTATATGTCCCCTTTAGAGGCATAAAGACTTGCTGAGTACCCCTAGGGTCTCACACGAAAAATTGTTTGATTCAGATGAACAGGTGTACTCGCAAGATGGATACTGGGTGGAGGAGACAGATGATGTTGGCAACGATCACTCGGTGTCGAGATTCCAGGGATGGGGATCCGCGAGATCTGTGGGCGGGATGTGCTTAGTTATGTGGCATCTTATGCCGATTTGCTTCGTGTCCGTACTCGGATCTTGTTTCCCGCTTCCGCTTGATACTCTGTTGATTGATGTATGAGAAGCTATCCTACACTATTATCTATATCTAGGATATTTGGATCTTGCCGTATGGCATTGCAATATTTCTATTTCTTTTAGATGGTATGGCTCTGAGAACTGTTGTAAGGTAGCTTGCATACATGCTCACTTGTGTATGTATTTGATCTCTTCGCATGTTGCCTACACCGCTCGCTCTTGTCCCGATGTTCTTAGAAGTGGTTAGGATGGCCGACGGGTCTACACGTGGGTGGCCCTTGGGCCCCCGCTGTACTATTTTAACCACTTTTGGTTCATCCAGGCTTGAACTTAGAGTGTAGGGTCCGAGGTAGTTACAATTGGTATCAGAGCCATCCCGCCCTTTAGGGTCTCCGTCAAATGGTCATTGTCAGTCTAGCAAATATTTTGGTAGTTATGTATACTAGAGAAAAACAAAACGCGAGAGTAGGACTGCTTCCACTTTTCTTCTTACCCACCCACCCACCCTTTTTGGTAAGGAAGTGTAACATTTTAAATCCTCTCCTAAAAGTTCAAACTAGGATTCACGTGTTTGGGGTTCCATAGTACCATAGGTTGTGTCAGTCTCTGTGTGTGTGTGTGTAATTCCTTGTCTATTTGTTGCATCCAACTTGTTGTCGCCATCTGCCTTTTGGTTATCAACTGTTGGTACATTCCATACCGACAGGCTTTTGTAAACCGACGCGATCTATCTGATTTGTTTTAAACCGACGCGATCTGTCTTACTCTTTATTATCCGACGCTATCTTGTTTGGGGTGTTTGTTTCCGTAGTTGCTAATATTTAGGTTCATCTTAAGAAGGAAGGGAGTTGGGATATGTGTCTTACTTATTCATGTGCGGAGTAATGATTTAAGTGCGGGATGGAGTCACGACCATACCACTACTTTTATCATTCCTCTTGTATATTGAAATGGTAGACTTACTAATCTTGAGTCGTTAAGTGGTTTTGCGCATATAGTGGTATTTTAATGACGAAATTTGCGGAAATTTTTTCTTTGCTAGCTTTGTGTACCACACTCCTTGTTCAGTCGTGTGTGATATGCTTAATATCTTCTAGGTGCTTCGAACTTTGTTGATATTTTAACATCATCTTAGTGATTTGTATCCTTTAATCTCGGCTAATTCCATTTTGGTACTATTTTGGATTATTATTATTCGCCATTATGGTACTGACTTGAGTTTTATATCAATCACAGGATGGCACCACCACGCCGTACTGAGGAGGACATACCACCTGAACTGGGGGCTGCATTGGCAAGTATTGCAAATGCCTTGGGAACAGTGCAACAGAACCAGCAACGCTTTGAAGAAAGTGTCAGGAGGAATGAGTTTGTTCCGCTACCTCCACCTCCCAAGCGAGGAGACATCAAGGGTTTTCTGAAGTTTAACCCACGCCACTTTGAGGTGTCTGATCAGCCTCTGGATGCTGATGATTGGCTTCGTGAGATGTCAAGGTTGCTGATGACTGCTGATGTACCTGAGCAAGAATGGTTAAAATGTGCCACTCACCTTCTGAAGGGAGACGCAGCTCTGTGGTGGGAGAATTACCTGAAGGCAAACCACTCTAGTTTTCAGCCTACTTGGGAGCAGTTCACTGGGGCTTTCAAAGTGCAATATCTGTCAGAAATTGTCATGGAAAGGATGAAGGAAGTGTTTCTCAACCTCAAGCAGGGCAATGACAATGTCAACACCTATATCAGGAACTTCATGAATCTTTCTCGGTATGGTGGCGATGAGGTCTCTGATGACAAGAAGAAGCAAAAGAGGTTCAGGCAAGGGCTCAATGCATCTATCAAATATGCAATCACTCATGCAAGGTCAGGGTCCTTTCTGGAACTCCAACATACAGCTCTACAGGAAGAAGCAAGTAGGCAAGTGTTCGAGGAGTCCAAGAAACACAGCCGTGATGCAGCAAGCTCTTCGGCTATGACAGCTCCTTCTAAGCGCCGTGTGTGGGTTCCTAATATCGCACCACCGCTCCTGGCTCCACCAAGACCTTCAAGCTACGTGGCAAGGCCACCAAACTCCTTCACCGCTGCTCCTAGGGGCTACAACCACAACTACCCTAGAGCGCCTAGCTGAGTCCCTGGCTACGCTGCTCCATGTCCACCTGGTGCTTGTTACACTTGTGGGAACACTGGGCATCAACACTAGAGTTGTCCCATGAACAACAAAGCTCTTCCTCCACCACCTCCAAGACCTGCAGCAAGTTCGTCTATGGTTCGTGCACCTCCACCTCGGGCTCTCAACATCAACACCAAGCCCGGCTCCACTGTTGCTCGTGCCAACTGTGTCAACGTCGCTCAAGCTGAGCATGCACCTGGAGTTGTGATGGGTACGCTTTCTGTCAACTCAGTTCTTGCACGAGTTTTGTTCGATTCTGGTGCATCGCATTCTTTTGTTTCTCACAAGTTTGCAAATGAGAATGAGTTAGCAATGGATGCGCTTCCTAAGCGCTTGATGGTCCTTTCTCCTAGGGCAACAATGGCATCTTCCAAAATCAGCCATGGCAGTCAAATTGAGATTGGTGGTTCTTCGTTTCCGGCTTCCTTAATTATTCTAGGCAATTCTGACATTGATGTTATCTTGGGCATGGATTGGTTAACAGCAAATGCAGCTGTGATTGATTGTGCTGAACGCTCGGTTTCTCTGAAAATTCCTGAAGTCCATATAGTCTATTCTCCAAGTCTAACTCCTGCAATTCAGCTTTTCTCTTTGGTGGCTCTGAATGATGATGCTATGGATGCTATTCAGAGTGTTCCGGTGGTCCGTGAGTTCCCAGATGTTTTTTCTGAAGAGTTACCGGGTATGCCTCCTGACCGAGAGGTGGAGTTTGTGATCGAGCTTGAACCTGGTACCGCGCCTATCTCCAAGCGGCCTTATAAAATGGGTCCTGCTGAATTGGCTGAACTCAAACGTCAGCTTGATGAACAAGAGAAGTTGGGTTTCATTCAGCACAATACTTCTTCTTGGGGTAGCCCAACCATCTTTGGGAAGAAGCGAGACCGCACTGATAGACTTTGTGTTGACTATCGGGCTCTCAATGCTAAAACCATCAAGAATAAATATGCCCTTCCGCGGATTAATGATCTCTTCGATCAGCTAGCTGGAGCAATGGTATTCTCTAAGCTTGACTTGAGAAGTCGTTATCATCAAATCAAGATTCGCAAGGAAGATGTTTGCAAAACAGCTTTCACCACCCGCTATGGCCTGTATGAGTACACGGTCATGTCTTTCGGTCTCACCAATGCACCTGCCACCTTCTCGAGGCTTATGAACTCGGTTTTCATGGAGTATCTTGATAAGTTCATCGTGGTCTATCTGGATGACATTCTAGTCTATTCTAAGTCAAAGGAAGAACATTAAGAACACATTCGGTGTGTCCTTAACAAGCTTCGTGAGAACCGCCTGTATGCAAAGTTCTCCAAGTGTGAGTTCTGGCTGCCTGAAGTCACCTATCTGGGTTACGTCATCTCTGCTAAGGGCATTGCTGTTAACCCAGAAACTGTTTGGACAATTGTTGAGTGGCTTCCACCCAAAAATGTCAAAGAAGTCCAGAGTTTCCTTGGTTTAGCTAGTTACTGTCGTCGCTTCATTCAGAACTTCTCGAAGATTGCGAAGCCTCTTACCGATCTCCTCAAGAAAGGCAAGAAATACCTTTGGTCTCCTGCATGTCTAGCAAGCTTTGAAACCCTCAAAGAGAAGCTCACTTCTACACCAGTCTTGATTCCTCCAGATACATCAAATCCTTTCCAGATATTCTATGACGCCTCATTGCAAGGATTGGGTGCGGTCCTTATGCAAGAAAAACAAGTTGTTGCTTATGCCTCTCGACAGTTGAAGACGCATGAGATCAACTATCCTACACATAACCTCGAACTCGCAGCAGTTGTCTTTTCTTTGAAAGTATGGAGGCACTACTTGCTTGGCAACTGTTGTGAGATCTTTTCTGATCACAAGAGTCTGAAGTATATCTTCACACAACCTGATCTCAACCTTCGTCAGAGGAGGTGGATTGAAGCAATTAATGATTTCGATCTTACCATCAACTACACTCCTGGCAAACCTAATGTCATGGCCGATGCTCTCCGCCGGAAAGCTTATGTCAACAACCTCATGGTGGAAGAACAACAGCATCTCTTGTGCGAGGAATTCCGCCAGCTCAACCTTGAAATTGTGGATCAAGGGTATCTTATGAATCTTCTGGCAACCCCTCTCTTGGAAGAAAAAGTTCTCTCCATTCAACTTGGTGAACATTACACCAAAAAGATCATCTCCAACATTCAGCTGCCGAAGTATGAGTCCTTCCACGTCGACGACCAAGGAGCTCTATTCTTTGAACACCGGATGTTTGTTCCGAACTACCCGGGCTTGAGAGAGCAAGTTCTTAAGGAGGCGCATGATTCTGTTCTTTCTATCTACCCTAGCAGCACTAAGATGTACATGGACTCGAAAACACAATATTGGTGGCCTAGGTTGAAACGATATTGTGCCAAGTATGTCTCGGAGTGTGATGTCTGCCGTAGAGTTAAAGCTGTCCATCAGAAACCTTCCGGTCTTCTACAGCCATTGAAACCTCCGGAATGGAAATGGGAGAAAGTAGAGATGGACTTCATAACGGGTTTTCCAAGGTCACAGAAAGGCAACAATGCAATCTTTGTTGTCATCAACAGGCTATCTAAAGTGGCTCACTTCTTTCCCGTCAAGGAAACAATTTCTGCAATTCAGTTGGCTGAGCTCTATATCAACAGAATTGTCTCTCTGTATGGGGTTCCTCTTGAGATCAGCTCAGAACGTGGAAGCATCTTCACTTCCAAGTTCTGGGGAAGTTTCCAAAATGCTTTGGGAACAAAGTTGAACTTCAGCACAGCTTACCACCCTCAGTCGCAAGGACAAGTTGAGAGGATCAATCAGATTCTTGAAGATATGCTCCGTGCTTGCGTCATCTCTTTGGGCATGAAGTGGGAAGAATGCCTTCCTTATGCTGAATTCTCTTACAACAATAGCTTCCAGAAGAGTCTAAAGATGGCACCATTTGAGGTTCTCTATGGTCGCAAATGCAGAACTCCGATTGGTTGGTCGGGCGCAGGTGAAAGAAGATTGTTTGGCCCCAACATTGTAACTCAAGCGGAGGAGAAGGTTCACATCATTCTCTAAAACCTGAAGGTTGCTCAAAGTCGCCAGAAGAGCAACTATGATAGAAAGCACACGGACATGGAGTATGTCCCTGGTGATCTCGTTTACCTTCATGTCACTCCCATGAGAGGCACGGACCGGTTTGGTATCAAAGGAAAGCTGGCTCCTAGATACATCGGTCCTTTCAAAATTCGTGGAAGAAGAGGAGAAGTTGCTTATGCTCTTGAGCTCCCTGAAAAACTCAAGTTCCATGATGTTTTCCCTATCTCTCAACTCAAGAAGTGCTTCAGGGATCTTGGCAAGACCGTGGACCATCAGCTCATCAATCTCCAAGAAGATTTATCTTATCAAGAACACCCCACAAAAATCCTAGAAGTCGCAGAAAGAAAGACTCGCAACAAGTCTATAAAGTTCTGCAAGGTGCAGTGGTCGCACCATTCCGTTGATGAAGCCACTTGGGAACATGAGGATGAGTTCCGGGCCAAGTATCCTACCCTCTTCATGGCTTCTTCTTCTTCCTAGAATCTCGGGGCGAGATTCCTGTTTAGTGGGGGAGAGTTGTAGCATCCCATCTGTCTAACATCTATAATGCTACATGGTCTAATAATAAAAATGCTACTTCCTACATATAATTGTTGCATCATAATTATATCATGCTCATGTCATCATGCCACATTGCATTTGAGCATCATATAAAACTCTTTTTATTTTGGATCTTGTCTCATATGCATTTATCAATTGTATTTGGTTCTTACTAAATTGTATTTGGTTCTTGATAAATGCTTGATGCCCAAGTTGAGTTGGGGGCATATCTTTTATCTAACTCCACCACCTCTCTTTGTCACCACACCATAATTCCACCATCCGACTGTATGTGAGCTTTGCATTTTAATTGGGTTTACCTCTAGCTCATGGGGGTTGGGATGGATCCACTTCTAATTCCACATGCTCCCATATATGCATCATGTTGTTTTCACAATGTTGAGATGTGGAGAGCCACATGGCCACCTTTGCACGTTATGTGAGTATTTTTCCTTGTCTAGCTTCCATATGGTGTGGTTTGGAGTATTTGATCATGTATGAATATAATTGTGTCTATATACTTACCTAGTGGAACATACACACTAGCATGCCCACATTATATTCAAATATGAGCATTTCCATCTATTATACTTGGGACACCAGTCTTGTTCTTTTGGCTTGGTCTTAACCCCATATTTTTTAAGCATGTGCTAAATATATGCCATGTTCTTTTACCATTGCTTTCACCATAGTAAATAATGCATTTATTATACATGCATGGGCCATGCAAGATCATCTTCTTTTCTTTTTCTTTGGTTTTTATTCGGTTTTGAGTGGGGCATGGGTATTTTTTCCCCATGATCCAACTTAGTTTATCTCCCTCTCTTCATCTATTTTTGGAACCATCCTCTAAACCTCAACCTCACCTCCAAAATCTCCACACCCCATGCATGTCACCACCCTTCTATCTCTTTTCTTTGAATAGATGGAGTTTTAATTGTTGAATTATGTTCTTTTGGATCAGTTCAAGTTTCAAATCTCTATCTATTCTAAAATACCAATCCTAAATTCCTATCTATCCTACCTAGCTACACATCCACCCTAAACCCTACACATCCCTAAGCTAGCTACACCCCTCACTATCCCCTCACCCTTGCCGAGCCAACTAGCCCCTTCCTACCTGAGACCACATCAGCCTTATGGCCTGGTTCGGCCCCAACCATCCCCTTCTACTCCATGCCGAGCCACCCCCTCTAACCTAAACCCTAGGCCGAGCCTTGCTCGACATCACCTAACCGAGACCCCCTCTCTTTTCCTCTCTCCCTCGCTGCCATGCAGACCCCACCGAGCCACCTACGCCTCCCCTATAGCCCCAGCGGTGCAACCCAGCCAGCCCCGACCCTTCCCCGGTCCACTGACCCATGTGAGGGTGGAGAAAAGGTGCACCACCACCTTTTCCTTCCCGACCCCAGGTGCAACCCTCCTCCCCTAGCCTTATCTACTCCCCCCTCTCTGCCTAGCGTCTCCCAGATCCCTAGGGCCTCGCCCTTCTACTCCTCTTTCCCTACCTACCGCTACCCCCTCTCTCTTCCATCTTCGTTCGGCCATCGCCGGCATCGACCCGTCGCAGTAGCAGGGAGGTGGCGGGCGTAGCGTTGAGGCATTAGGGAAGACCGAGAAGACCCCTACGTCGCTCCTGTCCACGCCATCGAGGAGGAGAAGGCCCAGACCTGCTGCACGTCATTGACGCCGACGAAAAACCCTAACTCGCCGGCCACCAGCGTCGCCGACGATCCTCAGCGCTTCGACCATCGCTTCCTGGATGCGTAGATCCATTCGTCGAACGCTCCCTGTGCGGCGCGCTTGCAGACGCGTCCTCGCAGTTGCGCCGCGGTAGGGCCTTTTGGCCGCATAGATCCTTCCTAGCATCTAGCCAAGCCAGCCTCAGTGGTAACCGCCGCCGCGCGAGCGTGCCGCGTTGCACGTTCGATCCCCGCCGCACTCTGCACGCGCCTTCTTTTTCGTCAGACAACAGCGAGAAGAACAACAGTGCAGCGGAGCTTCGGGTGGCCTTTTTCCCTTTCCCCCTTTGTCTTTTGTTTGCTCAACCCGCACTCGAGACTAGGCCCACATGTCATATGCTGTGGCCATTTTACAATAAGGCACCCGTTAAATCTTGGCCTCAACTCGCCGTCCCTGTCCCCGCCACGTGGCTGCGCCCTGTTCGCGCACCCGTGCGTGGCCTCGTGAATAGCCGGTCCCACCTGTCAATCGCTCAGGCTAAATAAACCCGCGGTGAGAAAAGCCCCACGTAAAGCCGCGCCGACCCACATGTCCTGAGTCAGCACCTGGCCCACTCGTCAGCGACTGCGGCTAATTCTCTCTGGGTATAAAAAGTTTGTGTCCTCTTCTGTTTAATAAAAATGATTTCAGAAATGTTTATTATAATTTTAAATCTAAAAATTAATAACTTTTTATTGATAAATCCAAATAATACAAAATATATATGTTTCTGAATCAGAAAAATATGAGGATTTCAAATATGCCATCCAAAATAATGTTTGACTAATTAAAAATTTCGAAATTATTTAAATGCTAATAAATGCCTTTTTCTCAATTAATTAATCACTTTAATTCTATAACTCCAAATTTGACAAATAATATGTCTAGATCGATCAACGCGACGAGCCCATTCTGTTTATGCATTCCATGTTCTGAATTGAAGCATGCATCATGTCTTTAGTAAAATTCAGACCTATTTATGGCAATAAAACTTGACCAAATAATTAATAAAATGAATTATTTTTGTCCCCACACCTCACCCTTGCCATGCTACTTTATTGCCATGTAATTTGTGCATCATTCATCATGGCATGCTTGTTTGCTTGTCGCATTTTATTCATATGCTTGTGCACTTTATTTATGTTGGCCCTTGTTGTTTGGTTGTTCTTTCGAATAGACGTCGAGCAGGGGAAATATCAGGAATCCCAGGAGTACTACCCAGATCCGTCTCTCGCTTCAACTGAGCTGCCAGGCAAGCACTACCACATGCTTGCATACATATAGTACCTATTGCTTCTATATTATTCTTGCACCATGGAGTCGCGATTGCATTAAATTGAATCCCAAGTACTGCATAGCCTTTACTTTAAACCCCACCGAGCCTGTTCCTCAATCCCATGATCCATTAATACAGGAGTTGTTTGAGCCATGCGAGTCGTAGAACAACATGTGTAGGGTATGTGAGTGTCTGATGGATAACGAGGTACCTAAACAACTTAACCTGAGTAGTAATGGGATAACTAATGAAAGCGGCACTAGTGAGCAATATCTGCTATTTGGTTTTTCATGTTCACTTGTGTCCCGTAGGACTCTGAGTACTTGATTCCTGTTCCTTGACAATTCGCACTGTCCACATCCGGGAGGCCTTATGACCCCCCCTGAGCCAGAGCTTGACTCATTTCTATTTCTTGGGGCCACAAAGTAGTTTGGGGCTTTATTACTATCATGTACTTATGCCAGGCTTTACCGTTTTATTTAAGATTGTGCGTGGAGCACCTGTACTGTTTTGGATGCGGAGTGTTTTTGCGGTATCGACAAGCCCAGTCACATTTTCGGGTTCCCAATCGTTTACAGCCATTGACGCAAACCTTGGGTCCGTCTCAGAGTCGGACAACTTCGTTGCGGATAGCTTAATGGGGTGGCCCCCTGAAATATTTTATGAATCCTGTGATCGCTTTGTCGTGAATGCCTCATTGGGTTTTGAGTTGGTTTTTCCGAGGTTGATC
Source organism: Avena eriantha (assembly GCA_910589775.1). NCBI lineage: Eukaryota > Viridiplantae > Streptophyta > Magnoliopsida > Poales > Poaceae > Avena > Avena eriantha. The sequence continues at coordinate 125,615,252 of OU342741.1, read as the reverse complement.
GAGTGTGTGTTGCTATTTGTGTACCCTTGCAGGGTAAATCTTTCTGAAAGCCGTGTCCGTGGTTATGGACGATTTGGAGCACAGTTTCTCGATCATAGACAAGTATAACTAAAGTATCGTGTTTAATTTGACTAAATAACTGACTAGTAAATAGAGAAACACTCAAGGAATGATTAATAAAACTGCCAACGGATGGGTCGTTCGTCCGCTTTCTCGTTGGTAAGCGAGAGGGAGGATGGATCTGTTACTTTACATTGTTATAACTTTTGTTTCTAATTAACGGACATCCGTCTATCATTGGTTAGGCGGATGGTTAGCGAGTATCCATAGGTTTGTTAGTTATTATCTTTTGATGCAATTGCGTCACTCTAGGTATATGTCCCCTTTAGAGGCATAAAGACTTGCTGAGTACCCCTAGGGTCTCACACGATAAATTGTTTGATTCAGATGAACAGGTGTATTCGCAAGATGGATATTGGGTGGAGGAGACAAATGATGTTGGCAACGATCACTCGGTATAGAGATTCAGGGGATGGGGATCTGCGAGATCTGTGGGCGAGATGTGCTTAGTTATGTGGCATCTTATGCCGATTTTCTTCTTGTCCGTACTCGGATCTTGTTTCCCGCTTCCGCTTGATACTCTATTGATTGATGTATGAGGAGCTATCCTACACTATTTTCTATATCTAGGATATTTTGATCTTGCCGTATGGTATTGCAATATTTCTGTTTCTTTTAGATGGTATGGCTCTGAGAACTGTTGTAAGGTAGCTTGCATACATGCTCACTTGTGTATGTATTTGATCTCTTCGTCTGTTGCCTACGCCGCTCGCTCTTGTCCCGATGTTCTTGGAAGTGGTTAGGACGGCCGACGGGTCTACACGTGGGTGGCCCCTGGGCCCCCGCTGTACTATTTTAACCACTTTTGGTTCATCTAGGCTCGAACTTAGAGCGTAGGGTCCGAGGTAGTTATAGGGGTTCCATGCCGACTAACAATTCTAGCGATGTACAGCTCTGATAGCTTCGCACTCTGGTAGGTAGTCTTGACAGGTATAAAGTGGGCTACCTTGGACAGTCTATCAACTATGACCCAGATTGAGTCATTTCCCCTACTAGAAGTAGGCAAACCGGTGATAAAGTCCATTCTGACGGAATCCCATTTCCATTCCGGAACCTGCAGTGGTTGCAACATTCATGCAGGTCTCTGATGTTCTCCTTTGACTCTTTGACATATGTCACATTTGGCGATGTAGCTTCCGATTTCTCTCTTCATCTTATGCCACCAAAATTGCTCTTTGAAATCCTGATACATATTCGTTCCTCAAGGGTGGATAGAATAAAGAGTATCATGAGCTTCCTTCATGATAACTTGCTTCAGCTCTGAATCTGCTAGCACACAGATACGTCCATTGTACCACAGGACTCCTTCGTCTTCGGTGAATCCAGGTACCTTTCCTATACCAATACGACGTTTGATTCCGTCTATACTTTCATTCCCCTTCTAGGCTTCCTTGATCTGGCTAATCAAAGTGGGTTGAAGTTCAATGCTAGCTAAGAATCCTTTGCTAACTAATTCAGTCATGAACTGTTCCAACTCTTCGTACAAACTTGGTTGCTTCTCCTTGATCATGGTGTTTGGCCTACATGGCGATCTGCTAAGAGCATCCGCTACCACATTGGCTTTGCCGGGGTGATAGTGAATGTCAAGGTCATAATCCTTGATTAACTCTATCCATCTCCTTTGCCTCATATTTAGCTCCTTTTGAGTGAAGATATATTTTAAACTCTTGTGATCTGAGTAAATCTCACAGCGATTACCCAAGAAATAATGACGCCATGTCTTTAATGCTAGAACCACAACTGCTAGCTCAAGATCATGGGTCGGATAGTTCTGCTCATCCTGTTTCAGTTGTCGAGACAGATATGCGATGACTTTGCCTTCTTGCATCAATACACATCCGAGACCAATCTTGGATGCATCACAATACACATCAAACGGCTTTTTTGATGTCTGGCATGATCAATATTGGGGCTGATATCAATCTCTTCTTTAGCTCCTAGAAACTGGATTCACATTTGTTTGTCCATTCAAACTTCTTGTCCTTCTTCAACAATTGGGTCATTGGTCGGGCTATGCTCGAGAATCCTTCTACGAACTTGCGGTAATATCCTGCTAATCCGAGAAATGCACGAACTTGGGTTTGAGTGGTTGGGGCTTCCCATTCTTCGACATATTTGATCTTAGCGGTGTCAACAGAGACTCCTCCGGCAGACACAATATGTCCTAGGAATCCTACTTCTTTCAGCCAAAACTCACACTTGCTGAACTTGGAATATAACTGATGCTCCCTCAAGGTTTCTAGGATAATTCTCAGATGTTGCTCATGCTCTTCGTCTGACTTAGAGTAGATAAGGATGTCATCGATAAACAAAACTACAAACTTATCTAGGAAATTCATAAAGATCTTATTCATGAGATTCATGAAATAAGATGGGGCATTGGTTAATCCAAAAGACATAACCGTATACTCGTATAAACCTTGCGAGTAGTAAAGACGGTCTTGGGAATATCCGTTGCATGAACCTTAAGTTGGTGATAACCATTCCTCAGACCAATCTTTGAGAATACCTGGGCTCCAGTCAACCTATCAAATAGATCCTCTATCTTTGGCAAAGGGTACTTGTTCTTGATGGTGACATCATCTAACTTTCTGTAATCTGTGCACAGACGGTTGCCTCCATCTTTCTGGTTGACAAATAACACTGGTGATCTCCATGGCGATGCGCTTGGTTGAATCAAGCCTTTTTCATCGATCGGGAGGTGTGCGTCTTGTCTGGCTGGTCGAATTTACATTGGAGTCTACCACCACATCGTGTGTGCTCTTCAAAAAAAATTCTGGTGGTTCCGGATGAGCAAGGAGACCCGTTTTCCATTGGAGTCTGCTGCCGCATGTGTCCTCTTCAAAAAAAATCCGGTGGTTCCGTACGAGGAGACCCGGTTGTCGAAAGGTGGAGTAGAGCGGGCTAAAATAGATAGACATTCTAGCCTAATTAAGCACAGAAAGAGTTTTTGATGTCCAGAGAAGCGTCCCTAAGGGGTAATTCGGCCCACGTGAGAGCTGAGGGTCATCCAACGGCTAGAATGACGTGGGGGCGCGATCGGACGGCCAAAACTACCCAGTTCGTGAGAGGCCGCCTTTTTGACTCGGTTTTAATATCCCTAATGGCATCCAACTGCTTCTTCGGTTCCACTAACTCTGAGGGGTTCATGCTATAGGGTCTCTGGGCTATAGGTCCGGTTCCGGGGATTAGTTCGATAATGAACTCAATATCCCTATCCGGGGGCATACCTGGCAATTCCTTTGGGAATACGTCGGGGTATTCATAAACTACTCTGACTTGGTCTATGGTGGGCAGGGCTACACTCTTGTTGCACTTGAATTGACGGGGTAAGGTTTCAGAGATATGCTCTACTGTTACTCCAAAGCTACTGGTCATGGTGATGGCTTTCTTAGCACAGTCTATCAGTCCTTTATGCCTTGACATCCAGTCCATACCTAGTACTACTTCCAATCCTTTGGTTCCATGTACAATTAGGTTGGCATAAAAATCTATCCCATGTATTCTAATAGGCACAGCTTTGCAATTTTTTCTAGCTTTGGTTGTTGAACCGGGGATTTGAACTATCATGACATGCTTCAAGTTGGTTGGGTGGATCTTACTAGTGCATGCAAATTCTTCGGTGGCAAATGAATGCGATGTTGCAGAATCAAACAACACTCTTGCTAAAACTGAGTTGACAGAAAACATACCCAGCACTACATCTGGCGCTTCCTGGGCTTCCTCTGTGTTCATGTGGAAGAGACGGCCGTTGCGGTTGTGAGGGTTCCCTAGGGCAAATCTTCTTCCTGGTTGAAGACGATGCTGATGCTGAGCTGGGGCATTCACATTAGCGTTGGCTGCAGTCTTCTTGGGACACTCATTGGAATAGTGACCCTTCACTCCACACTCGAAACAAGTGATCTGGGACTTGTCCTTGACTGCGACAGGTATAGCATTGCTGCCAGTTCTGGGTGCAGTGTTGTTGTTGTTGTTGCTATTGTTCTTGGGAGGTGCACGGTTGAAATTGTTGGCTTTGCCAGAGTTATGATTGTTTCCTCCGGACTTCCCATTGCCTCCGCTACGGCTGGGGTACCTTAGGCGAGACGTTGGGGGTCGGTTGTTCCTTGGTGCATATCCTGATGAAGGGTTGGGACGGTACTTCTGGTGACTGCTGGATCCAGACTGCTGCACCATACGACGCTTGCGGTTGTCGTTTTCCTGGTTAATCTTCCCTTCCATCTGAATGGCATAGTCGACTAGCTCTTCAAGATCCTCGAAACGGATGTTGACGAGGACAGTCTGCATCTCATCATGCAGTCCGTTCAAGAATCTCTCCTTCTTCTTGGCCTCCGTGTTGATCTCATTAGGTGCATATCTGGCAAGTGACATGAATCTATCACGGTACTCCACCACAATCATTCTTCCTTCCTTCAATTCGCGGAATTCATCTCTCATTCTATTGAATAGACCTTGCGGCACGTGGGTGCGGCTGAACTTGACTTTGAATGCTTCCCATGTCATTACTTGACCATGGTTGATCAGGCGGATACTGTTCCACCAAGCTCTTGCATCTCCTGCCAGGTGATGGGTGGCGAAGAGAACTTTCTCATTTTCATCAACTCTTGCAACTTCTAAGTTGTTTTCCATGGTCTGTAACCAGTCATCAGCATCTAATGGGTTTTCAGATTGGTTGAAGATTGGGGGATTGGTATTCTAAATTTTTTTTAGTTTGGATCCCTGGTGATCTTGATTCCCATGCCCTTGGTTGTTGAGAGCCATTTGAGCGATCTGCTGCAATGTTGCTAAGTTGGCTTGGTGCTCTGTCCTGCTTGCTTCACGGTCTGCAATTAGATTCTGCAAGATCTGCAGCATTGGGTCTTGCGATGAGCTGCTTCCTCCTTGGTTTCCACGAGTCATCTGAAGATTGAGGTAGATACAGGGGTAAGAGGGAAATTCTAAGGTTCAGGGTTTTGGTTTTCAAGGCTAAAACTTTGAGTTAGACTCAGGTTTTTCCACTAACTTCATTTTCATTCATGCAAACAAGCACACGGTACAACACACACCACAACAAACAAAGGAAAATAGATGGTTTGAAGAACCATTCTGTAAGCTATGATACAGGGGGACCAGTACATCTCATGCTACGATAGTGCTCTAGTGCATCTACTCATCGTCGATGAAGTCGGAGTCATGATCGTTAGTGTAGAAGTCCACGGCATCCTCCGCTAGAAAGTCATCATCATTGCTGAGGTAAGAATCCATGTCTCCCTGGATGTCCTCACCCTCATCTTCTTCTTCTTTTGCTACAAGCTGGGCTGCCTGCTCCTTGACTATCTTTTCGAGGTCGTCCACCTTCTTGCGAAGACGGGCGATAGTGCCATCCTTCTTTGCACGCTGGCATCAAAGAGACTGGCGATCCTGGACGAGCAGTGCGAAAGTATGGGCCTTCTGGTCGGCAATGGCACGTTTCTGGTTAGCTAACTCTCTAGCATTGTCCAACTCCTTCTGACGGTCATAAAACAAGAAGTCAAGGTTCTCCACTTGGCGCTTCAGTGCAGGATGACTTGGCATCTCCATCTGCATTCCCATGAAGTCACGCCTTGCATAGTGGGCAAAACGGGTTCCTTGGATTTGGTTGACGCTCAGGGCACATAATCGTGCGAGAGCTTCATGCATTGCCCTGGCTAATCCATCTAGCTAGTTGTTCTCTCTCATAGAGAACTAAATTCTTCCAGAAGTTGGTGCTTCCATGCTTCCTCTAAGATCCGCGGCGACTAGCCACTGTAGGTCTCCTCCTGGGGGTCCTGGAAGTTGAGCTCCAAGAAACTCCGGATGTGGGCATCTGAGTAACTCCGACAGAGAATCCAGATCCCTCTCGAAGATCATCTGACCTCTGTTTCCCAACTGGTAGAACTTGCTGAACTGAGACTCCATCTACAAGAATTTAGGATGAGGAAGTTAGTGAAGTGATCAAGTGTGTCAAATTTTAAGTAGTAATGTAAGAATTTTGAGGAACATGACTTTTTGAGAAAGAGTGAATCCACAAGGATAAGAGAGGAGATAGTTTTTCATAAATACTCACTTTGGTTTTGAAACTAAGTTTTTGTTTGAACGACCATTCTAACTAGGGTATCCTATGGTCAGGATGGCTCTGATACCAACTTGTCAACACCCGGATTTTTAATCCTAGATGCCCGTTATGACATACCTCGTAATCCCAGGATTACCATTTTTGCAAGACATAACGGATTGGATATCACAGTACATCATCCATTACAAACCATACATAAGGTCTTACACAAATAAGGATATCATGATCCAGTCTTAATACAACAAGCAGCGGAAATAAAAGATAAGCGTAGCGGTGGGGTCCATCTTCAGGGGCACAGGCAATGCTGACGAAGGCAGATAGTCCTAGTTATCATAGCCGTCCTGTTGGCCATCATCTTGATAGTCTCCTTCATAGTCTGGCCATGAGAATAGCCAGGGACAAAAGCCATGAGTACTCTTTAATTACTCGCAAACTACCTCTAACAAGTAATATAGTTCTAAGTTAAAGTGCTAAATCTATGTTTAACTATAAAGTTAAGTTTGAAACCTAAGCTGAGTTCTGAAGCAAAGAAAGATAAGATAAAGTTCTAGAATCACTTAAGGTGGGAAGCTATTGTCACAAACACAACCTTGTTGTGGTCAAGTCCAGATTCATCATTCATTTCATAAGTCATTTTGAAAACATCTGACAACGAAACAGTATGGCCATTCCAACTGTCCATAACCGCGGACACGGCTATTCGAATAGTTTGACACTCTGCAGAGGTGGTACACTTTCACCAAAAGATTCGATACATCTATCAGGGATAACCCTGAATCATCATACTTAGTATGTAGATAATCAAACATAACCTTCGCTTTACACACCCTAGTATAAGCACCTCTCCCATGAGCATGGCCTCCCAACCATGACCATCAGTCATCTTGGGCACTGCATAGGTGGACAACATTGAGAGGTAACCTCAGCTCAAACCTCTCCCGCGAGGGAACTAATACTAATGCATATAAATTTCCAGCTAAGCCTTACCCAATTCAGGTAGTGTGGTTGTACGGTAAATTTGGAATGGTATCGCATCCGAATCCAACCATCAGTTTTATAAAAGGGTTAAGGCTCATGCCTCAAGATTTTCACCATCATAACCATTTGTGTTTCTTAACACATGTCCAAAACATCTCAATAGAATGACTCATCATTCCAAGGTTTTCATAATTCATTTTCACCAAGTGTTCCCATCTATGGTGACTCAAGTTTTTGATCTACTCTAAACTACTAAGTTAAGAGTGTTCACTAAGGTGGAAAAAATGGGTTCAATCTCATGCCATAGAATGACATCTAAAGGGTTCTAAATAGGTCAAGTTTTATACTCTTTATGCTACCTTCCAAACAGTTAAAGAACTTTGTGTAAAGTAAAGGAAGTAAAGCTTGTAAATAATACTTGGAATATCTAATAGTCAAATAGTGTAATCAAAGCATGCCTAAAGCATCTTTGCTAACCATCTAGTTTAATCCTAGCTTGCTAAGCATTATAATTGCAAGTGTTAGCTTGCATTGTTCATGGTGGCTTTCCTTGGTTAGTGCAGTGGTTGAAGTTTTCTTCTTCTTCTTTTTGGTAGAACTCCTCCTCCTCGAAATCTTCGGTACTATCGTCTATAAATACATACGGAGGACACATCACCAAACAGTAATTAACTAGTCTAATTAGCATTCTAATACACACATCTGATGATCTTTTATCATCTCAAGCATCACAAGTTTAATTTAATAGTTTCACTCTTTTTAATTTAGAAAAGTAATTTCTACTCTTTGAAAAAAATTAGCTAAGATTTAATATTCACCACTTAAAATATGGGATCATGTGGACACATGTCCTCACCACATATTCTAACATGTGAGAATGTGATTTAAGGGTTGGATCATAATTACTTTGGTTTAAGTTCAATATTTAATGATTTAAAGTGACTAGAAATGCCTATATAGCATTATTTTGGTACTAGTCCAAAGTCACTGCATGTAAACCTTAATATTATTACATCTTCAGATAGATATAGTGAAATGTGATTTTTGAGAGTTGGAATCAACTCAAAACCTATCTTGGTTGATTTTATAAAAATGTTGCAAGATGCAAATGCTTATGTTTTGTTATTTTTACTAGGAGACATATATAACTCTAATTGGATTAAATCCAACGGGCTTGGATAGATCTTTTCAAAACCTTTCAGGAAAAATTAGTTTCATGCAATTTGGATTTGTAAATCTCTCTGAATTGATTTTCAAACTTAGAGAAAAAACTAAGTTTAAACTAAAAAGGAAAATCCTAATTCAACCTAACTGGGTCGCGCGGGAAACTCTAACGGGCCGGCCCAGTGTCACTCTGCGGCGCGGGGCTCAACTGACAGGGGGAGTCCACAAGTCAGCGGCTCATAGCGCGCGAAGTGGTACGTGGCGATGTGGTCCGTTAGATTAGAATGAGGATCAACGGTTGTGGCTTGTCGTCGACGACAGACCTGTCGCCGGCAAGCTCGAACCCTAGCGGCTCGGTGGGGGTGCATAGGGGGCGTACCGGGGCTCCAGCAACGACGACGAGGCGGGCAAACGGACTGGTGGTCGACGACGAGCTCAGGGACGGTCAAGGCAGCTCCAGGAGTGATCGCAATCAGCGGCGCCCCTTCCTGCGGGCTACTCCGGCCAAATTCCGGCAAGCAAGTACTCGCGCTGCTCCGGCTATAGGTGGGGAATGGTCAGTAAGGTGAGGGGCGTGGAGTGGTGTGCTTAAAACGGCTAGGGGTGCCATCCTTTTATAGGCTCGATGGCGAGGCCGAGAGGGATGGGCAGGCGACGGTGGCGACATGGCTACGGGCGGCTAGGGGCATGGCTGAGGGTGGCGATCGACAGGCGGTCTCCTGGCGGTGCTCTAGGAAGTGAATGCAGGCGTAGGGGCGGTGGTATGCAGTCAGGGGTAGCTGGCGCTCTGAGCGGCAGAGGCGGCGGTGTCCACGACTAGCGATGGCTGTGGTGCTTTGGGCGGGGAATGGGCATGTCCGTCGTGTTCCCTGTGTCATGGCGGAGCGGTGGGCGCGGGCTGCGGTCGAGCGGCGGCTTGTGCACGCGTGCCAGGTGCGGCGCTCTTGCGCGTGCTCGGCATGGCGCGGTGGCACTGGGCACGGGCACTCCTTGGTGGTCCACTGCTGCGCTTGGCTCGGGGAGGGGACAGAGGGTGGCGGTGAGGTCCTGGCTACCACCTAGACATGGCGAGAGAGAGGGAGGTGGTCTGCTGGGGTGAGTGCATGGTCAGCCAGCGAGCTAGTGCTCGGGGTGGCTTGGCACTGTGGCTAGGGACAAGGGGGATGGGTGCTAATGGTATGGTTATATCATGAGGGGACCAAAGGATTAAATGGAGATCAAATGGGGGCAAAACCCTGTTCAAAACAGTGAGCTAGGATTAGGGTGAAATCATGCATGCCAAGTGATTGATGAAATGGCCGCATGAGATAAACTTTGGAATTTTGAAAATATTTTTGGTGGGTTTGCTAGGCATAAGCTTGAGACTCTGTGGGTGCTTGGTTTTTGAAAATTGAGCTTGTTTGAGTGGTTTTTGAAATAGGGTGATCTTGAGACATACACTAGATTCAATTTTAAACTGTCATTTAAAATTAGCATTTGAATGTTTTTAGCAGATCACAAAGTGGGCCTTAGTACCTCATTATGTGTACTATCAAGGGGTGTAAAGATCCGCATATGTTTATCTTATGTTTTGAGTACTAGGAATATCCAAAGTAGGCATGATAGTTAATTTGGCCAAAATGACCATTCACTTCAATTATTCATTTTGAGTTGTTCTTCTTTGTGAAAAGTTTGGGAATGATTTAGATGATGTTTATTTCACCTAAGAAACATTTTAAAAGCAAGGAATCACAGAACCATGGAAATTCAAATCAATTCCTAAATTAAATGCACATACACATGAATGCTTTCATTTTTAATTTGGAAAAGTTTTTGTTAACCCTAAATTTGATGATTTGGATCTTGATAAACGTGGATTGAAGTTTTGGGATGTTACAACCACCATGATTTTTAAATGTGTCAATGTGGTAATATATAAGGAAGCAATTAACAATGGTGGCTCATACATCTATTTCTTCTTGAATAAATGGACCAGCTCGCGCCATGGAGCGATGTGAGCATGTGCTTCTCTATGAAATGACTGCTCTACTTGGAGATGGTTGAGACCAAGACAAAAACAAGTTACTTAAACATCAAACTTGGGAAACAAACTACAAGTTCATTTTGAATAACAATGCGAGCACTCAACCAAAGTACCTGATGCAGACTGCTCAAACTAGAATGTGCAGAACATGAATAAAACGAATATTAAAACTAAGCCATTATGTTTCTCATATATAAACAAGCCAGGAAATACAGAACGAAATCTGCCATTGAATTAATCATAGACAAGAAAAGAGTAACTCAGCCAACAAAAACACATCAATTGTGATCCTCGAATATGCTAGCCAGATAATTTCAGACAAACAATGAATCACGCAATCATACATTGTATTATTCATGAATAGCCAGATAATTTAACCGCTTCGGCGGCCTAATAACAACAAACTAAACCATCAAGTGCCTCGTATTAAAATAGCCAGTTCATGTAACTATGATACATAGTAGATACAAGAGTGAGATGAACTGCACAAAGTACCTTATGATACATGTGTGGATCTTACTGCTAGTGTGGCCTTGTTCTTATTATCAGACAACCCAGATGCAATACACCCGGTGACGAGGGTTTAACTCATCAATGCCCATTGTTATGGACTTGGGTTTTGGAGAAGGAGGGAGCGCTGGAAGTCTCGATCGGCTAACAAACAAGCACACAGGGACGCAAGGTTTAACCAGGTTCAAGCCTCGTAGAGGACCCTACTCCTGCTTGTCTGCTCTTGATTGATGATGATCCGAATGATTACAAGGTCGCCGATGGTGGTGCCGCGTAGATTAGATCTGGTGTATGTGTATGCTAGGGGTGTTGTCTAGATCTATTGTGGGAGTCACAATTTCCTGTTGGGGGAGAGGATGCCTTCTCGTTGGACCCTCCTAGCCTTTATATATGGGGAGTCTAGGTCTCAGGTACCAATACGGGTTGGTTTACAAGTTAGATTCAAACTCTAGGGTTGAGACATCCTTGTCTTGTGCGTTTGGGAGTTCGTGTCCATATGGGCTTCATACCACTCGAACCGTCATAGGCGTCATGCACCTTGGCAATTCGTCGAGTGGTCCTTCCGTCGAGCCACACCAGGTAGGCTGTAGTTGAGTGCCTATTGGGCATACCCAGGTTAGTAGCCCCCGAGTGTCCATGTGAATCGTAGATTCAGATGGAGAATCAGAAGTCTTGAGTCTTGCATTAGGATGTCAGAGTCGATAGTTATGTCGAGTGTGAAGCACTTCACTCGGAAGTTCATCGGGTCAGTCGAATTTATAGTAGTTCATAGGGATGATCGTAAACGTGCCTGGTGCGCTTGAAGGATCGGGACCAGTTAATTGCTCTAGGGCAAAAACAACGCCACCTACTCAAACTTGAGTCCCCGCCGGAAAAGTGCTGGTGTAATTCGACTCATGCCGCGGAGATCTTATAGAGTTCGAATCCCAGTGTATAAGTGTGAGCACTCAACGCGTCCGTCAAGGCATATTCATCGTACCTATAGGTACGGATTATTTCTGGTAGAGCGCAGTAGATGCGTTGCCAGGTCTTATTCAGGTCTTATCTTCACGCTGTAAGCGCGGCATCCGAATTTTTTGTCATTGCGGAGATGATTCGGGTGACCCAGGAGACGTAATCTCTTTGTAGGGAAAATATGAGGCGGAGTCGCCATAGCATTCGAGTGTGGATGTTATCGACACACAGTATGATGTACAAGGAAAAATAATCATAGGGTGCGTGACCAGCGCTCCCTATGGGAGTAGCCCCCGAGTGCCTGGTTGAGTCAAAGACTCAGGCAGGGACTAAAGAACTTTTGCGACTGATGTCGTCTTTTTGTTTGCTAGTTTCAGTCGAATTTGCTTTCTGCGCTCCCTATGGGAGTAACCCGAAGTCCACAATCGAATCATAGATTCGAGTGAAGGGTTTTCATAATGCTTGCATATCTTCACAAATTTCTTCGGGTGCGCGTACAACGCTCCCTATGGGAGTTGCCCTCGAGTCCTTAGTCGAATCGTGGATTCGAGTGAGGATTCAGAGCGTGCCACTCGAAGATTTTGTATATACACATTCAGCGCTCCAGTTTGGAGTAGCCCCCGAGTGTCTGGCAGAATCGTAGACTCGGGCAGAGACTCAAGTCTTGTATCTTGTAGATGCAGTCGAAAATCATGAGAGGAGAAACCACTGACCCAGAAGTGCATCGGGTCAGCGTCTCACGCATAAGAAGCTTGAATTGAGGATGAAGTCGGGGTCGATGTAGCGGAGTTTAGCTAGGTGAGTCGACGATGCGGATGGAGTCGACGCAGTCACTTCTGTCGGGTACGCGGCCAACGTCGCATGTGTGTAGAATCAAGCGATGCAACCATCCGAGGAGGGACTCGACTCGGGTCTTGAGTGTATCTCATAGCCAGTTGTTTTGTCGACTCCTGTTGGAGGATCCGATAGAATAGCTCGACGCAGTCGACATCCTTGTAAGCTGCATAAAATATTAAGAATTGTGAAGTACATGTATCTTGTAAAGAATATTTGCATGTTGGTTTGCAAAGTAAGATTCTGGTGCCAATCGAGTCGACACTTTTGCACTGTATGCTAGGCCTTTTCGTTAGCCTGATTACCCTTAGTCTCAGTACCTTGCCGAGGTGATCGGAGTTCAAGGATTCGACGCTCAGGCACAATCAGCTACTCGGGCTGTCGCGTATGAGGTGCTCGAGTGCGTGTAATCGATGGCACATGAGATTACTCGAAGAGGGCGCAGCCCTCGAGTGTATCGAGTGCAATTAATGTAAGAAAGAAATTAACTCTGAGTAGTGAACTTAGCTTTGTTTGTTGTCAATGAGGTGAACAGGTCACGGTAGCGGATGCGATCGGCGGATCACGGGAGTCGAAGATTGTAGCGATACATGGTCGCGGGAGTCGAGGGAGCCCCCGAGACACCCATGAAGACCGTAGCGGGTCGCCAAAGTTGAAGACTGCGGCGGGTCGTCGAAGCGGAGGGAGCCCCCGAGTCGTTGGAGCCGAACATCATAGTGAATCGCTGGAGTCGAAGCCTATAGTTGACGTGGCATCGGGTCACACGGCAGTCGTAGTCGACGCGACGGACCAAAGTCGCGTGGTGATGACGAGTTTCCGCATCCGAAGACCGTAACGGGTCATAGCAGTCGAAGACCGCATCGGGTCACCCCATCCGAAGACCATAGAAGGTCAATGGAGTCGAAGGATGCGGCAGGTCGCCGTAGAGGATGGAGCCCTCGAGTCACTGGACCCAAAGACCATAGAGGGTCACTGATACTGAGGGAGCCCCCAGGTGTAGAGTTGATGTGGTCGTGGCGGCATTCGAGAGCCGATGCGGTTGACCGGAGTCGACGCGGCAGCGGATCGCCGAAGCCGATGGCGGTAGAGTGTTGCCGTAGCCGATGACGGTAGTGTATCACTAGAGTCGAAGACCACAGCGGGTTGCCCATGTCGATGGAGCCCCCGAGTCGCCAGATACAATGGTGGCAGTGGGTCAATGCAACTAAAGACCGTAGTGGGTCACAAGAATCGAAGACCATAGCGGGTCGCCGCAATCGAAGACCGTAGCGGGTCGCTGCAATCGAAGACCATAACAGGTCACACGATGGAGTCGGCGCAACCCCCAGGTGTAGAGTTAGCGCAGTCGTGTAATCAAGATCATCGGACCGAAGTCGTCATGGTGGGTTCACAGGGTTATTGCCATCCGGAGTCAGTGCGACGGACAAAATTGATGCGCCTGACAAGTGGTCATGAGCGGCATGTGGAGGAGTGGTCGTCTCCGCGGCTTCCATGTTTGTACTGATTTCTTATTTTGATCGACCGATCTAATCTGATGAACTTGATTACAATTTGGCCGCGATGATGGTCATAGTCGAGACGACCAGGACGACCGCAGTGACACTATTGACACGGAATTTTTCCAGCAAATCCGTGCGTGATCACGCTGTCCATGTCGGTTGCTTTTTTCCTTTTTGAACTAGCCTTCGATTCTTTTACTACAGCATGAGTCATACAAATCTTAAATATTCCCTTCAACTTGGCTTTTCTTCTCTCGATTTACCCCCATGTGCTGATTTCTCTGATTGATTCTAGTTTTTTGATCATGTTTGCGCCGCAACGTACAACGCTGTGAAGAGTGTTCGAGTCCAGGAGGGAATCGCGTCCGTAGTGTGGCAAGATAGGAGACGTCTCCTGATTTCTCGTGTGCGTGCCATATTATGCACTACACGACTAAGGTAAAGCATGCCCATGTATCTTGTCTCTTTCTTTCCTCTTCAATGATTCGTTGAGAGAAGGTCACATGGCTGACCCCTTTTCTTTAAAGCTGTATCCAACACGTACGACTTATACACGCCTATGTTTCCGAAACGGAGCGACGTAGGTGACCAAGATTTGTTGTCAGACGTGAATTTAAGGATCACGATCACGAGAACACTGAACTGGTTGCTGCCGAATATCAAATTCTCAATCTTGTAGGTCGGATCAGTTGCGCTCGAGGGCGACGACGATGTTGATCCCGTGAGCACGTAGCATAGATTTCTTCTCAGGTTGTGCAAGACTGAAGTAAACATTGATCTCCTTAGATCGGCAAATCGTAGATTACCGAGGTCTATGGAGCCGTCGAGACCGTAACATCAGTGCTCTCAGTTCCCACAGACGGCGCCAATTGACGAGGGTTTAACTCATCAATGCCCATTGTTATGGACTTGGGTTTGGAGAAGGAGGGAGCACTGGAAGTCCCGTTCGGCTAACAGACAAGCACACAGGGACGCAAGGTTTACCCAGGTTCAGGCCTCGTAGAGGACCCTACTCCTGCTTGTCTTCTCTTGATTGATGATGATCCGACGGATTACAAGGTCGCCGATGGCGGTGCCATGCAAATTAGATCTGGCGTATGTGTATGCTACAGGTGTTGTCTAGATCTATTGTGGGAGTCGCGATTGCCTATTGGGGGAGCGGATGCCTTCTCATTGGTTTATATATGGGGAGGCTAGGTCTCAGGTACCAATACGAGTTGGTTTACAAGTTAGATTCAATCTCTAGGATTGAGACTTTCTTGTCTCGTGCGTTTGGGAGTCCGTGTCCATATGGGCTTCATACCACTCTAACCATCATAGGCGTCATGGACCTTGGCAATTCGTGGAGTGGACCTTCCGTCGAGCCGCACCAGTTACGCTGTTGTTGAGTGCCTATTGGGCATACCCATGTCACCGGCCTCTCCATATCTAGAAAATTTAACTAAGCATATGGAACAAAAGAAGACCATAGTGGGGCTAAAATGTTTAACGCTAACTTTTGGCAAAGAATATGAAAACAAGAAAGACAAATGGTAAATTTAAGCAAACAAAAAATGTGGCAAGGACCAAACTTCGGGAGGGGGGCCTTACGGTAGGTGTTACACAAGATCTATAGTAGTTGAGTATAATACCTCTAGAATTCAGGATTAGATGTGTAGTATATGACACCTCCTATTATAGGTTTACATCATGATACTTAGCAATTAAGGGTTAAACTACTCTTTGTCTCAATATTTACCCAAACTACCCAATTGTAGTTGGATAATTTTGAGTAAAGCGATCTCACTTTGGTTCTAACTAACCTCTTACCTTTCTTTCGGGACTACTAAAGACTACCAAATTTCCCTTCTATCGTAAACTATGCTCACATGATCTCTCAAAACTACTAACAAAATTGTAGTTACTACCTTAATCCAACAATTATCGTAATATTATAATATCTATGACTTCTATCATAGACCTACACTATTCTTTACTTATTATTACTACAAGATTTTTTACTATGTACTTGTCCTAATTATAGACTTATCATGGTTTCGGAGTTATTCTCACCACAAACTTGTTAAGATTACCTAGTCATCATGATTAAAGAGCTAATCTCACCATGACGACTCTTTTTCTTACTATTGTTGATTCAAAACAAATTTCTACTCCATCCTTCACTATATGATGCCTCCCTTGTCCCCTTAGCACCAAAGTGGTAAGGGACAGTTGTCTTGGCCCCCATGATGTCTTAGCGTATTTGCATTAGAAGGTGGTCGGTCTGACCTTTTTTACCGAGGCGACCCACGTGGGCTTGGTCTTTTCTGCAGGGTTTTGTCCTCTTCTTCCTTATCATCGTGGGATTTACATGCCCCTGGGGCACACCCCGGGACCCCAGGCTAGCCTCTGGCTCAGCCGAGCTCCCCCCTTGAGACGGGGGCCTTGGGTTTCCTCTTGGGGTCTCTCGTCTTGTGCTCCTGTTCCGGAGGGGGTGGTGGCCCTGCCGGTGGGCCTGTCGGCCCTAGGATCTTGGTACCCTAGGTTCCAAGACTCCAAAAGTAGCCCCCGAGTACTTGCCGAGCACGCGCCGCCCTAGAGGTGTGAAGGGGCAAGGGCCCCATAGGACGGCGAGACCCATCACGGCCATGACCGTCATGGTGACTGTTCCCGCACGCATCTTCACCGTGCACTTGGAGCATACGGGATCTGGGAACCGTAGGGCAAAGCGATGGGCAGCCGCACCCTCATGTCCTAGCAACATGCAGATGAAGCATTCTAGTGGCGGCGATATCTAGAGCATGACCATCAATGCCCTCTCACTAGGGGATATGTACTTAACCACCAGCTGGGATAGCTTCATCACCCACCACCGCGTCACGCGGCTCCATCCTGAGGTTCTGCTACTTGGGCAAGGAGGGCCTCTCGGTGTAGATATTCGACCCGCAACTGTGATGTGTGACTATCCTCGCCACCTATAGAGTGTGTAGGACCTCCGGGTGCGACGGAGGGCGCACCGCTAGAGAGCGGCGCGCTTACTGAGGCGGTCCATCTGGTCGTAGGACTTTCAGCCTTTTGCTTTCGCAGGCGGGGCTTGTAATAAACCTTTTTAGTTGTTTCTTATCGTGGTTTCCTTCTCTTGCGCACGTCGTTGGGCCGTGTCATGTGTGGCTAGCCCCCGAGTTGGGTAGCTCCACCGTGGGTCAGAAGAGTGCACCAGGGAATATCGCAATCTAACCATTATAGTTGGTGGGGCCTCGAGACCATCACTTGGGCCCTAGCTGTTAAGGAAAGAATCCTCCCAAGACCCTTGTAGGCCTTGCATCAAGGAGTACGTAGGTTCGCATACGTCCTAGAGGCTCTCGACGGCGAGGCTGCCATGAGCATGAGTTCCTGCAGGTCGTTACGCAGGTCTCTCCTACCGTGAACCATAGGGTAGCACGAGAGGAGCTGAATCCTGGCATGGGGCCTGCACGGGCAGCCACCGAGGGAGAGTGTCCCCTCTAGACACTCCGTAACCCTCTCAAGGAGGGAGACTATGCGTGAATATGTGTCGACGTGACCCCACATACGCAGGGTATGTGAGCTCATCCATCATTTCTTGGTGTCCATTGTCCCCCTCCAGTTTTCTGACGTTGATTGCCTCCTGCTCCGGGCTGATCTTGATTCACAGCCGCAACTTGTTGCGAATTGTACCGGTGATCCGGTCTGTCATCTCTTCTTTTACCTCTGTAATCATTCCTCCGAGATGATCCGGCTCCATCTCTCTGGTAGTACTCCTCATTTGACTCGTTTGACACGAGCCTGGATTGAGTCGGATCACCCAAAGCATACGAATCAGCAATCCGGATCTTCTCTGCCAATGTGGTTGGCATTTTCCTTTGCAACTTCTGCCACAGCTATGGCCTGTGACTCTATCACACCCTCACACGAGTTTCTCACGATACACCACCGGGTTAAAAACTCCCAGTCCGTCTCGTTCGGTCTCTGCTTACACATAGCTAGGGTCTATGGCCTATTTGGCCTCTGATACGTACTTGAGAAATTGCTGATAAACATTTCCTCAAAATCGATCCAGCAGTTAATACTTCTGGGCGGCAAATTGTTCAGCCATACCCTTGCTGGCCCCTCCAACATCTGGGTCGTATCTCACAGCCCATCTCAAGTTGCCTGTAGAAATTTTCACAGCTGTAGCATAGTTTATCAACCAATCCTCCGGCTTAGTACTGCCGCCATACGTCTTTGTGCCTCTGGGTAACTGGAAGTTAGGTACCGGCGGCTCCTTAATGATCCGGTGCCCAAAACACGCAGGACCCGGTGGACCTTGACATTCGCTCTGTTCCGACCTATACAGTCGATCCAGTTTCAACCTGGCATCATCAGGCATCAAATCCCTGCTTCCTAATCTTGACCCTATCACATGATAGTCCAGCCTTGGGTATCATGCGTTCACCATTTCCGAATCTCCATCGTTATACCGGTCTCACTCTCGTGGAGCAGCTCTCTATTGCATACCTCGGCCAGCACTTTGCTCTTGCCTTGGTATATTCCGCTGCTACGGTTGTCCTGCTCCTGCCGAGTTTCGTGGTCCGGCATTGCCGTTTACAACATTTCCTTGACCGGCATTGCCTTGGTCGCGGTTACCTCGGCCAGCTTCACCTCGGCTCACACTTTGTCAATCATCATTTTTCTGTACTTATTTTCCTTTCCCTGCCCGTGTTGGATCATACGGGACGATCTGTTTGTTCCTTCTGGCCGAGGTTACTACTTCTTCTCTCCTAGGACCACCATGAGGAGATGATGCGGCTCCAGCGGATTTCTCCGGGTTACCCACCGCCAAATGAACGATCTTGGAGGCCGCAGCTCTCTCCGGGTTAGCCCTGAGCAATTCCTCATTTTGCCTGTTCGCGATCCGAACCAACTCATTGACCCTATCTTGTTGTCTTTGACGGGCTTCACCCGTTAGACCCTCTAACTCAGATGCAGCTGCATCCGCTGCTCTAGGGTTCTTAGCCGGGGTACTATACCTCGGCAGCCCCACGGACAAATAGTTCTCTCACTCCTCAATCCTAGTGTCTCCCTCTTTGTTCATTTCTCTTATGAGGTTTCTCCCCTTCACTTTTAAAGCATCAACTTTGTTTGCCTTTGCGTACTCACGCAGCGTCATGTTCAACGACTGCTGAGCCGCGGCTATCTTTTTCACACCCTCTAGTATTTTTTGCCTAGTTTCCTCTAGCTCGGACTGTGCCTGAGCCGGATCTACTGCTGCTACTACAGGGTTTGCCAAGCTATCCATCGCTTCCCGCAGTACATTCTCAGGCCTCTCTAGTGGAGGACCTCTACCTTTCCTCGGTGCCTTAGGCGTTACCTCCGAATCTGGTGCCGGATCCTAGCTTGCACCTGCACCAGGCACAGTCATCATCACCTCGGCACGATCCGGGGAGCGAGTGATATGTGCCCCGTGAACCACGCTAAGGGGTGGCTCCCCTGCCTCGACGACGTGCCACGGATGAACGCACGACACATCGACAGCAACATAGACCTTGTGCGCGCCGAGCTTGACGTAGAGGCCATTGCGCGGAAGTGGGCGCATGCCAAAGCAGCCAGCGTTGTCGCTGACAAAGTCCAGTGATCCAAAGCACTGAACGAGCCCGGAGACGATGCGTTCGCTGGAGCCGATGAGGTTTCCCGTCCGGATCTTAACCCCTTCTAGCGCCGCTAGCCCCACGGTGGGCGCCAACTGTTGTGGTGGTGTCACGGCAGATGCCATGGATAGGCTAAAGGTGGGGACTAACATGCAATTAGGGGAATCCAGGGAGGGATAGTGAGGTGATTCCACACACAGAAGTTTTATATCTGATTCACTTCCAAGGTTTACAAGTGCTCCTAGAGCTGTCTTGGGGAGAGGAGGAAGAAGGGACTCTCTTACTCTCGCCACTAGCTAACCCGTACAAGACCAACCCGTAGAACCTAACCTTTCTACAGAGGCCCTAGCCTCCTTATATAGGGGTGGCTAGGTCTCCACTTAGGGCATACGTGGAGGCATATTCCAGGGAATATGCCTCCTCCCAAAATAGTAAGCCGACCAGGTTACTTTTCCCCCGCGTCACCCATGAAGAGGCTATGTGAGCCTCTGCGGCGCCTGCATCACCCGACATTGGCTTCGTCACCTTTGTCGGCCACGCCTCGCTGGTCCTGCCTCGGTCCACTTTGCTCATGTCGTGCGTACCAGGGCTACTTTTGACCAGCGAGATTCCTTCCTTCTCCTAGAAGCTTGACATGACCCGGATCGTAGTTGATCCGGCCACACCCGTTCCTGCATGAAAGTTAGATACATCTTTCCACTTACGGCTTAAGTCAGTTGAGACCAAGTTAGGTGGACACCCCCTGGTCCGGGTTACTCCGTGATTCGGCCTGCCTTGAGGTGGCCCGGCCATCATCCTCTTTGACCTTATCGAACCTTGGCTAACTCGGCCTTTATTCCCCGGCGTGACCCTACCCGGGGGTATCCCCCCAACACCTACCAAAACATACTACTTATGGTGGCCTACGATTAAGTTCCAAGCTACGAGAATAACGTTTTGCTTAAGCTAGCACATTATGGCTCGAAGACTGGTCATTTGATGCAACGCAGAGCTGTCACATAATGTTTGTGTTATGTTGAATGCTAACATCAATCAACTTTCTAAGAAAAGATAATAATTCGTATTTCATTGTTCCGTGTTTAAGCCAATGAGACGATATGAAAACCTCAAGTCAACAAGCTATGGGTGTTGCTATCACCAACGGATAAACCCCTTGCCATTAGCGGTTTAAAAACTAGTTGCTACGCCTCCATCACTAATACTTGGACCCATTCTGGATGGATAAAAATGGGGTAAAAGGTATCGAGAGGGAGGTGAGCCTAGGATTGCAACCACCTACATGGTTCTGGTTGACCAAGTTTCATTGGGGTCAAAGATATGGGCCATTCACAAGATTCTAGATGGAGATATGTTGCAATGCCCCAGTTCACCAATAGACAAATTGCAAAACACAACATCCTCAGCTTGTACAATGATTTACATGGTTAACCTACTAAATGTGAGAAGAAAAACCACATGACCAGAGGAGTCTTGTCCAGAACTTATAGAGGATCACATTTTTTCGATAAAGAGCGCTTTATTACTAAAAAGTTTAAGTATTACACCCGGCCTCTGCATAACTAGGATGCACACAGCCAAAAAGGTCCACAGACCCGAACAAATACAATAAAAGGGTAAATTACATATCATATTGAGAAATTGTAAAATGCCTAAGATGCTGAAGGATGGCCTATCCGTAGATTATGCTAACATCTATGTCAGGTAAATAAATCTCGCGCCCCATCCTCCAACCTCGTGCACACCTCCATAAAAAGACCGTGATACTGCGCATGATGTAGGACCGACCAGGAACGCAGGGTGTTGGTACACCGGTAAATAACCTGCAGAAGAGAACAGTTAATACCGTTAAACACTTTATCATTTCTACATAGTCATAACGACCATATAATGTGTCAACACCCGGATTTTTAATCCCAGATGCCTGTTATGCCATACATCGCAATCCCAGGATTACCATTTTTGCAAGACGTAACAGATTATATATCATAGTACATCATCCATTACAAACCATAATAAGGTCATACACAAGTAAAGGATCTCATGATCCAGTCTTAATACAAACAAGTAGCGGAATAGTAAAGCGTAGTAGTGGGCTCCATCTTTAGTGTCACAGGCAATGCTGACGATGGGAGATGATCCTAGTTGTCGTAGCCGTCCTGCTGTTCATCTTCTGGATAGTACTCCTCATACTCTGGCCACGGGAATAGCCAGGGACAAAGCCATGAGTACTCTTTAAGTACTCGCAAACTATCACTAACAAGTAAGGTAGTTCTATTAGGAAATGCTAAGCTCTAGGTTTATTTGGAAAAGCTAGATTTATCTTAAGCTAAGTTCAGAAGTAAAGAAAGCTAATTTAAAGTTCTAAATCACCTAAGTGGGAACTTAATTTTCATAGTCACAACCCTGTTGTGGTCATGTCAAAGTCACAATTTATTTCACAAGTCATTTTGAAAACATCTAATGATGGAACAGTATGGCCACTCCAACTGTCCATGACCGCGGACACCTCTATTCAAATAGTTTGACACTCTGTATAGGTGGTACACTTTCACCACAAAATTCGATACATCCGTCAGGTATAACCCATAATCAATCATACTTAGTATGCGGATAATCAATCATAACCTTTCAATTACACACCCTACTATAGGCACCTCCCCTATGAGCTTGGTCTCCTAGCCATGGCCATCTGCCATCCTGGGTACTACATAGGTGGACACAGATCAAGAGGTAGCCTTAGCTCAAACCTCTCCCTCAAGGGAACCCATACTAATGCATATAAACTTCCGGCTAAGCCTTACCCAATTCAGGTATTGTGGTTGTACGGTAAAATTGGAATGGTATCGCATCCGAACCCAACCATCAGTTTTTGGTAAAAGGGCTAAGGCTCATGCCTCAAAATTTTCATCATCAAACCATTTGTATTTCTCAACACATGTCAAAACATCTCAATAGAATGACTCATCATTCGAAGGTTTTCATAATCATTTTCACCAAGTAGTCCCATCTAAAGTGATCAAGTTAAGAGTGTTAAGAGTGTTCACTAAAGAGGGGTGCTAATCTTCAATCTCATGCCATAGAATGACATCTAAGTATAGCTAGATAGGCCAAGTTTTATACTCTTTATTCTATCAATACTAAAAGTAAAGAACTTTGGTAAAGTAAGAAAGTAAAGCTTGCAAGTAAAACTTGGGATGGTATAACTCAAAAGATATATAACCCAAGCATGCCTAATGCATTTGCTTAAGTTAACAAGGTGGCAAGTGTTAACTTTCTTAGTTCTATCTTGCTCATAATAGATTGCCTTGGTTGGTGTAGTGATTGAAATTATCCTCGTCTTCTTCGGGGTAGAACTCCTCCTCCTCGTAGACTTGGTCGGTACTATCGTATATGAATGAATACGGTGTTCACAATCACCAAACAATGCTTATTGCTAAATAGCACACTAAGGCCCACACTTGATGATATATTATTATCACAATCATCACATGATTTAAAGAGCTAGTTTCATTTATTTTATTTGAGAAAAGTAATTTCTACTCATTGAAATTAATTAAGATTTAAGATTCTCCAATTAAAATATGGGATCATGTGGACACATGTCATCACCACATATCCTAATACATGGGAATGTGAGTTAAAGGGTTGGTCACATTTTATAAAGTTCAATATTATTATTTAAATGATTCAAAGTGACTAGAAATGCCCAAATAGCATTAATTTGGTACTAGTCCAATGTCACTGCATGCAAACCTAAATATTTTTGCATATTCAGATAGATATTGTCAAATGTGATTTTTGAGAGTTGGAATCAATTCAAAAGCTATTATGGTTAATTTTTGAAAAATGTTTGAAGTTGCAAAAGTCGCTATCTTGTTATTTTTGCTAAATATTGTCTCTAACTCCAAATGATTTAAATCCAACGGGCTTGGATAGATAATTTAATTTCCTTTCCAGCAAAATTTGAATTATGCATTTTTGTTAAGTGAAACTCTCTGAATTGATTTTTGAATAAGTGGAAAGAATTTATTTTAAACTAAAAAGGGAAAATCATATTTGAATTCCCTGGGCTGCACGGGAAAGCTAAACGTGCCGGACCAGTGGCACTCCGGGGCGCAGCGGGCTGCTGACGTTATGGACCCACTAGTCAATGAAACTAACTAAGCGAAATGGTATCTACTCATCTGAGCCCTACGATCTACATGTAATCCAACGACTGTGGCTCATCGTCGACGACGAACTACTCCGGCAAGGAATTTACCCTAGCGCGGCAGTGGGGGTCTCGTGGGGCTCACCTAGGCTCCAGCTAGGCTCGGCGACAGGGGCGATCGACGTGGTAGACGACGACGAGGCGAGGCGCTGTCACGGCGAGGCCCGGGGTTGTCGGAATCAATGGAGCCCTTCTCCTCCAGCAGCGGTGAGCTCCGGCCAAATTCTGGCACGGTGGAGCTCGCCTTGCTCCGAGAAGAGGTGTGGAAGGTCAGTGAGGAGTGGGGAGTGGAGCGGTGTGAGGAATGGAGGCTGGGGTGGCCTCCTTTTATAGCTCAGCGAGGGACCGAGCGGTGCGGCAGTGAGCTCGACAGTGGTGTCGCTACAAGCGGCTAATGGCATGCGCGAGGGCGTAGGGCGGTGGGGTGTCTCCTAGAGGTTCTCACGGACTTAAAGGCGTGGCGTGGGGTGGTGTGGAACGGTCGGGCGCGTGCGGTGCTCTGAGCGGAGGCAGCGGTGCTTGCGATGGCGTGCGGCTGCTGCGGGTCGCGCGGCGGCGAGCGGGGGTGTCTCCCGGGGTATTGCTATCATGGCGGGTCTGTGCACGCAAGAGGAGGTCAAGGCACGGTGTGTGCAAGCTGGTCGGGCGTGGTACACTGGCGTGCTCTAGACACGGCGTAGAGAGGCGGTGCACGGCGGTGCTAGTGTCGTCCAGGGCTAGGCTTTGACCATAGGGTGGAAAGGGGTGGTGGTAGGAGCTCGCGTGTCTGGTGCGCGTCTTGGGCAAGGCTGGCGTGGCTCCTGGCGTGCTGCCCACTGTCGACCGGCGACGACCAAAAACTGGCGACGCTCCACTGTGCCAGCGGTGAAGAGGGGAGCTGGCCTGGGGCTAGGTTAGTCTTAGAGGGAACAGTGGAGTAACTAGGGGACAAATGGGTCGATGATCACTGTATAAAACAGTGAAGCTAGTCTAGTGTTTATTCTGTGCCTGCCAAGTGTTTGTTGAAATGGCCGCATGAAAATTATTTATGAATTTTTGATTCAAACTTTTTGAGTGATCTTGTATTAAGCTTGAGAGACTAGATTTGCTTGGAATTTCCAAGGTGAATTCATTTGATGTGTTTTTGAAAAAGTGTGATCTTAACACATACACTTGATTCAATTTTCAAATGTCCTTTAATTGGAGTGGCTACATGTTTTTGTAAGTTTTTAAAGTGGGCCTTAGTACATATTTACATGGTCTAGCAAGGGGTGAAAAGAACTAGAATAGTTTTTGTTAGGAATTGTCTTCTAGGAACACCTAAAGTGGCCTAGTGGTTTAAAATGATCAAAATGACCATTTGCCTTATTTCATCTTATTTGATTTCTTTCCCTTTGGATTTTATTTGTAAATGCTCTAGATGATGTGGCATTCACCTTTAAACCATTTCTCAACATTTAGAACAATCAAGTATGGCATATACACTCAAATCTACCCTAATGCAAACACACATGCATTCATATGCTTTTTCTTAATAAAAGTTTTTGTTAACCCCAAATTGGGTGATTAGGATTTGATAATATTGATTAAACTTTTGGGGTGTTACAAACCTTCCCCCCTTAAACAAAATTTCATCCCGAGATTTAAGAAAAACTAGGAAGTAAAGAGATCTAGAAACTAGTCCTAATGTAATCTTATCGCTCCCAGGTAGCTTCTTCTTCGGTATGGTTACTCCATTGGATCTTGAGACACTTGATACTCCGGGACCTGGTGGTTCTGAAGGCTTCATACAAGATACGAATAGGCACTTCACGATATGTTAGATCCTTGTTGATATCAATGGCTCGATGATCGATGTTCTTGAAAACTTCGGTCTTCTCCGGAACTTCTAAGAACTTGCGAAGTAACGAGATATGGAACACATTACGGATGGCTGACATCTCCTCTGGAAGTTCTAGTTGATATGATACTTCTCCTCGATGATTCAAAATCTTTAATGGTCTAATATATCTGGGGGCTAACTTTCCTTTCAGCTGGAAACGCTGCATTCCTTTCAACGATGACACTTTAAGGTACATAAAATCTCCGACATTGAAAGTCAGTTCTCTATGTCTCTTGTCAGCATAACTCTTCTGTCTTGATTGGGCGGTCTTGAGGTGCTCACGGACTTTGTGAACCTTCTCTTCGGCTTCTCGTAGGATGTCGGGTCCGAAAATCTGACTCTCTCCTACTTGCAACCAATTCAAAGGGGTATGAGAATTTCTTCCATATATGAAATCAAATGGGGTCATTTGCAAACTGACTTGATAACTGTTGTTGTATGAGAATTCTGCGAAAGGAAGACAATCTTCCCATTTTGATCCATACTCTAACACACAAGCTCTCAACATATCCTCTAAGATTTGGTTGACTCTTCCAGTCTGTCCATCAGTCTGCAGGTGATAAGCTGTGCTGAAGTTCAACTTGGTTCCTAATCCTTCTTGGACTTTCTGCCAAAATCTTGAGGTAAACTGGGTTCCTTAATCCGATACTATGGTCTTGGGGGTTCCATGAAAACTGACGATTCTAGCAATGTACAACTCTGTTATCTTCGAACTCTGGTAGGTTGTCATGATAGGTATAAAATGGGCTACCTTGGACAGTCTATCAACTATGACCCAAATAGAGTCATTTCCCGTACTAGATGCAGGAAAACCGGTGATAAAGTCCATTCCGACAGTATCCCATTTCCATTCTGGAATTTGCAATGGCTGCAATAGTCATGCGGGTCTCTGATGTTCTGCCTTGACTCTTTGACAGATATCACACTTGGCGATGTAACTTCCAATTTCTCTCTTCATCTTGTGCCACCAAAATTGCTCCTTCAAATCTTGATAAATCTTCATTCCTCCGGGGTGGATAGAATAAAGAGTATCATGAGCTTCCTGCATGATAACTTGCTTCAGCTCCGAATCTGCTGGCACATAGATACGTCCTTTGTACCACAAAACTCCTTCTTCATATTCGGTAAATCCGGGTACCTTTCCTGTACCAATACGATGCTTGATTCTGTTGATACTTGCATTTCCTTTCTAGGCTTATTTGATTTGACTGATCAACATGGGTTGGAGTTCTATGCTAGCTAAGAATCCTTTGCTAACTAGCTCCG
The DNA here is from genome assembly GCA_910589775.1 of Avena eriantha. NCBI lineage: Eukaryota > Viridiplantae > Streptophyta > Magnoliopsida > Poales > Poaceae > Avena > Avena eriantha. The sequence goes on along the minus strand of OU342741.1, from coordinate 125,588,136 downwards.
TTTTAAACTGCTCCAACTCTTCATGCAAACTTGGCTAGGTTTCGTTAATCATAGTATTTAGTCTACACGGCAATCTGCTAAGAGCATCCGCTACCACATTGGTTTTGCCGGGGTGATAGTGACTGTCAAGGTCATAATCCTTGATTAACTCTATCCATCTCCTTTGCCTCATATTCAGCTCCTTCTGGGTGAAAATATACTTCAAACTCTTGTGATCCGAATAAATCTCACAGCGGTTACCCATAAGGTATTGACGCCATGTCTTCAAGGCTAAAACTACAACTGCTAGTTCAAGATCATGGGAAGGGTAGCTCATGTTGCTTCAGTTGTCGGGACAGATATGCTATGACTTTGCCTTCTTGCATCAACACACATTCGAGACCAATCTTGGATGCATCACAATACACATAAAAAGGCTTCTTGATATCTAGCATAATAAAGACTAGGGTTGAAATCAATCTCTTCTTGAGTTCTTGAAAACTCGCTTCACATTTGTCAGTCCATTCAAACTTCTTATCTTTCTTCAACAATTGGGTCCTTGATACATTGCAAATGTATCTATAATTTTTGATATTCCATGCTTGATTTTATCTACTTTCTTGTGTTTTGTCCACACTTTGGAGTACTTTTCATATGATTTCTTGGACTAACCTATTAACAAGAGCCACAGTGCCAGCTTCCTGTTTTCTGCTGTTTTGGTTCCAGGAAGTCAGAAAATGAATATTCAAGGAATTGGACGGGACAAAATCCAAAGTCACGATTTTACCGGAAGACATCTAGAACTAGAATACGAGACGGAGATGGGCTGGGGTCTGGCCACACCACCTGGCCGCGCGGCCAGGCTTGCCCCGTGCTAGGGGGTGGTATGGCCTCCCTAGGACCCCCCTCGGCCTCTCCTTCCGCCTCTATATTGCCTCTGATACGGAAACCCTAAGTACCCTATCAAAAATCCACGAAAGGGTCTGTAGCCGCCGTCGTCTCTGTCCCTAGATCGGGAGGGATCTGAAGCTCTTCTCGGCACCCTGTCGGAGAGGGGATTTCACCCTGGAGGCCTTCTTCATCATCATGCAAGCCTCGAGTGTGATGCGTGAGTAGTTCATCTCTAGACAGTGGGTCCATGTAGTAGCTAGATGGCTGGTTCTCCTCCTTTGTGCTATCATGTCTAGATCTTGTGAGCTCCGTTCATGATCAGGATCATCTATTTGTAATTCTGCATGTTGTGTTTGTGGGGATCCGATGGATATTGAGATGCTATTTCAGATTGATTATTGATGCTATCATGTCTTTGTTATTTGTGATCTTGCATGCTTTTCGTTGTTAGTAGCTATCTTGGCCAAGTAGATGCTAGCAACTCCAAGAGTTAGTATTTATGCTCGATAGTGGGTTCATGCCTCTGGTAATCTGGGGAAGTGACAGAAATCTCTAAGGTACTAGATGTGCTCTTGCTACTAGGGAGAAAACAACAATCCTTTGTTCATATAACAATCGTATTGTTTACTTTACACGCAATTCGTAAAGCATAATTTGTTGCTTGCAACTTAATACTGGAGGGGGTTCGGATGATAACCTGAAGGTGGATTATTAGTCATAGATGCAGTTGGATGCCGGTCTATGTATAATGTTGTAATGCCCAATCGAATCTCAATGAAGTCAAGATGATTAGTATATGCTTGTATGCTTTCTCGATGTTTGTCAATTGCCCCGCTGTAATTTGTTCACCCAGCATGTTATCTATCTTAAGGAGAGCCACCTCTAGTGAACTATGGACCCCAGTCCTTTCTTTTACATACAATCTACAAACTGTTTACTGCTTTGTGTTTACTTTCTACAAACTATTACTTCCCTCCATTCTATACGTTTAATCCTTTGTTTTCAGCAAAACCGGTGAGATTGACAACCTCATCGCAAGTTGGGGACAGAGTTCTGTGGTTGTGTTGTGCAGGTCTCCACGTTGCTGCTAGCACCGGTAGTGCGCCCTGCCAACGTTCAACTAGCAACTCCTTTGGGGTGTTTCCTTGCTCCTACTGGATTGATAACCTTGGTTTCATAACTGAGGGATACTTACTACTGTGCTCATCATACCTTCCTCTTGGGGTTCCCCAACGAGCTCTTTAATACACGAGTCATCAGTCATCGGTCTTGCGATGCTTGAAAATCCTTCCACAACTTGCGGTAATATCATGCTAATCCGAGAAATGCACGGACTTGGGTTTGAGAGGTTGGGGCTTTCCATTCTTCAACATATCTGATCTTGGCGGGATCGACAGCGACTCCTCCTGCCGACACAATATGTCCTAGGAATCCTACTTCCCTCAACCAAAACTCACATTTGCTAAACTTGGCATACAACTGATGTTCTCTCAGGGTTTCAAGGATGGTTCTTAGGTGTTGCTCATGGTCTTCTTCAGACTTGGAATAGATAAGAATATCGTTGATAAAAACAACGAAAAACTTATCCAAGGAATTCATAAAGATCTTATTCATGAGATTCATGAAATAAGCGGGGGCATTGGTTAATCCAAAAGACATGACCGTATACTCATACAATCCATATCGGGTAGTAAAGGTGGTCTTTGGAATATCCGTTGCACGAATCTTGAGTTGATGATAACCAGTCCTAAGGTAAATCTTAGAGAACACTCTGGCACTAGTCAACTGGTCAAACAGATCCTCAATCTTGGGCATTGGGTACTTGTTCTTGATGGTGACATCATTCATCTTTCGGTAATCTGTGCACAAACAGTTACCTCCATCCTTCTTATCCACAAACAAAACAGGTGATCTCCACGGCGATGCGCTTGGTTGAATCAAACCTTTCGGCAGCATACCATCAAGTTGCTTCTTCAGCTCCACTAGTTCAGAGGGGATCATGCTATAGGGTCTCTGTGCTATGGGTCTAGTTCCAGGAATGAGTTCAATAATGAACTCGATAAACCGATCTGGGGGCATACCGGGCAATTCATCTGGGAATACGTCAGGGTATAAATAGACTACTCTGACTTGGTCTATAGTTGGTAGGGTGATGAACCACAAGTATAGGGGGTGTATCGCTGTATTTTCGATAAGTAAGAGTGTCAGACCCAACAAGGAGCAGAAGGTGCTGGCTAGTGGTATGGATCAGGAATTCTCTGCAAATACTTAGAAAACGGATTTTTAGGGGTTTTCGATAAACCAAGTAAACAAAGTAAGAGTAAACAAAAGACAGTAATAATAAATGCAGCAAGTGGACCAATCCTTTATGCAGCAAAGGACAAGCCGGTTGTATTTCTCTAGATGACCAAACGTTCTCGAGGACACATGGGAATACTGTCAAGTGCTTTCGCTTCATATAGTCGATTAATCTTCTCTAGCTTGCTAAGTGTTGTGTGGGTGAACCTGTGCTAATGTACCGCCCCATCCAAGACTAAATACATACTTGTTATTAAACCCCCTTGCAAACATCCGTAAGTACAAGAAAGTAATTAAGGTAGAAACATAACCACAACTTTAAACTGTAAGACCCTTACGTCCCTTGTGCAATGGTTTCCTAACGGGGGTTCAGGTTTCTGTCACTCCGGCAACCCCTACGATTAGTAGCCAAATACACAATGCATTCCCCTAGGCCCATATAGGTGAAGTGTCATGTAGTCGACGTTCACATGACACCACTAGAAGAAGTACACCACAACTTAAATAACAATCTATTGAATCTTTCTCAACGCAACTCCACTACTAACAACAAGACTTCTCCCATGTCCTCAAGAACAAAACGAACTACTCACAAGACATCATATGGATCATGATCAGAGATGGAATAATGATGTATAACAATCTAAACAGAAACAATAATTCAATGGTTCACTCAATAGCATCAACTACAAAGAGTAATCAACACCGGGAAAGTTTCCCCTATGAACTATAGCAAGATTCAACTAATTGTTACAGCAATATGGAGATGGTGATCAGGGTGCTGATGGTGATGATGGTGGTGATGATGATGATGATGATGATCCCGATGAAGTCCAGCTTGATGGTGGTGTTGATGGCGACGATCTCCCCTCTCCGAGAAGGAATTCCCCTGGTAGAAATCTGTCTGCCGGAGAGATCTTTCTCTCTCGGTGTTTTCCGCCCCGCAGAGGCGGCGGAATCTTTCTGTGGTCGCTCCCCGAGTCTTAGGGTTTCGGGGGGTTGATATACGCCAGAGGGGAGAGGCTGGAGTGGGCCAGGGCGGCCACACCACTCCCTAGCGCGGCCTAGGCTTGCCCGTGCCATGGGTGGTGTGGGCCCCTTGTGGCCCACCTCCACTCCATCTTCTGGCATCCCGAGTCTTCTAGAAAAATAGAATTTTCCGTATATTTTCCCGGATTTTCCGATCTTCACGAATTTTGCCTCCAAACAACACCTTTTCCATTAGAATCCTGACTGCAGCGGTCCATGCTCCAACAATCATCAACCATGCAAAAATAGATGAAATAACATAAGTATCACCTCTCAATACAAAATATATCAATGAATAATAGTGAATTAAGACATAGAATAGTGATGCAAATTGGACGTATCAACTCTCCCCAAGCTTAGACTTCGCTTGTCCCCAAGCGAAACTGAGCTCAATAAACATGACCTTAGGTTTATGGAGTGAAGAGTCGATAAAAGAATACGGACAAGAAGCATCACATTCACCAAAAGCATGAATCATAATAGAAGACAACTCACTATTATATAACTCAACTTTCAATGAGTAAAGGAAACACAATAAAGATACATAGAGTGAATCATAGTTGGTAATGGCAAACTTAGCTCTTGGTCGAAGAATAGTTGATAATTTGCTAGAGTTCACAAATAGCTGGTTTTCAAAGAAAGCTTTCAAAGTAGTACACTTCAAGGTAAGAGCAATGTGCAAAACAAGGAACATAAGAACATGATTGAATAAATCACCATATGAATGAATGAAACACATCAACTCAAAATACTTGTTGAGATAGAAGGGAGTAGGTTTACTGACTCAACTACAAGGTAAAAGAAAGGCCCTTCGTAGAGGAAGCAGGGATTGCAAGTCTTATAAAGAGCTCCCAAAAATTATGATACTTACTAGTTTTCAGCTCTCATTGCCCCTATCATAGGCATCTTTTGGTGATTAAGGTTAAAGTGACACAACTAAGAGGATATGCTTGACAACTTATAAGTTGAAATCTCATGCCCCTTACTTATGAGTACCGATCCTCATGCTACTCAACTTCAGTCACGAGCAATCTCTTGTCATTGTAAATACACGCGTATCATTGAGAACCGCCAACGGGGTACCCCTTGCACATGACACAGGAGCTATCCCATAATCAAAATGACAAGGCAAGCAGACAGTGAGCATCTCAGCGATCTTTTTATTTGCTATTTGCATATGTTTTTATTGAGGATGCTTCATATAATGCCCACTATAGTTATGCTGCAAGTTTCCACCAAGATTAGGAATGGCTTAGGCTAGCGGCCCAGGCGTTTCTCTAACACACATATAAACTCCATGATCTTACAAGTTCCACTTTTATTTAACACCGCCGGGATCCATAAGCAAAAGAACATGATATCAACTAGGTACACGTACCAATGGAGTGTTGAAAGCGGTCCCCATCATACATGGTTCGGCTAACTTCAACTCATAAAGAGCAAGCATATACACAACAAAGGAGGACCCAATGGTTCAAGTTTATTAAATGTAAGAAAGTAAAGTGTGCCATCAAGTTCGTGAGAGCTTTAATCACTAATTTTCGCATAACAAGTTTAATTTGGGAGGTAGATAAAACAAGAATTTACTTGGAATAGCAATAATGCTAATAGGTAGGTATGGTGGACACAAATGGCAAAGGTTTTGGTTTAAAGGAGATGGATGCACGAGAAGAATACCCCTCAGTACATGTTTTTGGCTAGCAAGGCTGGGTAGCAAGTATAAGAGTTGAAGGAAACAAACAAACATACAAGTGATAAAGAGAAACATGCAATCTTCCTTGGAAGCACAAAAGATCTTAACTAGAGAATACTAAACTTATGAGCAAATCAAGAAAGAAAGATGATGAAATTATTTTTCTATCGAGTACTTCTATCTTTTTATTTTCAACTCTCAAAAAGGTGTTGCTACTAACCAAGCCAGGTTTGGCAAAACCAACTAAATTAACTCAATGATCCCAAAGTGCTACCAATACTAACAACAAGACCAATCATATAACCACGAATTGAAAACTAACATAAGCCATGCAAAAGATTGAATGATAGAACTTCTCATTAATATTCCATAACGGAAACTCACACCAAGGGATACAAATCTAACAAGAGAGGGGACACTTCCATAATGCAAACCATACTACATAATAACTCCTCTATTCATGATATGACTCTACTAATAAGGTAAAAAGATAGAAGATAGTGATATGATACCGCGACACTCCCCCAAGCTTGGAACAAACCAAAGGGATGCCACACCTGATGACGAATTACTCCTTTGGTGGTGGTGGTATATTCTCATCTTCGTCCGTCTTCCAGGGTAAAGGCTTCCCATCAACAAAGGACATCGTGGTTTCCAACATCCTGAAACTTGCAGCAGCACTTATGCGTTTAAATCTAGCCTCATACTCACAGTTTTGATTTTGAATGTCATAGAACTGTGCTTGCAGTTTGTTGGTTGTTTGGCGGAGTGAGAGGACTTCGTCTTTGAGTTCAGCAGTCTCCTTCTGGTGCTCGGTGATGAGTTCGGAACAAATCTTATGGATGATATCCACTTCGCGCTCCGCCATGTTCCTGTACCTAAAGACTTCATGCTCCAGTGCTTCCATCCTGTCCTCTAGACTTTCTTCACCTTTAGGGCCTTGAACCTCTTTAATCCGGACCTCTCCACCTTCGAGCAACAACTCCTTGGGATGAATCTTCAATTCTCTCATGTATGGGTTGATGATATCTTCTAAGGAATCTCCCTTGGATGTTCCAGAGGAAGACATTGTGGCTCCAAATCTGGGATTCCACCTAGCAGAAACAGATCGAAACAAAAAAACGACGAAAACACGATATACAAACCTCGGAAGATCCGGGGGGGTATATATTATGAAGTTTCGTATCAAAAGGAAGGTACTGGGAGAAAACGGGTCGGAGACGGGGTCCTGGGTGGACTCACCACCTGGTGGAGCGGCCAGGGGTGGGCCCACGCCATGGGGTGGTGTGGGCCACCCTGGCACCGTTTCCGTCTCTTTTTCTCTTCGTAACTTTCCTTATTGACTGAAAACTGCAAAAATATAGTTGGATTGTATTTTCGTGGAACTTTTCTTACCAGAACTGTTACCTAGTTGGAAACAGACTCTGCAGGTCTCTGAATTTGGTATTTAATGGACCCTTCCGGAGTCATCTCTTGAATAACATCAATATCTTCATCTTCATATACTTATTACTTGAGTCATAAAACCTTTCTCTTCCTTAATACACCATTGTCTCCACTTCCTGAAAATTTCTTTCACACAAAACTTCACACAGTTCTCATTAGCAACATTAGTATAAGTGAAGTGATAAAACCTTTTGAGTCCAACTTCAACTGAAAACCATCAAAACAAAAGCTACTATAGCAACTCCTTCTGAAAACCCAAAAAGAATTCAAAAAGGAAATCGAATAAAGAAGCAAATGCAAGATTGGCAAAATCTGTCAAAACAGACCAGCAGTAAAGATCAATTTTTTCGAAAATCTTCTGTTGCTCAAATCAAAAAGTCCAAAACTAAAGAAAGTTAAATAACAACCTGGGGCAGAAGCACAAACAATTACAGCTCAATCCTACAGACATAGATCTCTCACGAATTTTTACGGTGAAGCACAATAATCTGTTTCGGGACAGCAACTTCCCCAAATCTTACTTCTCTCTCATTAGAGGTTGATCTTGACAGAAAAACCAAACAAAACGGATAAGGAGCGGTTATTACTGAAGTAATAACTTCCAAGACTCAAAGAAACAAAAACAAACTAAAAGCAAAAACAAATTGGGTTGTCTCCCATAAAGCTCTTTCTTTATAGCCATTAAGATGGGCATGATAATTTGAAGAAGCTCTCATAGGGATATGAATTGAAGTGAAAGAGAGCATTAAGAAGCAAAGACACACACTCATTTAAGTCTAACCCACTTCCTATGCAAGGGGATTTTGTAAACAAACAAGTTGTTGAAACCAAAGGCAATTTGCATAAGAAGGCAAAAGAAGTGCAACATAGAGACTTTCAGCATAAAACGGGGAAACTTGATATTATTGAGATACATAAGAACACTTTTCCCTCTCTCATAGTAACTTTCCGTATCATGCATAAACTTAACAATATAGCTATCACAAGGATCATCATAGCAATGATCACTTATTCTAATAGAAAACACAGGAATACTAGCTCTCATAACACTACTATGTGAAAAAATATTAGAGCTATCCTTACAAAGGATAGTGTGTCCCTCCTTTTCATATTTAGCAACAAAGTCTTTCACATTTGCTACCATAGGTTCATCAACCATTTGTTTATCAGGTTCAACAACTTTATTCATACTTTCATACACCATACTAGCCATCATAGAATGTTCCTTTACCTTAACTGGGAAAGGAATTTTCTCAATATAAGGTTCAGGTAAAACATGATTAGCAGTATAAACTTCAGTATTTCTTGCAGGAACACTCTTAGCAATATCTTCATAAGGTTCATGATACTTATTCCAATCTTTTTAGGCACTTCAATGTAGGAAGCAAAAGCCTTAAAATAAGAAGCAATAGCTTGAGAGTCTAGACCATAAGCATTTTTAATATTTTGAAAGTTATCAGTTCCCATAAAAGATTCAATGCATTCATAATCGTAATTTATACCTGGCTTTCTACCTTTGTCATTCTCCCAAGCTTCAGCATTGTCTTGAATATGGTCTAGAAGGTCCCATTTAGCTTCTTCTTCCATACGAGTGAATGATCCAGCACAAGAAGCATCCAATAAATCCTTGTCATGAAGAGAAAGCCTTGCATAAAAGTTATTGATAATAATATTGTTGGGGAGCTCATGAATGGGACATTTGAGCATCAGTAACTTCAATCTCCCCCAAGCTTTGAGCTGTACTCTCTCCATCAAGAGGCCAAAAGTTGTATATTTGATTCCGATCTTTATGAATCTCACTAGGAAGATAAAACTTTGAATAAAAGAGAGGCACTATTTCCTCCCATTCCAGAGCTTGACCATTCTTCAGTAGCTTATACCATTCCTCAGCTCTTCCTTTCAGTGCTAATGAGAACAACTTCTTCTTAACTTGATCTGTAGTAATACTTGCACACTTGAATAACCCGCATAATTCGTGTATAAAGAGTAAATGATCACCGGGATGGACAGTTCCATAACAACATAATAGTTATCCATAACACAATCAATAATTCTTGTAGGTATTTTGAAAGCATTTTTCTCAGCAGGTGGTGGCTTATCTACTACCTTAGCAGTGGTAGTAGCATTACCAAATAATAAACTCAGGGAATTATCCATAACGAAAATAAAGCAACTAGCAGAAGTAAACAATACTCACAGTAGAAGTTTCCTTTACCAGTTCCACTCTCCAATAGCGCTTCACTCCCCGGCAACGGCGCCAGAAAATAGTCTTGATGACCCACAAGTATAGGGGGTGTATCGCAGTATTTTCGATAAGTAAGAGTGTCGAACCCAACGAGGAGCAGAAGGTGCTGGCTAGTGGTATGGATCAGGAATTCTCTGCAAATACTTAGCAAACGGATTTTTAGGGGTTTTTGATAAAGCAAGTAAACAAAGTACGAGTAAACAAAAGACAGTAAGAATAAATGCAACAAGTGTCCCAATCCTTTATGCAGCAAAGGACAAGCCGGTTGTAGTTCTATAGATGACCAAACGTTCTCGAGCACACATGGGAAGACTGTCAAGTGCTTTCGCTTGATATAGTCGATTAATCTTCTCTAGCTTGCTAAGTGTTGTGTGGGTGAACCTGTGCTAATGTACCGCCCATCCAAGACTAAATACATACTTGTGATTAAACCCCCTTGCAAACATCCGTAAGTACAAGAAAGTAATTAAGGTAGAAACATAACCACAACTTTAAACTCTAAGACCCTTACGTCCCTTGTGCAATGGTTTCCTAACGGGGGTTCAGGTTTCTGTCACTCCGGCAACCCCTACGATTAGTAGCCAAATACACAATGCATTCCCCTAGGCCCATATAGGTGAAGTGTCATGTAGTCGACGTTCACATGACACCACTAGAAGAAGTACACCACAACTTAAATAACAATCTATTGAATCTTTCTCAACGCAACTCCACTACTAACAACAAGACTTCTCCCATGTCCTCAAGAACAAAACGAACTACTCACAAGACATCATATGGATCATGATCAGAGATGGAATAATGATGTATAACAATCTGAACATAAACAATAATTCAATGTTTCACTCAATAGCATCAACTACAAATAGTAATCAACACCGAGAAAGTTTCCCCTATGAACTATAGCAGGATTCAACCAATTGTTACAGCAATATGGAGATGGTGATGAGGGTGCTGATGGTGATGATGGTGGTGATGATGATGATGATCCCGATGAAGTCCATCTTGATGGTGGTGTTGATGGCGACGATGTCCCTTCTCTGGGAAGGAATTCCCCCGGCAGAAATTTGTCTGCCGGAGAGATCTTTCTCTCTCGGTGTTTTCCGCCCTATAGAGGCGGCGGAATCTTTCTGTGGTCGCTCCCCGAGTCTTAGGGTTTCGGGAGGTTGATATACGACAGAGGGGAGAGGCTGGAGTGGGCCAGGGCGGCCACATCACTCCCTGGCGCGGCCTAGGCTTGCCCGCGCCATGGGGTGGTGTGGGCCCCTTGTGGCCCACCTCCACTCCATCTTCTGGCATCCCGAGTCTTCTGGAAAAATAGAATTTTCCGTATATTTTCCCGGATTTTCTGATCTTCGCGAATTTTGCCTCCAAACATCACCTTTTCCATCAGAATCCTGACTGCAGCGGTCCATGCTCCAAAAGTCATCAACCATGCAAAAATAGATGAAATAACATAAGTATCACCTCTCAATACAAAATATATCAATGACTAATAGTGAATTAAGACATAGAATAGTGATGCAAAATGGACGTATCATAGGGCTCGACTCTTGTTGCACTTGAATTGACGGGGATAGGTTTTAGATACATGCTCTACTGATACTCCAGAGCTACTGGTCATGGTTATGGATTTCTTGGCACAGTCGATCAATCCTTTATCTTTTGACCTCCAATCCATTCCTAGTACTACTTCCAAACCTTTGGTTCCAAGTACTATTAGATTGGCATAAAAATCTATCCCATGGATTCTGATAGGTACAAACTTGCAAATTTTTCTAGCTTTGGTGGTTGAACCAGGTATTTGAACTATCATAACATGCTTCAATTTTGTTGGTTTAATCTTACTAGTGCATGCAAATTCTTAGTAACAAACGAGTGCGATGCTCTAGAATCAAACAACACTCTTGCTAATATTGAGTTAATAGAAAACATAGACAGCACGACATCTGGTGCTTCCTGGGATTCTTTAGCGTTCATGTGAAACAGACGACCATTGCGGTTGAGCAAATTCCCTGGGGCGAACTTTCTTCCAGGTGGAACACGGCGTTGTTGCTGAGCGGGTGCATTCGCATTGGGGGTGGCTGCAAGCTTCTTGGGACACTCTTTGGAGTAGCGACCCTTGACTCCACATTCTAAGCAAGTGATCTAGGACTTGTCTTTGGCTGCAACAGGCACATCATTGCTTCCAGTCCTTGGGGCAGTATTGTTGTTGTTGTTGTTGGACTTGGGCGGTGCACGGTTCAAGTTGTTGGAGTTGCCAGGATTGTTGTGATTTCCTCGAAACTTCAAGTTTCCTCCGCTATGATTGGGGTAGCTTGGACGGGACATCGGGGGTCTATTGTTTCTTGGGGCAAATCCTGTAGACGGGTTGGGGCGATACTTCTGGTGATTGTTGGATCCACTATGGTGCATCATTCTGCGCTTGCGGTTGTCATTGGCTTGGTTGATCTTCCCTTCCATCTGGATGGCGGAATCTACAAGCTCTTCGAGATCTTCAAAACATATCTTGACTAACATAGTTTGCATCTCATAATGCAATCCATTCAGAAACCTTTCATTCTTCTTGGCTTAAGTGTTGATCTCATCCGGGGCATATCTAGCTAACGACAGAAATTTGTCACGGTACTCCACTACCATCATCCTGACTTGCTTCAGTTCTCTGAACTCATCTCTCATTCTGGTGAATAAACCTTGCGGCACATGGGTGCAGCTAAACTTGATCTTGAAAGCTTCCCACGTCATCACTTGATCGTGGTTCATAGTACGGGTGCTATTCCACCAGGCTCTTGCATCTCCTGCCAGATAGTGGGTGGCAAACAGTACCATCTCATTTCGCCAACTCCGAAGACTTCTAGGTTGTTCTCCATGGTTTGCAACCAATCATCAGCATCTAATGGGTCTTCAGACTTGCTAAAGATAAGGGGATTGATATTCTAAAAGTTCTTAAGCTTGGATCCATCCTTATCTTGATTTCCATGGACTTGATTATTGTGGGCCATCTGAGCTATGTGTTGAAGAGTGGCTAGGATGGCTTGATGCTCGGCTCTACTAGCTTCACAGTCAGAAACTAGCATCTGCAGAATCTGCAACATCGGGTCCTGCGATGAGCTACTTCCTCCGGGGTTTCCACGAGTCATCTAAAGATTGAGATAGATAATGAGATAAGAGGGAAAGTTCTAAGGTTCATGGTTTTGTTTCAAAATCTTTAAACTTTGAGTTCGACTCAGGTTTTGCAAAATAACTTCTTCTCATTCATTCATTCAAGCACACAATACAACACACACCACAACACAATGGAAAACAGATGGTTTTAAGAACCATTATGTGAAACTATGATACAGTGGGACCGATACAACTCATTCCTATGGTAGTGATCAAGTGCATCTACTCATCATCAATGAAGTTGGAATCATCATCATCAGTGTAGAAATCCATGGCATCAACTTCCAGGTAGTCGTTGTCCTCACTGAGGTACGAGTGAATATCTCCAAGGATGTCTTCACCTTCTTCCTCTTCTTCTTTTGCTGCAAGCTAGGCATCTTTCTCCTAGATGGTCTTCTCGAGGTCGGATACCTTCTTGCGAAGACGGGCGATGGTGTGATCCTTCTTCTCGTGTTGACGATGAAGTGATTGACGATCCTTGACAAGCATGGCGAGAGTCTGGTCCTTCTAGGCGGCAATGGCATGGTTGTGGTTGGCGTAGGCTCGAGCATTATCCAATTCCTTCTGCCTATCATATAGCAGGAAGTCAAGGTTCTCCACTTGACGCTTCATCTCTGGGTGACTTGGCATCTCTAATGGCAATCCCATAGAATCACGCCTTGCGAAGTGCGCAAAGCGAGTTCCCTAGATCAAGTTGATGTTTTGTCCGCAAAGACGAGCAAGAGCTTCATGCATTGCCCTGGCTAATCCATCTAGCCAGTTGTTCTCTCGCACGGTGAATTGAATCTTCTTAGAAAGGGGTGCTTCCATCATGCCTCGGAGATCTGCAACTATCAGCCATTGTACATCTCCTCATGGGTGTTCGTTGAGTTGAGCTCCGAAGAATTCCGGATGCGGGCGCTCCAAATACTCTGACAGTGCATCGAGATCCCTCTCAAAGATCAGTTGCCCTCCTTTGCCCAGCTGGTAGAACTTGCAATACTGAACTTCCATCTATAATAATTTAGGATGATTAAGTTAGTGAGGTGATCAAGTGTGTCAAATTTTATGTAGTAACGTAAGAATTTTTGAGGACCATGATTTTTTTTGAAAGAATCAAGGATAAGAGTGGGAATAGGTTTTCATAAATACTCACTTCTTTGGTTTTGAAACTAAGTTTTTGTTCAGACGTGCATTCTAACTAGGGTCTCCTATGGTCAGGATGGCTCTGATACGAACTTGTCAACACCCAGATTTTTAATCACAGACGCCTGTTATGCCATACATCGCAATCCCGGGATTACCATTTTTGTGATACATAACAGATTGGATATCACAGTAAATCATCCATTACAAACCATAATAAGGTCGTACACAAATAAAGGATCTCATGATCCAGTCTTAATACAAACAAGCAGCAGAATAGTAAAGTGTGGTAGTGGGCTCCATCTTTAGTGTCACATGCAATGCTGACGATGGGAGATGATCCTAGTTGTCGTAGCCGTCCTGTTGTTTGTCTTCCGGATAGTCCTCCTCATAGTCTAGCCATGGGAATAGCCAGGGACAAAGCCATGAGTACTCTTTAAGTACTCGCAAACTATCACTAACAAGTAAGGTAATTCTAGTAGGAATTGCTAAGCTCTAGGTTTATTTGCAAAAGCTAGATTTATCTTAAGCTGAGTTCAGAAGTAAAGAAATCTAATTTAAAGTTCTAAATCACCTAAGTGGGAACTTAGTTTTCATAGTCACAACCCTGTTGTGGTCAAGCCAAAGTCATAATTCATTTTACAAGTCATTTTGAAAACATCACATGACGGAACAGTATGGCCACTCCAACTGTCCATGACCGCCAACACGGCTATTCGATGTTGAGCCACGCAGAGATAAACAAAACTTTTTTCCCTACGGGTTGATCCCAAGATCCAGCTCAGGTAGAAGGGCACGAGGATTACCACTAGTCGCGCAGTTGCGGAATTGATGAAGCACGTCGCTTGATGCAGTGCAGTCCTCGCGATCCGTTCCGGTTCCACGATCCACGATCCATTCTTTCTTCACGATCGTGGAAGTGCTGAATGTACAGCACCTCCGCCGGTATCCACACGTACGAGGAGGAGCACCGGCGATGGACTGCTAGGTCCCATACGGCGGCAACATGACGGACTGGGGTTAGGGTTTCCAACACATGGAGTGACCTAACCTTGTACTCTAAGCACCTGAGCCCCAGCTTATACAGGGAGTGAAACTGGGCTCCACTCACTTGTGTCCCATTCACTAAAAGGCCTATATTAGCCACTACAAGTCTCACTTGCTGACTAAGTCCATGTCTCTATTTGGGTCCAACCCAAATAGGTTTCCTGTTTGGGTCTAACCCAAACTTGATCCCACTCTTAAGTGTGTGACCCGACAAGCTCATGGTAACCCGGACACGATTCCGAGTCTCACTCGTGATCGATCAGTTGGTAGCGGCTCCTAGCAGAACATGCCAACTCCCAAGTACCAATAAGTCATGACGACATACCTTCCAATGCGACTTTCGTCTGAGTCCCTTTTGCCTCACGATATGCCTTGTCGGACTATAGGCGAATGATCGTCATCCCTTAAATAGTCTGACTCTCTTTCTCGATTCGAGATAAGTGATTCATCCGACTAACTCTTAGTCGGCTGCCTCGGTTAACACTTAACCGTGACGCGCATGGTCATGCTTTCCGAATCATATCTTCCGAGAGGGCCCAGAGAATATCTCTCCATATGGAGGGGCAAAATCCCGTCTTGGTTATTCACATCACGCAACTTGATTCTCAGTCGACCCGAACTGCGCCTTTATAACTGCCCAGTGACGGAACAACGTTTGACAGAACCTAAGTCGGATATCCTCAACTCGGATTGTGCAATAACCTTAGGTCTAAGGATTACATTGATTGAGACATGCAAATGACGACTTGTTCGTTGCATCTCAATATGGGTCAGTCTGACTCGCTAAACTCTTTAGCCGAATCCATGTAAGTCGGAATAGCATCTCCATGCCCATGACAAGTGGAACCTAGTCATCTGCCGACTTTCACATTGGTCTAAGTTGTGTGTCCGGCACAACCTCAATGACCAAGGACAATTAGTATGAACAACATGAATATGTAGTTCCACAATCAAATCACATATTCGATGATACATATCAGCAGTTCATACATGGACCATAACCTTATGAATATACAGGAATATCATCATACATGATTACCTCTAGGGCATATTCCCAACGGTCTCCCACTTGCACTAGAGTCAATCTTCCGACATCACATGTCTAGGCATCTAATGCCCATTGCTCTCAGGTGCACCTCATGCTTCGGCTGTGGAAGTTGCTTTGTCAACGGATCCGCAATGTTTGTATCCGTGTGTACCTTGCATAACTTGATATCACCTTGATCCACGAGCTGGCGAATAAGGTGGTACCGCATGAGTATATGTTTGTTCTTTTGGTATTGTCTAGGTTCCTTGGCTTGTGCAATAGCACCATTGTTGTCACAATACACGTCTAACGGATTGGACGAGCCCTGAACCACACCAAGATCCATGAGGAAATTCCTCATCCAAACGGCTTCTTTTGCCGCCTCTGAGGCAGCAATATACTGAGCCTCTGTCGTAGACGCAGACACCATTTCTTTCTTGGAACTTTTCCAGCTCATTGCCCCTCCGTTTATCACAAAAACATATCCGGATTGCGAACGAGAATCATCCGAGTCAGTGAGATAACTCGCATCCGTGTAACCCTTTACACTGAATTCATCCTCACCTCCATAAACCAGGAACATATCCTTAGTCCTTCTCAAGTACTTGAGGATATTTTTAGCCGCTACCCAGTGGATCTCTCCAGGGTCAGCTTGGTATCTGCTCACAACACTTAGAGCATAGGAAACATCCGGCCTAGTACAAATCATAGCGGACATGATGGATCCGATTGCAGAAGCATACGGAATCGCACTCATCCGACTTTGCTCATCAGTTGTCGAAGGACACTAAGTCTTGCTAAGTTTTACGCCATGGGACATTGGTAAGAACCCCTTCTTAGACGATTCCATGTTGAACTTCTTCAACACTTTGTCCAAATATGTACTCTGACTCAATCCAATGAGCCGCTTTGATCTATCTCTATAGATCCGGATTCCTAGTATGTAAGTCGCCTCACCCAAGTCTTTCATTGAAACACTCTTTTCCAATGATTCCTTGGTCTCTTGCAACATCTAGACATCATTTCCAATCAGTAATATGTCATCCACATATATGATCAGAAAGTTTACTTTGATCCCACTAAACTTCTTGTATAAACAAGAATCATGATCACTCTTGATGAAGCCAAACGATTTGACTACCTCATCAAAGCGAATGTTCCAACTCCGAGATGCTTGGTTCAACCCATAAATGGATTTCCGAAGTTTGCATACCTTATCAGCATTAGCCAGATCGAAAAAACCCTCGGTCTATATCATATACACGTCCTCGGTTAAATTTCCATTAAGGAAAGCCGTTTTGACATCCATCTGCCATATCTCATAGTCGAAAAAGGCTGCTATAGATAACATGATCTGAACTGATTTAAGCATCGCTACAAGAGAGAAAGTCTCATCATAGTCAACTCCTTGAACTTGTCGAAACCCCTTCGCGACAAGCCGTGCTTTATAGATAGAAACATTTCCATCCATATCAGTTTTCTTCTTAAAGACCAATTTGCATTCCACGGGTCTTGCACCGTCTGGCAGATCAACCAAGTTCCAAACTTGATTTTCAACCATGGACTTTAACTCGGATCTCATGGCTCCAAGCCATGACTCAGAATCAGAACCCACCATCGCTTCCGAATAAGTTGCCGGTTTATCACTGTCCAACAGCATCACATCACGAACACTTCGCAATCTGGCCGATCTTCGTAGTGTCGATGTAGTTTCCGGCTCAGGTACCACGTCCGGCTCAACCTCTAAGGCTTTTGCTGACTCGCTGCTAGCCGGCATCTCTCGAATTTCTTCGAGATGCACCGTACTCCCACTGACTCCTCGACTGAGAAACTCTTTCTCAAGGAAGACACCGTTTCGAGCGACAAACACTTTGCCCTCTTCTCGGTTGTAGAACTAGTAACCCAAGGTTTCCCTCGGATACCCCACGAAAATACACTTATCCGACTTAGCTGTAAGCTTGTCTGACTGAAGTCGCTTGACAAAAGCTTCACAACCCCAAATCTTAAGAAAAGACAAACTCGTCTTCTTGCCAGTCCACATCTCATGCGGTGTCTTCTCTACCGACTTTGATGGTACTCTGTTTAGTGTGAATGCTGTAGTTTCTAGACAATAACCCCAAAATGATAAAGGCAAATCTTTCTGACTCATCATTGATCGTACCATGTCCAACAAGGTCCGATTTCTCCTTTCTGACACACCGTTTCTCTGCAGCGTTCCTGGAGGAGTGAGCTGGGGAACTATTCCACAACTCTTTAGATGGTCATCAAACTCATGGCTCATGTACTCTCCTCCTCGGTCCGACCGAAGAAACTTTATTTTCTTGCCAAGTTGATTTTGTACCTCATTCTCGAATTCCTTGAACTTTTCAAAGGCTTCCGACTTATGTTTCATCAAGTAGATATATCCATATCTACTCAAATCATCAGTGAAGGTAATGAAGTACTCATAACCACTTCTGGCTGTCGTGCTCATTGGGCCACATACATCACTATGTACTAGTCCCAATAACTCGGACGCCCTTTCACAACTCTTTGGAAAAGGTGCCTTGGTCATCTTGCCGAGAAGGCAGGATTCGTATGTCTCGAACGACTCCAAGTCGAACGAAGTTAGGAGTCCATCATCATGGAGCTTCTTCATGCGTTTCCAACTTATATGACCAAGCCGACAATGCCAAAAGTAAGTCATATTAAGATCATTTGGTTTCAACCTTTTCACATTTATGTTATAGACAGATTCACCCTCAAGATTCAAAATAAATAACCCATCCCGGATGGGTGCAAAGCCATGAAACATATCATTCAAATATAAAGAACAACAATTATTCTTAATATTCGACTCATAGCCCTGTCTCATCAAACATGAGGCAGAAATGATGTTTCGACTAAGCACTAGAACATAATAACAATTATTTAGCTCCATTATGAATCCAGAAGGACAATGAAGTTGCATTGTGCCAACTTCCAACGCAGCGACTCTCGCTTTGTTTCCGACTAATGTCAACCTCGCCTCTTGCAACGCTCCTAGTTCTTACCAGTCCCTGCAACGAGTTGCAGATGTGAATGACTGATCCGGTATCATATACCCAAGAACTACCATGTGCATCATCAAGATAAATGTCTATAACATTGCAAACAAGTGTACCTGAGCCGGAAGTCACACCTCTGCTCTTGGCTTTATCAGCCAAATACTTGCTGCAATTCCTCTTCCGGTGGCCATCCGACTTGCAGTAGAAGCAAGTGGATCCGGCTGTAGGAGATGGCTTAGTCCCTGAGGAAGCGCTTTGGACTGGGTCCTCCGCCTTACCTCCTGAATTTGCCTTCTTCTTCTTAGTCCAAGAACTCTTCTTGAACTTAGCCTTGTTTTGTACCATCAACACTTGACTGGCACCTTTCTTGAGATCCACCTCAGCCTGCTTAAGCATCCCATTCAATTCAGTGAGCTTCTTATCCATACCATGCATGTGGTAGTTCAATATGAACTGGCCATACGCACTAGGAAGAGAGTTTAGAATTATGTCCATAGTGAACTCTTCGCTAATGGGGCAACCAAGCCTTTCTAGAGACTGCACGTAACCAACCATCTTGATCACATGCGGACTCAATGGATTGCCATCCTTAAGCTTGCAGCTCAACAAAGCCTAAGAGACTTGATACCTCTCAGTCTTTGCCTGAGCCTGGAACATACTTTTGAGGCTTTCAATCATATCGTAGGCCTCAACATTCTCGAACTGCTGCTGCAAGTCCGGTTCCATGTGAGCAAGCATAAGACAACTAATCTCCATGGATTCATCACAGATCCGACGGTAGGCATTGGTGGCTACGATAGTCGCATTCTCATCCGGCTCAGCTAGAAGTGGGTTGTCTAGGACACGATTCCTTTTTTCTTGTTTGAGAATAATTCTCAGATAACGATACCAGTTGGTGAAATTAGTTCCATTCAGCTTATCTTTCTCTAAGATGGTTCTCAACGCAAAACTGGAAATCTGCGGAAGACTGCTAGGTGCCATTGATCTACAACAGAAAATATGCAAAACACTTAAGACATGTATCCATAAAAGAGCAAGCATGTTAAACACTTTAATATTTATGCTCCCACTAGAACCAACACCCCTCTGATGGTTACTTAGTGATTCAGGACCCTAAATAAGCAAGTCGACTAGTGAGCTTTAGCATCACCGCTAGCCATCAAGTGATCTAGGTAGACAACTCCTTGTCTATCGTATCTCATACTACTCCTGTTGGATGGGTGGCATCACATGCCCCGGCTCCCATCCGAATTTTCCCCAAGTCCCACATTCGTTGTGATAGACCTGTCTAGATTACCAAGTGCTTCTGCTGTAAGAGTCTGACTCGAACCCACCTAGTCGGAAAGAATTGATAACACCTCAATTTTATGAGCCCACTACAAAAAATGTTCGA
This sequence comes from Avena eriantha, assembly GCA_910589775.1. Classification (NCBI taxonomy): domain Eukaryota; kingdom Viridiplantae; phylum Streptophyta; class Magnoliopsida; order Poales; family Poaceae; genus Avena; species Avena eriantha. Next base: position 125,567,772 of record OU342741.1, on the reverse strand, counting down.
CTTGTGATGGTGTAGCACTGGCGGGGAAACCGACTAGACCTTCTTTGAGGGATTATTTTCTACCAACTATCTAATAGAGGTAAAACAAAGACATAACAATAACACAAAATAAAGCAATTATAATGTGAAATGGTATGACTCTCTTCATGGCGATCTCCATCTCCATAAAGCCTGTAACCCGACTCGTGTCAACTCTTGTCACGCGCCGTCTTACACCATGTAGCTGACTTGTACACCGACTTGCATGCCTTCCGGATTCTCCAAACAGCTACACTAGCTTGTAATGCAAATTACACGGAGAATCCGACACGCAGGCCGTTATACAATAAGATGACAGCACCTAGGCTCCAGCCGGCTGACAAAACCGTGATACGCAGATCACGTATGGATTACACACATCACATGCACATAAGCCATACCATTCACAACATCATCCTGTGAAATCAAGTTATGCATAGATACGATATCTACCGGCATTGTGAAACACGCAACGACATCTAAGGCGCTACGACAGGGCGAAGCTGGTGGTCGCGCTAGCCTGATAGCAGGCGGGGGTCGAAGGGGCAGCTCCCCTTTTTCCAAAAACGCAGATCTCATCTGCATCCCGGACATGGATTTCATGATCTGATAAAACAATTTTACCCAAATCCAATCTGGACTCCGATTCGATCAAACCCTTTGATCTTCGATCACCACATCGGGTTTACGTGTCACAGTCTACCCCGATGGCGAAAACCGACTGGTAGGGGTATGTCGTTCCACGACCTTAGCAGTTAGATCATGGAAACCAGATCATCAATTCCCCCGAGTACAGTTGATCCAATCAACTTTGTACAAAACCGATCTATCTCATAGATCGACCACCAAAACTGCAATTTGATCCAATCTAACACCAACCGCATATCACATATGCGCGATCTCGAGCCTAAAACCAGAAGCTAACGCTCTGATACCACTGTTGGGCCACGCAGAGATAAACAAAACTTTTTTCCCTAGATCCAGCTTAGGTAGAAGGCCACGAGTATTACCACTAGACGCGTAGTTGCGGAATTGATGAAGCACGTCTCTTGATGCAGTGCATTCCTCGTGATCCGTTCCGGTTCCACGATCCATGATCCGTTCTTTGTTCACGATCGTCGAAGTGCTGAACGTACAACACCTCCGCCGGTATCCACACGTACGAGGAGGAGCGCCGGCGATGGACTGCTAGGTCCGGTACGGCAGCGACAGGACGGACTGGGGCTAGGGTTTCCAACACATGGAGTGACCTAACCTTGTACTCTAAGCACCTGAGCCCTAGCTTATATAGGGAGTGAAAGTGGGCTCCACTCACTTGTGGCCCATTCACTAAAAGGCCTATATTAGCCACTGCAAGTCTCACTTGCTGACTAAGTCCATGTCTCTATTTGGGTCCAACCCAAATAGGTTTCCTGTTTGGGTCTAACCCAAACTTGATCCCACTCTTAAGTGTGTGACCCGACAAGCTCATGGTAACCCGGACACGATTCCGAGTCTCACTCGTGATCGATTAGTTGGTAGCGGCTCCTAGCAGAACGTGCCAACTCCCAAGTACCAATAAGTCATGATGACATACCTTCCAATGCGACTTTCGTCTGAGTCCCTTTTGCCTCACGATATGCCTTGTCGGACTATAGGCGCATGATCGTCATCCCTTAAATAGTCTGACTCTCTTTCTCGATTCGAGATAAGTGATTCATCCGAGTAACTCTTAGTCGGCTGCCTCGGTTAACACTTAATCGTGACGCGCATGGTCATGCTTTCCGAATCATATCTTCCGAGAGGGCCCAGAGAATATCTCTCCATATGGAGGGGCAAAATCCCGTCTTGATTATTAACATCACGCAGCTTGATTCTCAGTCGACTGATGACCCACAAGTATAGGGGGTGTATCGCCGTATTTTCGAGGGAAGTGAAACCCAATTTATTGATTCGACACAAGGGGAGCCAAAGAATATTTATAAGCCTTAACAACTGAGTTGTCAATTCAGCTGCACCTAGAAACAATCTTGCTCACAGCAGTTTATCAGTAGCAACAGTTTTGTAGTAGGAATAGTAAAGTAACAGCAATAGCAAAACAAAGACAGTAGTAACAAAAGCAGTAAACAGTGGAATTCGAGTGCGGTAGGCATAGGATGGATGGACGGGCATAGCATGGACAAGACAATTCACATGGCAATGAGAACATAGGGCAATTGGAGATAATTAAGATAAAGCACCCAAGTACTAGACAATCCTAGGCATGTGTTCCATATATAGTCATACGTGCTCGCAATGAGAACTTGGACAACATCTTTTGTCCTGCCAACCTGTTTGCAGCGGGGCCTCTAGGGAACTACTGGCAATTAAGGTGCTCCTTTTAATAAAGCACCGGAGCAAAGCATTAACACTTGTGAACACATGTGATCCTCACATCAAAGCCTTTCCCTTCCGGTTATCCCGATTTCTGTCACTTCGGGGCCATAGGTTCTGGACAACACCGTGTGTATACAACTTGTAGATAAGACCAGAAACATTACTATCATAATGAATCAATAATAAGTTCAGATCTGAAATCATGGCACTCGGGCCCTAGTGACAAGCATTAAGCACAAAAAGTCGCAACAAAGTCATAAAGCACTAATAAAAGATACTAGGCACCATGCCCTAACAATCTGATGCCATTACATGAACGATCTCATCCAATCCCTACCATCCCCATAGCCTACAGCGGGGGATTACTCACTCATAGATGGTGGAAACATGGATGGTCGATGGAGAAGCGATGGTGATGATGATGGCAATGATCTCCTCCAATTCCCCATCCCGACAGGATGCCAGAACGGAGTTTCTCGTGCTGTTTCGTGGAATCTGGTGGTGGCGGCGGAGTGGAACTCCTTCTGGAAAAACGTTGAACCCCCCAAGATTTTTAGGTCAGAAGGCTTCTTATAGGCGAAGAGAGAGGTCGAGGGCGTGCCTGGGGCCACCCCACCATGCCCTGGCGCGGCCAGGACCAGCCCGCGCCTAGGGGTGGTGTGGCTAGCCCCTGGCCCTCCTCCGTCTCGTATTCTGGCTCCGTGAGTCTTCTGGAAAAATAGGCACTTTGGCTTTTGTCCCGTCCAATTCCGAGAATATTCATTTTCGGACTTTCCTAGAACCAAAAACAGCAGAAAATAGGCAGCTGGCACTGTGGCTCTTGTTAATAGGTTAGTCCAAGAAATCATATGAAAAGTACTCCAAAGTGTGGACAAAACACAAGAAAGTGGATAAAACCAAGCATGGAGCATCAAAAATTATAGATACATTTACAATGTATCAACATCCCCAAGCTTAACTCCTGCTCGTCCTCGAGTAGGTAAGTGATAAAAAGAAAGAATAATTTTTGAGGTGACTTGCACCATCAAAGACTTGATCAAAGTATTCATAAAACATTCAAAGCTAGGATCATAGTACTTCAATCATAACCTGAAAGACAAAGTTCTAGCAATAAGACAAAGAGACTATGATGCAACATGAAAAGGCACAAACAAAAGATTCATGAATAACAATGCTTTGCAAGACGTTTGTTTGTTTCACATAAAGAAAACATAGCAAAGGGGCATTCAGCTTGTCCCTCAAAGAGTAGCAAACCTAAATGCATAGGACACCTTCAAAGTTTACAAGAGTGACTAGATACAAATAGTTTAAAACAAGCAATATCAAGGTATGCATCAATCAAGAAGTCTTGGGACAATGCACATAGAACTAAGAATGGCCACTATGCTCTTAAGAAAGTGCTCATAGAATAAGTGGAGACTCAACAAGGAAATGAAAAGGTTTTGAATAATTTGAACGGCTTCCAAATGCTGAAAGTATGGTACTCATTAGCTTTGAGCTCTCATTGCCCCTATCATAAGCATCTTTAAAGTTGTTAAGGTGAAAGTGAGGTCCAATCTGAGTTATATGCTTGACAGACTATAAACTGAAAATCCCAAGTCCCTTGAGTACGAGGGCCGCTCCTCATGCTACCCAACTTTAGTTACCGGTAAGTTCTTGTCATCGTAAGTATGTGCGTATCATTGAGAACCGCCAACGGGGTACCCCTTGCCCGATGATATGGAAGAATCCCCATATCAAAATGACAAGGCAAGCAGACAATGAGTATCCCAACAATCTTCTTATTTACCATGGGAAAATGGTGCTTTTTTTTCTGTTTCCTCTTTTCATAAAACTCTTTTTTTTCTTTTTCTCAATAGCTATCTCTCTCTTTTTTATAAGAAGAATGCTTCATAGATATCGTTATGGTTACGCTGCGGGTTTCCACAATGTTAGCATGGATTAGACCAGCGGCCCAGGCGTTTCTCTAACACACATACATAACTCCATGGACTTACAAGCTCCCCTTTTATTTCACACCGACGACATCCACAAACAAAAGAGCAAGGTATCAACTGGGTATATATTTACAAGTGTTGAAAGCATTCCCCGTGACAGCACGATTCTGCTAATCCCCAGCCTATAATTTGCAAGCATATAACTTTAATGGAGATTTCACAATGGTTCAGGTTTATTAAGTGCAGGAAATAAAGTGTGCCATCAAGTTCGTGAGAGCTTTACTAACTAACTTTCTCAAAACAAACAAACATTTTATTCAGAAGAAAACAAGGCACATTGAATATGCACGGAAGTAGCAAATGATGCTAATAGGTAGGTATGGTGGACACTTCGGCAATAATTGGTTTAAGGGAGTTGGAAACATGAGTAAAACACTCAGTGCAAGTGAAGGCTAGCAATAGTAAGGGAGCGACAAACGAGAGAGTAATAATGGCCATAATCATGCAGAGCGACAAAACATCATTGATTAAAGCATAAAGTGATACTACAAGTTCAAAACTAAAGGATCATAAAGGCTTATGGTGACTTGAGATAGTCATAACATGGTGTGAGCATGCGCCAAGTCAACTCAAATAAAGCATCAAAGGAGAATACCACTATACTATGCCTTAATATGCTAAAACAAACGCATGATTCATCCAAGGCACATTAAGCAATCTCAATTGTTTATAAAAAGTCATGCTACAGCAAAGAATACTAAGGATAAAGCCAAAAGAATATCAAGCATGGCATGACAAAGCATAGGCCACAGTTAAAAACAAGCTCTCTTTACCACTTAAGCATGAGCTTTCCTACTCTTTTCCAAACCAAACCAAACCATTTACACACCAATGTATGAAAGAGGGGGGTCCAACCAATTTATTCAGAAAACTAAGCAAACCAAGCAAACTAAAAACAAAAAACAAAAACGAAAAAGAAGATGCTCCAAGAACAACACAACTGTGCATGAAACAATAAAAATGAAGAGTTTGGAAGAAACCTGGGATTTTTATTGATGAAGAAGGGGATGCCTTGGGTATCCCCAAGCTTTGACGCTTGTACTTCTTGGATATTTCTTGGGGTGACACGCGTGGCATCCCCAAGCTTGAGCTTTAGTCCATCCTTCATCTCATTACCCATTCCTTCCATACACCTGAATTTTTTCCTTCATACAAAACTTCACACAATCTCATTAGCAACATTAGTGCACTTAAGATAAATAAGTCTCAAGGTTCAGTTCTAACACCAAATAAACTTCTATTAGAACACTAGATATTGTAGCACTTCCCTAAAAAATCTCAATTCCCCAAAGGAACTCAAGAAGGAAATAACAAGAAGCAAATGCAGAAAATGGCAGAAATCTGTCAAAACAGACCAGCAGGTGAAGACGAATTTTTTAGAAGACCTTCTGTTGCTCAAATCAAAAGGTGTTGAACTAACGAAAGTTAGATAACAACCTGGGGAAGGAGCACAAAAACGTACAGCTCAATCCGACATGCAGAGCTCTCTCAGGAATGTTTACAGTGAATCACAGAAATCTGTTTCGGGACAGCAACTTTCCCAATCATTACTTCTCTCTCATTAGAGGTTACTCTGGGCACAAAAAGCAAATAAAAAGGTTAAGGAGAGGTTATTACAGAGGTAATAACTTCCAAGACTCAACTAAACCTCTTAGGTTATCTCCCAACAAGTACTTTTCTTTAAAGCCTTTAAGTTAGGCATAAGAAGCAAAAACTAAAATGGATAGAATAGAAGTAAGCGGAGATAATCATGGTGAAAACATTGTTTTGTTCAATTAAATCCTTTTGTTAACAAGGTTGATCAGGTATTGTTACCAAAACAATTCCATATGAGACAAAAATTTGTATCCCACTAATGATTATGTTACGCTAACCTTGATAGCAATGGTCCCAATCATAATAGTTTCAAATTTTTCGCTTCGTATGGGACAATATATTTCTCCAACTTGAATGCCCTCAACATGTTCAATTGAATTCAAACCATAAGTCCTTTTAATCTTCTTGAGGAAATAGACAATGTGTTCATTGAAGGTCACCTTCCCTTGATAACAATTAATAACAGCTCCTGCAGTATTTAAGAAAAGGTCTCCCGAGAATAATAGACATATTATCATCTTCAGGCATAAAAGTTTGAGAGGATGCTCTCATAAGAAATATGAGTTGAAGTGAAAGAGAGCATCAAAGAGGAAATTCAAAACACATTTACGTCTAACCCACTTCCTATGCATAGGAATCGTGTAACCAAATAACAAAGTGACAGGCATAGGAAGATAAAACAAGAGTAACTTCAAAACTTCCAGTACATAGAGAGGTGTTTCAATACCATGAAAACTTCTACAACCATATTTTCCTCTCTCATAATAATTTGTAGTAGCCTCATGAATAAAACCAACAATATAACTATCACATAAAGCATGCTTTTCATGACCTACAAGCACTAGAGCTTTATCATAAACATCTTCAAGAGAAACCTCAGGAACATAACAATCATTCTCCTTTAGTAAGCAAGGGGGACAATCAAATAATGTAAGGGATAAAGAGTTACTCTCATTAGAAGGTAGGCATGGGTAGCCAATCCATTCTTCCCCCTTTTGTTCATCACTCTCCTCCTCTTTTTCATCTAATGAGATTTCAGGTTCATCAATTTCTTCTTCCATAGGATCCTGCAAGGCATTAGTCTCTTCCATTTGTGGAAAGCATCTATTAAAATATTCAAGAATATAGCAATTTTCATCCTTGTAATTATCAAAGCAAAATTTATGTATACCATACCCCTCATATTTGTAAGGTGAATCATCAATATTTTCAAGCAAAGTAGTAAGTTCAAAAGCACCCTTCCAAGCAATAAATTCTTCAATTTGTTCTGCCTCATAAAAGTCATAAATTCCTTTAGCATAGGAAGATATGGTATCATTACCACTATACTCACATTGAAAAGGGAGGTGTTTATACCTCTTTCTGCAACAAGACTCATCACAGCAATAAGTAACATTATAAGTAGAGCACATGTTCCTAGCAATGGTATACAATCTATCAATTTGTTCCCATAAGTGTTTCCCTTTTTGTGACAAGCGGTGTTCCTTATAATAATATTTTTGATCTTCCGTGAACCCACCTTGCCAATAAGCTTCAGTTTCAAAGAAACCAACCATTAACAACAAGCATGATAAGGCAAGACAATAACGGACCAACGAAAATAACAACTAGAGTAGGAACTAATTTTTTTTATTATTTTTGATAAAGAAACAAGCAAACAAGGAGAAAGATAAACTTAGCTTGAACAATAGTGATTCCAAGTGAACTTGATAAATAAATCTATGCTCCCCGGCAACGGCGCCAGAAAATAGTCTTGATGACCCACAAGTATAGGGGGTGTATCGCAGTATTTTCGAGGGGAGTGAAACCCAATTTATTGATTCGACACAAGGGGAGCCAAAGAATATTTATAAGCCTTAACAAATGAGTTATCAATTCAGCTGCACCTGGAAACAATCTTGCTCACAGCAGTTTATCAGTAGCAACAGTTTTGTAGTAGGAATAGTAAAGTAACAGCAATAGCAAAACAAAGACAGTAGTAACAAAAGCAGTAAACAGTGGGATTCGAGTGCGGTAGGCATAGGATGGATGGACGGGCATAGCATGGACAAGACAATTCACATGGCAATGAGAACATAGGGCAATTGGAGATAATTAAGATAAAGCACCCAAGTACTAGACAATCCTAGGCATGTGTTCCATATATAGTCATACGTGCTCGCAATGAGAACTTGGACAACATCTTTTGTCCTCGCAGCCTGTTTGCAGTGGGGCCTCTAGGGAACTACTGGCAATTAAGGTGATCCTTTTAATAAAGCACCGGAGCAAAGCATTAACACTTCGTGAACACATGTGATCCTCACATCAAAGCCTTTCCCTTCCGGTTATCCCGATTTCTATCATTTCGGGGCCATAGGTTCTAGACAACAACGTGTGTATACAACTTGTAGATAAGACCAGAAACAATACTATCATAATGAATCAATAATAAGTTCAGATCTGAAATCATGGCACTCGGGCCCTAGTGACAAGCATTAAGCACAAAAAGTCGCAACAAAGTCATAAAGCACTAATAAAAGATACTAGGCACCATGCCCTAACAATCTGATGCCATTACATGAACGATCTCATCCAATACCTACCATCCCCATAGCTTACAGCGGGGGATTACTCTCTCATAGATGGTGGAAACATGGATGGTCGATGGAGAAGCGATGGTGATGTTGATGGCGATGATCTCCTCCAATTCCCCATCCCGGCAGGGTGCCAGAACGGAGTTTCTGGTGGTGTTTCGTGGAATCTGGTGGTGGCGGCGGAGCCGAACTCCTTCTAGAAAAACGTCGAACCCCCCGAGATTTTTAGGTTAGAAGGCTTCTTATAGGCGAAGAGAGAGGTCGAGGGGGTGCCTGGGGCCACCACACCATGCCCTGGCACGGCCAGGCCCAGCCCGCGCCTAGGGGTGGTGTGGCCAGCCCCTGGCCCTCCTCCGTCTCGTATTCTGGCTCCGTGAGTCTTCTGGAAAAATAGGCACTTTGGCTTTTGTCCTGTCCAATTCCGAGAATATTCATTTTCGGACTTTCCTGGAACCTAAAACAACAGAAAACAGGCAGTTGGCACTGTGGCTCTTGTTAATAGGTTAGTCCAAGAAATCATATGAAAAGTACTCCAAAGTGTGGACAAAACACAAGAAAGTGGATAAAACCAAGCATGGAGCATCAAAAATTATAGATACATTTCCAATGTATCATCGACCCAAACTCCGCCTTTATTACTACCCAGTGACGGACAGCGTTTGACAGAACCTAAGTCGGAGATCCTCAACTTGGATTGTGCAATAACCTCAGGTCTAAGGATTACATTGATTGAGACATGCAAATGACGACTTGTTCGTTGCATCTCAATATGGGTCAGTCCGACTCGCTAAACTCTTTAGCCGAATCCGTGTAAGTCAGAAAAGAATCTCCATGCCCATGACAAGTGGAACCTAGTCATCTGCCGACTTTCACATTGGTCTAAGTTGTGTGTCCAGCACAACCTCAATGACCAAGGATAATTAGTATGAACAATATGAATATGTAGTTCCACAATCAAATCACATATTCGATGATACATATCAGCAGTTCATACATGGACCATAACCTTATGAATACACAGGAATATCATCATACATGATTGCCTCTAGGGCATATTCCCAACATTCGAATAGTTAATCTCAAAAAAAACATTTGAATAGTTTGACACTCTACAGAGGTGGTACACTTTCACCACAAAATTCGATACATCCGTCAAGGATAATCCTGAATCAATCATACTTAGTATGCGGATAATCAATCATTACCTTTCAATTACACACCCTAGTATAGGCACCTCCCCTATGAGCTTGGCCTCCCATCCATGGCCATCTGCCATCATGGGCACTGCATAGGTGGAAACACATCAAGAGGTAGCCTCAGCTCAAACCTCTCCTGTCAGGGAACCCATACTAATGCATATTAACTTCCGGCTAAGCCTTACCCAATTCAGGTATTGTGGTTGTACGGTAAAATTGGAATGGTATCGCATCCGAACCCAACCATCAGTTTTTGGTAAAAGGGCTAAGGCTCATGCCTCAACATTTTCATCATCATTTGTATTTCTCAACCATTTGTGTTGCTCAACACATGTCAAAACATCTCAATATAATGACTCATCATTCCAAGGTTTTCATAATCATTTTCACCAAGTAGTCCAATCTAAAGTGATCAAGTTTTATGCTTAGCACTAGCCACTAGAGTTAAGAGTGTTCACTAAAGAGGGGTGCTAATCTTTAATCTCATGCCATAGAATGACATCTAAGTATAGCTAGATAGGCCAAGTTTTATACTCTTTATTCTATCTGTACTAAAAGTAAAGAACTTTGGTAAATTAAGAAAGTAAAGCTTGTAAGTAAAACTTGGGATGGTATAACTCAAAAATATATAACCCAAGCATGCCTAATGCATTTGTTAACAAGGTGGCAAGTGTTAACTTGCTTAGTTCTAGCTTGCTCATAATAGCTTGCCTTGGTTGGTGTAGTGATTGAAATTCTCCTTGTCTTCTTTGGGGTAGAACTCATCCTCCTCGTAGACTTGGTCGGTACTATTGTCTATAAATGAATACGGGGTACACAATCACCAACCAATACTTATTTATTGCTAAATATAACACTAAGGCACACACTTGATGATCTATTATTATCACAATCATCACATGATTTAAAGAGCTAGTTTCATTTATTTTATTTGAGAAAGTAATTTCTACTCATTGAAATTAATTAAGATTTAATATTCTCCAATTAAAATATGGGATCATGTGGACACATGTTATCACCACATATCCTAATACATGGGAATGTGAGTTAAAGGGTTGGTCACATTTTATAAAGTTTAAGATTATTATTTAAATGATTTAAAGTGACTAGAAATGCCCTAATAGCATTAAATTTGGTACTAGTCCAATGTCCCTGCATGCAAACCTAGATATTTTTACATATTTTGATAGATATTGTCAAATGTGGTTTTTGAGAGTTGGAATTAACTCAAAAGCTATTATGGTTGATTTTTGAAAAATGTTTGAAGTTGCAAAAGTCTCCGTCTTGTTATTTTTGCTAAATATTATATCTTACTCCAAATGATTTAAATCCAACGGCCTCGGATAGATAATTTAATTTCCTTTCTAGAAAAATTTGAATCATGCAATTTGGTTAAGTGAAACTCTCTGAATTTATTTTTGAATAAGTGGAAAGAATCAAGTTTAAACTTAAAAGGGAATATCATATTTGAATTCCCTGGGCTGCGTGCGAAAGCTAAACGGGCCGGCCCAGTGGCACTCTATGGCGCAGCGGGCTGCTGATAGTGCGAACCCACTGGTCAGCGAAACTAACTAAGCGAAACGGTATCTACTGATCTAAGCCCTACGATCTAAATCTAATCCAATGGCCATGGCTCATCGTCGAGGGAATGCAGGCTGGGGCGGCCTCCTTTTATAGCTCAGCGAGGGGACCGAGCGGTGCGGCGGTGAGCTCGACGGTGGCGTTGCTACAGGTGGCAAATGGCATGGGCGAGGGCATAGGATGGTGGGGTGTTTCCTGGCGGTTCTCACGGACTTAAAGGCGTGCGTGGGGCGGCGTGGAACGGTTGGGCGCGTGCGGGTAGATGATCACTATATGAAACAGTGAAGCTAGTCTAGTGTTTATTCTGTGTCTGCCAAGTGTTTGATGAAATGGCCGCATGAAATTTTTTTTTAAATTTTTGATTCAAACTTTTTGAGTGATCTTGTATTAAACTTGATAGACTAGGGGTGCTTGGGATTGCCAAGGTGAATTCATTTGATGTGTTTTTGAAAAAGTGTGATCTTAACACATACACTTGATTCAATTTTCAAATGTCCTTTAAATAGAGTTTCTAAATGTTTTTGTAAGTTTTTAAAGTGGGCCTTGGTACATCTTTACTTGGTCTAGCAAGGGGTGAAAAGAACTAGAATAGTTTCTGTTAGGAATTGTCTTCTAGGAACACCTAAAGTGGCCTAGTGGTTTAAAATGATCAAAATGACCATTTGCCTTATTTTATCTTGTTTGATTTCATTCCCTTTGGATTTTATTTGTAAATGGTCTAAATGATGTGGCATTCTCCTTCAAACCATTTAACAACATTTAGAACAATCAGGCATGGCATATACGCTCAAATCTACCCTAATGCAAACTCACATGCATTCATATGCTTTTTCTTAATAATATTTTTTGTTAACCCCAAATTGGGTGATAAGGATTTGATAATATTGATTAAAGTTTTGGGGTGTTACATAATGGCAATAAAGTTGGGTTCGCAGCATAGAAAACAAAAATTTCCTACATTGTGAACTACACGCCAAGATCTATCTACTAGGTACAAAGTAACGGGTGGACATACATCCAACGAAAACTTACCCTCGAAGACAACGAGTTTTGTTAACGAGTAGGAACTCGTGGTTGATGTAGTCATACACTTGCTGATCTCAAGATCATGAGGAAGTACGAGTGCCGCAACTTAGCATCGCATCTGCACTCGCACACACGTTCAAGCAACCGGACAACATCCACCTCCTCGCTCCGGCGATCCAGCGGAAGCAGCAACTCCTTCCAGACGAAATGCCACCGGGAACATGTATCTCGCTAATCCGAGACCATGGGGGAATAATTCTAGAGGGGGAGATAGATCCTTCACAAGGAGGTGTGTGGATGAAGGAGGGAATGGGTGGCCTTCTATAGGAGGAGGGGGGTAAGCCCTCTCTCCATGGCCGGCGCAAAGGGGGGTGACCCCTCACCTCCCCCATTCATGTGGTGGTAACCCCTCCACATTAAAATGACTCTTCACATTCCCTTTTAAAGTCTCCACTTTAAATGCATTAAAATTCTCCAAGTTTAATGCTCTCTCATTTAATAAAACTCTTTTATTAGATTTATTCAGAATTTTGTTAATTACTTTAATTAACAAAAATTCACATATAGCCCCTTGCAATATTTCAATATCACATGCAGAACCACTTTCTACAATTTCACCCGAAACAATTTCCGGTTTCTATTGAAACAATTCCTACGCTTTGCAATTCTTTTGTCTAAAACATATGTGCTCCAAAATGGTGTCCGGTAACTCTTAAGTGTGTCACCCTACGGTTCGCGAATAATGCAGACATGATCGAGACCCTTCTCCGATCAATAATCAGCAGCGGGACCTGGAGATCCGTACTGACTCCTACACATTCAAAGATGACTTATGTGATCGTGAGAAACTTTAACGCTTGTAACTAAATACCTTTGTCTCGTGATATATTACATGTCCGAGATTCGATCATCGGTATCTCCATACCTAGTTTGATCTCGTTACCGACATGCACTCTTTTCTCATTCCCGTGATACATTCTAGTGATCACATCACTTGCTTGCAAGCTATCTCAATGTGATATCACTGAGAGGGCCCAGAGTATATCTATCCGTCATCGGGATTGACAAATTCCACTCTTGATCCATGAGCCTCAACATAACACCTTCGTAGTACTGAACCCATCTTTATAGTCACCTTGTTACGGTGTGACGTTTGATGTTATCAAGATACTCTTCAGGTGTTAGCAATTAACATGATCTCATGGTCTAAGGATAAAGATTACATCGTATTATGTTATAGCAATATAAACATAATGACTTGATCGTAATGCTATACTTCGGATGAATGTTCATCACATCATTCCACCAATGGTGTGACCTTGTTATAAACAACATCCAATGTCCATGATCAGGAAACCTTGATCATCTTGTTAATCAACAAGCTAGTCTATAAGAGAGGCATAACTAGGAACCCTTTTTATTTATTAAACACACGTGTATTGATGTTTCCGATCAATACAATTATAGCATGCAAAATAAACATCTATCATATATAAGGAATACATAATAACAGCTTTATTATTGCCTCTCAGGGCATATTTCCTTTAGTCTCCCACCTGCACTAGAGACAATAATCTAGTTCACATAGTGATAAATCTAACACCCATGGAGTTGTGGTGTTGATCATGTTTTTCCCTAGGGAGAACTTTAGTCAACGGATCTGCTACATTTAGGTCCGACATGCTCGCAGATGGAGTGAAAGCGGCGCTTAATATTGTTGGAATTCTTGTGAGCCCTCGGTTCCTTTGCGTTGGCTATGGATCCATTGTTGTCACAATAGATTACCATTGGGTCCAATGCACTAGGAACCACACCTAGTTCTTAAATGAACTCTTTCATCCAAACCGCTTCCTGCGCCGCTTCTGAAGAAGCAACATATTCCGCCTCCGTCGTTGATCCAGCCACCACAGGTTGTTTGGAACTCCTCCAACTAACTGCTGCTCCCTTCAAGAGAAATATGTATCCGGATTGAGACTTAGAGTCATCCGGATCGGTGTCAAAGCTAGCATCGACATAACACTTAGCGACTATCTCTTCTTCACCTCCGTATATAAGAAACATATCCCTAGTTCTTCTCAGGTACTTGAGGATGTTCTTTACCACTATCCAGTGTTTCGAACCTGGATCAGATTGGTACCTACTAGTCAAACTAATAACATGTGCCACATCCGGTCTTGTACATAGCATGGCATACATAATAGAGCCTATGGCCGAGGCATAGGGGGTCTTATCCATCATCTCTCTTTCCTCCGCCGTAGCCGGACTTTGAGTCTTACTCAATGTCTTGCCTTGCAACATAGGTAAGAACCCCTTCTTACTTTCGTCCATATTAAACTTCTTTAATATCTTATCAAGGTATGTACTCTGCGATAGCCCAATTAGGCGCCTTGATCTATCTCTATAGATTTTAATGCCTAATATATATGACGCTTCACCAAGGTCTTTCATCGAAAATTTGCTGTTTAGATAACTTTTAACACTGTTTAAAAGATATATATCATTTCCAATCAATAATATGTCATCCACATATAATATCAGAAATGCCACATTGCTCCCACTCACTTTCTTGTAAATACAAGCCTCTCCATAAGTTTGGACAAATCCAAACTCTTTGATCACCTCATCAAAGCAGAGATTGCAACTCCGGGATGCTTGCTTTAGTCCATAGATGGATCGCTGAAGTTTTCATACCTTATTAGCATCCTTAGGATCGAAAAAACCCTTAAGTTGTATCATATATAACTCTTCTTCAATATTACCATTGAGGAACGCAGTTTTGACATCCATCTGCCTATTTCATAATCGAAATATGCAGCAACTGCTAACATAATCCTAACTGACTTAAGCATCGCTACGGGAGAGAATGTCTCATCATAGTCAACTCCTTGAATTTGTCGAAACCCCTTTGCGACAAGTCGAGCCTTATAGATGGTCACATTACCATCAGCATTAGTTTTTTTTTGAAAATCCATTTATTCTCAATAGCCTTTCGATCGTGAGGTAAGTCCACCAAGGTACAAACTTTGTTCTCGTACATGGATTCCATCTCGGATTTCATGGCTTCTAGCCATTTGTTGGAATCCAGGCTCATCATCGCTTCTTCATATGTCGCAGGGTCATCCATTTCATCAACAGGATTGCCGTACAGTTCAGGAGCTACACGTGTCCTGCTTGACCTGCGAGGTTCGGTAGTTTCCTTTTTCGGAGTTTTATGATCAATATCATTATCTCTCTCTGCATTAGGTGAAGTCAACTCCAATACAACTTCCGGTGCTGTGCCACTCGCCATTTCATGAAGAGAAGGTTCAATAACCTCTTCGAGTTCTACCTTCCGATTACTCACACCTTTCGCGAGAAACTCCTTCTCAAGAAAGGATCCATTCTTGGCAACAAAAACCTTGCCCTTGGATCAGTGATAGAAGGTATACCCAATCGTTTCCTTAGGGTATCCTATGAAAACGCATTTTTCCGCTTTCGGTTCGAGTTTATCCGGTTGAAATTTCTTCACATAAACATCGCATCCCCAAACTTTAAGAAATGACAACTTAGGTTTGTTTCCAAACCATAATTCATACGGTGTCATTTCAACGGATTTAGATGGTGCCCGATTTAAAGTGAATGCAGCTGTTTCTAGTGCATAACCCCAAAATGACAGTGGCAAGTCAGTCAGAGACATCATAGATCGAACCATATCCAATAAGGTACGATTACGACATTCCGACACACCATTATGTTGTGGTGTTCCGGCAGGCGTGAGTTGTGAAACTATTCCACACTCTTTCATGTGTGTGCTAAACTTGTAACTTAGATACTCTCCTCCACGGTCAGACCATAGAAATTTGATCTTTCTATTACGATGATTTTCCACTTCATTCTGAAATTCCTTGAACTTTTCAAAAGTTTCAGATTTGTGTTTCATCAAATAGATATACCCGTATCTACTCAAATCATCCATGAAAGTAACAAAATAACGATATCCACCTCGCGCCGACACACTCATTGGTCCACACACATCAGTATGTATGATTTCCAATAGATCTGTCGCCCGTTCCATTGAACCGGAAAACGGCGTTCTAGTCATCTTGCCCATAAGGCATGGCTCACATGTATCAAATGATTCAAAATCAAGTGATTCCAAAAGTCCATCAGAATGGAGTTTCTTGATGCGTTAAACGCCAATATGACCTAGACGACAGTGCCACATATATGTAGATATATCATCATCAAGTTTAATCTTTTTAGCATTAACATTATGAATGTGCGTAATATTACTATCGAGATCCTTCAGAAATAAACCATTCAACATAGGTGCATGACCATAAAAGATATTATCCATATAAATCGAACAACCATTGTTTTCAGATTTAAACGAATAACCACTTTGCATCAAACATGATCCGGATACAATGTTCATGCTAAGTGTAGGCACCAAATAACAATTATTTAGGTTTATGACTAATCCCGATGGCATATGGAGAGGCAGCGTTCCGACGGCGATCACATCAACTCTTGATCAATTGCCGCCCCGCATTGTGACCTCATCCCAGCTAGTTGTCGCTTGTTCAACAACCCTTGAATCAAGTTACATATATTAGCAACTGATCCCGTATCAAATACCCAGGTGCTACTGCGAGTACTAGTCAAGTACACATCAATAACATGTATATCACATATACCTTTGTTTGCCTTGCCGGACTTCTTGTCCACCAAATACTTGGGGCAGTTGCGCTTCCAATGGCCAGTCCCCTTGCAATAGTAGCACTCGGTATCGGACTTAGGGCCAGCTCGGGGTTTTTTTTCAGGCGCGGCAACAGATTTGCCACCCTTCTTTCCCTTGTGCTTGCCTTTCTTGTACTTCTTGAAATCGGTGGTCCTATTGATCATCAACAATTGATGTTCTTTCCTAATCTTCACTTCTGCAGTCTTAAGCATTGATAGAAGCTCGGGAAGAGTCTTCTTCATGCCCTTCATATTATAGTTCATCACGAAGCTCTTGTAGCTAGGTGGCAGAGATTGGAGAACACGATGTATGCCTAAGTCAATGGGAATTGTTATTCCCAAGGACACAAGCTTATCAGCGTACCCAGACATTTTGAGTACATGCTCATTAACGAAGCTGTTCTCCTCCGTCATGCAACTAAAGAACTTTTCAGTAGCATTATAACTCTCTACGGCAGCATAGGTATCGAAAATCATTTTCAATTCTCCCATGGTATCAAAGGCGTTGTCATTTTTGAAACGCTTTCGAAGTTCTGGCTCTAGCCCATACAGTATGCCGCAATGAACTAAGTTGTGGTCCTCTTGATGAGTCAGATAGACATTCTTTTCCTCGTCAGGGGCATCAGGAGCTAGTGGGGGGCGTAGCGGTGCATCTAGCACATATTGCTTTTGTGCAACAGTGAGGAGAATCCTCAAATTCATAGCCCAGTTGGTGAAGTTGCTACCATTCGTAGAAAGTTTCTCTTTCTCCATGAACAAATTGAAATTAAAAGCAGGTGGTGCCATCTACAACAGAATTTGTAAAGTTTATTTAGACTAAGTTTATGATAGATTGAGTTCAACTAATCCAAATTACTAATGAACTCCCACTCAAAAACGACATCCCTCATGCCCTTTTGGTGATTACATGAACCAAATCCACTACACCAAGTCCGATCATCACGTGAGTCGGTGTAGCTTCAAAGGCGAGCATCTATATGGGCATCATATCAACCATATGACTCATGCTTAACCTTTCGGTCTGTGTTCCGAGGCCATGTCTGTACATGCTAGGCTCGCCAAGTAAGAACCTTAGTACTCGCGTGTGTAAAACTGTCTTACACCCGTTGTATGAAAGCGTAGAGTCGAGTACACCCGATCATCACGTGATGTCTCGAACCACGATCCATAGAACGGTGCATACTCAAGGAAGAACACATTTTATCTTCATATGTAAATGAGGGATCATCTTACAATGCTACCAAAAGCGCCAAACTAGCAGTATAAGATGCTAACATCTAATGTGTAAAGTGAGATGATAGGGTCCATGCATTTGAGCTCTATCATTTGCATCGTGGTATGATATCTACCATTCCTTTGTGTGTAAGGCCAAGGTCTATGGAACTTACACGTTGAATGTGTTGTAAGAGTATCTATCATGCATCTACTTACAACAATACCATATCAATACACTAGCCCAGCAACGATCTAAAATAGACGCCTGTAATTTATCAATTGCAATTTTTACGTGGCTTAGGGCTTTCGGAGATAGAACCGTTCTCACCACGAACATGAACCACAACGAGGATAACTAAGTTATTAGCAACTCGTTGTAAATCAGATATTCACTATAGTAGGAGAGACAGAAACCCCCCAGCCACTTATGCAAAACAAGTTGCATGTCAGTCGTGGAACCGGTCTCATGTACGATGACATGTAAGGTTGGTCCGGGCTGCTTCATCCCACTATGCCACCAATATCCAAAATACATAGAAGATGCATAACATGATCATCATCGCCCACATATAAACATATGTGTACTACCCATGCAAAACACCTACGCATAGATCAGGCTCTGATACCACTGTTGGGTCAACAACATAGAAAACAAAAATTTCCTGGGGTGTGAACTACACGCCAAGATCTATCTAATAGGTACAAAGCAATGGGTGGACATACATCCAACATAACTTACCCTCGAAGACAATGAGTTTTGTTAATGAGTAGGAACTCGTGGTTGTTGTAGTCATACACTTGTCGATCTCAAGATCGTGAAGAAGTGCGAGCGCCGCAACTTAGCAGCGCATCCGCACTCGCACACACGTTCAAGCCACCGGACAACCTCCAACTCATCGCTCAAGTGATCCAGCGGAAGAAGCAACTCCTTCCAGACGAAATGCCACCGGGAACATGTATCTCGCTAATCCGAGACCATGGGGGAATAATTCTAGAGGGGGGAGAGATCCTTCACAAGGAGGTGTGTGGATGAAGGAGGGAATAGGTGGCCTTTTATAGGAGGAGGGGGGTACCCCCTCTCTCCATGGCCGGCGCATGGGGGGGTGACCCCTCACCTCCCCCATTCATGTGGTGGTAACCCCTCCACATTAAAATGACTCTTCACTTTCCCTTTTAAAGTCTCCACTTTAAATGCATTAAATTTCTCCAAGTTTAATGCTCTCTCATTTAATAAAACTCTTTTATTAAATTAATTCAGAATTTTGTTAATTACTTAATTAACAAACATTCACATATATCCCCCTGCAATATTTCAATATCACATGCAGAACCACTTTCTGCAATTTCACCCGAAACAATTTCCGGTTTCTATTGAAACAATTACTGCGCTTTGCAATTCTTTCGTCTGAAACATATGTGCTCCAAAATGGTGTCCGGTAACTTTTAAGTGTGTCACCCTAAGGTTCGCGAATAATGCAGACATGATCGAGACCCTTCTCCGATCAATAATCAGCAGCGGGACCTGGAGATCTGTACTGACTCCTACACATTCAAAGATGACCTTTAACGCTTGTAAATAAATCCCTTTGTCTCGCGATATATCACATGTCCGAGATTCGATCATCAATATCTCCATACCTAGTTTGATCTCATTACCGACATGCACTCTTTTCTCGTTCCCGTGATATAACATTCTAGTGATCACATCACTTGCTTGCAAGCTATCTCAATGTGATATGACCGAGAGGGCCCAGAGTATATCTATCTGTCATCGGGATTGAAAAATTCCACTCTTGATCCATGAGCCCTCAACATAACACCTTCGTAGTACTGAACCCATCTTTATAGTCATCATGTTAAAGTGTGACGTTTGATGTTATCAAGATACTCTTCAGGTGTTAGCAATTAACAAGATCTCATGGTCTAATGATAAAGTTTACTTCGTATGATGTTATAGCAATATAAACATAATGACTTGATCGTAATGCTATACTTCGGATGAATGTTCATCACATCATTCCACCAATGGTGTGACCTTGTTATTAACAACATCCAATGTCCATGATCAGGAAACCTTGATCATCTTGTTAATCAACAAGCTAGTCTATAAGAGAGGCATAACTAGGAACCCTTTTTGTTTATTAAACACACATGTATTGATGTTTCCGATCAAACAATTCTAGCATGCAAAATAAACATCTATCATATATAAGGAATACATACTAACAACTTTATTATTGCCTCTCAGGGCATATTTCCTGCAAATCACTCCTATCCTAAAAAGGAACTTATACTTGTTATCTATACCATATAACCAATTTCGAAATATGTCGGCAATACTATGTGGTGGATACAAGCCTGAATCTTCTTGGGTAACTGACCATATAGACCTAGCAAAATTGCATTGGAAAAACAAGTGTTTGATTGTCTCATTATGATGACAGAACACACATGTTGGATTCCCATGCTAATTCTGCCTAATAAGATTAGCTTTAGTAGGGATTACCCCTCGACAAAGATACCAAGCAAAATATATTTTTTCAGAGGTATCTTCACCTTCCAAATCATCTTATTATCCAAAACTAGTATGATTGGCTGGATGAGTGAATTGTATAAAGAACTAACGGAGAATGAACCATTCTCAGATAAGTTCCATTGAAATTTGTCAGGCTAGGCGATAGTTGGACGTTTGCTAAGCATGTAGCAATGCGATCCAAGAGTCAAGTCTGGTTCCTATTAAATCTGTCCTAAAAGTCACGTTTGGGGGAGATGATTCCAATCGTTTCATCCTTATATTTGACAATGGAATACAAAGCGGGATATTGTTCACGGAGTGTGGCATTACCAAGCCACTTATCCCCCCAAAACTATATTTGATACCCGTCCTTAATAGAAAAATATCCAAAGCACAAGAAGTTTTCCTTCGTTCCATCAGACCAGCCCAAAAATTAGAGTCACCAGGTTTCCAAACCATCTAGCAGAATGCTTTTGAGCCAATGTATTTTCGTATTATGAGAGTTTGTCATACCCCATCTTCAGTTAGTAACTTGAAGAACCATTTACTGATAAGGATGTATTCTTGATTTCAAGATCATGAATACCCAACCCACCATATTCTTTGGGTCGACATAGTACACTCCATTTAGCTAGTTTGTCCCCCTGCCAAAAGAATCTTGGTCGGAAATAATCCAACCTTTGTAAGACTCCTTTTGGAACTTGAAAGAATGATATCATATACAGTAAAATAATACTTAGTACCGAATTAATGAGCACCAATCTTCCCCCCAGGGAGAGAAGTTTAGCTTTCCAACTACTCAATCTTAACTTCAGTCTTTCCTCGACTAACTTCCATTCAGCACTTGTAAGTCTCCCATAGTGAACCAGAATACGCAAATATATGACCGGAAATTCCCCCTAACTGCTACCAAAGAGCTCAGCATAGTGGACAACTGCATCCCGAGCCTCATCAAAACAAAACAATTCACTTTTAAGTTAATTTTCAACCTCGAATGTTGCTCAAAAGCTAAAAGTATTAGTTTCGGATTTTTTGCCTTTCCAAGATCGTGTTCCATAAAAATAATTGTGTCGTCAGCATATTGGAGGATAGATATGAAGGGGTTCGCGCATGAAAATAATAAATTTTCCCTACGTCAATAACCCTAATGCCAGGACCTATCTATTAGTAATGAAGTGACGGGAGGGTCTTTTAGCAAACTTACCCTTGAAGACCGAAAAGTGTTGTCAACGCTCGGGAGAGTGTGGTTGATGTAGATAAACCGAAGCCGACCTCGAGGTCATATTGAAGTCCTCGTGTCTCCTCAGGCTCCAACGACTTCTAGTGCCCCAAGTGTTGCACCTCGTAGGAAGTTACTTTTGTCTAGTGCCAGACAATGACTCCCGCTCCTCCGATCCAGCAGAAGTTGTGGAAGTAGAGCTTTTGGATCCGCATCCCACATCCAGATGGTGCTCCGCGGTGATGAAGACTCCTTCTCGTGTGATCCAGACTTGGGACAATGGTCACGAGAGAGAGGAGAATCAATTGGAGGTCTCCCCAAATGAGAGGGAACCTTTTATTGATTATTGTGTATTTAATTTGTTAAAATACCTCTCTTTATATAGGGAAAAAACCCCACATAGGCAATTTCCTTAGACATGTGGGACTAAACAAAGGAGAGGGGGAGGGGGGATTGGCCTCCACCGGCTAGGGCCCAAATGCCCCCCCCCCACGGGGTGCCTTGGCCCAGCCGGCCACCCCCCACCTAAGGATTTTGGCCCAACTAGGTATTTTGACCATTTTAATTCTTTTTATTTTATGGAATAAATATGAATGAATGATTAAATAATTATTCAACATTCACTTACATATTATTCAACACCTGTTGATGTGGTACTCCTTCCATCCCATCCTGGACATCCTCCGGTCTTACCGAAACCTTTCCGGTTTTCTCTCTCTCTTTTCTTCGGTCATTCTGACGATACCAAAACACTCTCTGAGCATCATCAAGCCCTTAAGTATGATACCCCATGGTTCGGGAACACTACAAAAATTGTTTGGACCCTCCCGTACCAATGATCATCCGAGGGACCTGGATGGCCATGTTGATCCCCATGGTTTGGGAACACTACAGAAATTGTTTGTGTCGTATTCCTTTTGTATCTTGATACTTGCATTGTCCAAGATCTAATCAATGACAACACCATGTTGTGTTGAATCTCGTTATCAACAAATGCTATTTGAGTCGTTCTGACAAGTGATATCCCTGTGATCAAATCACACACTACATAGCTATTGGATAAAATTTGTCCGAGTGGTCCCTCGAGTATCTTTTCTGTCATGCGGATGGACAAGTCCCGCTCTTGACACATATTGCCTCAATTGTTCCTCCGAATAATAGAACACACCTTTATAATAACCGTGTCACCATATGACGGTTGATGCTATCTTAATATCCTTGGGTAATTGTGATTGATATGGTCTCACGGTCTAAGAAATAGGACACTAGGTCTATTCTAATCATCGTAACTTGAACTTCGTGACATTATCGGGTCATGATGATTAGGTTGGGTATAGCTCATCATCTCATTCTCACAATGAGGTTACTCCATTGTAAACTGGCATAAATGCCACATGATCAGGAAACCTATATGTTGACCAATGAACCAGTGATTAGAGCTTCACTGGGAAATCATGGTTATTTGTATATCACACGTGTATTGTCGTTTCCTATCAATACAGTTATAGCATGATATAAAACTTAATCATAAACTTTATAAAATATGATAATAATCCAAATTATTATTTGTTTCTAGGGCATATTTGCAATAGACTCCCAGTTGCACTAGAGTACAAATAAAATAGCTACATTTGTTCCTAATCATTGGCACCATGTATCCTGACACCTTTGACCATGCTCTCTCATGGAAAATGTTGAGTCTTGGGTTTGGACTTTTCATCCTCAAATCCTTTGCAACTTACTAATGTCACCTTGATTGACATTGATACTTTATCATCACATGATAACATTTTTGTGTATGCATCGTAGTCATGGAAACAGAATGAGGTCGGTTTCCAAGAGCCAACAATGATGTTAGATCAGCCAAAACAAGATTTCTCATGGGCACTATGCCCTGGGACACAGATTTTGCATAAAGACGAATTAGTCTCGCCATAACAATATGCATTACATTAGATAGTACCCCTATCTTTTCTTATAAATGTAATCATCAAAACATTTGTGCACCCTGTGCAACTTTCGATGTTTTACCACCTCACTTCCTACTTGACTTTAGTCGGTATTATCGATGCAGGAATTTCCAATCTTCTAAGGTTAACACATTCCCTTATAACATAACCCTTTATATTTTAAGATATGTCATCCTTCATAGATTTGAAAACATGTCTACAGTTCTCATTAGACACCATGGACAAACTTAGCTCAACATTCCGTGATTCATACTTAATCAATTTTCAAACATTCCTTCTTGGATCATATATTATGTTAAGTTGTCATTATGGTTTTTCAAGATAGAACCTATGGCTCAACATAGTGGATGACGATCATCCTTTTCTTTCTTTCAACCATTGATGTTTAACTTAATGCTATTCCTAATTCGAGTGACCAAAGACCATTCCTTAATCAATACCTATTCTGAAACTAATTTTCCAGAATCTCTTTTAGGAATACAATATAACATTGTAACATACTTACTTTTAACTTCTAATTCCTATAAATCATTATTTATCTATACTGGCACTTTTATTCTTATGTGTCATACACACTTAAGAATCAATCATTAAGCTCCCAGTCAAAAACATGTCCCTAACATAACTTGGTGCGAAACTTACATTGCTCCCACTCAAAATGTGTTTCCTACACATTTGAGTATGAGACATGTATTGCTCCCACTCAATTTCATGCAAATTGCATATCCTCTCACTATTTTTAATAACTTCAATTTTTTGATCAATTATCAAACTGAGAGTTTTATTATGAGATGCTAGTACCTTACTAGTATTAATTCCACTAGACTTTCAGCACATCTGGATCAAATTCTTTTGAATTTTTCCAATACATTATTTATTACAAATCGTGCTTTTGTCATAACCTATTCCATCATGACCTTGTAGTCTTTTGGAAAATTCAGGTAACCCTTTACTTGATAAGATTCAGTAATGAATTTCTTTCTAATCTTAAGTGAATTTTGCCTCTAGGATTTCTCATAATTTTAGTTTAACTTTACTTTCCTTTGTAGTTCGTAGGTATGCCATATTACGGTAACATGACAAATGATTCAGAAATGTCTCCATACAAGATGTGGGGTACATTTTTGAGTCCTACTTCATATAGTGAAAACACTAGTGGGGAAGACACAATGATCATTATCATTGATTCTTTTCTTTATGAAGAGAATCATTCAGGAACGTTTTCTGTTGCGCTTCTCAATACTCTAATGTAGGGTTTTGAATCCCCATTGTGTTTTTTTCACTATCTTACATAAGCTTCACAGTCGAGAACATAAACTTTCTCGAGAATGCACCAAAATTCAAGCAACACTAGTTTTGCCTTTATTTTGGTTCTAGCCACGCATTTCGTATTCAAAGTTTCCAATGAATACTCTACAAGGACTTATTTGCTATTGTTTTGGTGATATCGAATAACTCCAAAACTTTCTCGACAATCCATACAAGATATGGTGCCGATCTCACGAATTCAGATGGTTCACTATACATTCTAATTGAGTGTTTACTATTTCTAACTAATGGTCTTTACATTTACACTACAACAATTTATTCAGTGCCATATATTCACCCACTTGATAACTAATATCATATTGTGATGCTTTGCATTTTTATGTATCAAACACATTTCATTTCACAATTTCTTATGCCAATCTTATAACGTCAAATTTCATTACTATTGATCAAATCGTAGTAATTAGATTCTATTTTATATTTAATACCCTTAGATGATAAAATATTTTGATCATATCAAATAGTTTCATCATCATTTTCTTTTGATAAACCCTTTTACAAAATTCAAACAATCACAAAATGATAATCACCACTTTATTGAAATACGATACATCGCATGAGTATTGTATTTCAACAATTCATCAAACACTTTGCATTCATGCAATACACAGTGTTTAAGTTATCCTATCGAACTTGGGCATGATTCATATGAGACAAGAGATCAAATGACTTTAACATATTATCAACATAACTTCGAATTTAAACAATGTTTTCATTCAAAATGAATATATCATTAAGTTGGGTATTTTCAAGGAATTTTTAATATTTTACAGATGTTCATGCATTATCAATTAGTTTTACAACAAGGATAATTCAGAAATAATCGAACAACATATGAACGCAAATAGAAATCATTCATAGAAGTAGAACAATTGTTTGTTACCATATTAATAACTGTCTCACGAAGTGTGAGACACACTAAAGAAGTTCATAATCCATCGATTACAATAATCATCCAAAAACGATAAACTAAATGATAAATGTCGAGGGAGAGTGTCGTTGGCCATCATCATCATGATCACCATCAACACGCAACATCACCTCCTCTCCAGCAAGTAGCTCTTATGAAAAAGGACCTATTTTCACTAAAACAGAACAAGTATCAAATACTTTAACACTGCAACAACTGTTTGCAAGTTAATAACATTTATAATACTGTATATCAAATATATACCTTTGTCATCGATGGCCTCTCCGGTGATAGGTTCAACCTTTACATTCCTGAAACATAATATGAACTCCTGGAAATCCATTATTTCTGTATCACCACTCTTAATGCTACTCTGGAAATGTCCTTCGTAGCTGGGAGTCAGCGATCGAAGTAGTATGCCTATCGCAAATGACTCGGTCATCCAGTGCTCCACAAAGTAAACCGGTCTCATGTGAGCATCAAGCTTGCGCCCCAACTGATTCTTCAGACAAGTGTGTTCCTCCATCTTTATGGAAAGGAAATCTCCAAGCAGCTCGTGCTTCCACATGCGCACATGGCTTCTGAACTCTCCTCTCAGTTGATCCACCATCGCATATGGGTCAAGATCACCCATGAGTCGATGCAGTTCATCGACCAACCTGTAACACATTATTATACGAATGAAGGTGGACATCTCTTGACGATAATAGCGTTCTACCAGCTCTTGTGGGGTCTCATAGTCATTTGGCTTGGTCAAATCCATCGTGCGGGTATGTAATCTACCACATTATTCTTAGTAAGGAGATCATTCAGACGGATGATACATTGCAAATGTATCTATAATTTTTGATGTTCCATGCTTGGTTTTATCTACTTTCTTATGTTTTGTTCCAACTTTGGAGTACTTTTCATACACTTTCTTGGACTAACCTATTAATAAGATTCCATAGCGCCAGTTGCCTGTTTTCTGTTGTTTTTGGTTCCAGGAAAGTTAGAAAATGAATATTCTCATAATTGGACGGGACAAAAGCCAAAGTTCCTATTTTACCGGAAGACTCACAGAGCCAGAATACGAGACGGAGGAGGGCCAGGGCCTGGCCACACCATGTGGTGGCGCGGGCTAGCCCTGGCCGCGCCACAAGGTGGTGTGGGCCCCCTTGCCGCCCACCGACCTTGCCTCTTCGCCTATAAGATGCCTCTCGAGACATAAACCCTAAATAGTCAAGCCTACAGCCATGAAAAGTTCCGCAGTGCCGCCGCCACCGAAGGGGAGATTCGGGGGACAGAAAGTATCTGTTCCAGCACCCTGCTGGGACGGGGAAGTGCCCCCGGAGCCATCTCCATCGATCTCCACCACCATCTCCATCACTGTTGCTGATTCCCATGATGAGGAGCGAGTAGTTCTCTCTCGAGGCTAAGGGTTCTACCGGTAGCTATGTGTTCATCTCTCTCTCTATGCATGATCATATTGTGATCATGAGCTTGTAATCTATAGATCTACCTTGCTACTCAAGTGCTTTAATAGATCTCTGATCTCCCCATGTGTGTGAAAGTGACAGTGTGCACACCATGGTGGCACTTAGGCTAGAGATTACAAATACTTGTTATGAGTTATACTTGGAGTTGGATATCTTTATGAAATTGTGGTGTTTGTTGGACTCATCTAGTACTCAAGGTGACAGTGTGGGGTTTTCTAGATGGGAAAGGCTTACTTTGAGGTGTGTTGTTATAACCCTACCATGGATTAGAGTGTCCAACCGGAGAGTAGTTAAGAGTAGTATCATGAAGAGAAGATATTTATATGAGAGTGTTCACTAGTGAAAGTATGATCCCCAGGCTTTGTTTCTAAGCATTGAAACACCGTTTGCAATTAGATCTGTTACATGTTTGCTTGCTTTCATCTTTATTTCAGTTTGCCGTTAGTTTCTTCCACACCATAAAGTTATTTTCTATCACCGTTCCCACTTATAATTTTCCATACCACTTGTATTTCAGTATCTCTTCGCTGAACTAGTTCACCTATACACCTGACAAGAGTATTGGGTGTGTTGGGGACACAAGAGACTTCTTGTATCTTGATTGCAGCGTTGCTTGAGAGGGAATACCTTTGACCACTTCCTCCCTGAGTTCGATAAACCTTGGGTGATCCACTTAAGGGAAAACTTGCTGCTGTTCTACAAACCTCTGCACTTGGAGGCCCAACAACTGTCTGCAAGAATAGAAGTGCGTAGACATCAAGCTATTTTTTGGCGCCGTTGCCGGGGAGGTAAGGTAAAAGGTACTCACATCCTCCGGTGGGAGTGCTCGAAGTTATTTCCTTTAGATTATGCAATTTTGTCTTTTTGTTTCTTGTTTTCACTAGTTAGGCTTAATGGAAAACAACAACAAAATTAGAGAGCTTTTTAGTCTTTTTCCTAATGTAGAACATGAATTCTTTGAAAAGAAAATTAAAAGACCCTTGGAACCTTCTTTGCATGCTAATAGCAATGTTATTAGTATGAATCTTTTGAACACTTTTGTTACTAATGCTATGGAAATGTCTAAGCTTGGGGAAGTTGGTTTTTATGAAAATGATCTTTTTAGTTCCCCGGTTTTAAAGAAGAAAATTTGCTCTAATGATACTTTATCTCCCATATGTGGTAATTCTAATGATACTTGTGATATTTTAAATCCACATACTGAAAGCATCCCTTTTAAAGTACCTATAAAAATTGTTGAATGTGTTATGAACAACTCTTATTTTGGAGATGGAACTGTCCATCCTGGTGATCATTTACTCGTTATACACGAATTATGCGGTGCAGGTATTTCAATGAACCAAGTAAAGAGGAAGCTATTCTCTTTATCACTTAAGGGCAAAGCAAGGGAGTGTTATGAGCTACTAGATGATCCTCATCATTTGGAGTGGAAGGAACTTGAATCTCTCTTTTACTCTAAATTTTATCCTCCTCATGAAATTCATAAAGATATGAATTATATTTGTAAATTTCATCCTTATGATGGAGAAAGTATTGCCCAAGCATGGGGGAGATTGAAGTCACTAATGCTCAAATGTCCCATTCATGAGCTCCCTAGGAATATTGTTATTCATAATTTCTATGCAAGGCTTTCAGGACATTACAAGGACTATCTAGATACTTGTTTAGAGGGATCCTTCACGAGTAAGGAGGTCAAAGCTAAGTGGGATCTTCTTGAAACAATTCAAAGCAATACCGAAGACTGGGATAACAACAAAGGTAAAGAACCATGTATAAACTATGAGTATGATTGCATTAAGTCTTTCACTGAAACTGCTGATTTTCAAGAGCTTAGTGCTAAATATGGTCTTGATCCTCAAATTCTTATTGATTGTATTAAAACCTTTGCTTCTCATATTAATGCTCCTAAAGAAAAGTGGGACATGTATCATGAGCCTTTTAAAGACACTTCCATGGAAAATGAAATTGTTGTTAATGATAGCAATAAACATGCTCAAACCTCTGAAAGTACTATTTCTTATAAACATGTGAATTTTTGTGGAATACATAGACCTTGTGAGAATAATAAAATTGAAGAAGAATATTGTATCACCCACAGGAATGAAAAAATTAGAATGTGGTATAGGGCCTTAAATGATCTTGGTAAAAAAGTTTGTGCCCTTTATCCTTTTATTTGTAAACTTTGCTTCGAAGTGGGTCATTTCAATTTTCAATGCTCAAGCCATAATAATAGCCCTTCTAATCCAATGAGTACTGCAAGTTTGTATTGTGATGACATGATCACTCCTAATCAGCATGATGAACTTACATTATTTTTGGGGTGTGAAGAGTTATCAAGAAAAACCTCTTTGGTAGATATGGGTGCTTTTGATATGAATAGTGTCCTGCATGGTTGTCATATTTATTGTGTTGATAATTGCCACACAAATACTTACATACAAAATATTATAGAAGATGAGATTTTACCAAAATATGATGGGACTAATATGTGCTTTGATCTTATTAATGAAAAGAAGGAATCCTCCAAAGGTTCTTCTATTGTCTCTAACAATGAACCAGGGTATATGGAGAAGCTTCCTTTCAAGCCTCTCCCTCCTAAATAGAAGAAGAGAAAGAAGAAGAGGAGGAGTAAAAGGAGAGAGGAAACGGTATTTTCCCCAAAGCATGTTGCTCCTATTATAGTTTTTGATGAGTCTGAACTCGATGATGTTCCTATGCCTATTACCTATAGTAGTGATCATGATTGGGAAAAGCACACTAATTTTTATACTGAAAATCTCTTCGGTACCAATTCTGAAAATGATGATAATTGTTGTACTATTAGTGCTATCCATGTTCCTTCCAATGATGATATGTTTACAAATGAACACACTTTGGAAGATAACTATTCTATTGCTTATGATGATACCAAACCTCCAATATATGATGATTACAATGATGAATATGATATTTTAAGTCCACCTACTATTGAGGAGGAAATTAATTATGATTACAATATGCCTCCAATATTTGATGATTATGGTGATGAGAATAATAATGATAGCTATTTTTTTGAATTTGCTCCCACTACAATTAATAAGAATGACTATGCTTATGTGCAGAGTATTAATTCTTTTATGCATGTGGCTAATGATAAGAATGTTTTAAGTGATAGTTATATTGTTAACTTTATTCATGATTCTAGTGAAAGTTATTATGAGAGAGGGAAACATGGTTTTATGTATCTCAATAATATTAAGTTTCCCCTCTTTATGTTGAAAGTCTTGAAGTTGCACTTATTTTGCTTTACTATGCTTGTTGCTTTGTGCTTTCATGACTTGTTTATTTACAAGATTCATATGCATAGGAAGTGGGTTAGACTTAAATGTTCTTTGAATTTGCTTCGTGATGCTCTCTTTTACTTCAATTCATATTTCATATGTGAGCATTTTCTCAAACTATCATGCCTAACTAAAAGGCATTAAAGAAAAGTACTTATTGGGAGATAACCCAAAAGTTTTAGATGAGTCTTGGAAGTTATTACCTCTGTAATAACCTCTCCTTATCCTTTTTATTTGCTTTTTGTGCCAAGAGTAACCTCTAATGAGAGAGAAGTAATGATTGGGAAGTTGCTGTCCCGAAACAGATTTCTGTCTTCACCGTAAAAATTCGTGAGAGATCTCTGTATGTTGTATTGAGCTGTAATATTTTTTGCTTCTGCCCCAGGTTGTTATCTAACTTTCGTTAGTTCAACTGTTTTTCATTTGAGCAACAGAAGGTCTTCTAAAAAATTCGTATTTACCTGCTGGTCTGTTTTGACAGATTTCTGCCATTATTTGCATTTGCTTCTTGTTGGTTACTTTTTGGGTTCTTTTGGGGAATTGAGCTTTTTGAGGAAAGTGCTATAGTATCTAGTGTTTAGTTGGAAGTTTATTTGGTGTTAAAACTGAACCTTAAGACTTATTACCTTGAGTGCACTAATGTTGCTAATAAAGATTGTGTGAACTTTTGTATGAAGGAAAAATTTCAGGTGGATGGAAGGAATGAGTAATGAGATGAAGGATGGACTAAAGCTCAAGCTTGGGGACGCCACGCATGTCACCCCAAGAAATATCCAAGAAGTACAAGCGTCAAAGCTTGGGGATGCCCAAGGCCTCCCCTTCTTCATTAATAAAAATCTCAGGTTTCTTCCAAACGCTTCATTATTATTGTTTCATGCACAATTGTGTTGTTCTTGGAGCGTCTTCTTTTTCGTTTTCATTTTGGTTTTTCATTTTCTTGGTTTTCTTAGTTTGCTGAATAAATTGGTTGGACCCCCTCTTTCATACATTGGTTTTTGAAATAGTTTGGTTTGGATTGGAAAAGAGTAGAAAAGTTTATGCTTAAGTGTTAAAAAGAGCTTGTGTTTTGACTGTGGCCTATGCTTTGTCCTGCCATGCTTGATATTGTTTTGGCTTTATGCTTAGTATTCCTTGCTGTATCATGACTTGTTATAAACAATTGAGATTGCTTAATGTGCCTTGGATGAATCATGCGTTGTTTTAGCATATTAAAGCATAGTATAGTGGTATTCTCCTTTGATGCTTTATTGGGGTTGACTTGGCGCATGCTCACACCATGTTATGACTATCCAAAGTCACCATAGCCTTTATGATCCTTTAGTTTCCAACTTGTAGTATCACTTTATGCTTTGATCCATGATGTTTTGTCACTCTGCATGATTATGGCCATTTTTGCTCTCTTAGTTTGTCGCTCCCAGTCTTTTGCTAGCCTCCACAACAAAGTATGAGTTCCACTCATGCATCCAACTCCCTGAACCAAGTTATTCCAAAGAGTCCACAATACCTACCTATTAGCTTATGCTATTCCAAGTATATTCATGCTTTTTTTTACCTTCCAAATTAAACTTGTTATGAGAAAACTAGTGATTAAAGCTCTCACGAACTTGATGGCACACTTTAATTTTCTTGCCCTTAATAAACTTGAACCATTGTGTCATCTATGTTGAATATGCTTGCACTTATTTGTTGGGAATTAGCAGAACCATGCTTTCATGGGGAACGCTTTCAACATTGCACTTGGTACTTGTACCTAGTTGATATCATGCTCTTTTGTATATGGATGTCGTCGGTGTGAAATGAAAGGGGACCTTGTAAGTCCATGGAGTTATGTATATGTGTTAGAGAAACACCTGGGCCGCTAGTCTAATCCATGCTGACATGGTGGAAACCTGCAGCGTAACCATAATGAACTGTCTATGAAGCATTCCTCTTATATAAAAAAAGAGTTCTATATTAAGAAAAAAAGAGAAAAGAGAAAAAAAAGAAAGATACTATGAAAAGAGGAAAGAGAGAAAAAGCACAATATTCCCATGGTAAATAAGAATAATGCTGAGATGCTCGTTGTCTACTTGCCTTGTCATTTTGATATGGGGATTCTTCTGTATCATCAGGCAAGGGGTACGCTGTTGGCGGTTCTCTATGATACACATATACTTACAATGACAAGAACTTACCGGTGACTAAACTTGAGTAGCATGAGGAGCGGCCCTCATATACAAGGGACATGAGATTTCTGACTTATACTTCGTCAAGCATGTACACCATAGTTTGTTCACTTTAACCTTAATCACTTCAAGATGCTTATGATAGGGGCAATGAGAGCTCAAAGCTATAAGTAAAATAATTTTTGGAAGCTCTTTATGAGACTTGAATCCGTACTTCCTTTTACAAAGGCTTTTCTTCCACCATTACATTGAGTCTCCACCTTCTATCTTTATGCACCTACTTTGAGAGCATAGTGGCCATTCTTAGTTCTATGTGCATTGTCCCAAGACTAGTTGATTGATGCATAACTTGATATTGCTTGTTTTAAACTATTGTATCTAGTGACTCTTATGAAATTTGAAGCCTATGCATTTATATTTGCTTATGTGAAACAAACAAACGTCTTGCAAAGCATTGTTATTCATGAATCTTTTGTTTGTACCTTTTCATGTTGCATCATAGCTTCTTTGTCTTATTGCTAGAACTTTGTCTTTCATGCTATGATTGAAGTACTATGATCCCAGCTTTGAATGTTTTACAAATACTTTGATCAAGTCTTTGATGTTGCATGTCACCTCAAAAATTATTCTTTCTTTTTATCACTTACCTACTCGAGGACGAGCAGGAGTTAAGCTTGGGGATGTTGATACTTTGCAAATGTATCTATAATTTTTGATGTTCCATGCTTGGTTTTATCTACTTTCTTATGTTTTGTTCCAACTTTGGAGTACTTTTCATAGACTTTCTTGGACTAACCTATTAAAAAGATGCCACAGTGCTAGTTGCCTGTGTTCTGCTGTTTTTGATTCCACGAAAGTTAGAAAATGAATATTCTCATAATTGGACGGGAAAAAGCCAAAGTTCCTATTTTACCAGAAGACTCACGGAGCCAGAATACGAGACGGAGGAGGGCCAGGGCCTGGCCACACCATGTGGTGGCGTGGGCTAGCCCTGGCCGCGCCACCAGGTGGTGTGGGCCCCCTGGCCG
Source organism: Avena eriantha (assembly GCA_910589775.1). Taxonomy (NCBI): domain Eukaryota; kingdom Viridiplantae; phylum Streptophyta; class Magnoliopsida; order Poales; family Poaceae; genus Avena; species Avena eriantha. Next base: position 125,533,562 of record OU342741.1, on the reverse strand, counting down.
CCCACCGACCTTGCCTCTTCGCCTATAAGATGCCTCTCGAGACATAAACCCTATATAGTCAAGCCTACAGTCGTGAAAAGTTCCGCAGCGCCACCGCCACCGAAGGGGAGATTCGGGGGATAGAAAGTCTCTGTTCCGGCACCCTGCCGGGACGTGAAAGCGCCCCCAGAGCCATCTCCATCGATCTCCACCACCATCTCCATCACCGTTGCCGATTCATATGATGAGGAGGGAGTAGTTATGTGTTCATCTCTCTCTATGCATGATCATATTGTGATCATGATCTTGTAATCTATAGATCTACCTTGCTACTCAAGTGCTTTAATAGATCTCTGCTCTCCCCATGTGTGTGAAAGTGACAGCATGCACACCATGGTGGCACTTAGGCTAGAGATTACAAATACTTTTTATGAGTTATATTTGGAGTTGGATATCTTTATGAAATTGTAGTGTTTGTTGGACTCATCTAGTACGCAAGGTGACAGTGTGGGGTTTTCTAGATTGGAAAGGCTTACTTTGAGGTGTGCTGTTATAGCCCTACCATGGATTATAGTGTCCAACCGGAGAGTAGTTAAGAGTAGTATCATGAACAGAAGATATTTATATGAGAGTGTTCACTAGTGAAAGTATGATCCCTAGGCCTTGTTTCTAAGCATTGAAACACCGTATGCAATTAGATTTGTTACATGTTTGGTTGCTTTCATCTTTATTTCAGTTTTCCGTTAGTTTCTTCCACACCATCAAGTTATTTTCTATCACCATTACCACTTATAATTATCCATACCACTTGTATTTCACTATCTCTTCGCCGAACTAGTGCACCTATAGACCTGACAAGTGTATTGGGTGTGTTGGGGACACAAGAGACTTCTTATATCTTGATTGCAGGGTTGCTTGAGAGGGAATACCTTTGACCACTTCCTACCTGAGTTCAATAAACCTTGGTTGATCCACTTAGGGAAAACTTGCTGCTATTCTACAAACCTCTGCACTTGGAGGCCCAACAACTGTCTGCAAGAATAGAAGTGCGTAGACATCAACGGACAAGCCAACCAGGGAAGTTTGATCCATCATGTCTAAGTTTTTCACCAACTACCCACTCATCAACGTCAAACTAAGCTTCATGGTGAGCCATCCCTACATTTATAATTGCAAAAGGGAATTTAGACTATGTTTATAATTATATGAGTTAAAACAAGAACTCCACTAAAAACTCCTATCCCTAGAAGGGTTTTAGTGATTACATGGTCCCTATTCAACACACCGCCCCCGATCATCATGACCGGTGATATAGTTTCAAAGGTGGACGCCAAAATGTTGATCACATCATTCATGCGACTCGTGCTCGATCTTTTGACCATCTGTGTTCCGAGGCCATGTATACACATGCTAGGCTCACCAACTCAACCTTATTGTATCCGCTGTGTAACATGGCTTGCACCCACTGTATGCGAACGCAGATATGTCTAACACCTGATCATCATGGGTTGCCTCATAATGGAGAACTTTATTGGTGTTGCACACTATAACGGAGAACACTTTTCATTGGTATTTTGATTAGGGATCATCTTATTAGGCTACCATGGAGTATCTAATACTAGCACACAATAAGATGCACAAACAATAAACATTGAATGTAAGTGTGATGCGATATGGTCCTTCACGCTATGATCTTCATCCCGCACTTCTGGATTCCGTCGCCAGGGTACCGGTGCCACCAGCGTGGTAGTCCATCATATCCATGACCATCTACTACTACTTACACTACAAGAAAGTTGGCTTTTACAACAGACGATTTTCATGGTTGAAGGCTCGTTTTTCATGGCTAAAAAGTCTTCTACGATGGACACCCATCATGGTAATAGCCCCGTCATAAAAGAATCTACCATGGTTTTTTCCTGACCATGGCAGATCGCAACCTTCAGCCACGAAAACTTGTTCCGTCGTAGATCTATTCGCCAGCCACGTTGACTGCTGACTTCATGCAAACTGCCATGTGGCAGCCGCCGTTAGTGGCCAGTTACCGTCGTTAACGAGCATAGAAACTGTGGCAGAAGCCAGGCCTAGCCAAGGCCTGCTAAATACTAACTAGGTCGGCCCATTAGGGGAGCCCAATAAGTAGATGACCCGTTACTGTTTTGTCCTGCACTGTTTGAAATACGCCCAAAGTTGTAGCCAGCAGGGGCCTACAAACTTTCAGGCCCAATTCTGTTTCGGCCTAAAGAAGGCCCATGATGGTCCAACACTCTGCGGCCCATTAGCAGCATGCGCCAAGTCGCTCCCCTACATTTAAGGGCATCCCATCACTGTTTATTGCAGCCCATCGTGGGTCGCCTACTGACGGCCCTTGTCTGAGATGGCCCGTTACTATTTAGGCCTATTACTGTCCTAGCCTTTCAATGTTCCCTGCTTTAGCTCTTTAGGCCCACAAGCGGCCCTTTACTATTCTAGTATGGTAAATGTGTCGGCCTGTTACTGCCCTCGCTTGGAGATTTCTCGGGTCGTTACTATTCTGGCTTGTCACTATTTTGGGCTTTCACTATTGCACCCCTTTACTGCTGAGGCCGGCTACTGTTTTGGCCTATTACTGTTTTGGGATTTCACAGTTTCTTGCATGTTACTATGATGGGTTGTTTCTGTTACGGCCTACTACTATTACGGCCTGCTACTGTTAAGGCATGTTACTGTTATGGCTTGTTACTCTTACAGCCTGTTACCATTAGGGCCTGTTACTGTTACGGCCTATTACAATTACGTCCACTTACATCTTGTAGGTTGGCCCATTATGTTTACGACCTTTTCTGAAGCCCATGCCAATATCATAAAACGTTTATATAATCCAACCATTTTACTGTTCATCATCGGCCAAATACACGATGGGCCAATAAGAAAGCACGGTACTGTTTCCTAATAGACCTGCCTTACCGTAACGACTACCGCAATGTGTGGACGGCATCAACTAAATGCATACATGGCCTACGCGAGTTATCTAGATATTACATCAGCTGCAAACTTCTTAAAATTATTACATATTATCAAATGAAGGGAAAGAAAAATCGGCATTTCAGTTGACAATCAAGTTGATAGCAGAGTCCTCAATTTTCTTTCTCAATTGATCACATGCATCTTCCTTTGAGTGTGACAGCTACATTGTAGGAGACATGATCTTGCAGCCTCCTATTTGGTGGAGATAGCAATAATTGCACCCTGAAACTAAGTAATAACAAGTTAATACATCAAACAAGACAAACTACTCATTTGACTGATATGACCAAAGCTATGATCTAGAGTTTACAACTGGTCAATGGTTCAATTATTGACCAACATGTCAAACAAACAGGACAAAAAAGCGTGCATTGAACAAGTGTGCCTACCGTGAAAAGAGCAATCAAAAAATGTGTGTGTGTGTGGCTTAGAATTTCAGCAAAAATAAACTAGCCAGGTCATTTCAACAAATATATATGGAAGCAGTTCTATACACTAAAATGCAAGAGACATTGGGTGACTCGGAATTTGTGCTAAGACACAAAATGGCATGCAGTTACTGTCATAGCAAAGAACGAACCAGATAGAAATTATAACCGCATCATACGAGAACTTGTAGAGCAGGAATGCAAACCACGAATGAACTATATTGTAGAGGATAGTTATGTCGTGACTTAGGACGAACCATACCTAGAACCAGATGCAAGATATAATGGCGTCGCTCGTGAACCTGTAGAGCAGGACAAACAAGCATTAGACATGTGTGTCTAGAATGAAATGAGCAGTCAAACAAAGTGTTTCTTAGAATTTCAGCAAATATAAACAGCGAGGTCATTTCAGCACATATATATGGAAGAAGTGGCATCTCCTGGAATGTATAGTCGTTGGGTGACTCAGAATTTGTGGTGAGCTACACAATGGCATGTAGTTACTGTCATAGCTAAGAATCAACTAGATAGAAATTATAATGGCATCATAAGAGAACTTCTAGAGCAGGAATGCAAACCACGAGTGAACTACATAGTAGAGGAAAGTTATGTCGTTGTCAGGACGAACCAACACGAGATAAGGAATTAATGGCATCCCTTGTGAACCTGTAGAATAGGCTATACAAACCAACATGTTTATTGTTCCATTTTGAGCTATATCCAAGAAATAGGAAATATTTAGTGATGCAGCTCTTAAAGAAGCAGATGGCAACAACAAAATTATAATCGATTAGTATAAAGAGTTTAAAAGGCTACTATAGGATAGCAGAACGATGCCATGGAGGAAATAATAGCAGGAACTGGTCTCAGGATGAACCAGATAGATTCAACAACTATAGAGCAGGGAATCCATACAAATATTTCCGCTGATTTTAGATTTTGCAAGAATTATACGGTAGCAGGCAATTACTATTCTATAGAGTAGCTAAGACATGTGTATGACAAAATAACAGACATGTCCATGACTTGAAATTTGTAGAGCAGCGAATGCAAACCAACATGTCTAATGACCTTGTATGTACTAGCATGAAGAACAGGCATGCCCACTGACTTGTATGTACGAGCACGATGACAAAATTGCAGTTCACTGCAATAGGCTTGAACCTGCTATACTGCTAACAAAACAAAAACTGGTCTAGAGTGGTGGACATGGAACTCCCTGAACTAGATCACGTCCGGTGTACACCAGTGAAGCAGATTCGGTACGGTTGGGTATCTTTCGGCGGCCGGGAAGCAGAGCTTGGGCGTCCGATGATGCCATCGGCATGCTGAGCAACACCGCAGCTCTGGTGAAGTGGCAGATAGACCCGGTGAACCAGATCCGATGGGTGAGCATCAGTGAAGCGGCTCCACGACGGTGCACGAGACCACCGCTCAAGCGGCTCCGGCCGCCGTGGAATTGGTGGTCGTGGAGGTGAGGGTGTGGGAGAGAGGGGGCTGGGATTTTTGGAAGGACTAGCGGGAGAATTTGGGCGAATCCAAACTAAGGAGGTGAACAGAAACATAAATTACGATCGTGCCCCCAAGCTACCGACTTTAGCTTGCCCATAGGGCATCAGAACAATGGGTAGAATCAGATTTTTGAAGTCAAAAGTTTTTGAAACTGAGGGGCGGGAAATGCTTCAAGATCGGTGTGTGCTTTTTCCGCTTGATTGTGATATTGAATTTAGCGACTGTCCATCTAATAATAATATAAATATGGTATTACCCTAGTGGGATATTTTGCCTCAAAGTTTTTGAAACTGAGGGGCGGGAAATGCTTCAAAGTAAGTGTATGGTTTAGCCGCTCAATTGAGATTTTGAATTTGATAAGCGCCCATCTGATAATAATACAAAAATGGTACTTCCCCGGTGGGAGATTTTGCCTCAAAGTTTTTGAAACAGAGGGGCGAGAAATGCTTCAAAGTCGGTGTGCAGTTTTGCCGCTCTATTGATATTTTGAATTTGACTAGCGCCCATCTTCTGATAATAATACAAAAATGGTACTCCCCTGGTGGGAGATTGTGCCTCAAAGTTTTTGAAACGGAGGGGTTGGAAATGCTTCAAAGTGGGTGTGTAGTTTTACCGCTCGATTGAGATTTTAAATTTGGCTCGCGTCCATCTAATAATAATAATATAAAATGGTACTCCCTAGGTGGGAGATTTTGGCTCAAATATTTTGAAATGGTTAGGCGGGAAATGCTTCGAAGTCAGTGTATGTGATTTTGCTGCTTGATTGAGATTTTGAATTTTGCTAGCATCCATGTAATACTAGTAGTAGTAGTAGTACTAGTAGTAAAAAAAGGTGGTAGAACGTACAACTATATGGTCAGGAATTCATGGCCGAGTCACATCAACTGATCATCCACAACCACACTTGAGGTACTCCATGTGATCTGTATTACTAGGCCGGAGTAGTACTAGTTCGGAGAATTAAATTCACCTACTCGCTTTATAGCTAGTTATTGCATGCAGTAGTAATCCTAAAATCTAGCAAATGCACGTGGGCACCGTATCTAATTGAAAACATGCAAGCCAATGGATGCACTCCCGTTTTAATAACATGATCGGCCAGGAGCATTACATGACGTGGTGGTTCATATTTTACGGTCAACTAGAGGAGTAATTGAGCAAAACTAGGAGCATTAATTGGTACTCCGGCCTAGCAATTGAGCCTGTAAAATAATTAAGAGGTATATACACCTTTAGTCCCACATCTTGCACCATGAGAGCGTTTTCGTCCCACATATTGAAAAATGAGCAATACTAGTCCCACAACTTATATCTCGAGAGCATTTCAGTCCAATTTAATAGAATTTCAGTGAATTTGATTTAATTTGTCTGCAAATGACATTGATTTTTTTAAAGTGACCCCTCTATATTTTTCTATGTCATTTGTGTCCCTATACGGACTGATAAGTGAGCCACCTGTTAGTAGACGTACAAATAAAATAGTTAAATATCTAAGAGGAGAATGGATTCAAACTTAACACTTTTGTACAATGACACACACACCCACAAGCCACTATGCCGGTAGATGCCCACGGCTACTCATGTGAGACGAGGAGTACTTGAGAGGATGTAATTATGCCAGACGAGTAGTACTTGGGGGGAAGTAATTATTTATACAATAAAAAAGCACATACGAACGCAAAAAATGCTCATATCTATGTTGGCACGATCCATAATATCAATTGTATAGCTTTGTCGTTAACCTAGTATCTAGCTGCAGTGTCTAGAATAAACTTGAGTTTTTTCTTATTCACAAAAATGAAAAGGAATAAAGTTGAGTCGTTATTGTAGCCCAAGACACAAATTATTTTGAATTGAGAATTTGGATATTTTTTTGATTTTTTCACATCTTCGGAACACATATTTTCGAATATCCAAAATAAAGAACACATCAGCCAGAGCGCTCTTAAGTTAATCACTTATGTGTGCATATTGTAGTGGCAAGGTTGATTTCTTCAGTAGCGCAAGTAATCAGTTTGATACCCTACAATGCATTGGTAGTTTTTCTTATTTGTTTTCCTATTCAGATCCTCCTGTCAAGTCATACCAAGGTCACAACTAGCAGGCCAAAATACACAAGGGTCATTTTGCAAAAATTATGATGCCACATGTCACTTCCAGAATTAGTTACGACGAATTCAGACAAAATCACTGAAATTTGATTAAATTAGACTAAAATGTTCCTGGTTACAAGTTGTTGGGCTAGTGTTGCTCACTTTGCAAGATGTGGGACTAAAACGCTCCCGTGATGCAAGTTGTGGGACTAAAAACATATATACCTCAATAATTAATGACCGTGCTATTGAGAGAACATGAGATTTTTAGCTCCACGGAGCATACACCCCATCCGGCCACACGGTGAGCATCCAAGGGCACAACCAAAAAGCGAAATTGAAAAATGGAAAATGCCATGAAAAAAATGGAAAATGCCCTGCCTTTGCGTGTGCCCTGAGGGACCAGGGAGTGCATGTTTTCTTCTTATATTTTGCGATAATTAAATACAATGAGGTTATGATACTACTACTACTAGTATCATCCTACACCTACACACTCGTGTGCTCCCAGGAGTCGTACGCTGGTGTGCACAACTGTTGTACCGTAATTAGTGCGTGTGCGCATGCGTGTGCCCATGCTAGTTTGATGAAACACGCTTGCAGTTGTTGTGTGCATGCCGTCGTCTCGTTTCCACACGATTCACTTGGCTTTCCCAGGCCTTTGTTTAAATGTGTGTCTCTGGAACCGCTTCCTATGCCAGTCGGTGGGATCGAGACCACATGAACACCATCATCCATGGCCGGCAAGAAGCAGGAGGACTCGCCATGGGCTGGTCTCCCTGAGGGACTCGTCCATAAGATAGGTGAGATCTTCCTTCCGACCGACTACTTCGACTACTACGCCGCCTTTTGGGCAGTCTACAGCGCCTGGTGCGGCTTCACGGAGGAGCGGTTTATGCCAGCCAACTGGATTGTTCTAGAGCACGAGTTGTCAGAGGAGTATCAAGTAGAAGATGCCGCCATCACATTGCTAAACCTGATAACTGGCTGCCACCTTGAGAAGAAGATTAACTTGGTTATTCGCAGGTGCTTTCTTTATATTGATATGTATATATGCGATCCTTTTTTTGCATTCACATCCTATACTATATGTTTTTCAAGTTCTGTTTCTTTGTCCACTTGTTGCCCATGGCTTTGCTCCATGGTTTACCTTGATAGAATTTGTAACATCCCAATTTCAGCAACCCTGATTAGTTGTCCAGAATGCAAAAATCAGGGGGAACAAAAAAAATTCTTGTTCATTGGTGCAGTGTTTGCTTGTTGTTTGGATATGCTTATGCATATGAGTGTGTATCTGATGACATACTCCCTAGCTCAACCTTAGTTGACAAAAACTATTTAACAAAACTATCCTGGCTCATTTTACCTATTCTCAAATGTTCTGGCATTTCAAACATGAGCTAAGATGTTTCCGTAACCAAAACTATTTTAGTAGCTTCTATTGACCAAACTATGGAGAAACTATAATCTCCTTATGTTTCCAAGACAAAACCTTCAGCTACTCTTACCTCTAGGATTTCCAAAACCTTGTATAAAACTTTTGAATTATACTCTTGGTAGGGATACCAAGAATTCTTACCTTACTCAAAATCCAACCTTTCAAAGTTGCCCATACCTACCTCAAGCTAAGCTTGATGGTAACCCTAGTAGTAGGTCTGCTTAGTTTATAAGATGAGTTTCCTTGATCTGCTGCCTGATGAATTGCCTTGATCTGCTACATGATTTGTCTGCTTAGCAGATAGTATGAGCTATCCTAGGAGATCATCACTAGGATCAAGATGTTTCCAAATCACCACACCCTAAGCCCAAATCTGGATCTGATCTCTAGATACTAGGTGATCATCTAAAACCCTTAACCAGATCAATTCTGAAGATATCCCTTCTTGAGGTTTCCAAGTCAATGAAGACCAATATCAAGCATGGATACTTTCTACTCAATCTACACTTCAACATCATCCACTTGATGATGCTTTGGTACCTTGTAACCCATCTAAATCATCACCACCCACTTTCTAGTCAAAAACCTCAAGTCTGGAAATCTATTTCTAATATCACCTTTCTGGATGTCTCCCTTTCTCAACCCTTGTGCATTTTTGGTAATGCACTTGAACCTTCTTATTAACCATCCTAAGGACTACCAAGTACTACTATTGCCCTTGGTTTAATCATCCCCCTACCCACTTTTTCTTGATGGTTTTGCAGGCAAGAAAATAACTATTCCTGCAAATCTAGTCAACATGCCTACTTTGTCAGAAGCTCACCCCATCATCCAACCTTCTATGGACCAACTCTTTGAATGGTTGTGTTCTACTCATATAGGTCTATCAATATCTACTTCACTTGTTCTAAGTGGATCTTAGTGCTTCTTAAACCCACAAGGTTTTGAAGGCTAGTTGATAATCTGCTTTGGCAGGCTTACTTTATTCAAAGTTTGAAATCAATTCTTGGTGAACTCAAGCAAGATCAAGCTCAACCTCTATACCATGTTGATTTACATCACTTGAGCTCCAAGATCCAACAAGGTTTTGGTAGTATAAAATTATCAAATGAGCCTCTATAAACTTCTTCTGCACTTTTTGAATAAATGATCTAAAGTGGACAAATATTCATCCAATAAATCTCAATTAATTCATGGAGTTATATCTTGTACACACCCATCTACCAGCATATTTGCCTCATCTTGCATAGGTAAAATTTCTAGGCTTCCTTCATGACCATCTATTTGATCAAATTGGGAAAACTAAGGAATTAGTGAGCCAAACCAAGAATCAATCACCACCAAGGCTCACCACCACTCACCATAGCAACCAACATCTCCTTTGGTCATGATCACTGTAGCTAATCACTGTAGAGCTTGTCCTCTAGTGCTTGGACACTAGAGCTTAACCCCATGTGGGTGTCTTGCCTTGCAAACCTATTTACTCCCCTTGCAGCTGCTCCACACTTCTCCCTCTTCCCTCAGCACACCACCAGAAACCACTCTCCAATCCCACAACATCCTCCCCCTGGTTTCCACCTCACTCCATACCTCTCCATAGGCCATGTTCACCATGAACCTCCCCATTGCCTTTAAATGGACCAGAGGCCCTCCACCCCGCTCCTGCTCCCTCACTTCTCCCCTCCCACTCCACTTACCTCCCCAGAGCCCCCTCTCCTCATCCCTTGCTCTGTTCTTCTCGAGAGAAGGTGAAAGAGGTGACTCGGCCTTTTTCCCAAAGTCGAGCTAAGCTCACTCCCCTCTGCTCCTCTCCCGCTGCATGTTATGTTTTGAGAACCTCCTCAATGTACTGACTATATCCATGCCCTTTTTGTCCCCTGTAGCAACCATTAGAGGCCTCCCCGGCGAGCCTGAAGCTGGCGCCACTGTGACCCCTGCGTGAACTCGGTTCCGGCGTCGAACCAGGCGCCTTGCCGCCCCTCCCCTGAGTCGTCGTCATCGACCGCGTCGCCCCATGGCCTCCCCATTGCCCCTCCACCGCTCCGGTGATCTCCCCGTGTGACCTCCGCCGCCTCTAGGGTTTCCCCTCTGTTCTGCTGCCGCCGCTCTGTTTGGCGGAGGAAGACGAAGCCCGGCCGTCGATCTACACTTGATCGAATGGCCGGTGGTGCCCGATACCACTTTGCCGCCCGCGGAGGCCGACAGCTGGGCCCTGCACCGCGGGGTTTTGAAATCCCTCCTGCGCGTTGCCCGTGGGCCATGGACCGAATGCCCCCCCGGACGGCCCAGTAGCTCCCCATCCCAGCCCACTGAACCCCCTTCGTTTTATTCATTCTCCCAGATACAGGTATTTTAGCTCTGGTTTAAATCGTTTCAAAAATGAAAATGACCATATTTGCCCAGTTCTAATTTTGTACATGTTTCCTGACAAACCCTCTAACATGAAGTACTGAGGCTTTGACCAAAATAATCTTTATTACTTACTAGAAATTTATATCCCAAAATATGTTCTTCTCAATCAATATACCCCTTAGGGGGATTCACATCTCCAAATGGAGTAAGCCCAAGTTTCCATGAAAGGTATTTGACTCACTTATTTGTGAGTATTTATATCAGGTCATGTTATGCTACATTCAGCCTGTAGCAAAAATAACAAAAATAGCCCCTGTTTGACTTTAAGATTTTCTCTGGGCCAAATTAAAATAGGTACTGACCCAAATCCAACTCTCCTAGTTCCTAAAACATAAGACCTACCAAAACCTAGGAGCTCAATATTTTCTGTGCTCTCTTTGTTGTTTGGTGAAATAAACAATTATGTGCATGGTTAATTCACCAATAATTCGACCACAGTAGCTCTGCAACTCCAAAAAGGTTGATTCCGATTTCTTCAGAAAGGTATTCTAAATACCCACCATATGTCCTTGGCATCAAATCAAACTCTTTGGTAGATTTAAACTGGTGAAAAACACAAATTGTCCACATAACTGCCTTTGGGAATTTCCTGAGGGCATTCTGTTAATTACCTTGACTTGATTACAACCCTCAGTCAACAAGTACATCAAGCCCTACCTAATCATCCAAGTAAATAATTTTTGGAGCTCCAGAACTTTTCTGGTGAATTATTTCGTAAAACTAGAGCCTTTATCACTAGAAAATTCATAGGAAATTAAAGAAAAGTGATCAATTAGTGAAACCACTTTTCATGGTTTCATTTTATCAACTCCTATATGTTGGTATCATCTTCAAACAATGGTATCATATAGAATATGTCCTTGGTCCAAAACCCCTCTTAGGTAGTTCCTCGGCTATGCATCCTTAGGGGATTCTCTTCCATATTTTCAAGACAAGGCCAATCTTATTAAATCCATTCCTCCTAAGACCCAATGATTTGTGAACTTGTATTGTTCATTGTTTTCTGTATGTATTGGTGCGTGTATGACTTGTGTTGATTGTGGATTGGTTTGCTTGCATGTGCTATGGGGACGACGATAGTTGTGATGAAATCGGAGGGCAGAAGAAGTGATATTTATTACTGGTATTCTGGGTTATATAAACAAGAAGTCCAGGGACAATTATGCCATATTGCTGATCTCAGGCAAGCCACCTTCTTTCTCATAAGCCTTGTCCTACTGCTTTACTTATGCATGTTTTACTTACTGTTTATCAAAACTACATTGTTTACTATATGTTGATGTACATATGGTAGTGGTTTGGCTCCTCCAAACTATTACACTTTTGTACTATTAAGTACAACCCCCTTATGACACCTACTTGTCCCTAGTAGAATAGATGGTGTATTACACCATACCCTTTGGAGACCCCGTTTTAGCCGAAGCAAAAACTAGAGGATGGGAAGACCCTGGAAATAGGTTTTATCAAAGGTTTTATCATAAAACCTTGGTGAGGTTGCACCTCCCAAGAGATGTTGAGAAAGAAAAACGTTTCGTTTCACAAAATGCTGAAGGAAAGATGGAGGAAAAAGGTTTATGAAATTGCACCCGGTTCTTTGCAGTTTTGCTAGAACAATTAACCCGTGCAACCACATTACTCTGGAATGGGACATGGCTGGATTTGATGGTTGTCTTTTCTGGTATAAGCATCCTCGTAACTACTTCAGGGGATTGCGATCTCTGGAGGGTCGTCCTTCTCCGATAAAGGTCCATGTGGGGCATCGACCTGGAGAAGGAACAAAGGGTCCGCTGGGCTCCACGCGTTTGTATTAGCCCCTCATTGAAAGCGCCCAGTATGCACAGTGTAAAATGCGCTCCGGTTGGTCCTCGGTACCCGACGTCCCGGTTTTGAGGGGAGTAACACTCATAGGGTAGGCACTTATATTGGAGTGGGCATCCAGAGAGTCTTGATCGGTTACTCGACCCACGATCGGTGAAGATCAGGGTAGTGTACCCGGATGGTGTGGGTAAAGTGTACAACCTCTGTAGAGTGTAAATCTATTCGAATAGCCGTGTCCGCGGTAATGGACAGTTGGGAAGGTTGATGTACATCAGTGCTAGTTTTCATTTCAAAAAGTATTTCTGAAAAGCAATGGCTTTGAAATGTTTTGACCATGGGATGGTCGGAAAGGATACCTGTTTTGACCATGGGATGGTCAGAAAGGAATGAAAGGAGTTTGGTCATGGGATGGCCGAAGGGAAGGAGCAAATGGGTGACCCAATCCTAGTGTTTTCCAAAACTTTTCAAAATAGTTTCCAAAATGGTTTACAAAAGTTGTCAACAAAGATATGTAGATGCTATATCTACAAGAGAAACTAATTGAGAAAAGAACCCCTCTTGGAGCCCTCCTACTACTACAGCCATAATGCATATCCTCTTGTTATTACTGTTATCTAAAGGTGGTTTGCGAGTACATTCAAAGTACTCACCAGCATTGTCCTTGGCTATTAACTTGGTTAGATATTGAGAAGAAGGTGAGGTGGACGACTATGTGAGCTAGGATGTTCTCCCAGTCAGTTGCCTGTAGGGTATGGCATGGCTCGAGCTCTACGCTTAATGAAGTTCCCCTGTTGTCGATCGATGTAGCCATAATGGCAAATGAGGTATATCATGTATTCGTTATGTATTGGATGTCTACTTTGATACTTGTCGGTTGTGTGCCACAACTAACTGATCATGGGATCGTGGTTGTATGCATAATAGGGATTCTTAGAAGATTAATCCGGGGGCCCCACAAACTTGGTATCAGAGCCATCCTGATTGTAGGAGAACCTTAGTTAGCATGGTCGCTAGACAGGAACCTTATTTTCAAACCCTGGCTTTTGAAAACTAGTTTCTCAATGAGTTTCAAAAAGTTATACTTCTTCTCTTACTCTAGGTAAATGCTTTTGAAAATGGTTCCCTCTAACTTTCGTCCAAACTTCAAACCTACGGGTTTTAATAACTAGGATCTAGAACCCAGTGAAGACAATGAGAACAAGACGAAGACAAGCAACTACCAGCAAACACAAGGAGACTACAATATCGCTCTACCAGCAGAATCCTCACAATCAGAAGACATCGGGTGTTGCACTATCAAGAAGCGTCCAATATACGACAAAGGCTTCATCTGCAAGATAGTAACTCCGACCAGAAGAAAGATGATATCTAGGGTCAATAGTCCTAAGAATAGGATTCCCCTACCTCGCGAGTAGTTAACTCCTTGGTCCCTATCGTCGACCGTGTTTGCTTGCCTAAGTGCATCTTGTGTTGCTTGATGTGTGTTGTTTGCCGAGGACATTGCGAGCCCCTCGCTCTATTCACCTTATTTGTATGATCTGGTTTTCCTTAACCTTCTTAAAAATGTGACTCGAGGAGCGATAACCCCACCGAGTAACTCCGGAAACCCCTGTGTTAGCTGTCGGTAATGGGACTCAGACTAACCTCGAGAGTATATGGGAGGAAAAGCATTGCAAGAACCAGGAGTTTGACATCGTCAAGTCAGAATCAACTCAAAGACTTCACCTCTGCAGGATGGCATACCCCGTCCAACTCACCTCTCAAGACTCATCGATCACATAGCACTCCATTATTATCAGTCTACTATAGTAAGAAATCCCGATGAAGCCGAAAGCCAATCACCAAAGGATCCTCAATATTCACAAGAAACCCCCCGATAAGTCAACCAAGACAAGCAGTGAAAACCTGACTCCGCTAACCCTTGGTATATTAGGACTTCCCTCAACCCCAAGAGACTAACTAGTAATAGATCCCTCTGCCCAACCAACGGGAAGTTCCTCACCAGAAGGCCAGAATACTTAAGTTCCCTGAAGACAAGGACGCATAAAGACACCGAGTATACTCCACTATCGACCAAAAGCATCACAAAGAATTCAAGTGAAGACGTCTCTCCGAATTTAGCTTCCCTACCTCCACTGAAGACTATCAAGACGTGTCGTAAACCGCTAACCTTCTCCTACCTAACTACTTAAAGCTTCATGAGGTAACCATCGCAGCAAGGTAGTCGCAATAAGGTGTCACCCAAAGACCCCAACTCAAGTGTCACACCTCTGCTCCAAGACGAAGGATCTACCCCAGCCTCGATGACCTCATGTAAATCTCTAAGGTGGAAAGCCTGCGTCTCCCCACTCAATCTTCAGAAGACTATCTACCCGAGGGTACTTCAGAAGAACCGCCAGATTTGACGCCTTCTCACCAAAGAACAACCCATGAGATATCGGAAGCGAAACTAACTAAAGATTCTATGAAACCCCTTCGCTACTTCAGCTAAAGACCACCCTAAGGGGCCGCAGATTCACTAACCCAGGTAGTTCTAAACAGTTTGGATGACCCTCTAATTCAACTACTTTGATAGGCTTAGTATGAATAAAAGTAGTATGTAAGCCTCATAACCCCTAGTTTGCGGATATCATCAGAAGGTTTCAACTCCCGGCAGAAGATTGCGATATCCACCTATCATCATCTAACGACTCCAAGAAGGAAGGACTGCGTTAACTCCGAGCCACCCTAGTTTAACCATAAGGGGGAAAGACTGCATCTTTCCCACAAAATAAAATAACCCTCTGCCAGAAGCAACCCAGCAGATAGACCCAAAGACGTAAACTAGAATACAATATTCCCTTAAGAGAGACGCCGTAAATCCTTACAGGAGGAAGATCACTCCTCACAATCCTGGTTGAAGCATGCTCAACACTCGTGCAGCCAAGACAATTGAAGTTCAACCTCATCGTCATAGTGACCCTGTTCAAAGACAAAGCCAATAAGTTAGTACGCGAGAAACCCAGGGAGCTAACCTTGACTCAAAATCCCATAACCCTACTCTCCTGAATCTCATGACGAGATTCTTTTAAGGGGGATAGGTCTGTAACATCCCAATTTCAGCAACACTAATTAGTTGTCTAGAATGCAAAAATTAGGGGGAACAAAAACTTTTTCTTGTTCATTGGTGTAGTGTTTGCTTGTTGTTTGGATATGCTTATGCATATGAGTGTGTATCTGATGATATAATCCCTAGCTCAACCTTAGTTGACAAAAACTATTTAACAAAACTATCCTGGCTCATTTTACCAATTCTCAAAAGTTTTGGCATTTCAAACATGAGCTAAGATACTTCTATAACCAAAACTATT
Organism: Avena eriantha; assembly: GCA_910589775.1. Lineage (NCBI taxonomy): Eukaryota > Viridiplantae > Streptophyta > Magnoliopsida > Poales > Poaceae > Avena > Avena eriantha. Next base: position 125,517,526 of record OU342741.1, on the reverse strand, counting down.
TTTGTAGCTTCTATTGACCAAACTATGGAGAAACTATAATCTCCTTATGTTTTGAAGACAAAACCTTCAGCTACTCTTACCTTTAGGATTTCCAAAACCTTGTATAAAACGTTTGAATTCTACTCTTGGTAGGGATACCAAGAATTCTTACCTTACTAAAACTCCAACCTTTCAAAGTTTCCCATACCTACCTCAAGCTAAGCTTGATGGTAACTCTAGTAGTAGGTCTGCTTAGTTTATAAGATGAGTTGCCTTCATCTATTGCCTAATGAATTGCCTTGATCTGCTGCTTGATTTGTCTGGTTAGGAGATAGTATGAGCTATTCTAGGAGCTCATCACTAGGATCAAGATGTTTCCAAATAACCACACCCTAAGCCCAAATCTGGATCTAATCTCTAGATAATAGGTGATCATTTAAAACCCTTAACCAGATCAATTATGAAGATATGCCTTCTAGAAGTTTCCAAGTCAATGAAGACCAATATCAAGCATGGATCCTTTCTACTCAATCTACACTTCAACATCATCAACTTGGTGATGCTTTGGTACCTTGTAACCCATCAAAATTATCACCACCCACTTTCTAGGCAAAAACCTCAAATCTGCTAAATTTGGCTAAGTCTGGAAATCTATTTCTAACATCACCTTTCTGGATGTCTCCCTTTCTCATCCCTTGTGAATTTTTGGTAATGCACTTGAACCTTCTTGTTAACCATCCTAAGGACTACCAAGTACCACTCTTGCCCTTGGTTAAATCAGCCTCCTACCCACTTGTTGTTGATGGTTTTGCAGGCAAGAAAATAACTATTCCTGCAAATCTAGTCAACATGCCTAGTTTGACAGAAGCTCACCCATCATCCAACCTTCTATGGACCAACTATTTGCATGGTTGTGTTCTAATCATATAGGTTATTGGTGAAGGTTTTGAAGGCTAGTTGATAATCTGCTTTGGCAGGCTTACTTTATTCAAAGTTTGAAATCAATTCTTGGTGAACTCAAGCAAGATCAAGCTCAAACCTCTATACCATGTTGTTTTGACCAAAATAATCTTTATTACTTACTGGAAAACCCTCTAACATGCAGTACTGAGGCTTTGACCAAAATAATCTTTATTACTTACTGGAAATTTATCTCCCAAAATATGTTCTTCTTAATCAATATACCCCTTAGGGGGATTCTCATCTCCAAAGGAGTAATCCCAAGTTTCCCTAAAAGGTAGTTGACTCACTTATTTGTGAGTATTTATCTCAGCTCATGTTAAGCTACATTCTGCATATAGCAAAAATAACAAAAATAACCCTGTTTGACTTTAAGATTTTCTCTAGGCCAAATTAAAATAGGTACTGACCCAAATCCAGCTCTCCTAGTTCCTAAAACATAAGACCTACCAAAACCTAGGAGATCAATATTTTATGTGCTCTCTTTGTTGTTTGGTGAAATAAACAATTATGTGCATCGTTAATTCACCAATAATTTGACCCTAGTAGCTCTACAACTCCAAAAAGGTTGATTCCAATTTATTCAGAAAGATATTCTAAATACCCACCATGTGTCCATGGAATCAAATCAAAAGCTTCTATAGATTTAATCTGGTGAAAAAGACAAGTTGTCTACAGAATTTCTTTGGGAAATTCCTGAGGGCATTGTGGTAAATACCTTGACTTGATTCCAACCCTCAGTGAACAAGTATAGCAATCCCTACCTAATGATCCAAGGAAATAATTTTTGGAGCTCCAGAAATTTTCTGGTGAATTATTTCCTAAAACTAGAGCCTTTATCACTAAAAAATTCATAGGAAATTAAAGAAAAGTGATCAATTAGTGAAACCACTTTTGTTGGTTTCATGTTATCAACTCCTATACTTGGTCCAAAACCCCTCTTAGGTAGTTCCTTGGTTATGCATCCTCAGGGGATTCTCTTCCATATTTTCAAGACAAGGCCAATCTTATTAAATCCATTCCTCCTAAGACCCAATGATTTGTGAACTTGTATTGTTCATTGGTTGCTGTATGTATTGGTCCAAAACCCCTCTTAGGTAGTTCCTTGGACGACGATAGTAGCGATGAAATCGGAGGGCAGAAGAAGTGGTATTTATTATTGGTATTCTGGGTTATCTAAAGAAGAAGTCCAGGGACAATTATGCCATATTGCTGATATCAGGCAAGCCACCTTCTTTCTCATAAGCCTTGTCCTCCTTCTTTACTTATGCATGTTTTACTTACTGTTTATCAAAACTGCCTTGTTTACTATATGTTGATGTACATATGGTAGTGGTTTGGCTCCTCCGAACTATTACACTTTTGTACTATTAAGTACAACCCCCTTATGACACCTACTTGTCCCTAGTAGAATAGATGGTGTATTACACCATACCCTTTGGAGACCCCATTTTAGCCGAAGCAAAAACTAGAGGATGGGAAGACCCTGGAAAAAGGTTTTATCACAAAACCTTGGTGAGGTGGGACATCCCAAGAGATGTTGAGAAAGAAAAAGGTTTCGTTTTACAAAATGCTGAAGGAAAGATGGAGGAAAAAGGTTTATGAAAACGCACCCGGTTCTTTGCAGTTTTGCTAGAACAATTAACCCGTGTAACCACATTACTCTGGAATGGGACATGGCTGGATTTGATGGTTGTCTTTTCTGGTATAAGCTGCCTCGTAACTACTACAGGGGATTGCGATCCCTAGAGGGTTGGCCTTCTCCGATAAAGGTCCATGTGGGACATCGACCTGGAGAAGGAACGAAGGGTCTGCTGGGCTCCACGCGTTAGTATTAGCCCCTCATTGAAAGCGCCCAATATGCACAGTGTAAAATGCGCTCCAGTTGGTCCTCGGTACCCGACGTCCCGGTTTTGAGGTGAGTAACACGGAGTCACCTCAAGGTAGGCAAAATCACGGAGTAACCCGGACCAGGGGATGTCCACCTAACTAGGTCTCAGCGGACCTATATTATATGTCGGCAGGATATATCTAACTTGTATGCAGGTACAGGTGTGGCCGGATTAACCAGGCATGATCCGACTTATATCTGGCTTGCAAGAGAAGGAAGGTATCTCGCTGGTCAAAAGGTGGCCACTTTATGCAGAGCGTGAGCGAAGCGGACAAAGGCCAGGACCACCGAGGCGTGACCGACAAGGGTGACGATGCCTATGGTGGATGACGTAGGCGCCGCAGAGGCTCACGTAGCCTTTGCATGGCTTACGTTGGGGAAAGTGACCCGGTCAGTTTGCTATTTTGGGAAGAGGCATATTCCCTGGAATATGCCTCCACGTATGCCCTAATTGGAGACCTAGCTACCCCTATATAAGGAGGGCTAGGGCCTCTGTAGAAGGGGTTGATCTCGGTTGGGTTGGTTTTTACTTGTTGAGGACTAGTTTTCCGGAGAGCTAGCTAGTGGTGAGAGTAAGAGAGTTTCTTCTTCCTCCTCTCCCCAAGACAGCTCAAGGAGCACTTGTAACCTTGGAATCTCATTGAATACAAAGCTTCTGTGTGGAATCACCACACTATCCCTCCCTGGATTTTCTCTAGTGCATCTTGTCCCCACCTTTAGCCTATCCATGGCATCTGCTGTGACACCACCACGACAGTTGGGCCCACCGTGGGGCTAGCGGCGCTAGCAGGAGTGAAGATCTGGACGGGAAACTTCATCGGCACCGGCGAACGCATCGTCTCCGGGCTTGTTAAGTGCTTTGGAGCGCTGGAATTCGTCAGCGACAACGTTGGCTGCTTCGGCAAGCATCCTCTTCCATGCAACGGCCTCTTCGTCAAGCTTGGCGCGCACAAGATCTACGTTGCTGTCGATGAGTCATGCGTTCACCCGCGACACATTGTCGAAGGAGGCGAGCCACCCCTTAGTGCGGCTCGCGGGGCGCGTATCACTCGCTCCCCTGACCACGCTGAGGTGATGATGACCGCACCTGGCGCTGGCGCAAGCAAGGATCCAACACCAGATCCGGAGGTAACACCTAAGGCACCGAGGAAAAGTAGAGGTCCTCCGCTAGAGAGGCCAGAGAATGTGCTACAGCAGGCGATGGATAGCATGGCAAACCTAGTAGCAGCAGTAGTAGATCCGGCTCAGGCACAGGCCGAGCTAGAGGAGACTAGGCAAACAACATTAGAGGGTGCGAAAAAGATAGCCGCAGCTCAGCAGTCGTTGAACAAAGAAACCTCATGAGTGAGTACGCGAAAGCAAATAAGGTTGACGCTATAAAAGTGAAGGGGAGAAACCTCATGAGTGAAATGAACAAAGAAGGTGATACTAGGATTGAGGAATCAGCGAACTGTTTGTCCGTGGGGCTGCCGAAGTATAGTACCTAGGCAAAGAACCTCAGAGCAGCAGATGCGGCTTCGTCCGAGTTAGAGGGTCTGACGGGTGAAGCCCGTCAGAGACACTAAGATAGGGTTAATAAGCTCGTTCGCATCGCGAACATGAAAAATGAGGAGTTACTCAGGGCTAATCCGGAGAGAGTTGGGGCCTCCAAAATCGTTCATTCAGCGGTGGGTAACCCGGAGAGATCCGCTGGAGCTGCATCGTCTCCTCATGGTGGTCCTAGGAGAGAAGAGGTAGTAACTTGGGCCAGGAGGAACAAACAAATAGTCCCATATGACCCGACAAGGGAAGGGAAAGGAAAAGAAGTGCAGAGAAATGAGGATCAACAAAGTGTGAGCCGAGGCGAAGCTGGCCGAGGTAACCGCGACCAAGGCAATGCCGGTCAAAGGAATGTTGTAAACGGCAATGCCGGATAGCGTAATTCGGCAGGTGCAGGGCAACCGCAGCAGCGGAATATACCACGGCAAGAGCACAGTGCCAGCCAAGGTATGCAACTGAGACCAGCTCCACAAGAGCAAGATAGGTACAATGATGGTGATTCGGAAATGGTGAACGCAGGGTATCCCAGGCCGGACTATCATGTGATAGGATCAAGATTGGGAAGTAGGAATTTGATGCCTGGCGATGCCAGATTAAAACTTGATCGGCTGTATAGGTCGGAGCAGATTAAGTGTCAAGGTCCTCTGGGTCCAGCGTGTTTTGGGCCCCGGATCATGAAGGAACCTCTGGTACCTAACTTCCAGTTACCTAGAGGCACTAAGACGTATGACGGCAGCACAAAGCCAGAGGATTGGTTGATTAACTACGCAACAGCTGTAAAAATTGCTACAGGCAACTTGAGATGGGCAGTGAGATATGTACCCTAGATGCTGGAGGGGCCTGCAAGGGTATGGCTAAACAATTTGCCGCCCGGAAGTATTAACTATTGGATTGATTTTGAGGAAATGTTTGTTAGTAATTTCTCAAGCACGTATTAGAGGCCCAACAGGCCACAGACCCTAGCAATGTGCAAGCAGAGACCGAATGAGACAGACCGGGAGTTCTTAACCTGTTGGTGCATAGTGCGAAACTCATGTGAGCGCGTAATTGAGTGACAGGCCATAGCTTGGTTTGCGCAAGGATGCAGATATGCAAGCATGCTATGGCAAAGGTTGCAAAGAGATATGCCAACCACACTGGCAGAGACGATCCGGATTGCTGATTCGTACGCGTTGGGTGATCCAACTCAGCCCAGGCTCATGTTAAACGAGTCAAGCGAGGAGGGCTATCAGCGAGATGGGGCCGGATCATCCTAGAGGAATGATTACCGAGGTAAAATAAGAGATGATAGACCGTATTACCGGTACAGTTCGCAACAAGTTGTGGCAATGAATCAAGATCAGCCCGGAGCAGGAAGCAACCAACGTCAGAAAACTGGAGGGCAACAATGGACTCCAAGGAATGATGGCAAGAAAACTTGGACGCTAGAGCAGAAGAAACAGTGGCAGGTAAAGAAGGACCGTCTGAGGTATACTTATGAGGCAATGCTGGATCAGCCGTGTAAATTTCACAAGCCAAATCCGAGTAACCCAACGGGTCACATAACCGGGCAGTGTGAATGGATGCGAAAGATAGAACAGGGTGGTCCGGGGAATGCTTAGGCACCTCGAAATGATCAACCTCGGCAGGAGTTACCCCGGCAACAATTGCTCTCCGGAGCGAACACGCAACAGTTAATGTTGCCTCCCTCCACCGAGGTATGACAACCATGAGAGAAGGGATGCAGTGCATCAATTGGAAGAACAACATCAACCAGATCAAAGGTACCCCGGAAATGAGGGGAGAAATGAGTACAGAGAGCATCATCAAAGTTACTGTGTGTTCACGACAGAGGAGACCGACAGAAAGAGCTTGCAGCGCAGACACATGGAAGTTAATGCCGTAATGCCAGCGGTGACGAGGTATATGCCTTGGTCGGACCAGGAAATTACCTGGAGCATCAAATATCATCCCAAGCTTATGCCAAGTCCTGGTTCGTATGTGCTAGTATTGGACCCAACATTCACTGGGCCAAACATTAATGTGAGATTCTCAAAGGTGTTCATTGAAAATGGCAGCAGCATAAATATCATGTACTCGGACACGATGAGCAAGTTGGGTATCTCAGAGAATATGCTCCAAGCTACAAGGACAAAATTCCATGGCATTGTACCAGGCATTTCCTGTGAACCCATCGGCAAGGTCCGGGTTGACGTGTTGTTCGGCACGAGAGATAACTACCGGACTGATAATTTGGAATTCGAGGTTGTCAATTTGGAGAGCGCATATCATGCGTTGCTCTGCAGGCCAGCTCTGAACAAGTTCATGGCGAGTACTCACATCAGTTACTTGAAGATGAAGCTGCCCGGGCCAAATGGTGTGATTACCATAACTGGTGATTTCCGACGTTCCATTGAGTGTGCGTTAGCCGGGTCTAACCTGGCCAAGTCACTCTTGATTGCGCAAGAGAAGAGAAAGATCCAAGAGGTGGCGGCATTGGCTCAGTCCGCGCATCAGTATATGTCGGCGCTGAGTAACCCACATGGTAGTGTATCCTTTCAAGCGACGAAGGATACCAAGAAAGTACCTGCTGACGATATGTTCCCAGAGCGCACCGTAACAGTTGGTGCCGGGTTAAACAAAAAATAGGAAAGCGAGCTCGCCAACTTCCTCCATGAGAATCGGGATATTTTTGCTTGGTCCACACAGGACTTGCAAGGTGTTACGAGGGAGTTGGCTGAGGACTCTTCGAATGTGAGACCCGGAGCAAAGCCGGTGAAGCAACCTCTTCGCCGCTTCGCCGAAGATAGCAGAAAGGTCATAGGAGATGAGATAGCTCAGCTGCTAGCAGCTGGATTTGTCATGGAAGTGCTTTACCTGGATTGCCTGTCTAATCCGGTGCTGGTGGAGAAGAAGAAGGACGATCCGAACGTGGCAGTGGTTTGGCGTATGTGTATCGATTACACGAACCTGAATAAGGCATGTCCGAAAGATCCATTCCCACTGCCAAGGATAGACCAGGTCATAGATTCCACTGCTGGATGTGAACTGTTGTCATTCATTGATGCATACTCTGGTTTCCACCAGATACCTCCGAACCCAAGTGATCAAATAAAGACTGCGTTTATCACCCCGTATGGGGCTTATTGCTATCACACCATGCCTTTTGGTTTACGTAATGCAGGGGCAACGTACCAAAGATGTATGCAGAAATGTTTATATGAACAAATTGGTAAAAATGTGCAGGTATATGTGGATGATGTAGTTATCAAGACCAATGACACCAAAATGCTCCTTGACGATATCAGGCAGACGTTCGCGAACCTAAGGAGGTTCCGAATGAAGCTTAATCCGGAGAAATGTACCTTCGGTGTCTCGGTTGGAAAATTACTCGGATTTCTTGTCTCCAGCCGAGGTATCGATGTTAATCCAACTAAAATCCGGGCCATAGAGCGAATGGAACTGTCGAAGTGCCTTAACGATGTCCAGAAGTTCACTGGTTGCCTAGCATCCTTAAGTCGGTTTGTATGTCGGTTGGGAGAAAAGGCACTGCCTCTCTATCAACTCATGAAAAAGTCGGACAAGTTCATTTGGACGCCGCAGGCTAATGAAGCCTTTATCCAATTAAAGAAAATATTAGCTACTACACCAGTGTTAGCCTCTCCACTATCAAAGGAGCCAATGTTGCTCTATATAGCCGCAACCAACCGAGTTGTAAGTGCAGTAATTGTGGTAGAGCGCGACGAAGAGGGTAAGTCAGTGCAAAGGCCAGTATATTATCTGAGCGACGTATTATCAGCCTCGAAACAAAACTATCCCCATTATCAGAAGGTGGCATATGGTGTGTATATGGGGGCTAAGAAGTTGAAGCACTATTTTGAAGAGCACCCAATTAAGGTAATATGTGAAGCCCCCATATCCCAGATAATGAGCAACAAGGATGCAAGCGACAGGATTGCGAAATGGGCAATTGAGCTAGCCCCTTATGCGTTGCAATATGACAGAATAGAAGCAATCAAGTCTCATGTTGTGGCTGACTTTTTTGTGGATTGGGCCGAGGTGCAATATGAGCCACCATTGCCAAATCCGAACTACTGGAGAATGCACTTTGACGGGTCAAAAACAAAAACCGAGTTAGGCGCCGGAGTTGTGCTTACCTCACCCAAGAAGGACCAGCTGAAATACGTGCTCTAGATCTACTTCACTTCATCAAACAACGTTGCGGAATATGAGGCACTTGTGCATGGGCTCAAAGTGGCAAAAGAAATTGGGATACATAGGATCGAATGCTTCGGTGACTCGGATCTTGTTGTCCATCAAGTCTTCGGACAATGGGATGCTTTGGATGCAAATATGGCACTGTACAGATTTCATGTGCAGAAGATATCAGGGTACTTTGAGGGATGCGAATTTCATCATATACCTCGGGTGAAAAATGAAGCTTCCGACGTATTGTCGAAGCTCGGATCAACCCGACAAGCAATCCCGCCAGGTGTAGCGCTAGAGCACCTCAGAAAACCCTCTATCAGGCCATCCCTGAATCCGACTCAATTTATATCTCGGCAAATCCGGAATCGAAGGCGGTGCCCATGGACACTGACGTGGGAAGTGGTTCACGAGACCCGGGGACTGTCTCGGCAAACCCAGGGACTGCTTCGCAGGACCCGGGGACTGCGAAGCATGATCCGATTGAGTTTATGCCGGTGGATCAGATGGAAATTGATGAGGATGTGTTCCCAGTGCGAGCTATACCAGCTTGGGCACTGCCCATATTTCAATTCCTGAAAGATGGAACCTTGCCGGCAGAGGAGGTGCTTTCCAGGCAAACTCAGAGGAGAGCAAAAGCATACACGATCATCAATTCCGAGCTATACAGAAGGAGTGTGACAAACATTCTCCAGCGATGTGTTGACCTGGAAGAAGGGCTAGACATCCTCCGAGATATACATTAGGTGAATGTGGGCATCATGCCTCGTCCAGAGCCTTGGTAGCAAAAGCATTCCGTCATGGGTTTTACTAGCCAAGTGCCTTAGAACAAGCAGAAGATCTGGTAAGAAAGTGCAATGGCTGTCAAAGGTATGCTACAAAGACACATATGCCAATGTCAGAGCTCAAGACCATACCAATTACTTGGCCATTTGCCGTATGGTGTTTGGATATGGTCGGCCCCTTCAAACCAGCAAGAGGGAACATGACACACATCTTGGTCATGGTTGACAAGTTTACAAAATGGATTGAGGTGAAGCCAATAAGAAAATGTGATGGAGCTACCGCCGTGACATTCCTCAAAGTTATCATCTTGAGATACGGTTATCCTCACAGTATCATAACAGACAATGGCGCAAATTTTGCTCAAGGAGCATTTGCGCGATTCTGCCAAGATAATAAGATTCGGCTGGACGTGGCCTCGGTAGCTCACCCCGCATCGAACGGACAAGTGGAAAGATCCAACAGATTGGTATTATCCGGGATAAAACCCCGGCTCATTGAGCCGCTGCAAATATCAGCGGGGTGCTAGATAAAAGAACTACCAGCGGTACTGTGGAGTTTAAGAACAACTCCGAATCGATCAACGGGCTATACGCCATTCTTTCTGGTATATGGGGTAGAAGCTGTATTACCAGCCGACATAGAGCATGACTTGCCTAGGGTCACCCAATACACAGAAGCTAAAGTGCAAGAAGCCCGGCAAAATGATGTTGATCTGCTGGAAGAAGCGAGAGAATTGGCATTGTCCTGATCCGCCATATATCAGCAAAATCTCCGACGCTATCATAGCCAGAAAGTAAACCCCCGAATTTTCCGGGAAGGTGATCTGGTACTCCGGTTGGTACAACATACTGCTGGCATGCATGAGTTATCCCCCCATGGGAAGGGCCATTCATTGTGAGCAAAGCATTGCACAATGACTCATATTATCTTATTGATGAAAAACCGCACGAGAAGAACAAGGCGGACAGGTCCGGAAAGGAGTCTAAGCGTCCATTGAATGTAGCCCTACTTCGTCCTTTCTACACTGAGCAAAGAAGTGTATGCATCCGAGTCTCTCATATGTCGGTATGTATGCCGGTAATGAGCTTACCAATGAAATGTTGGCACCTCGAGCAGTAACTCGGGGACTGCCTTAATAATATTTGTTGTCTTCTGTATTTATTATTTATATGTCAGCTGGCGTAAGTTGCTTCTGCTTAGGCCGGATTAGTAGTGTGTGAGCACCAAAAACCTAACTCTTCGACTTGTTGCTGTCCAACAAGATTTGGCTTCATGGCAAGCAAGAGAACAAGTTTGGAATTGTGTAGCACATGAAAAACGACTAAGGAAAGGAACTTAATCGAGCCGACTTTTGTTTTTTGGACTAACCTTATGCTTACTTTATATTTACTATGCTGAATTATTTTGAGCTAATTCTAAAGTTTCCAAGTATTGTTAAGTCAATTTTTGAAACTCGGACTCGTAAGTCATAAAACCGCACCAAGGTGGACACGAGCCGAGCCAAGAAATTGGAGAAACAAGAAAATGAAACTCGGGGACTACGCCCAAGTTAATCCGGCATAAAAACTTAGTAGCAAAATATAGCTTGTGTGCTTAATACAATTGCACCCGGCATACCGGGGATCTGATAAATGTTAAAGTGTTTTTGCTCAAGGAGCAGCAGGGGGAGGTAATTTGGCGCCAGCAGGGGCAGCTCTGGCCTCAGCTTCAACATCATCTTTGCCTTCCTCGAAGTCCGAGGCTTCGTCCTCTTCGTCATCACCCAAATCATCTTCGGCATTTTCGTTGTCGGCGGCGCCAAGGAAGCTTGGCCCCTCATTCCATTGATGGATGGGGGCATACTGAATGAGGTTATGGGCACAAGCCTTGCGCTGAGCTATCCAATCCAGATCGGTGGACCACCTTGATCCGGTGCGCATCCACTCAAGAAGATTGAGGTTGATTTTGTCATACCATGTAAGCATGTAGTGGAGAATGTTTCAGCTCCGGCGCGACTGGCGGATTCCCTCCAAAGGACTAGTTGGGTTTCGCACTCCATTAACTTGGCAGTGACAACAGCAGCACCCTCCGGAGTATCTTCATCAGGCCAAAAGGCATTGAAGATCTGGATTGCCACATCTAGGATATCCTTGCCATAGTTCTTCACAATCTCGACACGTGAAGACAAGCTGACCAGCAAGTCCTCCATGTCATAGGAAATTTCTCAGCGCCAGGAACAATTGGAGTACCCCTCTTGTGGCGGAACTTGGCAACAACAGAAGTTGCAATGGCATTGCCCTCTGGAAATTTGTCTACAAAACAAGACAAGTGAAATAAGTGAAGGAGGTTGACCGGGAGAGAGTCATGCCAGCTGATGAAAAATAACTTACGAGAGATATGGCTGTGGATCCGGGTCAGCTCTTTGGTGCAATTGTCACGCCTCTCCCGGAGTTACGCAAGCTCAGCATTCGCCGACTCAAGCTTAACGTCGGCCTCCTTAAGCAGTTCCTGGTTCTTGGAGATCTTGATGTTGAGGCATTCTCGCTCTTCAGTAAAATTCTGGCCAGCTTTATCGAGTTCAGATTGGTGGAGCGCCTTGAGTTTATGCATGTCCGCCTTAAGCTTAGCAATCTCTTCATCTTTGGTCTGGAGGAGGACAAGCTCGTCATCTTTCTTCTTGAGTTCGGCCTGGTGCTGCCCTGCTTGTTCGAGAAAATGCAGCATCATATCAGGCATGGGCACACTATCTTCAAGAGATGCTGAAACAGTTTGTTGACCCGGCAAAGCCGAGGTATGAATATTTGCCGAGCCAAGGAGAAAAGGAGATAGAGCGCGGAGGAAGACTAAGCAAAAATGACTTACCCTTTATCTGCTCTAAGTTCTTCCTCATGATGGTGTTCTCGGCCTCCACTCCAGCTGCGAAATACGAACAATGGATTAGTTCGGCGGAAAAAGACGAAGAGAAATAGAAAAGTGCCAAGGAAAAACCTTACCCCTTTTCTCGTGTTCGGCGAGAAGTGCAGTATGTTTCGCGCGCAACATCCTGTGAGTATCCAAGAGACGTTGAAACTCAGCGCTCCGGATATTGGTGGTCACATGAAAAGAGTACAAAAAGATAGCTTAGTCATGTGCATATTCGAAGTGTACAAAATCCGGGCCAAGTGGAACTTAACCCGGCTCTAGGTGTGTGCATATTCGAAGTGTACAAAATGCGGGCTAAGTGGAACTTAACCCGGCTCTAGGTGTGTGCATATTCGAAGTGTACAAAATCAGGGCCAAGTGGAACTTAACCCGGCTCTAGGTGTGTGCATATTCGATGTGTACAAAATCCAGACCAAGTGGAACTTAACCCGACTCTACGTGTGTGCCTATTCGAAGTGTACAAAATCCGGGCCAAGTGGAACTTAACCCGGCTCTAGGTGTGTGCATATTCGAAGTGTACAAAATCCCGGCAAAGTGGAACTTAACCTGACTCTAGGTGTGTGCATATTCGAAGTGTAAAAAATTCGGGCCAAGTGGAACTTGACCCGGCTCTAGGTGTGTGCATATTTGAAGGGTACAAAATTCGGGCCAAGTGGAACTTAACCCGGCTCTAGGTGTGTGCATATTCGAAGTGTACAAAATCCGGGCCAAGTGGAACTTAACCTGGATCTAGGTGTGTGCATATTCGAAGTTACTAAAGAGCTACACTAATTCTCTAAAGAGCATCCGGCCGAGTAACAAGTTACTCCCCCGGAGGCTCAGGGACTAATGGTTATATCACTGATATCTGTACATGCTAAGGAAAAGGCAAAGTAACGTACCTCCATCATCCGACCTGCAAGATTGATTGCCTTAGCAACAGTGTTCATTTGTGCAGCAAACTCAGCGGGCCCAAATTTCTCCGACAGATCGTCATTGTGGACGAACTCCGCCTTGTTCCAGTTGTTTACAAACTCGATCAAGGTCAGAGGATAACGTTCGCCGCTAAGCATGTGGGGCGCCACCAGACCCTTAGCATGGGCTTCCCTCCTTTCAACCTGGGCAACAGCAGGGCTGGTGTGCAAAACGAGTTGTGCATCAGCAGACCCGACAGAGGTGTCCATTATCGGTGGGGTCTTCTTCGAAAGCATGGACGCAAGTGTACGCTGTCCAACCTCGATAGACGTTGCCTTGGCAGTGTCAGGAGCCTTTTTGCCTTTGGGCTGCTGCTGAGAGGTTGAAGTTGCTAGGGCGGACTTGCCCTTGGGAGCTGCCTTGGTGCCAGCCTTGGTGCTGCTGGTGCTTTCCCGCCGAGGCTTGGAAGACTCGGACGAGGCGGAGGGGCTTGGTGCTGTTGCTGGTGCTTGTGTTGTTGCTGCTAGCGCTGGAGCTGATGTTGGTGCTGGTGTTGGTTTTGGCGAAGGCGCGGTAGATACCTCGGCGGTGGCTCGAGCAACCGCTGCCTCGGCAGAGCTGCTTCCCCCTATTCTAAGGTTACCCTCCTCTTGACGAGGTGGGCTAGAACCCGGAGCAGCCGCTGAGCGCTCCTGAATGGGGCTCAACGGGCGTGAATCGTCGCCACAAGGGGGATAAGGGCTATGTTGGAGCGGTGAGGCAATACCGGATCCAGGCTGAGGAACCTCCACCACGGCCCTGCCGAATCAGATCATGCATGATGAGAAACTATAACAAAGAAAGAACAAATGAATAGCAAAGGTAGAAGTAACTTACTCATCCAAGGTCAAAGGCTCCTTGGGCTTCCGAGCCCTCCGAGTTTTGGCTTTGGTTGTAGGCTTGGCGGGAGCATTTTCCGCGGACTTCTTTCGCCTTTTGGCTGGCTTAGAAGGTCCGGAGGAAGAAGTGGATGCGGCTCCCCTTTTCTTTGGTGCGACCTGGACTGGCTCACCCGTGGCAAGGGGAGGATCTTCATGGATCTGCCCACCAGGGTTAGCTGACGCCGGAAAAGCGTAAGAAAGGGGGACAACATCAAATGCCTCCATCACCTCAATGTCCAAATCATCTTCATCGTCAGGCTAATCTTTAATAGAAGAGAAGTTACCGGTGTGTCGCTTGGTCGCATCAGGGAATGGAAGGAACATCTCTTGATCCGGATCCTCCTCGTCTGAGGTATCTCGGTCAGGTGCCCACTTGAGAGAAGGGTCGGTACCATCCTCAAGGGTTTGCTGAAGAAACATCTAAGAGAAAGAAAAGGCAAAGGGATCAAACCCACAATAAAATCTGACATATGATGTAACTCGGAAAAGGATTGGGGCACGAGACTTATCGCAGGAGGAATCCTATCTCGGCAGAAGTGCTCGATCCCCCACACCCACTTTGCAGAGAAGTTCTTGTTGGTGGTAAAGAGGGCCTTGACCCGGCGGTAAATTTCGGTGTTGCTCAACTCGAATGAGAAGGCTCAGTTGGGGTCACGGCCCCAGCTCATGTGGAAAAGTTTATGCGTGCGTTTCTGGAGGGGGAGATCCGGTTGCAGACGAAGGTGATCATTGCGTCCTTGTTGCGCAATCCCTGATCCTTTAGCTCCTTGAACCGTTTGTTGACTTGGTTCGCCAGGACAATGGGTTTCTTGGGGACCTTGTCCGGATTAGGAGGACCCGGAGCGTAGGGGCGCAGCCGGATCAGATCTTCATCCGTGCCATTTCTGACATAGAAGAAGGTTCCGGCCCAGCCCTTGCAGGATTCAAGCCTCATGACTCGGAGGAAGATGGACTGTTTCCGAGGAGAGATAGAGGCTGCGCCGAACTGTGTGAGCTGCTTGTCCTCCGGGTCAAGCTCTCTATTCGGAATCACGTTCCGGCGGAGACCAAAAAACCGGATCCAGAGCTCGTTTGTGGGCCACAATCCGGCATATCCCTCGATGGTGGAAGCAAAGGCGGAGAGGGAAGTAATGGCGTTAGCTGAAAGATGATGCGGCTGAAGCTCGTAGGTGTTGAGCCAGTCGTGGAAAAAGTCACTGACAGGGAGGCCGAACCCACGTTGGAAGTGGGAGAGAAATACAACAAACTCACCTGGATTGGGTGACGGAGCCAGTTCCTCGGCGGCGAGGCGGGCGATGACGCCCTCCGAGATACTCCGGGTGCGGTACAACCAATCGAGGTCCTCCTGGCACACCTAGGACCTAGCCCAAGCACCGCGGTCGGCGTTCCCCATGTCCTCCTCCATTTCCTGCTGATGGCAAGTTCCTCCTCTACCATCTCTAAATCGTTGTCCTCACTGACCCTAATGGCGGTAGGGGGCAGTGTCCTAGACTGACGCGGACCCGTGGCGGAGGAGATGCGCGGGAGGGGCGGCGACGCTGGCACGCGAGGGACGGTGCGGCGGCGGCGCGGCTAAGCAAGTGCTGCAGTGGCGGCGGCGCTGTCGCTAAAGAGGAAGAGGAAGAAGAAGAAGCAGAGGGGCTCTAAGGTGGGGAAAAGACCCAAGGGGCGCACCTCTCCCCTATTTAACCATGCCCCAGAGGGGTAGTGGGATCGTGTTGTGCGGACGGGCCACACGGTGTGGCCGTGTATGACCTGGATCCACCAATCAGAAACGAGCCACAGGAAGGGCCACGGGGCGCAGCGGATCCCACGATGTGTCGTTATGATACAGTTAACGAGGAGATAGACACGACGTGACGTGCACAATAGTAATTTCTGACAATAACTGCGGCGGTTACTGGCGCGGGACCTTGAAATGAGGCAAAGTAATGATTACCCTCCACGTGGGGAAGCATGTAAGAGAAGGAAGAGTGACTCGGATGAGTATGAGGTGACCCGGCCAGCGAGTGAAAGCTCGAAATGCGCCAAGGGAGAGTAAACCTATGAAATCCGAGATAGGAGATAACTCAGAAGAAGGAGCGAAAATCTCGGTAAAATTGAACCTGCTATGTCCTTAGCAGCTAAGGTAGCTAAGACCGCACCAACTTCGGGGACTAATGTTGGGGGGATACCCCTGTTAGGGTCACGCCGGGGTATAAAGGCCGAGTTAGCCGAGGTACGGTAAGGTCAAAGCAAGTGCTGGCCGAGTCACCTCAAGGCAGGCCGAATCACGGAGTAACCCGGACCAGGGGATGTCCACCTAACTGGGTCTCAGCCGACCTATATTATATGTTGGCAGGATATATCTAACTTGTATGCAGGTACAGGTGTGGCCGGATTAACTAGGCATGATCCGGCTTATATCTGGCTTGCAAGAGAAGGAAGGTATCTCGCTGGTCAAAAGGTGGCCACTGTACGCAGAGCGTGAGCGAAGCGGACAGAGGCCAGGACCAGCGAGGCGTGGCCAACAAGGGTCACGATGTCTATGTCGGATGACGCAGGCGCCACAGAGGCTCACGTAGCCTCTCCATGGCTTACGTTGGGGAAAAGTGACCTGGTCGTTTTGCTATTTTGGGAAGAGTCATATTCCCTGGAATATGCCTCCACGTATGCCCTAATTGGAGACCTAGCTACCCCTATATAAGGAGGGCTAGGGCCTCTGTAGAAGGGGTTGATCTCCGGTGGGTTGGTTTTTACTTGTTGAGGACTAGTTTTCCGGAGAGCTAGCTAGTGGTGAGAGTAAGAGAGTTTCTTCTTCCTCCTCTCCCCAAGACAGCTCAAGGAGCACTTGTAACCTTGGAATCTCATTGAAACAAAGCTACTGTGTGTGGAATCACAACACTATCCCTCCCTGGATTCCTCTAGTGCATCTTGTCCCCACCTTTAGCCTATCCATGGCATCTGCTATGACACCACCACGACATTGTGAGTGGACTGGTCTATGGCGGAAGGCCGGTTCTTTACCGGGTTGATACCTAGAACCATGTCCTTCAGCTGGTCAGAGGCATCAGAAGTCATGCTCTCTTTGTTGTTGACAATCGGTGCATCTGCGTCAACAACGCCGGGATACCCACGGTGCAGGCCGGTAGCATATACTATGCGGACCTATCCGAGATTAGATCTTACAACTCTGAGGCTCTTGCGTGGGAAGAGGATCCAAGCATTGTATATGGGTATGGAGTAGGAGCATTCTGGATCAATGATCGTCCTTTTGAACTCGATCGATTTTTGGCGGAGTATTGCATAATCGCCGAGCATTATGAGCTATAGATGGTGCCGCCTTAGGGAGAGAATGGTACCACCCACTACGATTACTATGACGGCTATCCATTAGATGGATTGTGTGGGTCTGCTCCTCATGTATTCTCTCCAGGTCAGCTATTTATGTGTTCACTTTGTTGAGTGAACGTGTATGAATTTTGCAAGTTCTATGGTGCCCGTGTAATACAATGGATGTTCTCCCTGTTTCTGTATATCGTGTGTTGTACCTCTTACAATTTCACTATTTTTTCATATGTGTGTAGTAATTCTGATAGATGCTCAATTTGTAACAATCCCCAAACAACTTACAACTGCAAATTATAGTAGATCATTACAATCCTCAATAAACTTGATAGTAATAAAATGAAGCATAAAAGTTGCATCAGAGTCCAGACAACTAAAAAACACCATAACTAGTGTTACAGAATAGGTCTCTATGGAGCTTGCATCCCGAGACATGTAACAACTGGCTTCCCATGAGAGCTACAGATGATATTATTAAGTATGTTCTGCGTTAAAGCTTGCATGTATTTCAATTCATATAAGTCTTTGCGTGCTATGGTGATTACTGAATCTGATTTGTTGGCTTCTTGCTCAACAATATCACGGGCATCTTGGAGGGCATCCTTCCAGTGACCCAGCATACCACTGCATGATGTAGTACACTATAGTCATCGACATAACACCAATGAAGCACTGTTAACTAGTATTACATCCCACATCCCTCAAAGTGGAAGAACAGAAACAAAGCAGGTCCAAGACATGACTATAGATTACAACTCGACTCTTTACAAAAGATCTAGAGAACACTCTAGGTTAAAGAGAAAGAAATAACTTCTTACAAAGAAGAACCAGAAATACTAGCTCAGAACGATCTAGTAACTAAGACTAGTATCTAAACTATTTGGCTTCCCATTGCTGCTATTGCAATGCTCTACAGAAATAGGTTTTACGGCTAGAGAATCTACTCCTATCTAAACCGACACTTTATCTTCACTTCAGCTGATGTATATGTTGACATCGGTGACTTTATTGAAGAACTTGAGTTGTCTATGAAGGTTTCTTGAGCAGAAATTGATGTTGACGTCATCTTTAATGGCTTAGAACCTAGCAAGGGTTAAGAAGGTATGGTTGAGTATGAGTGTACTTAGTAAGTTCACTAAAAAGGAGTGTATGATGCACTATCCTACAACCACAGAGCATAGGTCGTAGGCAATGCATGTTTTCGTAAACATTTCTTCAAAGGTTGCTTTTATTCTAAAAACTATGTCCGATAGCCATCATAGGTTGACCAGAACCTTCGTGGGGTTCCTTTCCTACCGCGTTCGTAGCTCCTTCCCAGAACTGGGTGTAACAACTCAGAATTCTTACACTCTACAGAGGTGCGTCACTTTTCCCACAAGAGACCTTAAGCTTTGTTGCACATCCGGGAGTATTTCCCCGTTCAAACTTCCATGGTTTCAGGCCCAACATAAGATCCAAGCCAATCGCTTCCCTCTCCGTGACCCCATATGTCTGCACGATCCTCCGGGGCTGACTACACCTCCGTTAAGCCCCCTTTTTGGGCAAGCTACAACCCTGGTGAGTTCTCAAAGACTCTATGAGCTGGTGATGCCCCTGGCAAGCTCCATAAAGGTCGGACTATACCTCCGGCAACCACTCATAGATAATCTAGATACCAAAATCATGGGGCCTAAGGGTGCCCACCCATAAGCTGGATGCACAAAAGGAATCATAGTGTCACGATAAGGTCATCTTGCCTCCATATGAAAGGAAGAAGATACAGCTGACTTCTCTGTCCCATTCCAAATCCCATGGTGGACGCGTAATATACGGCGCTAGAATCATTAGCGACAATGGTTGTTAAGTCCTAGATATTATCTTCCTTTACCACTGGAACTGTATCAATAGATTATTACCACTTGGTAAATAATCCATAATCATATTATTATGAAAATAGTATTTTCTGTCCTTTTTGGAATGCAGGTGATGACACAGTTGAGTTACAATCATAGGAAATGATCAAAGGACATGAACAAGTTGTGAACTTGCCTTTTGTGATTGCAAGATTATGCACTCACGGTCTTCAAGACAATAGAAGATCCAAATTCTATAAACAACATCATTGGTCCGGTAAGGACTAAGGATTAAAGAAGCAAGATGCAAGGATGCATAAGTAATGTAATACAATTTGATAAACGGAATTACCGGAATAGTCGTATCTGATCTACGGTTCAGAAAAGAGGAATGGTTCTTTAGAATGTGTTTCACTTTTATATCAGCTTCACACTTGTGTTTGTTATTAAGGCTTGTGAGAGTATGTGAAACAATATGTAAATACAATAAGTAATATGCAATACTAAAGCACTCAAATGGTTCATGGTATCAAAAATATTGCTTAAACAAGATTAAGAATCAATTAGTACTTTTAAAGAAGTGTTCAAGGATTACTTTTAATGTTTCTTAAAAGAATAACTTTTGAGGAAAATATAACTTTACAAAGAAAAAAGTATTCAAACTTAAAGCTAACATTTTAAGGTTTTTCTTATTAGCTAAGATTATTAAAGTGGAAAACATTACTACATTAAACAATCATAGTATAAGTGGTGGAGATTTGCATGTGTTGAATAAGGCATCACATTATAGATGGTTTATTTCTTATTATTCCACAAAATTGGAATTTAAATGTTATTACTTGAATGAGGTGGTATTTTATTGAAGTTATAAGTGGATAGGATTCTTGTGATGAAAAATGTACTATTTTAGTTGATTTTATAATTGGTAAAATCTTTTTAGGAAAATTAAAATACCCTTAATTTGAGATGATAGTTTAGTAGTTACATTTTAAAATGGTTTAACCAATTTTAGCTTTACTGAAACATTAATTGGCTTGTTATTACCCATTTAGACTTTAAACAAATAATACAAAAGACAATAGTAAAGATTTATATATTGTTTAGGAATTTAAATAGAAGAAAAGGGTTTAAATAAGATTTATTAGACCTTAACCTTTTATTTTACTTCATAAGTATGAGTTGATCTTTTTAGTGTGTATATTTCATTTTTGTGATCATCTTGGTATATTATAAGTATTTTTGTGAATTTTAAATAATAAGATATGATTTTTACAAATTTTATCACTTTATAAATACCTAATAAATAATTGATAATGGTTAAGTGATACAAAAATAATTTAAAAATTTTTGTAAATGTAGATTTTGTTTTATAAGAATTTTGGTATATTATTTATATTCTTCTTATTTACTAATATTAAAATATTATTTGTTAAAGTATTATTATTTATAAAATCTTTATTAAATAATAATTATTTAAATAATTAAAACAATAATATTTTTTAATAAAGTTAAATTATAGATTTTATTTTTCTAAACATTTTGATATATTATATATATTTTTCTAAATTATAAAACAAAAGATATTCAATTTCTAATATTTAATCATTTCCTTAAATTCCTACAATTTATTTATATTAAAATTTATATTGTTTTATCTATTTACTAACAGAGAATACTTTTCACACCGGTTCGTACGCTGCCCAGGGTCGTTGGCCCGTGGGGTTAGTACCACGTCATACCACGTCAGCAACCACCTAGGCAAGGATCAGTCAAACGGCTGAGGTGGCCAATGATGAGGTGAGCGTGGCGTCATGCTGACGCAAGAACGGCCACCATCGCCAATTTGTGGTCGCCGACAGCGAACTATGGTGCACCTGCTCGTGTGGGTTGCTGTGCTGGAAAGAGGAGGTCACGGGGAGTCTTATAGTGGTCATGTCGCCCAGAGATAGTCATCGGAAGTGCACCAGCGACGAGCTACAGCAGCGACCAATGGTGACGCACAGTGCGGAGGTGTTGTAGCACGCGAGAGGAAGATCTAAAGGTGTGGGAAGATGTGCAAGCTCACCTTGATGCCAACGCGGTGGTGGACAAGGACCGGCGAGATCGGAGGCGAGTGCACAGTCAAGTTTTCCGGCAAACTCCAACGGAAGGGAACGAGACAATTTGTTCGATTCCGAGCTTCCTTGGCTTAATTGATGAGGCTAGGTTGAAGAGTGTGACGCGGCGCTTCTCCTCGACCACGCCATGATCTCAGGGGTGACTTCTACCAACGATGGTGGTCGGCTCTAGCGGGCTAGGGTTTCAGGTTCCTTCGGTGGAGAGGGTAAGAGAGGGAGCGAGTTCGAGAGAGATTGGATGAGGATGAGCGAGGGCGTCGGCATGCTCTCCTTATCCTCCCTGAGCGGCGACAGTGCGGATCTTGACACCGGCGAGCAGTGGTGCTCGCGCCATGTAGCTACTTCGGCGGCTGCGTGAGGTAGACAATGATGATAGAGTGGACAAAGCGGTAAGTTGGGCTGGGCCGTGGCTGGGCTGTTGCTAAGCGAGTGAAAAGCTCAGGAGGGTGCATGTGGGCGGCACTTAAGCAAGGAACAAAGTGGGCCGTGGGCCGATACTTTTGCGCGGTTTTGTCCTTTTCTATTTCGATTGAATTTTCTGTTTTCTTTTTCTATTTTCTGTTTTAGTACAAACTATTTCAAATATGAATTCCACAAGAGTTTAAAATGTGCACAAACTTTGTAAGTCATGAATATTATTGTTTGTAGAATTTATAATCATCTTCTCTTAATTTATTATTGTGCATTAAAATATATTCATTATATTAAAAGTCCTTTTCATTAAGAATTATTAATAATGATTAGGGTTTAGGGATTTTCTTCCTATAATTAGATCTTATAGAAATTATGCTAGTTTCACTTGATAATCTGAATGGTACTGGTTTGAGGTGTTTATCCATGTATATAGATTCTTGTTCCTTCTTATCTTCATAAAGGATTTATCCAAATACATTATAAAGGATTAATCTTTGTAGTTCATAATATGATGATTTGGTTTTCATGGTCGTCCATATTTGGTGATTTGTCAAATCCTATTCTACTTGAGTTGTAGAGTTTAGAATTACCACAGAACACTTTTGGTTAGGGTTTAAGATAATAAAGCAAACAAGGTTTTCATACACAAACACTCATATGAAACTCTACTTATCTCTTAGACATTTCATTTGACTAGGAGATACTATCCATTGACTGTCTAAAAATAGGAATTGGTTACTACCCTCTTTATTCTAGGACATTAAACAAAGAGGTAGACATGGTTCTGTTCATGGCTTGACATGATCTTGGTTAAGGCTTCTAAATAATCCTTACCTTAATACCATACTAAGTTTATCCTTAGATAAGGAATTCCTTTCCTAAATATATTCTATAAGTCTTTGTTCTTTTAATCACGAAGATCATACCTTCCTGAATAAGACAATCATCTGACTCCACCATATCCATAATCATATGATGACAAGGTCATGCCATTCAACATTACTCCATTCTTACTCCTAGTATATAACTCCTCTTAATTAACTACCATTGATGCACCTATCAATGTAGCTACTGCTAACTCCATCTATTAACTTCCTTAACTTCATCTTGCAACTACTTCCAAGGGTTGCAAGACTACAATACTCACTATACATAACAAAGGATATCAATCCTTTGAAATAGGTATTGTATTATTCCCATAATACAAGTTTGTTCTTGTATTAGCTTGATTAATCTACTACACTTCTAGCTACTCCATATATTCATGTTATATTCTTCCTCATACTCTAGCTTGACTTCTCAGGATCAAACTAGATGATTCAGCTTACTAGGCTTTACCTAGTCTGGTATACTCACAACTCTTCTTCAACACCTAGTCATCTATTCTCAAGTAACTTGGGAGTAATGACCACCATCATTTGATCAAACAAAGCTTAGGCTTCTAATTGTCTGATCAAGATCTATGAACACTAGGTACTAGATTTGTACTAGTCTCTCTATAGGATCGTCTTGTTAAGAAAACTTACTTTACGTTTATGCCCACTTGGCTTAACAAGATTATCATTGGATGCTCTAATACTAATAGCTTCATGATCACTAGTTACTTCTTGGGTTTAAATACTTCTTCTAGTTAACTCATGAGTGAGTTAACTCCTCCAACATCAGATGGTTTGGTCTCCACTAAGGATCACATTCCATTGATGATGGTACACTCAACCATAACTAGGTCCTCCTTCTTATTAAATTACTTGAGGTTCTTGGAAGGTCAATAAAATAGATCAAATCTAAAGGTTAACAAGTGCTAGGTCAAGAATTGGTCACTCAATAGTGATGATCCATTTACACTAGGACTTGATCAAATAGGAATGTCACCTCTTAATATCATATTAAGAGTATCTGCTGGATGGTCTTGGCTTGACTTTCCTCCTTATACTCTATTTGTGATAAGAGTTAATGTTTAAGAACTACCATGATACCCATGGTAGGAGTAACTATGGCAAGCAAGTGTTTCCAGATTTTGTTATAGTGTTTCTTTTACTTAAGTTATGTACTTAACTTGCTATTCAAGGTTTGTGGTAGATAATACCTTGATATCATCTTTAGAACATTAATTATTCATCCTTGAGTTGTGGTATGGAATACCATGTAATGATCTCTAGAAGATCTAGTACTCCTTATTAAGTAGTGTGTTGTGACTTAGTTTTATTACATTTGATCTACCCGTAGATCAAATTATGTTACCCAAAGATAAGGTTTTAGCAAAGGTCATATTGAAACTTATTGCAGTTAACATGATGATCTACTTCAGTTCCACCAAGTTAAGAGAAACTTCAATCACTTTGACAAGTTTTAGTTAAAAGCGCGAAAATTATCCGGATTTTCTCTGCATGAATGCAATGCACACACCTGTGTTCAGCTTATTTCTAATCTCTAATGCTAGGGTGTAACAATCCTCTAATAATCTTTTGGATGAAAAAAGAGGATCGGTCGAAGCGGTGTGCCATGAGCAATAGGTATTGTCACTACTGCTGTCTGAAACAAAATCTAAACTTGGAGAAGTGGGTCTTTGTTTAGCATTCAAAGGGTCATTTGTAGCCTGAAACAAACACAAAACAAGTTATAACAGCATTACCATGCAATCACACCACTGTCAACACCCGAATTTTTACCCAGATGCCCGTTATGCCATACCTCGCAATCCTAGGATTACCATTTTTGCAAGACATAACGGATTGGATATCACAGTACATCATCCATTACAAACCATACATAAGGTCTTACACAAATAAGGATCTCATGATCCAGTCTTAATACAACAAGCAGCGGAAATAAAAGATAAGCGTAGCGGTGGGGTCCATCTTCAGGGGCACAGGCAATGCTGACGAAGGCAGATAGTCCTAGTTATCATAGCCGTCCTATTGGCCATCATCTTGATAGTCTCCTTCATAGTCTGGCCATGAGAATAGCCAGGGACAAAAGCCATGAGTACTCTTTAAGTACTCTCAAACTACCTCTAACAAGTAATATAGTTCTAAGTTAAAGTGCTAAATCTAAGTTTAACTATAAAGTTAAGTTTGAAACCAAAGCTTAGTTCTGAAGCAATGAAAGATAAGATAAAGTTCTAGAATCACTTAAGGTGGGAAGCTATTGTCAGAAATACAACCCTATTGTGGTCAAGTCCAGATTCATCATTCATTTCATAAGTCATTTTGAAAACATCTGACAACGAAACAGTATGGCCATTCGAACTGTCCATAACCGCGGACGCGGCAATTCGAATAGTTTGACACTCTACAAAGGTGGTACACTTTCACCACAATATTTGATACAGCTCTCAGGGATAACCCTGAATCATCATACTTAGTATGCACATAATCAAACATAACCTTCCCTTTACACACCCTAGTATAAGCACCTCTCCTATGAGCATGGCCTCCCAACCATGACCATCAGTCATCTTGGGCACTGCATAGGTGGACATCATGAGAGGTAGCCTCACCTCAAACCTCTCCCGCGATGGATCTAATACTAATGCATATAAATTTCCAGCTAAGCCTTACCCAATTCAGGTAGTGTGGTTGTACGGTAGCTTTGGAATGGTATCGCCTCTGAATCCAACCATTAGTTCTATAAAAGGGTTAAGGATCATGCCTCAGCATTTTCACCATCATAACCATTTGTGTTTCTCAACACATGTCCAAAACATCTCAATAGAATGACTCATCATTCCAAGGTTTTCATAATTCATTTTCACCAAGTGTTCCCATCTAAAGTGACTCAAGTTTTTGATCTACATTAAACTACTAAGTTAAGTGTGTTCACTAAGGTGGAAAAAAAGGGTTCAATCTCATGCCATAGAATGACATCTAAAGGTTTCTAAATAGGTCAAGTTTTATACTTCTTATGCTACCTTCAAAACAAGTAAAGAACTTTGTGTAAACTAAGAGTGTAAAGCTTGTAAATAGAACTCGGGGTAGTACTAGTCAAATGGGTGTGATCAAAGCATGCTTAAGGCATCTTTGCTAAACCATCTAGTTTGGTCCTAACTTGCTAAGCACTAAACTTGCAAGTGTTAGCTTGCACTGTTAATGGTGGCTTGCACTTAGATAGTGCTAGCTTGCTAATAGTAGCTTGCCTTGCTTGGTGCAGTGGTTGAAGTTTTCTTCTTCTTCTTCTTGGTAGAACTCCTCCTCCTCGAAAGCTTGGTCGGTACTCTCGTCTATAAATACATATGGAGCATACAATCGCCAAACAATACTAAACTAGGCTAAGTAGCATTCTAAGACACATATTTGATGATCTAATATCATCACAAGCATCACAAGTTTAATTCAATGGTTTCATCCTTTTTATTTTAGAAAAGTAATTTCTACTGATTGAAAAATTAACTAAGATTTAATATTCACCACTTAAAATATGGGATCATGTTGAAAAATGTCATCACCACATATCCTAACATGTGGGAATGAGAATTAAAGGTTGGATCAACATTACTTTGGTTTAAGTTCAGTATTTAATGATTTAAAGTGACTAGAAATGCCTATATAGCATTATTTTGGTACTAGTCCAAAGTCGCTGCATGTAAACCTTAATACTATTACATAGTTAGATAGATATGTTGAAATGTGATTTTTGAGAGTTGGAATCAACTCAAAAGCTAACTTGGTTGATTTTATAAAATGTTGCAAGTTGCAAATGCTTCTGTTTTGTTATTTTTACTAGGAGAGATCTATAACTCTAATTGAATTAAATCCAATGGGCTTGGATAGATCATCTTAATACCTTTCAGGAAAAATTAGTTTCATGCAATTTGGATTTGTCAAACTCCCAGAATTGAATTTTAAAATAGTGGACAAAAACTAGATTTAACTAAAAAGAAAAATCCAGATTTGAACGGGTGGGCTAGCACGGGAATGAACTTGGGACGGCCCAGTGGCGCTCCGCGGCGCGGTGCTCAGCTGACAGGGGGTCCCGCTTGTCAGTGGGTCTTAACACGCGAAATGGTACGTGCCCTGTGGGCCGTAGGATTAGAAGGGAGATCTACGGCTGAGGGTCGTCGTCAACGATGAAAGGGTCGCTGGCGAGCTCAAACCCTAGCGGATCGGTGGGGGTCTGCTGGGGACGTAAAAGGGCTCCAGGAACGACTACGAGGTGGGCAAACAAACTGGAAGACGACGGCGAGCTCAGGGACGGTCGAGGTAGCTCCGGGGGTGGTCGCAATCAGCGGCGCCCTTCTCTTCCAGAGGCGGTGGCTCCGGCTCCAATTCCGGCGAGCTGCTGCTCCCCTTGCTCCGGTGAGAGGTGGGTGAGGTTCAGTGAGGTGAGGGGAGTGGATTGGTGTGGAGAGAAGAGGCTGGGGAGGCCTCCTTTTATAGGCACGCCGGTGAGACCGAGCGGGATGGGAAGGCGACGGTGGCGACATGGCTACGGCTGGGTAGAGGCATGGCTGAGGGTGGCGATCCACGAGCGGTCCCCTAGCGGTGCTCTAGGAACTAAATGTGGCCGTAGGGGCGGTGGTATGCGGTCTGGGCGAGGTGCCGCACTGAGCGGCGGAGGCGGCGGTGTCCACGGCGAGCGGTGGCTGTGGGGCGTTGGGCGGCCAGCAGGGGTGTCTGGGGTGTTCTCCAGGTCGTGCCGGAGCGGTGGGCACGGGCTGCGGCCAAGGGGCGGTCTGTGTGAGCGGGGACAGAGCATGCTCTGTGGGTGGCGACGGCATGGTCGACCAGCTCCGGGCGCGGCGGTTCCTGGCCGCTCATGTCTCTGGCTCTGGCCTAGGGCTGGTTTGACGGTGGAGGTCGACCACAAGCAACTTGCTAGACATGGTGAGAGAAGCTGGAGAGGGCTGCTGCTGCAAGTGCACGGTCGGCCGGCGAGTTGGTGCTCGGCATGGCATGGCAGTGCATCTAGGAGGTAGGGGGTGTGTTGGTGTGGGTCTGGTTAGGCTTGAGGGGGACAAATATGATCAAAGCACTTCAAAATTGCTAGACAAAATCAGCCCAAATAGTAATAGTTAGGCCACAATGATCTTGCGAGCAATGTGTTTGACAAAATGGCCGAAAGAGAAAAAGTTTTGAATTTTGATTTCAAAATTTTGAGTGATCTCCAGTAGTGCTAGGTAGTCTCTGGTTGCAAGGGTTTTGAAAGTGGAGTTCCAAAAGATGGGTTTTGAAATAGGGGTGATCTATGCATATGCATTGGATTCAAATTTCAAATGCCAAATAAAATAGTTAACAGAATGTTTTTAGCAGATCCAAAGGTGGGCCTTGGTACCCCATTATGTGTAATAGCAAGGGGTGCAAAGATCCAGAATTGATTCTGTTAAAAAATGAGTGCTAGGAACACTCAAAGTAGGCATGAGAGTTAATTTTTCAAAAATGACCATTCCTCCTTTTTAATTCTTTTTTATTTTATTTCCTTTTGGAAATGTTTCGGAATGATGTAGATGATGTTTAAATCATCTAAGAAACATTATAGAAGCAAAGGATCACACAATCATGGCAATTCAAAACAACTCCTATTTGAAATGCACACATATATGAATGCTTTCATTTTAAATTTGCAAAAGTTTTTGTTAACCCCAAATTTGATGATTTAGATCTCGATAAGCTTGGATTGAAGTTTTGGGATGTTACAGAGCTAGTGCTCGGGGTGGCTTGGCACTGTGGCTAGGGACAAGGGGGATGGGTGCTAATGGTATGGTTAGATCATGAGGGGACCAAATGATTAAATGGAGATCAAATGGGTGCAAAACCGTGTTCAAAACAGTGATCTAGGATTAGGGTGTAAATCATGCATGCCAAGTGTTTGATGAAATGGCCGCATGAGATAAACTTTGGAATTTTGAAAAGATTTTTGGTGGGTTTGCTAGGCATAAGCTTGGATTGAAGTTTTGGTGATTTAGATCTTGATAAGCTTGGATTGAAGTTTTGGGATGTTACAAACCTTCCCCCCTTAAACAAAATCTCGTATCGAGATTTACAAAGAAAACTAGGAACTAAAGAGATCTGGGAAATCTATCCTAATGTAATCTTCGCGCTCCCAAGTAGCTTCCTCCTCGGTATGGTTGCTCCACTGACTCTTGAGAAACTTGATACTCCTAGTCCTGGTGGTTCTGTAGGCTTCTTCTAAGATACGGATGGGTACTTCCCGATAGGTCAGATCATTCTTGATTTCTACAGCTTTGTGATCGATGTTCTTGAAAACTTCAATCTTCTCCGGCACTTCCAGACATTTGCGAAGTAACGAGATATGGAACACATTGTGGATGGCTGACATCTCTTCAGGCAGTTGCAGCTGATACGATACTTCTCCTCGATGATTCAGAATCTTGAAAGGTCCGATATATCTAGGGGTTAACTTTCTCTTCAGACTAAAGTGTTGAGTTCCTTTCAATGGTGAAACCTTGAGATATACAAAATCTCCGACATTGAAAGTCAGGTCTCTCCTTCCCTTGTCGGCATAGCTCTTCTGTCTAGATTGGGCGGTCTTGAGGTGCTCACGGACTTTGTGAACTTTCTCTTCTGCTTCTCGGAGAATGTCGGGTCCGAAGATCTGACTCTCTCCTACTTGCGACCAATTCAAAGGGGTACGACACTTCCTTCCGTATCGGAATTCAAATGGTGCCATCTGCAAACTAGCTTGATAACTGTTGTTATATGAGAATTCTGCGAAAGGCAGGCAGTCTTCCCATTTTGATCCATATTCCAACACACATGCTCTAAGCATATCCTCTAGAATCTGGTTGACTCTCTCAGTCTGTCCATCAGTTTGCGGGTGATAAGCTGTACTGAAGTTCAACTTGGTTCCTAATCCTTCTTGGACTTTCTGCCAAAATCTTGAGGTAAACTGGGTTCCTCGATATGATACTATGGTCTTGGGTGTTCCATGCAGACTAACAATCCTAGCAATGTACAGTTCTGCTAACTTTGCACTCTGCTAAGTGGTCTTGACAGGTATAAACTAGGCTACCTTGGACACTCTATCAACTATGACCCAGATTGAGTCATTTCCCCTACTAGAAGTAGGCAAACCGGTGATAAAGTCCATTCCAACGGAATCCCATTTCCATTCCGGAATCTACAATGGTTACAAAAGTCCTGCAGGTCTCTGATGCTCTGCTTTGACTCTTTGATAGATGTCACATTTGGCGATGTAGCTTCCGATCTCTCTCTTCACCTTGTGCCACCAAAATTGTTGTTTCAAATCTTGATACATCTTTGTTCCTCCGGGGTGGATAGGATAAAGAGTATCATGAGCTTCCTTCATGATAACTTCCTTCAGCTCCGAATCTGCTGGGACACAGATACGTCCTTTGTACCACAGTACTCCTTCTTCGTCTTCAGTGAATCCAGGTACCTTTCCTGTACCAATACGACGTTTGATTCCGTCAATACTCTCATTTCCCTTCTGGGATTCCTTTATTTGGCTAATCAAAGTGGGTTGAAGTTCAATGCTAGCTACGAATCCTTTGCTAACTAATTTAGTCCTGAATAGCTCCAACGCTTCATACAAACTTGGTTGCTTCTCCTTGATCATGGTGTTAAGCCTACACGGCAATCTGCTAAGAGCATCCGCTACCACATTGGGTTTGCCGGGGTCATAGTGAATGTCAAGGTCATAATCCTTGATTAACTCTATCCATCTCCTTTGCCTCATATTCAGCTCCTTCTGAGTGAAGATGTATTTCAAGCTTTTATGATCTGAGTAAATCTCACAGCGATTACCCATCAAATAATGACGCCATGTTTTCAACGCTAGAACCACAACTGCTAGCTCAAGATCATGGGTCGGATAGTTCTGCTCATGCTGCTTTAGTTGTCGAGACAGATAAGCGATGACTTTGCCTTCTTGCATCAATACACATCCTAGACCAATCTTGGATGCGTCACAATACACATCAAAGGGCTTCTTGATGTCTAGCATGACCAATATTGGGGCGGATATTAATCTCTTGTTCAGCTCCTGGAAACTAGATTCACATTTGTCTGTCCATTCAAACTTCTTGTCCTTCTTAAACAATTGGGTCATTGGTCGGGCTATGCGAGCTTCCCATTCTTCGACATCTTTGATCTTGGCGGGATCAACAGAGACTCCTCCGGCAGACACAATATGTCCTAGGAATCCTACTTCTTTCAACCAAAACTTACACTTGCTGAACTTGGCATATAACTGATGCTCTCTCAGGGTTTCTAGGATAACTCTCAGATGTTGCTCATGCTCTTCTTCTGACTTGGAGTAGACAAGGATGTCGTCGATAAACACCACTACAAACTTATCTAGGAAATTCATAAAGATATTATTCATGAGATTCATGAAATAAGCAGGGGCATTGGTTAATCCAAAAGACATAACCGTATACTCGTATAAACCATAGCGTGTAGTAAAGGCGGTCTTTGGAATATCCGTTGCATGAATCTTAAGTTGGTGATAACCAGTCCTAAGATCCATCTTTGAGAATACCTGGGCTCTAGTCAACTGATCCAACAAATCGTCTATCTTTGGCAAGGGGTACTTGTTCTTGATGGTGACATCATTCAACTTTCTGTAATCTGTGCATAGACGGTTGCCTCCATCTTTCTTGTCGACGAATAACACTGGTGATCTCCATGGCGATGCACTTAGTGGAATCAAGCCTTTGGCTAGCATCGTATCCAACTGCTTCTTCAGTTCGACTAACTCTGATGGGTTCATGCTATAGGGTCTCTGGGCTATAGGTCTGGTTCCGGGTATTAGTTCAATAATGAACTCAATATCCCTATCCGGGGCATACCTGACAATGCATCTGGAAATATATCAGCGTATTCATAGACTACTCTCACTTGGTCTATGGTGGGCAGGGCTACACTCTTGTTGCACTTGAATTGACGGGGTAAGGTTTCAGAGATATGCTCTACTGTTACTCCAGAACTACTGGTCATGGTGATAGCTTTCTTAGCACAGTCTATCAATCCTTTATGCCTTGACATCCAGTCCATACCTAGTACTACTTCCAATCCTTTGGTTCCAAGTACAATTAGGTTGGCATAAAAATCTATCGCATGTATTCTGGTAGGTACAGCTTTGCAAATTTTTCTAGCTTTGGTGGTTGAACCGGGGATTTGAACTATCATGACATGCTTCAGGTTGGTTGGACGAATCTTACTAGTGCATGCAAATTCTTCGGTGACAAATGAATGCGATGCTCCCGAATCAAACAATACTCTTGCTAAAACTGAGTTGACAGAAAACATACCCAGCACTACGTCTGGCGCTTCCTGGGCTTCTTCTGCAATCATGTGGAAGAGACGGCCATTGCGATTGTGAGGGTTCCCTGGGGAAAATCTCCTTCCTTGTTGAACACGACGCTACTGCTGAGCTGGGGCATTCACATTGGCATTGGCTGTAGTCTTCTTGGGACACTCATTGGAGTAGTGACCCTTCACTCCACACTCGAAACAAGTGATTTGGGACTTGTCCTTGACTGTGACAGGCACAACATTGCTGCCAGTTCTGGGTGCAGTGTTGTTGTTGTTATTGGGGTCCTTGGGAGGTACACGGTTGAAGTTGTTGGCATTACCGGAGTTGTGATTGTTTCCTCCGGACTTCACATTGCCTCCGCTACGGTTGGGGTACCTTGGGCAAGAATTTGGGGGTCGGTTGTTCCTTGGTGCATATCCTGGTGAACGGTTTGGACAGTACTTCTGGTGACTGTTGGATCTAGACTACTGCATCATACGACGCTTGCGGTTGTCGTTTGCCTGGTTAATCTTCCCTTCCATATGGATGGTAGAGTCGACTACCTCTTCGAGATCCTGAAAACGGATGTTGACGAGGACATTCTTAATCTCATGATGCATTCTGTTCAAGAATCTCTCCTTCTTCTTGGCCACCGTGTTGATCTCATCAGGTGCATATCTGGCAAGTGACAGGAATCTGTCATGGTACTCCACCGCCGTCATTCTTCCTTGCTTCAATTCGCTGAACTCATCTCTCATTCTGTTGACTAGACCTTGTGGCACATGGGTGTGGCTGAACTTGACTTTGAATGCTGCCCATGTCATCACTTGACCATTGTTCATATTGCGGATGCTATTCCACCAAGCTCTTGCATCTCCTACCAGATAGTGGGTGGCGAAGAGAACTTTCTCATTTTCATCAACTCTGGCAACTTCTAAGTTGTTTTCCATGGTCTGTAACCAGTCATCAGCAGCTAATGGGTTTTCAGATTGGTTGAAGATTGGGGGATTGGTGTTCTGAAAGTTTTTGAGCTTGGATCCTTGATGATCCTGGTTTCCATGTCCTTGATTGTTGAGAGCCATCTGGGCGATCTGTTGAAGTGTTGCTAAGCTGGCTTGGCGTTATGCCCTGCTTGCTTCACGGTCTACTATGAGATTCTGAAAGATCTGCAGCATTGGGTCTTGCGACGAGCTGCTCCCTCCTTGGTTTCCACGAGTCATCAGAAGATTGAGATAGATATGGGGATAAGAGGGAAATTCTAAGGTTTATGGGATTGGGTTTTCAAAGCTAAAACTTTGAGTTAGACTCAGGTTTTTCAACTAATTTCATTTTCATTCATGCAAGCAAGCACACGATACAACACACACCACAACAATCAAAGGGAAAACAGATGGTTTGAAGAACCATTCTGCAAGCTACAATACAGTGAGACCGATACATCTCATGCTATGACAGTGATCTAGTGCATCTACTCATTGTCGATGAAGTCGGAGTCCTCATCATCAGTGTAGAAGTCCACGGCATCCTCCTCTAGAAACTCATCATCGTGGCTGAGGTAAGAATCCATGTCTCTCCCTAGATGTCTTCACCCTCATCTTCTTCTTCCTTTGCTGCAAGTTGAGCTTCCTACTCCTTGATGGTCTTCTCGAGGTCGGCCACCTTCTTTCGCAGACGGGCGATGGTGCGATCCTTCTTGGCACGCTGGCGGTGAAGAGACTGACGGTCCTAGACAAGCAGTGCGAAAGTCTGGGCCTTCTGGTCGGCAATGGCACGGTTCTGGTTGGCTAACTCCCTGGCATTGTCCAGTTCCTGCTGTCTGTCATGCAGCAAGAAGTCAAGGTTCCCCACTTGACGCCTCAACTCGGGGTGGCCCGGCATCTCCATTGGCATTCCCATGAAGTCACGTCTTGCATAGTGGGCAAAACGGGTTCCTTGGGTCTTGTTGACGCTCAGGGCACATAGACGTGCGAGAGCTTCATGCATTGCCCTGGCTAATCCATCTAGCCAGTTGTTCTCTCTCACGGAGAACTGAATTCTCCCAAAGGTTGGTGGTTCAATGCTTCCTCTAAGATCAGCGGTGACTAGCCACTATAAGTCTCTTCCTGGGGGTCCTGGAATTTGAGATCCAAGAAACTCCGGGTGCTGGCGTCCCAGTAACTCTGACAGTGAATCCAGATCCCTCTCGAAGATCAGTTGACCTCCCTTTCCCAACTAGTAAAACTTGCTGAACTGAGTCTCCATCTACAAGAATTAAGGATGAGGAAGTTAGTGAAGTTATCAAGTGTGTCAAATTTTAAGTAGTAGTGTAAGAATTTTGAGTACCATGACTTTTTGAGAAAGAATCCACAAGGGTAAGAGAGGAGATAGTTTTTTCATAAATACTCACTTTGGTTTTGAAACTAAGTTTTTGTTTGACGTCCATTCTAACTAGGGTCTCCTATGGTCAGGATGGCTCTGATACCAACTTGTCAACACCCGGATTTTTAATCCCAGATGCCCGTTATGCCATACCTCGCAATCCCAGGATTACCATTTTTGCGAGACATAACGGATTGGATATCACACTACATCATCCATTACAAACCATACATAAGGTCTTACACAAATAAGGATCTCATGATCCAGTCTTAATACAACAAGCAACAGATATAAAAGATAAGCATAGCGGTGGGGTCCATCTTCAGGGGCACAGGCAATGCTGACGAAGGCAGATAGTCCTAGTTATCATAGCCGTCCTGTTGGCCATCATCTTGATAGTCTCCTTCATAGTCTGGCCATGATAATAGCCAGGGACAAAAGCCATGAGTACTCTTTAAGTACTCGCAAACTACCACTAACAAGTACTATAATTCTAAGATCAAGTGCTAACTTTAAGTATAACCATAAAGTTAAGTTTGAAAACTAAGCTGAGTTCAGAAACCTCTCCCGCGATGGATCTAATACTAATGCATATAAATTTCCAGCTAAGCCTTACCCAATTCAGGTAGTGTGGTTGTACGGTAGCTTTGGAATGGTATCGCCTCTGAATCCAACCATCAGTTTTATAAAAGGGTTAAGGCTCATGCCTCAACATTTTCATCATCATCAACCATTTGTGTTTCTCAACACATGTCAAAACGTCTCAATAGAATGACTCATCATTCGAAGGTTTTCACAATTCATTTTAACCAAGTGTTCCCATCTAAAGTGACTCAAGTTTTTGATCTACTCTAAACTACTAAGTTAAGAGTGTTCACTAAGGTGGAAAAGATGGGTTCAATCTCATGCCATAGAATGACATCTAAAGGTTTCTAAATAGGTCAAGTTTTATACTTTTTATGCTACCTTCAAAACAAGTAAAGAACTTTGTGTAAACTAAGAGTGTAAAGCTTGTAAATAGAACTCGGAGTAGTACTAGTCAAAGGGGTGTGATCAAAGCATGCTTAAGGCATCTTTGCTAAACCATCTAGTTTGGTCCTAACTTGCTAAGCACTAAACTTGCAAGTGTTAGCTTGCACTGTTAATGGTGGCTTGCACTTAGATAGTGCTAGCTTGCTAATAGTAGCTTGCCTTGGTTGGTGCAGTGGTTGAAGTTTTCTTCTTCTCCTTGGTAGAACTCCTCCTCCTCGAAAGCTTGGTCGGTACTATCGTCTATAATACATACGGAGCATACAATCACCAAACAATACTTAACTAGGCTATGTAGCATTCTAAGACACATATTTGATGATCTAATATCATCACAAGCATCACAAGTTTAATTCAATGGTTTCATCCTTTTTATTTTAGAAAAGTAATTTCTACTCATTGAAAAATTAACTAAGATTTAATATTCACCACTTAAAATATGGGATCATGTTGACACATGTCATCACCACATATCCTAACATGTGGGAATGAGAATTAAAGGTTGGATCAACATTACTTTGGTGTAAGTTCATTATTTAATGATTTAAAGTGACTAGAAATGCCTATATAGCATTATTTTGGTACTAGTCAAAAGTCACTGCATGTAAACCTTAATATTATTACATAGTAAGATAGATATGATGAAATGTGATTTTTGAGAGTTGGAATCATCTCAAAAGCTAACTTGGTTGATTTTATAAAATGTTGCAAGTTGCAAATGCTTCGGTTTTGTTATTTTTATTAGAAGAGATCTATAACTCTAATTGAATTAAATCCAATGGACTTGGATAGATCAACTTAATACCTTTCAGGCAAAATTAGTTTCATGCAATTTGGATTTGTCAAACTCCCATAATTGAATTTTAAAATAGTGGACAGAAACTAGATTTAAATAAAAAGAAATATCCAGATTTGAACGGGTGGGCTAGCGCGGGAAAGAACTTGGGCCGGCCCAGTGGCGCTCCGCCGCACGGGGCTCAGATGAAAGGGGGGTCCCGCTTGTCAGTGGGTCTTAAGACGGGAAACGGTATGCGTGCTGTGGGCCGTAGGATTAGAAGGGACATCTACGGCTGAGGGTCGTCGTCGACGACAAATAGGTCGTTGGCGAGCTCGAACCCTAGCAGCTCGGTGGGGGTCTGCTGGGGACGTACCAGGGCTCTAGCGATGATGGCGAGGTGGGCAAACGAACTGGAAGACGACAACAAGCTCAGGGACGGTCGAGGTAGCTCCGGGGGTGGTCGCAATCAGCGGCGCCCTTCTCCTCTAGAGGCGGCGGCTCCGGCTCCAATTCCGGCGAGCTGCTGCTCCCTTGCTCCGGCGAGAGGTGGGTGAGGTTCAGTGAGGTGAGGGGAGTGGAGTGGTGTGGAGAGAAGAGACTGGGGAGGCCTCCTTTTATAGGCCCGACGGTGAGACCGAGCGGGATGGGCAGGTGATGGTGGCGACATGGCTACGGCTGGGTAGAGGCATGGCTGAGGGTGGTAATCAACGGGCGGTCCCCTGGCGGTGCTCTTGGAAGTGAATGTGGCCGTAGGGGTGGTGGCATGCGGTCTAGGCGAGGTGGCGCTCTGAGCGGCAAAGGCGGCGGTGTCCACGGCGAGCGGTGGCTATGGGGCATTGGGCGGCCATCAGGGGTGTCTGGGGTGTTCTCCAGGTCGTGGCGGAGCGGTGGGCGCGGGCTGCAGCCAAGGGGCGGTCTGTGCGAGTGGGGACAGAGCGTGCTCTGTGGGCGGCGACGGCATGGTCGACCAGCTCCGGGTGCGGCGGTTCCTGGCCGCTCATGTCTCTGGCTCTGGCCTAGGGCTGGTTTGACGGTGGAGGTCGACCACAAGCAACTTGCTAGACATGGTGAGAGAAGCTGGAGAGGGCTGCTGCTGCAAGTGCACGGTCGGCCGGCGAGTTGGTGCTCGGCATGGCATGGCAGTGCAGCTAGGAGGTAGGGGGTGTGATGGTGTGGGTCTGGGTAGGGTTAAGGGGGACAAATATGATCAAAGCACTTCAAAATTGCTAGACAAAATCAGCCCAAACAGTAATAGTTAGGCCACAATGATCTTGTCAGCAAGGTGTTTGACAAAATGGCCAAAATAGAAAAAGTTTTGAATTTTGAGTTCAAAATTTCTGAGTGATGTCCACTAGTGCTAGGTAGTCTCTGGTTGCAAGGTTTTTGAAAGTGGAGCTCAAAAAGATGGGTTTTGAAATAGGGGTGATCTATGCATATGCATTGGATTCAAAGTTCAAATGCCAAATAAAATAGTTAACAGAATGTTTTTAGCAGATCCAAAGGTGGGCCTTGGTACCTCATTATGTGTACTAGGAAGGGGTGCAAAGATCCAGAATTGTTTCTGTTAAGAAATGAGTGCTAGGAACACTCAAAGTAGGCATGAGAGTTAATTTTGCCAAAATGACCATTCCTCCTTTTTAATATTTTTTTATTTGATTTCCTTTAGGAAAAGTTTGGGAATGATGTGGATGATGTTTAAATCACCTAAGAAACATTTTAGAAGCAAAGGATCACACAATCATGGCAATTCAAAACAACTCCTATTTTAAATGCACACATATATGAATGCTTTCATTTTAAATTTGCAAAAGTTTTTGTTAACACCAAATTTGATGATTTAGATCTTGATAAGCTTGGATTGAAGTTTTGGGATGTTACAGAGCTAGTGCTCGGGGTGGCTTGGCACTGTGGCTAGGGACAAGGGGGATGGGTGCTAATGGTATGGTTAGATCATGAGGGGACCAAAGGATTAAATGGAGATCAAATGGGGCCAAAACCCTGTTCAAAATAGTGAGCTAGCATTAGGGTGTAAATCATGCATGCCAAGTGTTTGATGAAATGGCCGCATGAGATAAACTTTGGAATTTTGAAAAGATTTTTTGTGGGTTTGCTAGGCATAAGCTTGAGACTCTATGGGTGCTTGGGTTTTGAAAATTGAGCTTGTTTGAGTGGTTTTTGAAATAGGGTGATCTTGCACATACACTAGATTCAATTTTAAACTATCATTTAAAATTAGCATTTGAATGTTTTTAGTAGATCACAAAGTGGGCCTTGGTACTTCATTATGTGTACTATCAAGGGGTGTAAAGATCCACACATGTTTCTGTTAAGTTTTGAGTACTAGGAATAGCCAAAGTAGGCATGATAGTTAATTTGGCCATGACCATTCACTTCAACTATTCATTTTGAGTTGTTCTTCTTTGGGAAAAGTTTGGCAATGATTTAGATGATGTTTATTTCACCTAAGAAACATTTTACAAGCAAGGAATCATAGAACCATGGCAATTCAAATCAATTCCTAAATTAAATGCACATACACATGAATGCTTTCATTTTTAATTTCGACAAGTTTTTGTTAACCCTAAATTGGATGATTTGGATCTTCATAAACTTGGATTGAAGTTTTGGGATGTTACAAACCTTCCCCCTTAAACAAAATCTCGTCCTGAGATTTACAAAGAAAACTAGGAACTAAAGAGATCTGGGAACTCTGCCCTAATGACATCTTCGTGCTCCCAAGTGGCTTCCTCCTCGGTATGGTTGCTCCACTGAATCTTGAGAAACTTGATGCTCCTGGTCCTGGTGGTTTTGTAGGCTTCTTCTAAGATATGGATGGGAACTTCCCGATAGGTTAGGTCATTGTTGATTTCTATAGCTCTGTGATCGATGTTCTTGAAAACTTCAGTCTTCTTAGGCACTTCCAAGCATTTGCGAAGTAACGAGATATGGAACACATTATGGATGGCTGATATCTCTTCAGGCAGTTCCAGTTGATACGATACTTCTCCTCGACGGTTCAGAATCTTAAAGGGCCCGATATATCTGGGGGCTAACTTTCCTTTCAAACTAAAGCGTTGAGTTCCTTTCAATGGCGAAACTTTGAGATACACAAAATCTCTGACATTGAAAGTAAGGTCTCTCCTTCTTTTGTCAGCCTAACTCTTCTGTCTAGATTGGGCGGTCTTGAGGTGCTCACGGACTTTGTGAACTTTCTCTTCAGCTTCTCGGAGAATGTCGGGTCCAAAGATCTGACTCTCTCCTACTTGCGACCAATTCAAAGGGGTACGACACTTTCTTCCATATAGGAATTCAAATGGTGCCATCTACAAACTAGCTTGATAACTGTTGTTATATGAGAATTCTGTGAAAGGCAGGTAGTCTTCCCATTTTGATCCGTATTCTAACACACATGCTCTAAGCATATCCTCTAAGATCTGGTTGACTCTCTTAGTATGTCCATCAGTTTGCGGGTGATACGCGGTACTGAAGTTCAACTTGGTTCCTAATCCTTCCTGGACTTTCTGCCAAAATCTCGAGGTAAACTGGGTTCCTCGATCTGATACTATGGTCCTCGACAAGAAAGATGCAGACTAACAATTCTAGCGATGTACAGCTCTGCTAGCTTCACACTCTGGTAGGTAGTCTTGACAGGTATAAAGTGGGATACCTTGGACAGTCTATCAACTATGACACAGATTGAGTCCTTTTCCCTACTAGAAGTAGGCAAACCGGTGATAAAGTCCATTCCGATGGAATCCCATTTCCATTCCGGAATCTGCAATGGTTGCAACAGTCCTGCAGGTCTTTGATGTTCTGCTTTGACTTTTTGACAGATGTCACATTTGGGGACATAGCTTCCGATTTCTCTCTTCATCTTATGCCACCAAGATTGCTCTTTCAAATCCTGATACATCTTCGTTCCTCCGGGGTGGATAGAATAAAGAGTATCATGAGCTTCCTTCATGATAACTTGCTTCAGCTCCGAATCTGCTGGCACACAGATACGTCCTTTGTACCACAGTACTCCTTCTTCATCTTCGGTGAATCCAGGTACCTTTCCTGTACCAATACGACGTTTGATTCCGTCTATACTTTCATCCCCCTTCTGGGCTTCCTTGATCTGGCTAATCAAAGTGGATTGAAGTTCAATGCTAGCTAAGAATCCTTTGCTAACTAATTCAGTCCTGAACTGTTGCAACTTTTCGTACAAACTTGGTTGCTTCTCCTTGATCATGGTGTTTAGCCTACATGGCGATCTGCTAAGAGCATCCGCTACCACATTGCCTTTGCCGGGGTGATACTGAATGTCAAGGTCATAATCCTTGATTAACTCTATCCATCCCCTTTGCCTCATATTTAGCTCCTTCTGAGTGAAGATATATTTTCAAATCTTGTGATCTGAGTAAATCTCATAGCGATTACCCATCAAATAATAACGCCATGTCTTTAATGCTAGAACCAAAGCTCCTATCTCAAGATCATGGGTCAGATAGTTCTTCTCCTGCTGTTTCAGTTGTCGAGACAGATACGCGATGACTTTGCCTTCTTGCATCAATACACATCCTAGACCAATCTTGGATGCGTCACAATACACATCAAAGGGCTTTTTGATGTCTGGCATGATCAATATTGGGGCTGATATCAATCTCTTCTTCAGCTCCTGGAAACTGGATTCACATTTGTCTGTCCATTCAAACTTCTTGTCCTTCTTCAACAATTGGGTCATTGGTCGAGCTATGCTCGAGAATCCTTATACGAACTTGCGGTAATATCCTTCTAATCCGAGAACTGCACGGACTTGGGTTTTAGTGGTTGGGGCTTCCCATTCTTCGACATCTTTGATCTTGGCGGGGTCAACAGAGACTCCTCCGGCAGACACAATATGTCCTAGGAATCCTACTTCTTTCAGCCAAAACTCACACTTGCTGAACTTGGCATATAACTAATGCTCCCTCAATGTTTCTAGGATGATTCTCAGATGTTGCTCATGCTCTTCTTCTGACTTGGAGTAGATAAGGATGTCGTCGATAAACACAACTACAAACTTATCTAGGAAATTCATAAACATCTTATTCATGAGATTCATGAAATTAAGAGGGGTATTGGTTAATCCAAAAGACATAATCGTATACTCGTATAAACCATAGCGAGTAGTAAAGGCGGTATTGGGAATATCCATTGCACGAACCTTAAGTTGGTGATAACCATTCCTAAGATCAATCTTTGAGAATACCTAGGCTACAGTCAACTGATCAAATAGATCCTCTATCTTTGGCAAAGGGTACTTGTTCGTGATGGTGACATCATTTAACTTTCTATAATCTGTGCACAGATGGTTGCCTCCATCTTTCTTGTCGACGAATAACACTGGTGATCTCCATGGCGATTTGCTTGGTTGAATCAAGCCTTTCTCTAACATGGCATCCAACTGCTTCTTCAGTTCGACTAACTCTGAGGGCTCCATGCTATAGGGCCTCTGGGCTATAGGTTCGGTTCCGGGGATTAGTTCGATAATGAACTCAATATCCCTATCCGGGGGCATACCTGGCAATTCATCTGGGAATACGTCGGTGTATTCATAGACTACTCTGACTTGGTCTATGGTGGGCAGGGCTACACTCTTGTTGCACTTGAATTGACGGGGTAAGGTTTCAGAGATATGCTCTACTGTTACTCCAGAGCTACTGGTCATGGTGATGGCTTTCTTAGCACAGTCTATCAGTCCTTGATGCCTTGACATCCAGTCCATACCTAGTACTACTTCCAATCCTTTGGTTCCAAGTACAATTAGGTTGGCATAAAAATCTATCCCATGTATTCTGATAGCCACAACTTTGCAAATTTTTCTAGATTTGGTTGTTGAACCGGGGATTTGAACTATCATGGCATGCTTCAAGTTGGTTGGGTGGATCTTACTAGTGCATGCAAATTCTTCGGTGACAAATGAATGCGATGTTCCAGAATCAAACAACACTCTTGCTAAAACTGAGTTGACAGAAAACATACCCAGCTCTACATCTGGCGCTTCCTGGACTTCCTCTGCGTTCATGTGGAAGAGACGGCCATTACGGTTGTGAGGGTTCCCTGGGGCAAATCTTCTTCCTGGATGAACACGACGCTGCTGCTGAGCTGGGGCATTCACATTGGCATTGGCTCTAGTCTTCTTGGGACACTCATTGGAATAGTGACCCTTCACTCCACACTCGAAACAAGTGATCTGGGACTTGTCCTTGACTGCGACAGGTATAGCATTGCTGCCAGTTCTGGGTTCAGTGTTGTTGTTGTTGTTGTTCTTGGGAGGTGCATGGTTGAAATTGTTGGCATTGCCAGAGTTATGATTGTTTCCTCCGGACTTCCCATTGCCTCCGCTACGGTTGGGGTAGCTTGGGCGAGACGTTGGGGTCGGTTGTTCCTTGGTGCATATCCCGATGAAGGGTTGGCACGGTACTTCTGGTGACTGTTGGATCCAGACGGCTGCATCATACGACGCTTGCGGTTGTCGTCTGCGTGGTTAATCTTCCCTTCCATCTAAATGGCAGAGTCGACTAGCTCTTCGAGATCCTTGAGATGGATGTTGACGAGGACAGTCTGCATCTCATCATGCAGTCCGTTCAGGAATATCTCCTTCTTCTTGGCCTCCGTGTTGATCTCATCAGGTGCATATCTGGCAAGTGACAGGAATCTATCACGGTACTCCACCACAGTCATTCTTCCTTGCTTCAATTCACGGAATTCATCTCTCATTCTGTTGACTAGACCCTGCGGCACGTGGGTGCGGCTGAACTTGACTTTGAATGCTTCCCATGTCATTACTTGACCATGGTTCATCAGGCGGATACTGTTCCTCCAAGCTGTTGCATCTCCTGCCAGGTAATGGGTGGCAAAGAGAACTTTCTCATTTTCATCAACTCTTGCAACTTCTAAGTTGTTTTCCATGGTCTGTAACCAATCATCGGCATCTAATGGGTTTTCAGATTGGTTGAAGATTGGGGGATTGGTATTCTGAATTTTTTTTAGTTTGGATCCCTGGTGATCGTGATTACCATGCCCTTGGTTGTTGAGAGCCATCTAGGCGATCTGCTGCAATGTTGCTAAGTTGGCTTGGCGCTCTGTCCTACTTGCTTCATGGTCTGCAATTAGATTCTACAAGATCTGCAGCATTGG
The DNA here is from genome assembly GCA_910589775.1 of Avena eriantha. NCBI lineage: Eukaryota > Viridiplantae > Streptophyta > Magnoliopsida > Poales > Poaceae > Avena > Avena eriantha. Next base: position 125,474,237 of record OU342741.1, on the reverse strand, counting down.
GTCTTGCGATGGGCTTGTTCCTCCTTGGTTTCCATTAGTCGTCTGAAGATTGAGGTAGATACAGGGGTAAGAGGGAAATTCTAAGGTTCAGGGTTTTGGTTTTCAAGGCTAAAACTTTGAGTTAGACTAAGGTTTTTCCACTAACTTCATTTTCATTCATGCAAACAAGCACATGGTACAACACACACCACAACAAACAAAGGAAAACAGATGGTTTGAAGAACCATTCTGTAAGTTACGATACAGGGGTTACGATACAGGGGGACTGTACATGTCATGCTACGACAGTGCTCTAGTGCATCTACTCATCGTCGATGAAGTCGGAGTCATCATTGTTAGTGTAGATGTCCACGACATCCTCCGCCATAAAGTCATCATCATTGCTGAGGTAAGAATCCATGTCTCCCTGGATGTCCTCACCCTCATCTTCTTCTTCTTTTGCTGCAAGCTGGGCTGCCTGCTCCTTGACTGTCTTTTCGAGGTCGGTCACCTTCTTGCGAAGACGGGCGATGGTGCGATCCTTCTTTGCACGCTGGCGGCGAAGAGACTGGCGATCCTAGACGAGCAGTGCAAAAGTCTGGGCCTTCTGGTCGGTAATGGCACGGTTCTGGCTGGCTAACTCTCTGGCATTGTCCAGCTCCTTCTAATGGTCATACAACAGGAAGTCAAGATTCTCCACTTGGCGCTTCAGTGCTGGATGACTTGGCCTCTCCATCGGCATTCCCATGAAGTCACGCCTTGCATAGTGGGCAAAACAGGTTCCTTGGATTTGGTTGACGCTAAGGGCACATAGACGTGCGAGAGATTCATGCATTACCCTGGCTAATCCATCTAGCTAGTTGTTTTCTCTCACGGAGAACTGAATTCTTCCAGATGTTGGTGCTTCGATGCTTCCTCTAATATCCGCGGTGACTAGCCACTGTAGGTCTCCTCCTGGGGTCCTGGAAGCTGAGCTCCAAGAAACTTCGGATGTGGGCGTCCCAGTAACTCCTACAGTGAATCTAGATCCCTCTCGAAGATCAGCTGACCTCCGTTTCCCAACTGGTAGAACTTGCTGAACTGAGACTCCATCTACAAGAATTTAGGATGAGGAAGTTAGTGAAGTGATCAAGTGTGTCAAATTTTAAGTAGTAATGTAAGAATTTTGAGGAACATGAATTTTTGAGAAAGAGTGAATCCACAAGGATAAGAGAGGAGATAGTTTTTCATAAATACTCACTTTGGTTTTGAAACTATGTTTTTGTTTGAACATCCATTCTAACTAGGGTCTCCTATGGTCAGGATGGCTCTGATACCAACTTGTCAACACCTGGATTTTTAATCCCAGATGCCCGTTATGCCATACCTCGCAATCCCAGGATTACTATTTTTGCGAGACATAACGGCTTGGATATCACAGTACATCATCCATTACGAACCATACATAAGGTCTTACACAAATAAGGATCCCATGATCCAGGCTTAATACAACAAGCAGCGTAAATAAAATATAAGCGTAGCGGTGGGGTCCATCTTCAGGGGCACAAGCAATGCTGACGAAGGCAGATAGTCCTAGTTATCATAGCCGTCATGTTGGCCATCATCTTGATAGTCTCCTTCATAGTCTGGCCATGAGAATAGCTAGGGACAAAAGCCATGAGTACTCTTTAAGTACTCGCAAACTACCTCTAACAAGTAATATAGTTCTAAGTTAAAGTGCTAAATCTAAGTTTAACTATAAAGTTAAGTTTGAAACCTAAGCTGAGTTCTGAAGCAAAGAAAGATAAGATAAAGTTCTAGAATCACTTAAGGTGGGAAGCTATTGTCATAAACACAACCCTGTTGTGGTCAAGTCCACATTCATCATTCATTTCATAAGTCATTTTGAAAACATCTGACAATGAAACAGTATGGCCATTCCAACTGTCCATAACCTAGAACGCGGCTATTCGAATAGTTTGACACTCTGCAGAGGTGGTACACTTTCACCAGAAGATTCGATACATCTGTCAGGGATAACCCTAAATCATCATACTTAGTATGCAGATAATCAAACATAACCTTCCCTTTACACACCCTAGTATAAGCTCCTCTCCTATGAGCATGGCCTCCCAACCATGACCATCAGTCATCTTGGGCACTGCATACGTGGACAACATTGAGAGGTAGCGTCAACTCAAACCTCTCCGGCGAGGGAACTAATCCTAATGCATATAAATTTCTAGCTAATCCTTACCCAATTCAGGTACTGTGGTTGTACGGTAAATTTGGAATGGTATCGCATCCGAATCCAACCATCAGTTTTATAAAAGGGTTAAGGCTCATGCCTCAACATTTTCACCCTCATAACCATCTGTGTTTCTCAACACATGTCCAAAACATATCAATAGAATGACTCATCATTCCAAGGTTTTCAGAATTCATTTTCACCAAGTGTTCCCATCTAAAGTGACTCAAGTTTTTGATCTACTCTAAACTACTAAGTTAAGAGTGTTCACTAAGGTGAAAAAATGGGTTCAATATCATGCCATAGAATGACATCTAAAGGGTTCTAAATAGGTTAAGTTTTATACTCTTTATGGTACCTTCCAAACAGTTAAAGAACTTTGTGTAAATTAAAGGAAGTAAAGCTTGTAAATAAGACTTGGAATATCTTATAGTCAAATAGTGTAATCAAAGCATGCCTAAAGCATCTTTGCTAAACCATCTAGTTTAATTCTAGCTTGCTAAGGATTATACTTGCAAGTGTTAGCTTGCATTGTTCATGGTGGCTTGCCTTGGTTAGTGTAGTGGTTGAAGTTTTCTTCTTCTTCTTCTTGGTAGAACTCCTCCTCCTCGAAAGCTTGGTCGGTACTATCGTCTATAAATACATACGGAGTACACAATCACCAAACAATACTTAACTAGTCTAATTAGAATTCTAATACACACATTTGATGATCTATTATCATCTCAAGCATCACAAGTTTAATTTAATAGTTTCACTCTTTTTAATTTAGAAAAGTAATTTCTACTCATTGAAAAAATTAACTAAGATTTAATATTCACCACTTAAAATATGGGATCATGTGGAAACATGTCCTCACCACATATTCTAACATATTAGAATGTGATTTAAGGGTTGGATCATAATTACTTTGGTTAAGTTCAATATTTAATGATTTAAAGTGACTAGAAATGCCTATATAGCATTATTTTGGTACTAGTCCAAAGTCACTTCATGTAAACCTTAATATTATTACATCTTCAGATAGATACAGTGAAATGTGATTTTTGAGAGTTGGAATCAACTCAAAACCTATCTTGGTTGATTTTATAAAAATGTTGCAAGATACAAATGCTTCTGTTTTGTTATTTTTACTAGGAGAGATCTATAACTCTAATTGGATTAAATCCAACGGGCTTGGATAGATATTTTCAAAACCTTTCAGGAAAAATTAGTTTCATGCAATTTGGATTTGTAAATCTCTCTGAATTGATTTTCAAACTCAGAGACAGAACTAAGTTTAAACTAAAAAGGAAAATCCTAATTCAAACTAACTGGGTCGCGCCGGAAACTATAACGGGTCGGCCCAGTGTCACTCCGCGGCGCGTGGGTCAACTGACAGGGGGGTCCACAAGTCAGCGGCTCATAGCGCGCGAAGCGGTAGGGGGCGATGTGGGTCGTTAGATTAGAATAAGGATCAACGGCTGTGGCTTGTCGTCAATGACGGACCTGTCGCCGGCGAGCTCGAACCCTAGCGGCTCGGTGGGGGTGCATAGGGGGCGTACCAGGGCTCCAGCGACGACGGCGAGGCGGGCAAACAGACTGGTGGTCGACGGCGAGCTTGAGGACGGTCAAGGCAGCTCGGGGGTGGTCGCAATCAGTGACGCCCCTTCCTCCTCTACTGCGGGCTACTCCAGCCAAATTCCGGCGAGCAAGTGCTCGCGCTGCTCCGGCTATCGGTGGGGAATGGTCAGTAAGGTGAGGGGAGTGGAGTGGTGTGCTTCAAATGGCTGGGGGTGCCCTCCTTTTATAGGCTCGACGGCGAGGCCGAGAGGGATGGGAAGGCGACGGTGGCTACATGGCTACGGGCGGCTAGCGGCATGGCTGAGGGTGGCGATCAACATGCGGTCTCGTGGCGGTGCTCTAGGAAGTGAATGTGCGCATAGGGGCGGTGGTATGTGGTTGGAGCAACTGGCGCTCTGAGAGGCAGAGGCAGCGGTGTCCACGGCGAGCGATGGCTGTGGTGCTTTGGGTGGCGAACGGGCATGTCCGTCGCGTTCCCTGTGTCGTGGCAGAGCGGTGAGTGCGGGCTGCGGTGGAGCGACGGCTTATGCACGCGTGCCAGGTGCGGCGCTCTGGCGCATGCTCGGCATGGAACGGTGGCACTGGGCACGGGCACTCCTCGGTGGTCCACGGCTGCGCTTGGCTCGGGAAGGGGACAGAGGGTGGAGATGAGGTCCTGGCTACCTCCTAGACATGGCGAGAGAGAGGGAGGTGGTCTGCTGGGGTGAGTGCATGGTCGGCCGGCGAGCTAGTGCTCGGGTGGCTTGGCACTATGGCTAGGGACAAGGGGGATGGGTGCTAATGGTATGGTTAGATCATGAGGGTACGAAAGCATTAAATGGAGATCAAATGGGGGCAAAACCCTGTTCAAAACAGTGAGCTAGGATTAGGGTGTAAATCATGCATGCCAAGTGTTTGATGAAATGGCCGCATGAGATAAACTTTGGAATTTTGAAAAGATTTTTGGTGGGTTTGCTAGGCATAAGCTTGATACTCTGTGGGTGCTTGGGTTTTGAAAATTGAGCTTGAAATAGGGTGATCTTGAGACATACACTAGATTCAATTTTAAACTGTCATTTAAAATTAGCATTTGAATGTTTTTAGCAGATCACAAAGTGGGCCTTGGTACCTCATTATGTGTACTATCAAGGGGTGTAAATATCCACACATGTTTCTGTTAAGTTTTGAGTACTAGGAATAGCCAAAGCAGGCATGATAGTTAATTTGGCCAAAATGACCATTCACTTCAATTATTCATTTTGAGTTGTTCTTCTTTGGGAAAAGTTTGGGAATGATTTAGATGATGTTTATTTCACCTAAGAAACATTTTAAAAGCAAGGAATCACAGAACCATGGCAATTCAAATCAATTCCTAAATTAAATGCACATACACATGAATGCTTTCATTTTTAATTTGGAAAAGTTTTTGTTAACCCTAAATTTGATGATTTGGATCTTGATAAACTTGGATTGAACTTTTGGGATGTTACAACCACCATTAATTTTAAATGTGTCAATGCGGTAATATATAAGGGAGAAATTAACAATGGTGCTCATACATCTATTTCTTCTTGAATAAATGGACCAGCTGGCGCCATGGAGTGATGCAAGCATGTGCTTCTCTGTGAAATGACTGCTCTACTTGGAGATGGTTGAGACCAAGACAAAAACAAGTTACTTAAACAATAAACTTGGGAAACAAACTACAAGTTCATTTTGAATAACAATGCGAGTAATCAACCAAAGTACCTGATGCAGACTGCTCAAACTAGAATGTGCAGAACATGAATAAAACGAATATTAAAACTAAGCCATAATCTTTCTCATATATAAACAAGCCAGGAAGTACACAACGAAATCTGCCATTGATTTAATCATAGACAAGAAAAGAGTAACTCAGCCAACAAAAACACATTAATTGTGATCCTCGAATATGCTAGCTAGATAATTTCATACAAACAATGAATCAAGAAATCATACATTGAATTATTCATGAATAGCCAGATAATTTCAACGCTTCGGCGGCCTAATAACAACAAATTGAACCATCAAGTGCCTCGTATTAAAATAGCCAGTTCATGTAACTATGATACACAGTAGATACAAGAGTGAGATGAACTACACAAAGTACCTTATGATACATGTGTGGATCTTATCGCTAGTGTGGCCTTGGTCTTATTATCAGACAACCTAGATGCAATACACCCGGTGACGAGGGTTTAACTCATCAATGCCCATTGTTATGGACTTGGGTTTTGGAGAAGGAGGGAGCGCTGGAAGTCTCGATCGGCTAACGGACAAGCACACAGGGACACAAAGTTTACCCAGGTTCAGGCCTCGTAGAAGACCCTACTCCTGCTTGTTTGCTCTTGATTGATGATGATCCGAAGGATTACAAGGTCGCCGATGGCAGTGCCGTGCAGATTAGATCTGGCATATGTGTATGCTATGGGTGTTGTCTAGATCTATTGTGGGAGTCGCGATTGCCTGTTGGGGGAGAGGATGCCTTCTCGTTGGACCCTCCTAGCCTTTATATATGGGGAGGCTAGGTCTCAGGTATCAATACGAGTTGGTTTACAAGTTAGATTCAAACTCTAGGATTGAGACTTCCTTGTCTTGTGCGTTTGGGAGTCTATGTCCATATGGGCTTCATACCACTCGAACCGTCATATGCGTCATGGACCTTGGCAATTCAGCGAGTGGACCTTCCATCGAGCCGCACCAGGTAGGCTGTAGTTGAATGCCTATTGGGCATACCCATGTCAGTAGCCCCCGAGTGTCCATGTGAATCGTAGATTCAGATGGAGACTCAGAAGTCTTGAGTCTTGCATTAGGATGTCGGAGTCGATAGTTATGTCGAGTGCGAAGCACTTCACCCAGAATTTCATCGGGTCAGTCGAATTTATAGTAGTTCATAGGGATGATGGTAAACGTGCCTGGTGCGCTTGACGGACCGAGACCAGTTAATTGCTCTGGGGCAAAAACAACGCCACCTACTCAAACTCGTGTCCCCGGACTCGAATCCGGAAAAGTGCTGGTGTAATTCGACTCATGCCGCGAAGGTCTTATAGAGTTCGAATCCCAGTGTATAAGTGTGAGCACTAGACGCGTTCGTCAAGGCATATTCATCGTACCTATAGGTACAGATTATTTCTGGTAGAGCGCAGCAGATGCGTTGCCAGGCCTTATTCACGTCTTATCTTCACGCTATAAGCGCGACATCCGAATTTTTTGTCATCGTGGAGATGATTTGGGTGACCCAGGAGTCGCCATAGCGTTCGAGTGTGGATGTTATCGACACACAGTACGAAGTACAAGGAAAAATAATCATAGGGTGCGCGACCAGCGCTCCCTATGGGAGTAGCCCCCGAGTGCCTGGTTGAGTCAAAGACTCAGGCAGGGACTAAATAACTTTTGCGGCTACTGTCATCTTTTTGTTTGCTGGTTTCAATCGAATTTGCTTTCACCGCTCCCTATGGGAGTAACCCAAAGTCCACAATCGAATCGTAGATTCGAGTGAAGGGTTTTCATAATGTTTGCATATCTTCACAAATTTCTTCGGGTGTGCGGACAACGCTCCCTATGGGAGTAGCCCTCAAGACCTTAGACGAATCGTGGATTTGAGTGAGGATTCAGAGCATGCCACTCGAAGATCTTGTATATCCAGTTTGGAGTAGCCCCCGAGTGTCTGGCGGAGTCGTAGTCTCGGGCAGAGACTCGAGTCTTGTATCTTGTAGATGCAGTCGAAAATCATGAGAGGAGAAACCACTGACCCGGAAGTGCATCAGGTCAGCGTCTCACGCATAAGAAGCTTGAATTGATTATGAAGTCAGGGTTGATGTAGCGGAGTAATGCGGCGTTTAGCCAGGTGAGTCGATGATGCGGATGGAGTCGACGCAGTCACTTCTGTCAGGTAGTCGGCCAACATCGCACGTGTGTAGAATCAAGCGATGCAACCATCCGAGGAGGGACTCGACTCGGGTCTTGAGTGTATCTCATAGCCAGTTGTTTTGTTGACTCCTGTTGGAGGATCCGATAGAATAGCTTGACGCAGTCGACATCCTTGTAAGCTGCATAAAATACTAAGAATTGTGAAGTACTTGTATCTTGTAAAGAATATTTGCATGTTGGTTTGCAAAGTAAGATTCTGGTGCCAATCGAGTCGACAGTTTTGCACTGTATGCTAGGCCTTTTCGTTAGCCTGATTACCCTTAGTCTCAGTACCTTGCCGAGGTGCTCGGAGTTCAAGGATTCGACGCTCAGGCAGAATTAGCTACTCAGGCTGTCGCGTATGAGGTGCTAAAGTGCGTGTAATCGATGGCACATTAGGTTACTCGAAGAGGGCACAGCCCCTGAGTGTATCGAGTGCAATTAAAGTAAAAAATAAATTAACACTGAGTAGTGAACTTAGCTTTGTTGGTTGTCAACGAGGTGAACGGGTCGTGGTAGCGCATGCAATCAACGGATCACGGGAGTCGAAGATTGTAGCGACTCGTGGTCGCGGGAGTCGAGGAAGCCCCCGAGTCACCCAAGATGAAGACCGTAGCGGGTCGCCGAAGTTGAATACCGCGGCGGGTCACCGAAGCGGAGGGAGCCCCCGAGTCGTTGGAGCCGAAGATCATAGTGAATCGCTGGAGTCGAAGACTATAGCTGACGTGGTAGCGGGTCACGCGGCGGTCGTAGTTGACGCGACAGACCAAAGTCGCGTGGTGATGACGAGTTTCTGCATCCGAAGACCGTAACGGGCCATAGCAGTCGAAGACCGCATCGGGTCACCCCATCCAAAGACCGTAGAAGGTCACTAGAGTCGAAGGATGCGGCAGGTCGCCGTAGAGGAGGGAGCCCTCGAGTCACTGGACCCGAAGACCGCAGAGGGTCGCTGATGGTGAGGGAGCCCCCATGTGTAGAGTTGATGTGGTCGAGGCGGCATTCGAGAGCCGATGCGGCGGACCGGAGTCGAAGCGGTAGCGGATCGCCAAAGCCGATGGCGGTAGAGTGTTGCCGTAGCCAATGACGGTAGTGTATCACCAGAGTCGAAGACCGCAGCGGGTTGCCCATGTCGATGGAGCCCCCGAGTCGCCAGATACGATGGTGGTAGTGGGTCGACGCAACCAAAGACCATAGTGGGTCACAACAATCAAAGACCGTAGCGGGTCGCCGCAAGCGAAGACCACCGTAACGGTTCACCGCAATCGAAGACCATAATAGGTCACACGATGGAGTCGGCGCAACCCCCAGGTGTAGAGTTAGCGCGGTCGTGTAATCAAGATCAACGGACCGAAGTCGTCATGGTGGGGTCACCGGGTTATTGCCATCCGGAGTCGGCGCGGCGGACAAAATTGATGCGGTTGACAAGTGGTCGTGAGCGGCACGTGGCGGAGTGGTCGTCTCCACGGCTTCCATGTTTGTACTGATTCGACCGGTCTAATCTGATGAACTTGATTATGATTTGGCCGCGATGATGGTCATAGTCGAGACGACCAGGACGACCGCAGTGACACTATTGACACAGAATTTTTTCCAGCAAATCCATGCGTGATCATGCTGTCCATGTCGGGTTGCTTTTTTACTTCTGCTTCGGTACCCCCCCTACATTGGCATCAATGCATCGGACGGTCCGGATCGTTTCTTATCTACCCGTTTATCAGCTAGCAATGGCCCACATCCTTTCCCGCTCTGCCCGGATCAGCCCGTATTCCCGTTTGTCCATCTGCGTACGCGTGTACTCGTGTGTATACGGAGACGTGGTCGCTGTGCACGGAACCGTCGCTCTCGACAAATTCCCTTCGTATCTCCTTGTTCCCGTCGCTCCTCTTCTTTTTTGCAACGATACCTGCAGCTTCGGCGGCGGTAGATGGGTTCAGGCCGTCGATCTATTGCGGCGTCGTCTGAGTCGCCGAGTGGTCCCGTACGTGCGACATGCGGTATCAGGTACGTGCGTTGATTGCAGGTCCCGTCCCCAGTCAGGTCCCTTACAACACGAGGTATCGACCGATCGGACTGCTCTTTTTTTTCCACGAGAGTCCATATACAATACGACTATAAAGTGGGGAATACGGGAGAATTAATCAGTATTCGTCCCACCCACAACACGTCCACCAACAAACCCACCAAAGCATCGCTAGGGTACCGAAGCAATTTTCTCCTTTTTGAACTGGCCTTCGATTCTTTTACTGTAGCATGAGTCTGCAGCATGAGTCGTACAAATCTTGAATATTCCCTTCAACTTGGCTTTTCTTCTCTCGATTTACCCCCATGTGCTGATTTCCCTGATTGATGCTAGTTTTTAGATCATGTTTGCGCCGCACCATACAACGTTGTGAACAGTGTTCGAGTCCAGGAGGGAATCGTGTCCGTCGTGTGGCAGGATAGGAAACGTCTCCTGATTTCTTGTGTGCGTACCATATAATGCACTACACGACTAAGGTAAAGCATGCCCACGTATCTTGCGTCTTTCTTTCCTCTTCAATGATTCGTTGAAAGAAGGTCACGTGGCTGATCCCTTTTCTTTAAAGCTGTATCCAACACGTACGACTTCTACACGCCTATTTTTCTGAAACGGAGGGTTTAACTCATCAATGCCCATTGTTATGGACTTGGCTTTTGGAGAAGGAGGGAGCGCTGGAAGTCTCGATCGGCTAACAGACAAGCACACAGGGACGCAAAGTTTACCCAGGTTCAGGCCTCGTAGAAGACCCTACTCCTACTTGTCTGCTCTTGATTGATGATGATCCGAAGGATTACTAGGTCGCCGATGGCAGTGCCACGCAGATTAGATCTGGCGTATGTGTATGCTACGGGTGTTGTCTAGATCTATTGTGGGAGCCGCGATTGCCTATTGGGGGATAGGATGCCTTCTCGTTGGACCCTCCTAACCTTTATATATGGGGAGGCGAGGTCTCAGGTACCAATATGAGTTGGTTTACAAGTTAGATTCAAACTCTAGGATTGAGACTTCCTTGTCTTGTGCGTTTAGGAGTCCGTGTCCATCTGGGCTTCATACCACTCGAACCGTCATAGGCGTCATGGACCTTCGCAATTCGTCGAGTGGACCTTCCATCGAGCCGCACCAGGTAGGCTGTAGTTGAGTGCCTATTGGGCATACCCATGTCACCCGGCCGCTCCATACCTAGGAAATTTAACTAAGCATATGGAACAAAAGAAGACCATAGTGGGGCTAAAATGTTTAACGCTAATTTTTGGCAAAGAATATGAAAAGAAGAAAGACAAATGGTAAATTTAAGCAAACAAAAAATATGGCAAGGACCAAACTTCGGGAGGGGGGCCTTACGGTAGGTGTTACACGAGATCTATGGTGGCTCGTGTGGACAGGCGGAGTTTGTACTCCATTGTTGCTCCTCTGCATAAAGGTAAGGCCAACTGTAAACACAAACATGTTCCAACATGATATACGTTGGCATGAAGTGAAACAAAAATGATGGGGTCTTACGATATTATAGGAGTCATTCACTCTATGGTATTGTGTGCAAACTGAGGCTGCTCCTTGCATAATAAAAACAAACAGTTTGAGCCGCAGATTAAGAGGGATCAAATCGACAGTACATAATGGTCAAATAGTATGACGTGTGTAAACGTGTAGTATAGGATAGCAGGACAATAACACGATGGAAATACTATAGTTCGTAAATTTGGCCAATGAGAGAGATATTATATAATCATATCTCATGTGGACAGGTACAATAGAGAATGTAAACAAATATGTTAAGTGACTAATAATTCACAAAGAAATAGTAAAGTATATAAAAACAATTCAATGCGTGGAGTTTAAGTGTAACCACAACGGGTTAATTAGTACATAATAGGTGTATATCAAGTAAAGAACCTTTTAGTTAGGAAGTTTACTATGAACAAAGTACATTGTCAACAAACAAATCGCACAGGGAGATCTGATTTTACCTTGGTCGGGGTGGCGTCTAGGCCTCCTCCGCATCCTCACGGGTCACGTCGAGGTCACCGAAGGTGCTATGGTCATAGTGGGTGTTGACGATGGGGAAGGAGATCTTGGGCGGGGGAGGACACGACCAGAACGCTGGACCATGGCATCCGTGGAGCAGATCCTAGACGGTCGATGATGTGCTTAGCGCGCAGGACAAGAGGGTTCGTTGTGCAGATTAGGTGTGCAGGTACGCCGGCTAAAGTGCAGTGGGGATGTTCCGGCCGGTGATGTATTCAAGGATGAGAGAGAGGGGGAGGGGGGTTAAGTACTATTAGCACTATATTGGGAAAATTACGAGTGAAGCCCCCCACCCACCGAATTTAATAGGGGTCAAATGGGAATTTCGATGTATCTGAAATTTTGGGGCACAAACTAAGTCCGGATGCGGGATCGTTTTCAAAAGGTGTTCAAAATTTTCACGATGCAAAATTTTAGCTAGAATTCGAACCACTCATCAAAACTCTCTTTGGTTCTAATATATTAATTAACCGCTTGATGGGTACCTCCAAAAGTTTTTTTCATAAAAGTTTCAAAGGAACCTACAATTTATTACTTGTAGTTCAAGTTTGACCTAATATCATTCAATTCAAGAGCAATCTATCGCACTTAGTTGTAGCTATAGTTTGACCTAATTTCATTAAACTGTCAAGACGCAAAATCTTAGCAAGAAGATGAACCTGTCGTGAGAACTCTCTTTTGGTTTCTGATAGTATATTAATTGACCCGCCTCCCTCGCACCCCCTCCGATGGGTACCTCTAAGAGCTTTTCTGTAAAACTTTCAAAGCAACCTACATAGTTTACTTGTAGCAGTTAAAATTTTACCTATTATATTTTTTCCGCTTTACCTATTATCATTTTATATAGTGATGATATGCCAGATGTCTATTATCTGAGTCTCACGTGCAGGGAACGTGTAATTTACTAGTGCTTTTAGTTTCAAATTTGACCTAATTTCGATAAATCGACATAAAGTCATTCTAATGGGCAGAGTTAGCTGGGAAGTTTGAAATCTCATAAAATATGGGAATCATTGGTACAACATGTTGGTCCAATATATATGTCGGTAAACCTGGCTTGTGGATTCAGATCCAATATTCTTTGGACTTTTCTTTAGGAAAAAGAGCAACCTCGCTCGTATTCTTCACTCAGAAAATGTAGAATTGAATATTCTTTCCTGATAGTTGGAAACTCACACCGACGACACTGTTTACTACAAGAAGATGCACCGATGATCTACCTATAAAAAGACATTTAATTCAAGAGCAATCTATGGCATTTACTTGTAGCTATCTCAGTTGACCTAATTTTGTTAAATTATCAATATGCAAAGTCTTAGCAAGAAGTTGAATTCGAAACTCTCGCTGGTTTCCAGTATATTAATTTTGAATCCTCGATGGATACGTCCAAAAGATTTTTCGCAAATCTATCAAAGAAAAACCTACAAGTTACTTGTAGTTTCAAATTTGACCTAATTCCGAGATATCGACATAAAGTTATTCAAACGTGCGGGGTTAGCTAGGAAGCTTCAAAACCCATAAAACATTGGAATCACAAGTAAAACATGTTGTCGATCCAATATATATATATATATATATGTCTGTCAACTTGCCTTGTGGCATCCACATCTAGGCGTCCGTGGAGCAGATCCTAGGCGGTCGATGATGTGCTTAGCTTGCAGGACCAAAGGGTTCGTTGAGCAGATTAGGTGTGTAGGTATGCCGGCTAAAGTGCAGCGGGGATGTTCCGGCCGGTGATGCATTCCAGGATGAGAGAGAGGGGGAGGGGGGTTAGGTACTATTAGCACTATACTGGAAAAATTATGAGTGAAGCCCCCCACCCACCGAATTTAATAGGGGTCGAATGGGAATTTCGATGTATATGAAATTTTGGGGCACGAACTAAGTCCGAATGCGGGATCGTTTTCAAAAGGTGTTCAAAATTTTCATGATGCAAAATCTTAGCTAGAATTCGAACCACTCATTAAAACTCTCTGTAGTTCTGATATATTAATTAATCACTCGATGGGTACCTCCAAAAGCTTTTTTCATAAAACTTTCAAAGCAACCTACAATTATTACTTGTAGTTCAAGTTTGACATAATTTTATTAAATTCAAGAGCAATCTATCGCACTTAGTTGTAGCTATAGTTTTACCTAATTTCATTAAACTATCAAGATGCAAAATCTTAGCAAGAAGATGAACCTGTCGTCAGAACTCTCTTTTGGTTTCTGATAGTATATTAATTGACGCCCTCCCATGCACCCCCTCCGATGGGTACCTCTAAGAGCTTTTCCATAGAACTTTCAAAGAAACCTACATAGTTTACTTGTAGCAGTTAAAATTTTACATATTATATTTTTTCCGCTTTACCTATTATCATTTTATATAGTGATGATATGCCAGATGTCTATTATCTGAGTCTCAAGTGCAGGGAACATGCAATTTACTAGTGCTTTTAGTTTCAAATTTGACCTAATTTCGATAAATCGACATAAAGTCATTCTAATGGGCAGAGTTAGCTGGGAAGTTTGAAATCTCATAAAATATGGGAATCATTGGTACAACATGTTGGTCCAATATATATGTCGGTAAACCTGGCTTGTGGATTCAGATCCAATATTCTTTGGACTTTTCTTTAGGAAAAAGAACAACCTCACTCGTATTCATCACTCAGAAAATGTAGAATTGAATATTCTTTCCTGATAGTTGGAAACTCACACCGACGACAATGTTTACTACAAGAAGATGCACCGATGATCTACCTATAAAAAGACATTTAATTCAAGAGCAATCTATGGCATTTACTTGTAGCTATCTCAGTTGACCTAATTTTGTTAAATTATCAATATGCAAAGTCTTAGCAAGAAGTTGAACCTATCATCGAAACTCTCGCTGGTTTCTGGTATATTAATTTTGAATCCTCGATGGGTACGTCCAAAAGATTTTTCGTAAATCTATAAAAGAAAAACCTACAAGTTACTTGTAGTTTCAAATTTGACCTAATTCCGAGATATCGACATAAAGTTATTCAAATGTGCGGGGTTAGCTAGGAAGCTTCAAAACCCATAAAACATTGGAATCACAAGTACAACATGTTGTCGATCCAATATATATATATATATATGTCTGTCAACTTGCCTTGTGGCATCCACATCTAGGCGTCCGTGGAGCAGATCCTAGGCGGTCGATGATGTGCTTAGCGTGCAGGACCAAAGGGTTTGTTGAGCAGATTAGGTGTGTAGGTATGCCGGCTAAAGTGCAGCGGGGATGTTCCGGCCAGTGATGCATTCCAGGATGAGAGAGAGGGGGAGGGGGGTTAGGTACTGTTAGCACTATACTGGAAAAATTATGAGTGAAGCCCCCCACCCACCGAATTTAATAGGGGTCGAATGGGAATTTCGATGTATATGAAATTTTGGGGCACGAACTAAGTCCAAATGCGGGATCGTTTTCAAAAGGTGTTCAAAATTTTCATGATGCAAAATCTTAGCTAGAATTCGAGCCACTCATCAAAACTCTCTGTAGTTCTGATATATTAATTAATCACTCGATGGGTACCTCCAAAAGCTTTTTTCATAAAACTTTCAAAGCAACCTACAATTATTACTTGTAGTTCAAGTTTGACATAATTTCATTAAATTCGAGAGCAATCTATCGCACTTAGTTGTAGCTATAGTTTTACCTGATTTTCATTAAACTATCAAGACGCAAAATCTTAGCAAGAAGATGAACCTGTCGTCAGAACTCTCTTTTAGTTTCTGATATATATTAATTGACCCCCCCCCCCCCCCCCGCACCCGCCTCGACGGGTACCTCTAAGAGATTTTACGTAAAACTTTCAAAGCAACCTACACAGTTTACTTGTAGTGGTTAAAATTTTACCTATTATATTTTCCGCTTTACCTATTATAATTTTATATAGTGATGATATGCCAGATGTCTATTATCTGAGTCTCACGTGTAGGGAACATATAATTTACTAGTGCTTTTAGTTTCAAATTTGACCTAATTTCGATAAATCGACATAAAGTCCTTCTAATGGGTAGAGTTAGCTAGGAAGTTTGAAAACTCATAAAACATGGGTATCATTGGTACAACATGTTGGTCCAATATATATGTCAGGCTTGTGGATTCAGATCCAATATTCTTTGGACTTTTCTTTAGGAAAAACAACAACCTCGCTCGTATTCTTCACTCGGAAAATGTAGAATTGAATGTTCTTTCTTTATAGTTGGAAACTCACACCGACGACACTGTTTACTACAAGAAGATGCACCGATGATCGACCTATAAAAAGACATTTAATTCAAGAGAAATGTATGGCGTTTACTTGTAGCTATCTCAATTGACCTAATTTTGTTAAATTATCAATATGCAAATTCTTAGCAAGAAATTGAACCTATCGTCGAAACTCTCGCTGGTTTCTGCTATATTAATTTTGAACCCTCGATGGGTACGTCCAAAAGATTTTTCGTAAATCTATCAAAGCAAAACCTACAATTTACTTGTAGTTTCAAATTTGACCTAATTTCGAGATATCGACATAAAATTATTCAAATGTGCGGGGTTAGCTAGGAAGCTTCAAAACCCATAAAACATGGGAATCAAGTACAACATGTTGTCATCCACTATATATATATATATGTCTGTCAACTTAGCTTGTGGCATCCACATCCAATATTCTTTGGACTTCGCTTTAGGGAAAAGAACAACTAACCTCGCTCGTCTTTACTCGGAAAACATAGAATTGAATGTTCTTTCCTGGTAGTTGGACACTCACACCCACGACACTGCTTACTATTAGAAGATGCACCCATCTACCTCTGAAATGACATTTAATTCAAGAGCTATCTATCGCGCTTACTTGTAGCTCAAGTTTGACCTAATTTCGTTAAATTGTCAATATGCAAAATCTTAGCAAGAAGTTGAACCTATCGTCAAAACTCTCGTTGTTTTCAGATATATTAATTGTGACCCCTCGATGGGTACCTCCAAATTAAAAGCTTTTTTGTAAAAAATTACAAAGCAAAACCTACAATTTACTTGTAGTTTCAAATTGGACCTAATTTTGATAAATCGACTTAAGGTCATTAAAATGGGCAGAGTTAGCTAGGAAGTTTGAAAGCTCATAAAACAAGGTAATCAAAAGTACAACATGTTGTCGATCAATACAAACGGACCAGTGTGTGTTCTATTTGTACCCTCTCGGCTAGGGTTTACCTGCTCCGGCGGAGACCCAATCGCCCCGTGAGAACGAGGAGAGGAAGGTCTGCTTCGAGTCCGCATGTGTGACCGACTGCGGAAGCGCTGCCGGAACGCGACGCCGGAAGGATCGTCCACACGATCTTGAGATCGGCAAGTGATCGACTACATCAACCATGAGATCTAATCTCGTTAACGCTTTTGGATCTACGAGGGTTAGTTCCTATCTATCTCGTTGCTCATGTCTAATAGATTAGATCTTGGCTTTTATCTAGATTAGATCTGGGTTTTGTTCGTTCTTGCGGTAGAAATTTTTTGTTTTCCATGCTACGAACCCATCAGTGGTATCAGAGCCGTTTCTATGCATAGATCTGTTGCACGAGTAGAACACAAATGTTTTTGTGGGTGTTGATGCTTTTGTTGTCGGTGTCTTAGCGTGTACTTTGCATCTTGCGGCATGGTGGGATGAAGCGGCTCGGGCTAACATTACATGTCATCGCACATGAGACTTGCTCCACGCTTGACGTGCAACTTGCTTCGCACAAGTGGCTTTGCGGGTGTCTGTCTCTCCCACCATAGTTAAGATTCAATTTACAATGAGCATCTACAACACTTGTATCAATGTTGTGGTCCTTGTTCGTAGGTAAGAACGGTCTTATGCGAAAGCCCCAAACCACGTAAAACATGCAAAGAAAATTAGAGGCGTCTAACTTGTTTTTGCAGGGGTTTTGTGATGTGATATGGCCATCATGTGATTGTGATTGTATTTGATGTATGCAATGATCCTTGTTGTAATATGGCAACCGGCAGGAGCCTAATGGTTGTCTTTAATTCTGTTAAGACCTGCGTGTCTATTCATCTTGTGATAACTTTATTCCAAGTAGTTGTAATAGTTGCTGGTGATGATGGACAACCATGAAGCGGCTCCACTGACCTTGACGCAATGCTGGTGATGATGGAGATCATGTTCGTGCTTTGGAGATGGAGATCAAAGGCGCAAGAAGAAAAGGCCATATCATATCACACTAATTATGAATTGCCTGTGATGTTAATCATTTATGCATCTTGTATTGCTTAGATCGCGACGGTAGCATTATAATATGATCCCTCTCACTAAATATCAAGTAATAAAGTGTTCACCCTTAGTTGGCACCGTTGCTAAGACTCGTCGTTTCGAAGCATCTCGTGATGATCGGATGTGATAGATTCTACGTGTGCATACAACGGGTGCAAGCCAGATTTGCACATGCGGAAACTAAGGTTATCTTGATGAGCCTAGCATGTACAGACATGGTCTCGGAACACGGAATACCGACAGGTAGAGCATGAGTCATATAAATGATATGATGAACATGAAGATTCTTCGCCGATGAAACTACATCTTCTCTCGTGAAGATCGAACTTGGTGTAGTGGACTTGGTTCGTGTAATCACTAAGACAATGTGAGGGATATTGTTTTTGAGTGGGAGTTCACCTAGTTAGTTTAAGAAGTAAATTTGAACTCAATTTGTCATAAACTTAGTCTAAACTACTCGCAAATTGTTGTAGATTATGGCGACTCCCTCCATCAATTTCAATGCGTTCCTAGAGAAAGAAAAGCTTAAGAACAATGGAAGCAATTTCACGGACTGGTTCTGTGGACTGAAGATCGTCCTCAGGGCTGGTAAGTTGACCTATGTGCTCGATGCACCGCTAGGTGACCCACCTGCAGATAATGCCACCGGTGACGAAAAGAATGTTTTCGCCACTCGGAAAAATCATTACTCCACAGTTCAGTGTGCCATCCTGTACGGTTTAGAATCGGAGCTCCAGAAGCGTTTTGAGCACCACGACCCATTCGAGATCATTAAGGAGCTCAGGCTAATTTTTGAGACTCACGCGGCCATGGAGAGCTAAGAGGACTCCGAAAAATTCTTTAACTGTAAGATGGAAGAGGGAAGCTCCGTTAGCGAGCACGTGCTCACCATGTCTGGGTACGCTAAGAAGCTCCAAGAGTTGGGAATATCGATTTCTAATGAATTGGGGATTCACCGTCTCCTTCAATCACTGCCACCAAGTTACAAGAACTTTGTGATGAACTACAACATGCACTGCATGAACAAGACGTTGCCTGAACTGTCGTCCATGCTGAAAACTGCTGAAGTGGAGATCAAGAAGGAGCACCAAGTGTTGATGGTCAATAAGACCACCAAATTCAAGAGACGGGGCAAGCCTAAGAACAAGGGCAACTTCAAGAAGGACGGCAAGAAAGCTGCCGCACCTGCTAAGAAGCCCAAGGCTGGTCCTAAGCTTGAAACTGAGTGCTTCTACTGCAAGGGTGTTGGTCACTGGAAGCGTAACTGCCCCAAATACCTGGCGGATCTGAAGAACGGCAACATCAAGAAGAAAGGTATATTTGATATATGTGTTATAGATGTGTATCTTACTAGTAATCGTAGTAGTGCCTGGGTATTTGATACTGGTTCGGTTGCTCATATTTGTAACTCGAAACAGGAGCTGCGGAATAAACGAAGACTGGCAAGAGACGAGGTGACGATGCGCGTTGGAAATGGCTCCAAGGTTGATGTGATCGCCGTCGGCATGCTCCCTCTACATCTACCTTCGGGATTAGTTTTAAATTTAAATAATTGTTATTTGGTGCCTGCGTTAAGCATGAACATTATATCTGGATCCTGTTTATTACGAGAAGGTTACTCTTTTAAGTCCGAGAATAAAGGTTGTTCGATTTATATGACTAATATCTTTTATGGTAATGCACCTGAGATGAATGGTTTATTCTTACTGAATCTCGATAGTAGTGATACACATGTTCACAACATAGATGCTAAACGAATAAAACTGAATGATAATTCTACATACATGTGGCACTGTCGTCTTGGTCACATTGGAGTGAAGCGTATGAAGAAACTCCATTCTGATGGACTTCTTGAATCACTTGATTTTGAATCACTTGAAAGATGCGAAGCATGTCTAATGGGAAAAATGACTAAGACTCCATTCTCTGGAATAATAGAGCGAGCTACAGACTTATTGGAAATAATACATACCGATGTGTGCGGTCCAATGAGTGTAGCATCGCGTGGTGGATATCGTTATGTTCTCACTTTAAAGGATGACTTAAGTAGATATGGGTATTCCTACTTTATGAAACATAAGTCCGAAACTTTCAAGAAGTTTAAGGAATTTCAAAGTGAAGTGGAAAATCATCGTAACAAGAAGATTAAATTTCTGCGGTCTGACCGCGGAGGTGAATATCTGAGTTATGAGTTTGGCATGCATTTAAAGAAATGTGGAATACTTTCGCAGTTGACACCGCCGGGAACACCACAGCGTAATGGTGTGTCCGAACGTCGTAATCGAACTCTCTTAGATATGGTTCGGTCTATGATGTCTCTTACAGATTTACCGTTATCATTTTGGGGATATGCATTAGAGACAGCCACATTCACTTTAAATAGAGCACCATCTATATCCGTTGAAACGACACCGTACGAATTGTGGTTTGGTAAGAAACCTAAGTTGCCGTTCCTTAAAGTTTGGGGTTGCGAAGCATATGTAAAGAAGTTACAACCTGATAAGCTAGAACCCAAAGTGGAGAAATGCGTCTTCATAGGATACCCTATAGAAACAATTGGGTATACCTTCTATCATAGATCCGAAGGCAAAGTTTTCGTTGCAAAGAATGGATCCTTTTTTGAGAAGGAGTTTCTCTCGAAGGAGGTGACTGGAAGGAAAGTAGAACTCGATGAGGTTATTGAACCTTCTCTCGGATTTGAGAGTAGCGCAGCACCGGAAGATGTTTTTGTGCCGCCTGGACCAATTGAAGAGGAAGCTAATGATAATGACCATGAAACTTCAAACGAAGTTACTACTGAACCTCGTAGGTCAACGAGGGTTCGCACCACTCCTGATTGGTATGACTCTGCCTTGAACGTCATGTTGGTGGACAACGCTGATGACCCTGCGACGTATGAACAAGCTATGGTGAGCCAAGATTCCGACAAATGGCTAGAAGCCATAAAATCCGAAATGGGATCCATGTACAAAAACCAAGTGTGGACTTTGGTGGACTTACCAGATGGCCGTAAGGCTGTCGAGAACAAATGGATTTTCAAGAGAAAAACAGATGCTGATGGTAATGTTACCATCTATAAAGCTCGACTTGTCGCGAAAGGGTTCCGACAAATTCAAGGAGTTGACTATGATGAGACATTCTCACCAGTAGCGAAGCTAAAGTCTGTGAGGATTTTGTTAGCAATTGCTGCTTATTTCGATTATGAGATTTGGCAGATGGATGTCAAAACGGCGTTCCTTAATGGTGACATTGAGTAAGAGTTGTATATGGTACAACCCAAGGGTTTTGTCGATCCTAAAGATGCTGACAAGGTATGCAAGCTTCAGCGCTCCATTTATGGACTGAAGCAAGCATCCCGGAGTTGGAATCAACGTTTTGATAAAGTAATCAAAAACTTTGGATTTATACAAACTTATGGAGAAGCTTGTATTTACAAGAAAGTGAGTGGGAGCTCTGTAGCATTCCTAATACTATATGTAGATGACATATTGTTGATTGGGAATGATATAGAACTTCTTAATAGCGTCAAAACCTATTTGAATAATAGTTTTTCAATGAAGGATCTTGGCGAAGCGGCATACATTCTAGGCATCAAGATTTATAGAGATAGATCAAGACACCTAATAGCGCTTTCACAAAGTACATACTTAGACAAAGTTCTAAAGAAGTTTAGAATGGAAGATAGCAAGAAAGGTTTCGTTCCCATGTTGTCAGGTAAGACCTTGAGTAAAACTCAAAGTCTAGCTACGGCAGAAGATAGAGAGAAAATGAATAATATTCCCTATGCCTCGGCCATAGGTTCTATCATGTATGCCATGCTGTGTACAAGACCGGATATAGCACATGCTGTTAGTTTGACTAGCAGATATCAAAGTGATCCTGGAATGGAGCACTGGATAGCGGTCAAAAATATCCTAAAGTACCTAAATAGGACTAAGGATATGGTTCTTTCTTATGGAGGTGATGAACAGCTAGTTGTAAAGGGTTACACCGATGCTAGTTGGAACACTGATCCGGATGACTCAAAGTCATAGTCGGGATACGTATTTATTTTGAATGGTGCTGTAGTGAGCTGGAGGAGTGCGAAGCAAAGCGTTGTGGTGAAATCTTCAACTGAATCGGAATACATAGCTGCTTCAGAGGCTGCACAAGAAGCCGTTTGGATGAAGGAATTCATTACTTAACTTGGCGTGGTTCCCAGTGCGTTGGACCCGATGGCCATCTACTGTGACAACACAGGTGCCATAGCTAATGCACAGGAGCCAAGGTCACATAGCAAGTTGAAGCACATCAAGCTACGTTTTCACGCAATTCGGGAGTATGTCCGAGATGGTGACATAAAGATTTGCAAAGTACACACTGATCTGAATGTGGCAGATCCATTGACTAAACCTCTCCCTAGGGAAAAGCATGACCAACACCAGAACGCCATGGGTGTTAGGTATATTACTAGGTAATCTAGATTATTGACTCTAGTGCAAGTCGGAGACTGTTGGAGATATGCCCAAGAGGCAATAATAAAAGTATCTTTGTGTTTATGATGAATGTTTACATCCCATGCTATAATTGTACTATTACGAAACACTAATACATGTGTGTTTTGTAAAGATAAGAGAGTCCCTAGTAAGCCTCTTGTTGAACTAGCTTGTTGATTAATTGATGATCATGGTTTCCTGATCATGGACATTAGGATGTGATTAATAACAAGGTTATGTCATTAGGAGAATGATGTGATGGACACACACCCATAGTAAGCGTAGCATAAGATCAAGTCATTAATTTCGTATTGCTGTAAGCTTTTAAATGCATAGTAACCTAATCCTTCGACCATGAGGTTGTGTTAATCACCAGCACCGGATGGTACTTTGATGACATCAAACACCGCTTTGTAACTGGGTGGTCATAAAGGTGTCATTGGGTATTCTGAAATTATGTGTTGAAGCGCATGAACCAATATTGGGATTTGTCCATCCATATGACGGATAGATATGCTCTGGGCCCTCTCGGTGGAATGTCATCTAGTTAGCTTGCAAGCATGTGACTGGGTCACAAGGGATGACATATCACGGAAAGAGTAAAGAGTACTTATCAGTAACGAGGTAGAACTAGGTATGGAGATACTGACGATGAAACCTTGGACAAGTATAGTATCGCGAGACAAAGGGAATTGGTTTCGTATGTAAATGGTTCAATCGATCACGAAGTCATCGTTGAGTATGTCGGAGCCATTATGGATCTCCAGGTCCCGCTGATGGTTATTGATAGGAGATGTGTCTCCATCATGTCTACATATTCACGAACCGTAGGGTGACACACTTAAGGTTCGAAGTTGTTTTAAGTAGATATGGAATGTGCGTTGGATACCGAATGTTGTTCGGAGTCTCGGAATGGATCCGGGACATCACGAGGAGATCCAGAATTGTCCAGAGAATAAGATTCATATATAGGGGATCATTTTCTGAGTTAGGAAATGTTCCGGAGTATTTGTATGAGGGTTCTAGAAGGTTTCGGAATGTTCCGGAAGGTTCTGGAAGGTTTCTTGGAGTTTGCTTGAAAACCAAGGAAGAGATCAAACGAGTCCTGGTGGGTCAAGACTAGGAGTCGTGGGGGAGGAGGACTCCTCCCCCCTCCCCAATCCGCCGGCCCTAGAGGAGGGGAGTCCTACAAGGACTCCCCCTCCCCAAGGCGCCCTCCCCCCTTTAATAGAAGGGCAGGGGCGCCCCCTCCAAACCCCGCTCCCATAACTCCAATCTCTGTCGCCTGTCTCCTCCTCCTTTCTTCTGCACAGGCATAGGCGAAGCCCTGCAGAATTCTCTACTCCACCACCACCACCACGCCGTCGTGCTGCTGGGATTCCGTGGAGAAATTCTACTACCTCCGCTGCTCGCTGGAACGAGGAGAGGAAGGTCTGCTTCGACTCCGCATGTGTGACCGACTGCGGAAGCGCTGCCGAAACGCGGCGCCGGAAGGATCGTCCACTTGACCGACTGCGGAAGCGCTGCCGGAACGCGACGCCGGAAGGATCATCCACACGATCTTGAGATCGGCAAGTGAACGACTACATCAACCACGAGATCTAATCTCGTTAACGCTTTCGGATCTACGAGGGTTTGTTCCTATCTATCTCGTTGCTCATGTCTAATAGATTAGATCTTGGCTTTTATCTAGATTAGATCTGGGTTTTGTTCGTTCTTGCGGTAGAACTTTTTTGTTTTCCATGCTACGAACCCATCAGAAAGTTGTCTGGAATTTATCCCGTGATCCAATATTTAGAGAAGCTGGTGAGAACCTGTTCATCATTCAGATGCACTGTTTAGGTGATTGGAAGAAGGTAGTCCATCAAGGCCCCTGGACCTTCCATCGATGGGGAGTGCTCATAGAGGATTACGATGGATTAAGCGATCCTGAGGACTTTGTATTTGGAGGGCTTTATGTTTGGGCGCAGATTCATGGTATACCAGAGCTGAATCGCAAACAAGAAGTGGTTGATGACTTAGCACGACGTGTGGGGAAGATCAAGGAAGTGCAGATGTCTCCTAAACTGTTCTATGAAGGAAACTATGTTTGTATTCGGGTAAACTTGGACATCACACGACCTATGATGCGCTTTGTGTCACTTACTTTACCTGAAGGAAGAAGAAGGTTGGCGGTTAAATACGAAAAAATTCCGTTCTTTTGCAAACGGTGTGGCTTTCTTGGTCATGATTTTGAGAAATGTGGTGACTGGGTTTGGACGGAGGCACAGCTGCAGTACGTTACGTGGATGCTTGCAGTCCGCCGGGCTAATCAGCCAGCTCTAGCGCCCGGCAAGTTTATCCCTCGTGCTCCGATGCGAGGTGTTCTCTCTGGTCGAGAACCTACACTTAATGCGGTTCCTAAGAAAAGATCATTTGGGGATGCTGAGCTTGATGACCAAGAAACTTTGATTGATACGGCTACTAGTCCTGAGAAGAAAGATACCCCCTCTGGTTCTGAAATCTCTGAATCTGAAAAAATTCCTGACGCTAGGAAACAACTGAATATGGAGGTGGGCGTGAATGTGGATAATAAATCCATGGTAATGGAGGCTAGTCTTGACGGGATTGCGACACCTCCACCCCCATCTCAGTATGTAAAAATAAAGGACAAGTCAAAGGCTAGAAAGTCTATCTCTTTAGAGAAAGTTAATGATCCTATGGCACCATCGGTGGCATCCCTGGAGGATGACCGCCGGGCCTAATGAGTACTCTAGGATGGAACTGTCGTGGAGCAGGGCAACACGCGACTGTTCGAGAGCTTGGTTGTCTTGTGCAGTCTTATAGGCCCTGCATTGTGTTTTTATGTGAAACTAGGCAAAGTGAAGAAAGAGTTAAAAAATTGAGATTTCGGATTGGAATGGATGGCTGCTTTCATGTCAAAGGCGATGGTAAGGGAGGTGGTTTGGCCTTATATTGGAAAGATAACATCACGATGGACTTTCTTTCATTTAGCAAACATCACATTGATGTACATATCAGTGGAGGACCTTATGATCGCATGTGGCGGGAAACTTTTGTTTATGGTGAACCAAAGGCCTCCTCTCCCTTTAGCATTCACTTGTTCTTCTTGTGTTATAGTTTCTCATCATACATTATTTTTTTTGATAGGGCCGCGGTGGAGGTCCCACAGAGTGGATCTGGCATTGCGTCGCCGCTCCGACACAGCCCCTCTCCTCCTCGTGGCGATGATTCTCTCCCGTTGAGCCCCATTCCGGAGGGCAACCTCAGAGCGGGGGAGACTGGCTCTGCCGAGGCAACGACCACCACTTCGGCTCCGCCGCAACCAGCTACAACCGAGGTTCCCTCAGCACCTCTGCCGAGGAATACACCAACACCAGTACCAGAACCAACTCCAGCACCAGCAGCAACAAGCAAAGCAATACCAGCAGAAACAAAAGCAACATCAGCAGCACCAAACCCTTCTACCTCGTCCGAGTCTTCCAAGGCTCGGCGAGAAGACATCGGCAGCACCAAGGCTGGCGCCAAGGCAGCTCCCAAGGGCAAATCCGCTGAAGCAACCTCAACATCCCAGCAGTAGCCCAAGGGCAAGAAGGCACCTGAGGCTACCAGGACAGCGTCCGTCGAGGCTGGATAGCGTACACTTGCGTCCATGCTTCCGAAGAAAACTCCACCTCCGAAGGACGCCCCTGTCGAGCCAGCTGATGCGCAACTTGTTTTGCACACTAGCCCGGCCCGTGCCCATGTTGAGAGGAGGGAGGCACATGCCAAGGGTTTAGTGGTGCCATACATGCTAAGCGGCGAATGATACCCTCCGACCTTGATCGAGTTTGTAAATAACTGGAACAAGGCGGAGTTTGTCTACAACGACGATCTCCCGGAGAATTTTGGTCCTGCCGAATTTTCTGCACAGATGAACACTGCCGCCAAGGCAATTAACCTTGCGGGTCGGATGATGGAGGTATGTTAGTTATTCTTTTCCTTAACATGCTGTAGACATTAGTGATATAACCATTAGTCCCCGAGCCTCCGGGGGAGTAACTTGTTACTCGGCCAGATGCTCCTTAGAGAATTAGCATACCTCATTTTGTACACTTCGAATATGCACACACCTAGAGCCGGGTTAAGTTCCACTTGGCCCGGATTTTGTACACTTCGAATATGCACACACCTAGAGCCGGGTTAAGTTCCACTTGGCCCTGATTTTGTACACTTCAAATATGCACACACCTAGAGCCGGGTTAAGTTCCACTTGGCCCGGATTTTGTACACTTCGAATATGCGCACACCTAGAGCCGGGTTAAGTTCACTTGGCGCGGATTTTGTACACTTCGAATATGTACAAACCTAGAGCCGTGTTAAGTTCCACTTGGCCCAGATCTTGTACACTTCGAATATGGACAAGACTAAGGTATCTTTTGGTACTCTTTTCAGGTGACCACCAACCGCCGAAGCGTTGAGTTTCAGCGTCTCCTTGATACTCACAAAATGCTGTGAGCAAAACATAATGCACTTCTCGCTGAATACAAGAAAAGGGGTAAGTTTCTTCCTCGACGTTTTTCCATTTTCCTTCATGTTTTTTTGCCAAACTAATCCGTCATTCGGTTTTTGCAGCTGGGGTGGAGGCTGAGAACATGATCATGAGAAAAAATTTGGATCAAATCAAGGGTAAGTTATTTTTGCTCAACCTTGCTATTCTTTCCATCTCCTTTCCTCCTTGGCTGGGCAAACATTCATACCTTGGCTTTGCTGGGTCAACAAACTATTTCAGCATCTCTTGAAGATAGTGTGCTCGTGCCTGATATGATGCTGCATTTTCTCGAACAAGCAGGACAGCATCAGGCCGTGCTCAAAAAGAAAGATGATGAGCTTGCCCTTCTCCGAGCCAAAGATGATGAGATTGCCAAGCTTAAGGCAGATATGAAGAAATTGAAAGCAGAGCACCAAACTGAACTCCAGAAAGCCGGCCAGGACTATACTAAAGAGCGCGAGCGCCTCAATCTCCAGATTTCCAAGGACCAGGAATTACTCAAGGAGGCCGAAATCAAGCTTGAGTCGGCGAATGCTAAACTTGTGCAACTCCGGGAGAGGCGCGACAACTGCATTAAGGAGCTGTCCCGGGTTCAGCGCCATATCGCTAGTAAGTTCTTTTCCTTCAACCGACGTTTATCTCTCCGGGTCTGCTTGTTTTATCTTTTGCGGGTCTGCTTCTTTCCTTCAACCTACTTACCCCACTTGTTTTATCTTCCCAGGCAAATTCCCAGAGAGCGATGTCATTGGATCCAATGTCGTCACCAAGTTCCGCCAGCAAAGGGGTACTCCAACTGGCCCTGGCTACATTCCTCTCGATCTCGAGGACTTGATAGTTAGTTTGTTCGCCCGAGTCGAAGTCGTGAGGAACTTTAGCAAGGATATCTTGGATGTGGTAGTCCGGATCTTCAACGCCTTTTGGCCTGAGGAGGATACTCCGGAGAATCTGGCTGTTCTTTTTTCCTGGCTCATGGAATGCGAGACTCAGCTCGATCTCTGGAGAGAATCCGCTGGACGCGCCGGAGCTGAGACCGTTCTCCACTATGTGCTCACATGGTACGAGAAGATCGACCTCAACCTCCTAGCGCGCATACGCATCGAATCCAAATGGTCCAGCGACCCGGAGTGGATTGCTCGGCGCAAGGCTTACGCCCATAGCCTCATTGAATATGCCCCCATTCATGAATGGAATGAGGGACCAAGCTTCCTAGATGCCACAGATGTCGAAAACGTTGCAAACGTTGAAGATGGCTCGGATGAGGATGAAGAGGACGTTGCCTCGGACGTCGAAGGAAGCGAAGATGACGCCGAACATCCTCCTCCTTCTGCTCCTTGATTAAAAATAGTTGAAATTTCATTAGATCCCCGGTATGTCGGGTGGAATTGTATTAAGAACATCAGTGATATTTTGCTACTAAGTTTCTATGCCGGATTAACTTGGGCGTAGTCCCCGAGTTTCATTTTCTTGTTCCTCCAATTTTTGTCTCGACCCGTGTCCACCTTGGTTCAGTTTTATGACTTACGAGCTCGAGCTTCAAAAATTGATCTAACGGTACTTGGAAACTTTAGGTTTAGCACAAAATAATTCAACATGATAAATTTTAAAGTACACGCAATGTTAGTCCGAAAAACAAATGTCGGTTCGATTAAGATTCTTCCCTTAGTCGTTTTTCATGTGCTATGCAATTCCAAACTTGTTCTCTTGCTTGCCATGAAGGCAAATCTTGTTGGACAGCAGCAAGTCGAAGAGTTAGGTTTCTGGTGCTCACACACTACTAATCCGGCCTAAGTTGAAGCAACTTACGCCAGCCGACATATAAATAAGAAACATAGAAAACAACTAAAATTACTAAGGCAGTCCCCGAGTTACTGCTCGAGGTTCCAGGATTTCATTGATAAGCTCATTGCCGGCATACATACCGACACATGAGAAACTCGGATACAAACACTTCTCTGCTAAGTGTAGAAAGGAAGAAGTAGAGCTACATTCCATGGACGTTTGGATTCCTCGCCGGACCTGTCCGACTTGTTCTTCTCCTATGGTTTTGCATCGATAAGATAATAAGAATCATTGTGTAATGCTTTTCTCACGATGAATGGACCTTCCCATGGGGGGGATAATTATGCATGCCAGCAGTATGTTGTTCCAACCGGAGTACCAGGTCACCTTCCCGGAAAACTCGGGGGCTTAATTTCCGGCTATGATAGCGTCGGAGGTTTTGCTGATATATGGCTGATCTGGACAATGCCAATTCTCTCGCTTCTTCCAGCAGATCAACATCATTTTCCAGGCTTCTTGCACTTCGGCTTCTGTGTATTGGGTGACCCTAGGCGAGTCATGCTCTATGTCGGCTGGAATACAGCTTCTGCCCCATATACCAGAAAAAATGGCGTATAGCATGTTGATCGATTCGGAGTTGTTCTTAAACTCCATAGCACCGCTGGTAATTCTTCTATCCAGCACCCCGCTAATCTTTGTAGCGGCTCAATGAGCCGAGGTTTTATCCCGGATAATACTAATCTGTTGGATCTTTCCACTTGTACGTTCGATGCGGGGTGGGCTACGGAGGCAACGTCCAGCCGGATCTTCTTATCCCGGCAGAAACGCGCAAATGCTCCCTCAGCAAAATTTGTGCCATTATTTGTTATGATACTGTGAGGATAACCGTATCTCAAGATGATGTCTTTGAGGAAAGTTATGGCAGTGGCTCCATCACATTTTCTTATTGGCTTTACTTCAATCCAGTTTGTAAATTTATCCACCATGACCAAAATGTGAGTCATATTCCCTTTTGCTGGTTTAAATGGGCCAACCAGATCCAAGCACCATACGGCAAATGGCCATGTAATTGGTATGGTCTTGAGCTCCGACATTTGCATATGTGTTCTCGTCGCATATCTCTGACAGCCATTGCATTTTCTCACCAGATATTCTACTTGTTCTAAGGAACTTGGCCAGTAAAACCCATGGCGGAAAGCTTTTGCTACCAATGCTCTGGATTAGGCATGATGCCCTCATTCCCCTTGATGTATATCTCGGAGGATGTCAAGTCCTTCCACCGGGTCAACACATCACTGGAAGACATTGGTCACACTCCTTTTGTATAGCTCGGAATTGATGATCCTGTATGATTTTGCCCTGCTCTGAGTTTGCCTGGAAAGTACCTCCTCAGTGGGTAAGGTTCCATCTTTTAGGAATTGAAATATTGGCATTGCCCAAGCTGGCACAACTCTTACTGGGAACACATCCTCATCAATTTCCATTAGATCCACCGGCATAACTTCTTCTCGATCATGTTGTGCAGTCCCTGGGTTTGTCGTGGAAGTCCTCGGGTTTGCTAAGGCAGTCCTCGAGTTTCGCGAACCACTCCCTACATCAATGTCCATAGGCACAACCTCTGATTCCGGATTTGCCGGGATAAAAATTGAGTCGGACTCCAGGGATGGCCTAATGGATGGTTTTCTGAGGTGCTCCAATGCTACGCCTGGTGGAATTGCTTGTCAGGTTGAACCGAGCTTTGACAATACGTCGGCAGCCTCATTTTCCACCCGAGGTATATGGTGAAATTCGCATCCCTCAAAGTAACCAGATATCTTCTATACATGAAATCTGTATAATGCCATGTTTGCGTCCAAAGCGTCCCATTGCCCGGAGACCTGCTGGACTACGAGATCTGAGTCCCTGAAGCATTTGATCCGACGTATTCCAACCTCCTTAGCCACTTTGAGCCCATGGATGAGTGCTTTGTATTCTGCAACATTGTTTGATGCAGTGAAGTGGATTTGTAGCACATATTTTAGATGGTCCTTCTTTGGCGATGTAAGCACAACTCCGGCACCTAACCCGGTTTTTGTTTTTGATCCGTCAAAGTGCATTCTCCAGTAGTTCGGATCTAGCAATGGTGGCTCGTATTGCACCTCGGCCCAATCCACAAAAAAGTCCGCCACAGCTTGAGATTTAATCGCTTCTCTTCTGTCATATTGTGGCGCATAAGGCACTAGCTCAATTGCCCATTTCGCAATCCTACCGCTCGCATCCTTGTTACTCATTATCTCGGATATGAGAGCTTCACATATTACCTTGATTGGGTGTTCCTCGAAATAGTTCTTTAGCTTCTTAGCTGCCATATACACACCATATGTCACTTTCTGATAGTACCTCGCTTAGATAATACACTGGCCTTTGCACCGACTTACCTTCTTCGTCGTGCTCTACCATATTCACTACACTTACAACTCGGTTGGTTGCGGCTATATAGAGCAACATTGGTTCCTTTGATAGTGGAGAGGCTAACAATGGTGCAGTGGCTAACATTGTCTTTAAGTGAGCAAAGGCTTCATTGGCCTGCGGCGTCCAAATGAACTTATCCGACTTTTTCATGAGTTGATAGAGAGGCAGTGCCTTTTCTCCCAACCGACATACAAACCGACTCAACGACGCTAGGTAACCAGTGACCTTTTGGACATCGTTAAGACACTTCGGTAGCTCCATTCGTTCTATGGCCCGGATCTTAGTTGGATTGACCTCGATACCTCGGCTGGAGACGAGGAATCCGAGTAATTTTCCAGCTGGAACACCGAAGGTATTGTTTTTCGGGTTGAGCTTCATCCGGAACCTCCTTAGGTTCGCGAACGTCTGCTTGATATCGTCAAGGAGTGTTTTGCTTTCCTTGGTCTTTATCACAACATCATCCACATACACCTGCACATTTTGACCAATTTGGTCATGCAAACATTTTTGCATACATCTCTGGTACGTTGCCCCTGCATTACGTAAACCAAAAGGCATGGTGCGATAGCAATAAGCCCCATATGGGGTGATAAATGCAGCCTTTATTTGATCATTTGGGTTCAGAGGTATCTGGTGGAAACCAGAATATGCATCAATGAACGACAACAACTCACACCCAGCAATGGAATCTATGACTTGGTCTACCCTTGGCAGTGGGAACAGATCTTTTGGACACGCCTTATTCAGGTTCGTGTAATCGATACACATACGCCAAACCACTTCCACGTTTGGATCATCTTTCTTCTTCTCCACCAGTACCGGATTAGACAGCCAATCCAGGTAAAGCACTTCCATGATAAATCTTGCAGCTAGCAACTGAGCTATCTCATCTCCTATGACTTTTCTCCTGTCTTTGGCGAAGCGGCGGAGAGGTTGCTTCACCGGCTTAGCTTCGGGTCTCACATTCAAAGAGTGCTCGGCCAACTCCCTCGGAACACCTTACAAGTCCTGTGTGGACCAAGCAAAAATATCCCGATTCTCACGGAGGAAGTTGAAGAGCTCGCTTTCCTATTTGTCATTTAACCCGGCACCAATTGTTACGGTACGCTCAGGGAACATATCATCAATAGGCACCTTCTTGGTATCTTTTGTCTCTTGGAATGAGACGCTTCCTTGCGGGTTACTCAATGCCGGCATATACTGCTGTGCGGACTGAGCTAATGCCGCCACGTCTTGGATCTTTCTCTCTTCTTGCGCAATCACGAGTGACTCAGCCAGGTTAGATCCGGCAAATGCACACTCAATTGAATGTCGGAAATCCCCAGCTATGGTTATTACACCATTTGTCCTAGGCAGCTTCATCTTTAAGTAACTGATGTGACAACTTGCCATAAACTTGCTCAGAGCTGGTCTACCGAGTAAGGCGTGATACGCACTTTCTAAATTCACCACTTCGAACTCCAAATTCTTAGTTAGGCAGTTATCTCTTGTGCCGAACAAAACATCAACCCGGACCTTGCCTATGGGCTCACAAGAAAT
Source organism: Avena eriantha (assembly GCA_910589775.1). Lineage (NCBI taxonomy): Eukaryota > Viridiplantae > Streptophyta > Magnoliopsida > Poales > Poaceae > Avena > Avena eriantha. The sequence goes on along the minus strand of OU342741.1, from coordinate 125,441,479 downwards.
GCTTGGCACAATGCCATAGAAAGTTGTCCTTGTAGCTCGAAGCATGTTTTCCGAGATGCCCAATTTTCGCATCGTGTCCACATACATGATGTTGATGCTACTACCATTATCAATCAACACCTTGGAGAATCTCACGTTGATGTTAGGCCCAATGAATGTCGGATCCAGCACTAGCGCGTACGAACCAGGACTTGGCATAAGCTTGGGATGATCTTTGATGCTCCAGGTAATTTCCTGGTCTGACCAGGGCATATACCTCATCACTGCTGGAATTACCGCATTCACTTCCATATGTTGGCGCTGCAAGCTCTTTCTGTCTGTCTCTTCCGTAGTGAACACATAGTAACTCTGATGGTGCTCTCTGTACTCATTTCTCCCCTCGTTTCCGGGGTACCTCTCATCCTGCTGGTTTTGGTTTTCCACCTGATGCACTGCATCCCTTCTCTCATGGTTGTCATACCTCGGCGGAGGGGGAGGCAACATTAACTATTGCGTGTTCGCTCCGGAGAGCAATTACAGCCGGGGTAACTCCTGCCGAGGTTGATCATTTCGAGTTGCCTGAGCATTCCCCAAACCACTTTGTTCTATCTTTCACATCCACTCACACTGCCTAGTTGTGTGACCCGCCGGGTTACTTGGATTAGGCGTGTGAAATTTACACGGCTGATCCAACATTGCTTCATAGGTATACCTCAGATGGTCCTTCTTCTCTTGCCACTGTTTTTCTGCTCTGGCGTCCAAGTTTTCTTCCCATCATTCCTTGGCGTCCATTGCTGCCCTCTAGTTTTCTGATGCTGACTGCTTCCTGCTCTGGGTTGGTCATGATTCACAGCTGCAACTTGCTGCGAACTGTAGCGATAATCCGGTCTGTCATCCCTTCTTTTACCTCGGTTATCGTTTCTTCGGGATGATCGGGCCCCATCTCGCTAACAATACTCCTCGCTTGACTCGTTTGAGGTGAGCCTAGGTTGTGTTGGATCACCCAAAGAATATGAATCCACAATCCGGATTGTTTCTGCCAAGGTGGTTGGCATATCCCTTTGCAACCTTTGCCATATCATGCTTGCATATCTGCATCCTTGCGTAAACCAAGCTATGGCCTGTGACTCAATCACACCCTCACACGAGTTTCGCATTGTGCACCAACGGGTTAAGAACTACCGGTCAGTCTCATTTGGTCTTTGCCTGCACATTGCTAGGGTTTGTGGCCTGTTGGGCCTCTGATACGTACTCGAGAAATTGCTAACGAACATCTCCTCAGAATCGATCCAACAGTTAATACTTCCGGGTGGAAAATTGTTTAGCCATACCCTTGCTGGCCCTTCCAACATCTGGGGTACATATCTCACAGCCCACCTCAAGTTGCCTGTGGCGATTTTTACTGCAGTTGCATAGTTAATCAACCAATCCTATGGCTTAGTGCTGCCGTCATATGTCTTTGTGCCTCTAGTTAACTGGAAGTTTGGTATCGGAGGTTCCATCATGATCCGGGGCCCAAAACATGCTGGACCCGGAGGACTTTGACACTCAATTTGCTCCGACCTATACAACCCATCCACCTTTAACCTGGCATCATCAGGCATCAAGTTTCTGCCTCCCAATCTTGACCCTATCACGTGATAGTCCGGTCTGGGATAGCAAGCGTTCACCATCTCCGAATCTCCATCATTGTATCTATCTTGCTCCTGTTGAGCTGCTCTCTGTTGCATACCTTGGCCGGCACTGCGCTCTTGCCATGGTATATTCCGTTGCTGCGGTTGGCCTGCAGCTACCGAATTACGATGTCCGGCATTGCCGTTTACAGCATTCCCTTGACCGACATTGCCTTGGTCGCGGTTACCTCGGCCTGCTTCACCTCGGCTCACACACCTTCGATATTCATTTCGTTGCACTTCTTTTCCTTTCCCCGCCATTACCGGGTCATATGGGACTATCTGTTTATTCCTCCTGGCCGAAGTTACTACCTCTTCTCTCCTAGGACCACCATGAGGGGACGATGTGGCTCCAGCGGATTTTTCCGGGTTACCCACCGCCGAATGAACAATCTTGGAAGCCCCAGCTCTCTCCGGGTTAGCCCTGAGCAACTCCTCGTTTTGCCTGTTCGCGATTCGAACCAACTCATTGACTCTTTCCTGTTGCCTCTGACGGGCTTCACCCATCAAACCCTCTAATTCGGACACGGCTGCATCCGCTGCTCTGAGGTTCTTTGCCGGGGTACTATACCTCGGCAGCCCCACGGACAAATAGTTCTCTGATTCATCAATCCTAGTATCACCCTCTCTGTTCATCTCACTCATGAGATTTCTCCCTTTTACTTTTACAACATCTACCTTATTTGCCTTAGCGTACTCACGCAGTGTCATGTTCAACGACTGCTGAGCCGCGGCTATCTTTTTTGCGCCCTCTACAGAAGCCCTAGCCCTCAGATCAATCTCTCAGAAATCAAACCCCCTCTACAGAAGCCCTAGCCCTCCTTATATAGGGGTGGCTAGGTCTCCACTTAGGGCATACGTGGAGGCATATTACAGGGAATATGCCTCCTCCGAAAATAGTAAGCCGACCGGGTCACTTTTCCCCCGCGTCATACATGTAGAGGCTACGTGAGCCTCTGTGGCGCCTACGTCAGCGGACATTGGCTTCGTCACCTTTGTCGGCCATGCCTCGGTGGTCCAGCCTCTGTCCGCTTCGCTCACGCTCTGCGTACAGTTGTTACTTTTGACCAGCGAGATACCTTCCTTCTCTTGCAAGCTTGATATAACCCGGATCCTACATAGTTGATGCGGCCACACCCGTTCCTACATACAAGTTAGATACATTTACCGACATACGGCTTAAGTCAGCTGAGACCAAGTTAGGTGGGCGTCCCCTGGTCCGGGTTACTCTGTGATCCGGCCTGCCTTGTGGTGACTCGGCCAGCACATGCCTTGACCTTGCCGTACCTCGGCTAACTAGGACTTTATACCCCGGCGTGACCCTACCCGGGGGTATCCCCCCAACAAGTGACTAGATACAAATAGTTTAAAACAAGCAATATCAAGTTATGCATCAATGAACTAGTCTTGGGACAATGCACATAGAACTAGAATGGCCATTATGCTCTCAGCGTAGGTGCATAAAGGTAGGAGGTGGAGACTCAATATATAATGGTGGAAGAAGGGCCTTTATAAAAGGAAGTAGGGATTCAAGTCTCATAAAGAGCTTCCAATAATTATGGTACTTATAGCTTTCAACTCTCATTCCCCCTATCATAAGCATCTTCAAGGTGATTAAGGTTAAAGTGACACAACTAAGAGGATATGCTTGACAAGTTATAAACCGAAATCTCATGCCCCTTACTTATGAAGACCAAACCTCATGCTACTCAACTTTAGTCACATGTAAGCTCTTGTCATTGTAAGTACATCTGTATCATAAAGAACCGCCAACGGGGTACCCCTTGCACCTGATATAGGAGTTCTCCCATAATCAAAATGACAAGGCAAGCAGACAATGAGCATCTCAGCGATCTTTTTATTTGCTATTTGCATAGGTTTTTATTGAGGATGCTTCATAGAGTGCTCACTATGGTGATGCTGCAAGTTTCCACCATGATTAGGCATGGCTTAGGCTAGCGGCCCAGGCATTTCTCTAACACACATACAAACTCCATGATCTTACAAGTTCCACTTTTATGTCACACCGCCGGGATCCATAAGCAAAAGAACATGATATCAACGGGGTACAAAGTACAAGTGCAATGTTGAAAGCGTTCCCCATGATACATGGTTATGCTAATTTCAACTTATAAAGCGCAAGCATATACGCAACAAAGAAGGACCCAATGGTTCAAGTTTATTAGATGCAAAAAAAGTAAATTGTGCCATCAAGTTCGTGAGAGCTTTAATCACTAGTTTTCTCATAACAAGTTTAATTTGGAAGGTAAAAAAAAGCATGAATATACTTGGAATAGCATAAGCTAGTAGGTAGGTATGGTGGACTCTTTGGAATAACTTGGTTTAGGGAGTTGGATGCACGAGTGGAACTCATACTTGGTTGTGGAGGCTAGCAAAAGACTAGGAGCGACAAACTAAGAGAGCAATAATAGCCATAATCATGTAGAGCGATAAAACATCATTTGTCCAAGCATAAAGTGATACTACAAGTTGAAAACTAAAGGATCATAAAGGCTATTGTGACTTTGGATAGTCATAACATGGTGTGAGCATGCGCCAAGTCAACCCAAATAAAGCATCAAAGGAGAATACCACTATACTATGCTTTAATATGCTAAAGCAACGCATGATTAATCCAAGGCACATTAAGCAATCTAAATTGTTTATAAAAATTCATGCTAAAGAAAATAATACTAAGAATAAATCCAAAACAATATCAAGCATTGCATGACAAAGCATAGGCCAAAGTCAAAAACAAGCTCCTTTTACCACATAAGCATGAACTTTCCTACTCTTTTCCAAACCAAACCAAACTATTTGCAAACCAATGTATGAAAGAGGGGGTCCAACCAATTTATTCAGAAAACTAAACAAACAAAAGAAAACGAAGAACCAAAACGAAAACAAAAAATAAGACGCTCCAAGAACAACACAACCGTGCATGAAACAATAAAAATGAAGCGTTTGGAAGAAACCTAGGATTTTTATTGATGAAGAGGGGGATGCCTTGGGCATCCCCAAGCTTTGCCACTTGTACTTCTTGGATATTTCTTGGGGTGACACGCGCGACATGCCCAAGCTTGAGCTTTAGTCCATCCTTCATCTCATTACTCATTCCTTCCATACACCTGAAATGTTTCCTTCATACAAAACTTCACACAATCTTTATTAGCAACATTAGTGCACTCAAGATAATAAGTCTTAAGGTTCAGTTCTAACACCAAATAAACTTCCATTAAACACTAGATACTGTAGCTCTTCCCTCAAAAACCTCAATTCCCCAAAACAACTCAAAAAGGAACCAACAAGAAGCAAATGCAGAAAATGGCAGAAATCTGTCAAAACAGACCAGCAGGTAAAGACGAATTTTTTCGAAGACCTTGTGTTGCTCCAATCAAAAAGTGTTGAACTAACGAAAGTTCTATAACAACCTAGGGCATAAGTACAAACATTCACGCCTCAAAAATACATTCAGATATTTTACACGAATTTTTACGGTGAAGCACAGAAATCTGTTTCGGGACAGCAACTTTCCCAATCATTACTTCTCTCTCATTAGAGGTTAGTCTTGGCACGAAAAGCAAATAAAAAGGATAAGGAGCGGTTATTACTGAAGTAATAACTTTCAAGACTCATCTAAAACTTTTGGGTTATCTCCCAATAAGTACTTTTCTTTAACGCCTTTAAGTTAGGCATAAGAAGCAAGAAAGAATCAAGTGTTCGAAGAAGCATTAAAACCAAATTTCATGCCCTTACCTCTCTTACTTTTATTCTTAACCTTGGGGAACATATGATTATTAGGTGGATCAGAAAGATGCATGGTCCCCTTTCCCACATCTATTATTTCTCCAAGGAGTTCTAATAAGGACCTTCCAATTGTAATTTGTCCTTTTCCTGCACATTCAATGACAAGATAATCAGTAGAAATCATATTCCCAAGGATCTTTGTAAACACTCCTTCAGCTATTACAATAGGTAAAATGGTAGCATTATTAGCAGGAGATATTTCTTTTCCTCCTTCAGTATGCCCCCAAACATTCAGAGATTCATAAATATCTTTGGGCATAAGACAAAATTCAGACATGATATCACAGCGGGCTTGAAAAGTTTCAGTGTTTATCTCAATCTTTACTGTAGGGAGCCACTTTGATGGTTCAGAATATATGGGAACATAATTGTGATGCTCCCTAAGCGTATTATAGCAATCTTTTAAGCTAGTAGTTCTAGCCTCAAGAATGTTCAATCTAGCAAATATTCTTGCGAAAGAAATATCAGTTTGGCTAGGCAAGTTGTAAGTGAGGGTCAATTTCTTTATAGCATTAATAGCATCATCATCATTACATTGGAGAAAATCTCCTCCCACAACAGCATCTAAAGCATATCTATATCAAAGAGCAATTCCAAGGTAAAAACTACTAAGGAATAAGCTTTGAGTCATTTTAGGCTCGGTTTTTTCATGTAGATCAGAGATTCTAGACCAAGCTTCCTTGAAGCTCTCCTCAATCCCTTGTTTAAAAGTGAAAATAATTTCCTCAGGTGACAAAGTGACTGGGGCAAGGCTAGACATAATGGCAACTTAAGAAAGGAACTAATTTTTTTGTGTTTTCGATAAAGAAAGCAAACTAGTAAACTAAATTTTTTGTGCGTTTTTGATAAAGAAACAAGCAATCAAAGCAAAAGAAACTAAGCAAAACAAAAATAACGAAGTAAAGAGATTGGTTATGAGGGACTCCCCTTGCGAAGATGTCCTTGACTCCCCGGCAACGGCGCTAGAAAATATGCTTGATGCCCCAAAATATATCGAGCTCATTGGGGAGTCCCAAGAGGAAGGTATGATGAGCACAACAGCAAGTTTTCCCTCAGTATGAAACCAAGGTTATGAATCCAGTAGGAGCAAGGAAACACCCCAAAGGTGTAGCTATCTGAACGTTGGTAGGGCGCACTACCGGTGCCAGCAACAACGTGGAGACCTGCACAACACAACCACAGAACTCTGTCCCCAACTTGCGATGAGGTTGTCAATATCACCAGTTTTGCTGAAAACAAAGGATTAAACGTATCGAATGGAAGGAAGTAATAGTTTGTAGAAAGTAAACACAAAGCATTAAACAGTTTGTAGATTGTATGTAAAAGAAAAGGACCGGGATCCATAGTTCACTAGAGGTGGCTCTCCTTAGGATATATAACTTGATGGGTGAACAAATTACAGCGGGGCAATTGACAAACACCGAGAAAGCGATACATGCATATACTAATCATCTTGACTCCTTTGAGATTCGATTGGGCATTACAACATTATACATAGACCGCCATCCAACTGCATCTATGACTAATAATCCACGTTCAGGTTATCATCCCAACCCCCTTCCAGTATTAAGTTGCAAGCAACATATTATTTCTTTACGAATTGCGTGTAAAGTAAACAATACGATTGTTCTATGAACAAAGGATTGTTGTTTTCTCCCTAGCAGCAACAGCACATCTAGTACCTTAGAGATTTCTGTCACTTCCCCAGATTACTAGAGGCATGAACCCAGTATCGAGCATAAATACTAACTCTTGGAGTTGCTAGCATCTACTTGGCCAAGATAGCTACTAACAACCGAAAGCATGCAAGATCACAAATAACAAAGATATGATAGAATCAATAATCAATCTGAAATAGCATCTCAATATCCATCGGATCCCCGCAAATACAGCATGCAGAATTACAAATAGATGATCTTGATCATGAACGGAGCTCACAAGATCTAAACATGAAAGCCCAAAGGAGGAGAACCAGCCATCTAGCTACTACATGGATCCGTAGTCCAAGGATGAACTACTCATGCATCACACCGGAGGCTTGCATGATGATGAAGAAGGCCTCCAGGGTGAATTCCCCTCTCCGGCAGGGTGCCATGAAGAGCTTCAGATCCCTCCCGGTCTAGGGATGGAGATGACGGTTGCTACAGACTCTTTTATGGATTTTTGATCGGGTCCTTAAGGTTTTTTTCCCGAGGGCATCTTATATGCGGAAGGAGAGGCCGAGGGGGTGCTGGGGTCGGCCAAAACACCCCCTGGTGCGGGCCAGGTGGTGTGGCCGGCCCCCAAACCTTCTCCGTCTCGTATTCTGGCATTTGATGACTTCCGGAAAAATAGGCACTTTGGCTTTTGTCCCGTCCAATTCCGAGAATATTCATTTTCTGACTTTCCTGGAACCAAAAACAGTAGAAAACAGGCAGCTGGCACTTTGGCTCTTGTTAATAGGTTAGTCCAAGAAATCATATGAAAAGTACTCCAGAGTGTGGACAAAACACAAGAAAGTGGATAAAACCAAGCATGGAACATCAAAAATTATAGATACATTTGGAATGTATCAGTTGGCTAGATATGATATGACTTTGCCTTCTTGCATCCACACACATCCGAGACCAATCTTGGATGTATCACAATACACATCAAAAGGCTTCTTGATAAGCGGCATGATCAAAATTAGGGCTGAAATCAATCTCTTATTGAGATTTTGAAAACTTGCTTCACATTTGTCCGTCCATTTGAACTTCTTATCTTTCTTCAACAACTGAGTCATCGGCCTTACAATGCTCGAAAATCCTTCTACAAACTTGCGGTAAGATCTGGCTAATCCAAGAAATGTGCAGACTTCGGTTTGGGGTGGTTGGGGCTTTCCATTCTTCAACATCTTAAATCCTGGCAGGATCGACATCAACTCCTCCTGCCAACAAGATATGTCCTAGGAATCCTACTTCTTTTAACCAGAACTCACATTTTCTAAACTTGGCATACAACTGATGCTCCCTAAGGGTTTCAAGGATGGTTCTTAGGTGTTGTTCATGGTCTTCTTCTGACTTGGAGTAGATCAGAATGTCATCGATAAACACAACGACAAACTTATCTAGGAAGTTCATAAAAATCTTACTCATGAGGTTCATGAAATAAGCGGGGGCATTGGTTAATCAAAAAGACATGGCATTGTACTCATACAATCCATATCTGGTGGTGAAGGCTGTCTTTGGGATATCTGTTGCACAAATCTTCAATTGATGATAACTAGTTCTAAGATCAATCTTAGAAAACACTCTAGCACCAGTCAGTTGGTGAAACAAATCTTCTATCTTTAGAAGTGGGTACTTGTTCTTGATGGTGACGTCATTCATCTTCCGATAATCCGTGCACAAACGGTTGGCACCATCCTTCTTATCCACGAATAAAATAGGTGACCTCCACGGTGATGCACTTGGTTGTATCAAACCTTTTCCCAGCATATCATCAAGTTGCTTCTTCAACTCCACTAATTCAGATGGGTTCATACTATATGGCCTCTGAGTTATGGGTCTAGTTCGAGGAACTAGTTCAATGATAAACTCGATATCCCAATCTAGGGGCATACCGGGTAATTCATATGGGAACACATCGGGGTATTCACAGACTACTCTGACTTGGTCAATGGTGGTTTTATCTAAACTCTTGTTGCACTTGAATTGACGGGGTAGCATCTCAGATACATGTTCTACTGATACTCCGGTGCTACTAGTCATGGTTATGGCTTTCTTGGCACAGTCGATTAATCCTTGATGTTTCGACATCCAATCCATTCCTAGTACTACTTCCAATCCTTTGGTTCCAAGTACTATTAGATTGGCATAAACATCTATCCCATGGATTCTGATAGGTACGGACTTGCAAATTTTTCTAGCTTTGGTGGTTGAATCGGGTATTTGAACTATCATAACATGCTTCAAATTTGTTGGTTGAATCTTACTAGTGCATGCAAATTCTTCTGTAACAAATGAGTGCGATGCTCTAGAATCAAACAACACTCTCGCTAATACTGAGTTAAGAGAAAACATACCTAGCACGACATCCGGCGCTTCCTGGGCTTCTTCAGCATTCATGTGGAATAGACGGCCGGTACGGTTGTGCTGGTTTGCTGGGGAAAATCTCTTTCTAGGCTAGACATGGTGTTGCTACTGGGCAGGTGCAATAACATTGGTTGCTGCGTTAAGCTTCTTGGGACACTCGTTGGAGTAGTGACCCGTGACTCCTCATTCAAAACAAGTTATCATTGACTTGTCTTTCCCTGCGACAGGCACAACATTGCTTCCATTCCTTGGGGAAGTATTGTGGTTGTTGTTGTTGGACTTTGGCGGTGCATGTTTGAAGTTATTTTGGTTGCCGGGGTTGTTGTTGTTGTTGCCTCCGGGCCTCGTGTTTCCTCCGCCACAGTTGGAGTAGTTCGTACGGGTCATCAGGGGTCTTTTGTTTCTGGGCGCATATCATGCAAACGGGTTGGGGTGATACTTCGGGGTATGGTGGGGTCCAGGTTGGTGCATCATCCGACGCTTACGGTTTTCACTAGCTTGGTTGATCTTGCGTTCCATCTAGATTGCATAATCCACTAAGGCTTCGAGATCATCAAAGGGGATGTTTACTAGCAATGTCTGCATCTCATCATGTAGACCATTCAAAAATCTCTCCTTCTTCTTTGCTTCATTGTCAATCTCATTAGGGGCATACCTAGCCAAAGATAAGAACTTGTCACTGTATTCTACCACAGTCATTCTGCCTTGCTTCAGCTCCCTGAATTCATCCCTCATCCTCTTGATTAAACCTAGGGGCACATGGGTCCTACTGAACTTGAGTTTTAACTCTTCCCAAGTCATCATCTGGCCTCCGTTCATGGTACGGGTGCTATTCCACCATGATCTTGCATATCCTGCTAGATAGTGGGTGGTGAACAGTACCTTCTCATTGGCATCCACTCCTACGACTTCTAAGTTGTTTTCCATTGTCTGTAGCCAGTCGTCAGCATCTAAGGGCTCCTTTGAGTTACTAAGTTGTTTTGGAAGGTTTTGAGTTTGGATCCGGGGTGGTCTTGGTTTCCATGGCCTTGATTATTGTGGGACATCTAGGCTATCTGTTGAAGAGTGGCTAAGTTGGCTTGACATTCATCTCTACCAGCTTCACCGTCTGAAACTAACATCTATAGAATCTGAAGCATTGGGTCCTGAGATGAGCTGCTTCCTCTGGGGTTTCCATGAGTCATCGGAAGATTGAGATAGATAATGAGACAAGAGGGAAATTTCTATGGTTCGTGGGTTTGTTTCAAAAGGCTTTAAACTTTGAGTATGACTCAGGTTTTGAAAACTAATCACTTCTTCTCATTCATTCATTCCAAACACACAATACAAACACACACCACAACTAGAAAATAGATGGTTTTAAGAACCATTCTGTGAAGCTACGATATAGTGGGACCGGGTACAACTCACACCTACGATAGTGGTTAGGTGTGACTACTCATGATCGGGAGTGTTGGGCTCCTCATCATCAATGAAGTCAGCATCATCCTCATTAGTGTGGTCCTCCATGGTGGCGTCCTCCAGGTAGTCATCATCATCACTGAGGTAAGAGTGAATATCACCACGGATATCCTCACCTTCCTCCACCTTCTCCTCTAGCTAGATCTCCTGGTCGTGGATGGTCTCCTCTAGGGTGGCTACCTTCTGACGAAGAGGGGGGATGATACGATCTTTTTTATCGTGCTTGTGACGAAGTGACTTGCATTCCTCGGCGAGGATGGCGAGGGTTTGCTTCCTTTCAACAACTTTGGCATGGTTCTGATTGGCGTAAGCACGGGCGTTGTCCAACTCCTTCTGAGTCTCATGTAGCATGAAGTCCAAGTGGTCCACGTGATTCCTTAACTCCGGATGTGACGGCATGGCCAAAGGCTGTCCCGTAGAGTCACGTATTGCATAGTGGGTGTAGCGGGTGCCACTGATCTGGTTGATGTTTTGAGCACACAAGTGAGCAAGTGCCTCCTGCACTGCCCTGGCTAGTCCGTCTAACCATTTGTTCTCCCTCGCGCTGAACTGAATCTTCTCTGAAAGTGGTGGCTCCATTTTTCCTCTCAGGCCGGCAACAATTAGCCACTGTAGTTCCCCTCTAGATTGGGCATTGAGTTGTGCTCCGAAGAACTCCAGGTGCGGGCGTCCAAGATACTCTGAGAGCTGGTCCAAATCCCTCTCAAAGATGAGCTCCCCTCCATTGCCCAACTGGTAAAACTTGCTATATTTGACCTCCATATATAAGAAATGAAGATGAGTAAGTTAGTGGGGTGATCAAGTGTGTCAATTTTGATGTAGAATTGTAAGAGTTTTTAGTAACATGTGAACTTCTTTTTCTCGGGGATAAGAATGAGAATAGGTTTTTGTAAATACTCATTTTCTTTGTTTTGAAGCTAAGTTTTTCAGACGTCCATTCTAACTAGGGTCTCCTATGGTCAGGATAGATCTGATACCAACTTGTCAACACCCGAATTTTTATGTCCAGGTGCCTGTTATGTCGTACATCACAATCCCAGGATTACCATTTTTGCGAGACATAACAGAAGTGGTACCACAATACATCATCCATTACAAACCATAATAGTCTTACAAATAAAGGATCTCATGATCCAGTCTTAATACAAATTAGAGCAATGGAAATATAACATAGCAGACTCCATCTTCTTGGTCACAGGCAATGCTGACGATGGGAGATGATCCTAGTTATCATAGACCTCCTGATGTCCATCTTCCGGGTAGTCCTCCTCATAGTTTGGCCATGCGAATAGCTAGGGACAAAGCCATGAGTACTCTTAAAGTACTCGCAAACTAACGCTAACACAAGTAAGGGAATGCTAGTAGGAATCCTAAGGGAATGCAAGCCAATTTTATAAGTTCACCATAGTAAAGCCTATTTTAGTTCTTTAGATTACTTAAGGGGGAAACTAGGTTTCATGTCCACAAGTCTGTTGTGGTCAAGTCAAAGTCATTGTTCAAGTCACAAGTCGTTTTGGAAAACATCAGAAAATGGAACAGTATGGCCACTCAAACTATCCATAACCACGAACGCACCTATTCAAATAGCTTGACACTCTAAAGAGGTGGTACACTTTCACCACAAAATTCGATACATCCATCAGGGATAACCCTGAATCATCATACTTGGTATGCGGATAATCAATCCTAACCTTTTAATTACACACCCTAGTATAGGCACCTCCCGTATGAGTTTTGCCTCCTAGCCATGGCCATCTGCCATACGGGGCACTACATAGGTGGACATTCATCACGAGGTAGCCTTAGCTCAACCTCTTCTGCAAGGGAACCCATACTAAGATATATAAACTTCTAGTTAAGCCCTACCCAACTCAAGTAATGTGGTTGTACGGTAAAATTGGAATGGTATCGCATCTGAACCCAACCATCAGTTTTTGTCAAAGTCAAGGCTCATGCCTAATTCAGTTCCATCACAAACCATTGTGTTCATAACACATGTCAAAACATTTCGATAGAATGAAGTATCATTCCAAGGATTTCATAATCATTTTCTCCAAGTATTCCATCTAAAATGATCAAGTTTTAGCTTAGCACTAGCCACTAATGTTGAGGGTATCACTATTGTGGGGTGTTAATCAGGTATAAGTATCCAAGACTAATCCTATGATCTTGATGTTATCCATCCTATTTTCCACTAGTCACAAGTTATTAACTAAGTAAGAAACTTTAGCAGCGGAAAAGTAAAGCTTGGAGTAAAACTGGGAATTGGTAAAGTTGCATTTCAAAGGTTTGCATATTGTATCTGGACAAGTTAGGTCGCATAGCTAAACTTGCATGGATCGCTTGCATAGTGGGCTTGCCTTGTTTGTTGTAGTCGTTGAAGTTCTCTTCTTCTTCCTCGAAGTACTCCTCCTCGTTGTAGCCCGGGTCGGTACTAGCGTCTATAAATACATACGAGGTACACAATCACCAAACAACACTTCACTACTTCTATTTAGCACACAAGGTCTCACACTAGATGATCTAGCATCATCTCAATCATCACATGAAATATTAACATTTTCTTATTCATCTTATTTTAGAAAAGTAATTTCTACTCATTGAAAATACTTAAGATTTAATATTCTCCAATTAAAATAGGGATCATATTGACACATGTCCTCACCACCTATTGCAATACTTGGGAATGTGATTTAAAAGGGTTGGCATATATTACAACATTTAATATTACTATTTAATAATATTAAAGTGACTAGAAATGCTTATATAGCATTCTTTTAATACTAGTCCATGTTTAGTATCTGTAAAACCAAATCATGTTACATATTCATGTGGAGCATGGGAAATGTGATTTTTGAGAGTTGTAATCAACTCAAAAGAATTTATGGTTAATTTTATAAAAATGATTGAAGGGGTAAAAGGCTCTGTCTTGTTATTTTTACTATTGGTGATCTATAATTTCAAATGTTTTCAATCCAACGTAAGTGATTAGATATTTTCAATACCTTTCTAGCAAAATTGGAACCATGCAATTTGGTTTAGTACAACTCTTTGAATTCAATTTCTAATACAGCTACAGAACAGGGTTTTTAATTAAATAGAAAAACCAAGTTTGAATCTGTGGGCTAAGCGCAGGAAAGAAAATGGGCCGGCCCAACTGCACAGCGCGGGTGCAGCGGGCTGCTGACAGAACGGTCCCATGCGTCAGCAGCTCATCTAACCCGAATCGGTATCTACCAATCTCAGCCTTACGATTAGAATGAAATCTACGGCTGAGGTTCATCATCTATGGCAAACTGCTCCGGCAAGATTCTAAACCTAGCAGCATGGTGGGGGTCGGCGGAGGCTTACCAGGGCACCAGCTAGGTCCGGTGATGGGGGCTAACAAACTGGTCGACGACGGCGAGTCGATTGGATGTCCCGACGGCTCCTGGGGTGGCTCCAATCGATGGCTCCCTTCCTTCACTGCAGCGGCTAGCTCCGGCCAAATTCTTGCCATGTGGTGCTCGCCTTGCTCCGTGGAAGGGTTAGTGAGGTTTTTGAGTGAGTGGGGAGTGAGATGGTGTGTCGTTTGAGGTCTAGGGTGCCTCCTATTTATACACCGACGTTGGAGGCAGGGCGGCATGGTCGGGCATCAGCGGCGGCGCTGCTACAGGTCGAGCTAGGCATGGCGGATGGCATGGGTCGACGCGGGGGACTGCGGCGATCGTCACGCGTGTGATGGCGCGGAAAGGGGCGGTCTCAATCGGTCGGGCAACGTCGGCGCTCTATTCAGGTACGGAGGTGTTCGTCATCGAGTACGGTTGTCACGAGGCGCGCGGCGATGAGTCATCCTGTCTGGGAGGTGGCTGGTGACGCGGCAGGGTGCGGGTACGAGCGGAGAGAGCGAGGCGTGGCTTTTGCGCGCGAGGCAGCTTTGGCGCTTCATCGTGCTCTCCGCATGGCAAGGTGTTAAATGGGCGCGGCTGTTTTCGCTCCTCCACTCCTCGCCGTTGGTCAAGGGGTGGACAGAGAGGGGCAGTGAGGTCACGGCTAGCAGCTAGGCATCATGGGAGAGGGCGGCGCGGTGTGTGGCGACTGGTCCATGATCGACCGACATGACCTCGCTCGGGTATGGCATGGCACTAGCGCAATGACGAAGGTGAGCTACTCCACTTCACAGCCAAGTACTGGGATGGTCGTGGGGTGATTTATTGAGTTGATTGCAGTACAATTGGTGAGCAATTGGGTGATCACAAATAGTGAATAGTTGGTAGTTTGTACTTTGTCGGCTAAGTGTTCGACTAAATGGCCGCTTAACTTCAGAATTTTTCCATGATTTTTGGTGGGTGATCTAGTCACATGCTTGGTAGTCTTTGGTTGCTAGGGATTGTCAAGGGGTGATTGTTTGAGTGGTTTTTGAAAAGTGGTGATCTATGCACCTACACTTGATTCAATTTTGAATTTCCTCTCAAATAGATTTGAAATTAGTTTCTTTAGATTTGTAAAGTTTTCTTGGGTTCATTGTTACATCTTCTAGCAAGGTGCGAAAAGAATTGGATTTGTTTGTGTTGAATTTTTTTACTAGAGATGCCCAAAGTGGGCTAGTGGTTAATTTTGGCAAAAGTGACCATATGATCATATGCCTCATATTTGATTTTTATTTTATTTGATTTTGCTTGTAAATGACCTAGATGATGTGGTATTCATGTTTAGACTAATCATTACCATTTTTAGCAATCAAACATGGAAAATGCAAGCATTCATGCATTAATACAAATCACACATGCACTCATATATATTTTAGAAATATTTTTTTTGTCAACCCTAATCTTGGGTGATTAGAACTTGATAAGTTTGTTTAATATTTTTGAGATGTTACATCTATTATATGAGTCTCACGTACTTGTAGTTTCAAATTTGACCTAATTTCGATAAATAGACATAAAGTCATTCTAATGAGCAGAGTTAGCTGGGAAGTTTGAAAACTCATAAAACATCGGAATCGTTGGTACAACATGTTGGTCCAATATATATGTATGTAAACTTGGCTTGATGCATTTAGATCTAATATTCTTCGGAATTTTCTTTAGGAAAAAGAACAACCTCGCTCGTATTCTTCACTCGGAAAATGTAGAATTGAATGTTCTTTCTTGATAGTTCGAAACTAACACCGACGACATTGTTTACTACAAGAAGATGCACCGATGATCTACCTATTAAAAGACATTTAATTCAAGGGAAATCTATGGCGTTTACTTGTAGCTAGCTAAAGTTTGACCTAATTTCGTTAAATTATCAATATGCAAAGTCTTAGCAAGAAGTTGAACCTATCGTCGAAACTCTCGCTGGTTTCTGGTATATTAATTTTGAACCCTTGTTGGGTATTTCCAAAAGCTTTTTCGTAAATCTATCAAAGCAAAACCTACAATTTACTTGTAGTTGCAAATTTGACCTAATTCCGAGATATAGACATAAAGTCAGTCAAATGGGTGGGGTTAGCTAGGAAGCTTGAGAACCCATAAAACATGGGAATCGCAAGCACAACATGTTGTAGATCCACTATATATATGTCTGTCAACTTGGCTTGTGGCATCCACATCCAATATTATTTGGACTTCTCTTTACGGAAAAGAACAACTAACCTCGCTCGTCTTCACTCGTAAAACATAGAATTGAATGTTCTTTCCTGGTAGTTGGACACTCGCACCCACGATACTGCTCACTACTAGAAAATGTTCCCATCTACCTCTGAAATGACATTTAATACAAGAGCTATCTATCGCGCTTACTTGTAGCTCAAGTTTGACCTAATTTCGTTAAATTGTCAAGATGCAAAATCTTAGCAAGAAGTTGAACCTATCATCAAAACTCTCATTCTTTTCAGATATATTAATTATGCCCCCTCAATGGGTACCTCCGAATTAAAAGCTTTTTCGTAAAAATTACAAAAAAAACTACAATTTACTTGTAGTTTAAAATTTGACCTAATTTCGATAAACCGACTTAAATTCATTAAAATGGGCAGAGTTAGCTAGGAAGTTTGAAATCTCATAAAACATGGGAATCGCAAGTACAACATGTTGACTATATATGTCTGTCAACTTGGCTTGTGGCCTCCACATCCAATATTCTTATTTGGACTTCTCTTTATGGAAAATAACAACTAGCCTTGCTCGTCTTCACTCAGAAAATGTAGAATTGAATGTTCTTTCCTGATAGTTGGAAACTCACACTAATGGCATTGTTTAATACAACAAGGTGCATCGATCTACCTATGAAAATACATTTAATCCAAGAGCAATCTATCGCGCTTACTTGTAGCTCAAGTTTGACCTAATTTCGTTAAATTGTCAAGATGCAAAATCTTAGCAAGAAGTTGAATATATCGTCTAAACTCTCGGTGTTTTATGATATATTAATTGTGACCCCTCGATGGGTACCTCCAAAAGATTTTTCGTAAAACTTTCAAAGCAACCTACAATTTACTTGTAGTTTCAAATTTGACCTAATTTCGATAAATCGACATAAAGTCATTCGGTCAAATGGGCAGACTTAGCAAGGAAGTTTGAAACCTCATAAATAAAGCATGGGAATCGTTGGTACAACATGTTGGTCCACTATATATGTCGGTAAAATTGGCTTCTAGCATTCAGATCCAATATTCTTCGGACATTTCTTTACGGAAAAGAACAACCTCGCTCTTCGTCACTCGGAAAATTGAGACTAATTGAATCATCTTTCTTGATATAGTTCGAAAATCACACCGTGCCAACGGCACAGTTTACTAGAAGAAAATGCACCCATCTGCCTCTCTGAAAAGTCATATATTTCAATAGCAATCTATCGCGCTTACATGTAGCTCAAGTTTCACCCAATTTCATTAAATAGTGTCATGCGATGAAAAATCTTAGCAAGAAGTCAAACCTGTTGTCAAAACTCTCGGTTGTTTCTCATATATTGATTGTGACAAACCCCCGATTGGTATGGTACCTCCAAAAGCTTTTTCATAAAACTTTCAGAGAAACTTACAATTTAGTTATCGTTCAAGTTTGACCTAATTTCGATAAATCGACATGTAGTCATTCAAGTGGGGGGAGTTAATTAGCTAGGGAGTTTGAAAACTCAAAAAACATATGGGAATAGTAAGTAAAAACATGTTGGTCCACTTAATATGTCTAGAATCTTGGCTTATGGCATTGAGATCCATATTCTTCGAGCTTTCTTTATAGAAAAGAACCATCTCGTCATCACTCAGAAAACTGAGAATTTTATTTCCTGATAGTTGGAAACTCACACTGACGACATTGTTTACTACAAGAATATGCACCCATCTACCTTCAAAAATACATTTAATTCAAGATCAATCTATCACACTTGTAGCTCAAGTTTGATCTAATTTTTTTAATCGACAAGAAGTCATTGATGTGTGCGAAGTTATCTAGGAAGCTTGAAAAATCCTACTAAAAACTTGGGTATTACGTATAAGAAATTGTGGTCCAGTCTGTTTGATAATTGGGGTGGTTGCATTTTGTTTTAACAGTGGTAGGTCTCGTAGGAGCGAGGTGCTTGAGACTTAACACTGTAGGTGGAAGTACAAGTTACATCAAGGACCTCATAAAAATGAAAATTGCACCCAAGTCCATGCATTTAGCACAAGGACCCTGAAACTGAGCAATGAAGTGTGTGTTTTGAGGTTTGCGCATACTAGCGTTCGTCGTGCTAAAGAATATTAGTAGAATCTTTGTAGATGCTAAGAATGGAAAAGAAGATCCAACTGTTAGCAATGTTTGGATTTGCCGGTCTTGATCCAATGGTCAATGTTTGAAGTTATCCGTACACTATATGGTGGTATGGTATGGTATTATAAGAGATAAGACAAGATAAAGAAAAGATAAGAAGTACTGCAAATTGACAATCTTTTGAGTAAGCTTCCCTCCCGATGTTTGGGAAGCAAGTGAAAATTTCGAAAACCGGAAAAGTTTGTATTTTTTTGCCGCCAAGGACCAAAGTGGTTTCCTTCGTATGTACTCCTCGTCCCTACTCCACACCAACGCGGCTGCCGAACACGCTAGAGACACAGAACCACCATACCAAGGCACACGTGTACAGCACCATGCTGTGGACGAGGGAGAGATCAGCCGGGCCGGTGCGCGAGGGGAAATGGTAGTAGAGAGGGAGGATGGATGGTGAGAGGCAGAGAAGGAGAAAGAAAACACACAATTTGTTTTGCGTGCATAGGTCCTGAAATTTACTAGTACTAGCATAGTGTAGTACACTGTAAGGTCGCAGGAGTACCTCGTGTCAGAAACCCATCATAACTTTGCTCTGACATGGAACCGCCTTCATCTTCTCTTCACTGCTGCCCTCTTCCCCTGCCAATGTTTTATTCTCTCAGCATGTACAATGTGTGGGTAGAGGTGACCATATGTCTAAGCAAAGAAATATACCACTCCCGCGTTGTGTAAAAAAGTACACCTTAATATGGCTTACTATGTGGCATCCGCTAAGGTTCACCTTATACATAGTGGAAAAAATAAAGTTATCTTTAAGCCAAAGGTGCACCTCAAGCTTGTGGGTTGCCCATAGAGAATTGAAATATCATTTCCCCTCTCTCCCTATTTCAGGTGATCGTTTTCAAAAGGTGTTCAAAATTTTCATGATGCAAAATCTTAGCTAGAAGTCAAACCACTTGTCAAAACTCTCTGTGGTTTGGATATATTAATTAACCGCTCCATGGGTACCTCCAAAAGCTTTTTTCATAAAAATTTCAAAGAAACCTACAATTTATTACTTGTAGTTCAAGTTTGACCGAATTTCATTAAATTCTAGAGCAATCTATTGCACTTAGTTATAGCTCAAGTTTAACCTAATTTCATTAAACTGCCAGGACGCAAAATCTTAGCAAGAAGATGAACCTATCGCCAAAACTCTCTTTTGGTACCTCTGAGACCTTTTCCGTAAAACTTTCAAAGCAACCTACATAGTTTACTTGTAGTAGTTCAAATTTTACCTATTATGTTTTTTCCGCTTTACCTATTATAATTTTATATAGTGATGATATTCCAGATGTCTATTATTTGAGTCTCACATGCAGGGCACGTGCAGGGCACGTGCAATTTACTAGTACTTGTAGTTTCAAATTTGACCTAATTTCGATAAATCAACATAAAGTTATTCTAATGGGCAGAGTTAGCTAGGAAGTTTTAAAACTCATAAAACATGGGAATCGTTGGTACAACATGTTGGTCCAATATATATGTCGGTAAACTTGGCTTGTGGCATTCAGATCCAATATTATTAAAACTTTTCTTTAGGAAAAAGAACAACCTCGCTTGTATTCTTCACTCAGAAAATATGGAATCGAATGTTCTTTCTTGATAGTTGGAAACTCACACCGACGACACTATTTTCTACAAGAAGATGCATCGATGATCTACCTATGGAAAGACATTTAATTCAAGAGCAAGCTATGACGTTTACTTGTAGCTAGCTCAAGTTTGACCTGTCGATAAATTATCAATATGCAAAGTCTTAGCAAGAAGTTCAACCTATCGTCGAAACTCTCGCTCGTTTCTAGTATATTAATTTTGAACCCTAGATGGGTACGTCTAAATTTTTTTCGTAAATCTAACGAAGCAAAACCTACAATTTAATTGTAGTCTCAAATCTGACCTAATTTCGAGAGATCGACATAAAGTCATTCAAATGGGCGGGGTTAGCTAGGAAGCTTGAAAACTCATAAACATGGGAATTGCAAGTACCACATGTTGTCGATCCAATATACATATATATGTCTATCAACTTGGCTTGTGGCATCCACATCCAATATTCTTTGGACTTCTCTTTACGGAAAAGAACAACTAGCCTCGCTTGTCTTCACTCAAAAAATGTAGAATTTAATGTTATTTCCTGATAGTTGGAAACTCACAATGACGACATTGTTTACTAAAACAAGACGCACCGATCTACATCTAAAAATACATTTAATTCAAGAGCAATCTATCGTGTTTACTTGTAGCTCAAGTTTGATCTAATTTCGTTAAATTGACAAGATGCAAAATCTTAGCAAGAAGCTGAACCTATAGTCAAAACTCTCGTTGTTTTCACATATATTAATTGTGAAATCTCAATGGGTACCTCCAAAAGTTTTTTCATAAAACTTTCAAAGCAACCTATAATTTGCTTATAGTTTCAAATTTGACCAGATTTCGATAAAATGACATATAGTCATTCGGTCAAATGGGCAGACTTAGCTAGAAAGTTTGAAAACTCATAAATAAAACATGGGAATCGTTGGTACCACATGTTGGTACACTATATATGTCTGTAAACATGGCGTGGCATTCACATCCAATATTCTCCGGACTTCTTACAAAAAAGAACAACCTCGCTCGTCTTCACTTGGAAAATGTAGAATTGAATGTTCTTTCCTGATAGTTGGAAACACACATTGACGACATTCTTTACTACAACAAGATGCACCGATCTACCTCTGAAATAAATTTAATTTCAAGAGCAATCTATTGCGCTTAATTACTTGTAGCTCAGGTTTGACCTAATTTCGTTAAATTGTCAAGATGCAAAATCTTAGCAAGAAGTTGAACCTATCGTCAAATTCTCAGTGTTTTATGATATATTAATTGTGACCCATAGATGGGTAACTCCAAAAGTTTTTTGTAAAACTTCCAAAGCAACCTATAATGTACTTGAAGTTTCAAATTTTACCTACTTTCGATAAATTGACATAAAGTCATTAAGTCAAATGGGCAGAGTTTGCTAGGAAGTTTGAAAACTCATAAAACATGGGAATCGTTGGTACAACATGTTGGTCCACTATATATGTCGGTAAACTTGGCTTCTGGCATTCACATCCAATATTCTTTGGACATTTTTTACAGAAAAGAACAACCTCGCTCGTCATCACTCGAAAAATTGAGAATTGAATGTTCTTTCCTGATAGTTGGAAAATCACACCGACGACACTATTTAGTACAGGAAAATTCACCGATCTACCTCTGAAAATTCATATATTTCAAGAGCAATCTATCGCGCTTAATTTGTAGCTCAAGTTTGACCCAATTTCGTTAAATAGTGTCATGATGCAAAATATTAGCTTAAAGTAAAACCAGTTGTCAAAACTCTCGGTTGTTTCTCATATATTGACTGTGACCCCCCGATGGGTATATACCTCCAAAAGCTTCTTCGTATAACTTTCAGAGCAACCTACAAAACTTGTAGTATATAGTTCAAATTTGACCTAATTTTGAATAATCGACATATAAAGTCATTCAAGTGGGCAGAGCGATAAGCTATAGGAAGTTTGAGAACTTAGAAAACATGGGAAATCATAAGTACAATATGTTGGTCCACTATATATGTGTGAAAACTTGGCTTCTGGCATTCAGATCAATATTCTTCAGACTTCCTTTATAGGAGAGAATAATCTCGATATCACTCGAAAAATTGAGAATGTTCTTTCCCGATAGTTGGAAACTCACACTGACAACATTGTTTATGTGGCGACCCTGGATTTTCACCCGAGATTACCCAATTATGCAAACCACCACGATCCCATGATTAGTGCATCATGGAGCATAACCGACATGATATCAAAGTACACACATCCATTACAGTACGGTACAATAAGTCTTACAATAATAGTCTTACAACTTTCCTCGGTGGGCACAAATAGATAATAGCAGCGGTACTAATAAACGCGGAGGACCCGAGTCAAGCCATATCCCAACAGGTGCCTGACTCGGTGAAACGCCCTAGTTTGCGAAGTCGTCATTGTACCCTCCATTGTCTTCTTCATCCTACTCATAATCTGACCAAGTTGATAGCCGAGGAACATTGCCAGTGAGTACTTTGAATGTACTCGTGAACCACCATACAAGGAAAACAAAGGGTATGCAAATGGCTTTGGATAGGATGGCTCCAAAGAGGCTATTTGTGAAATCTCTTAGAGATATACTCTCAACTCTACCACTTGTTGTTTGCAGAACTTTTTAAGGGTAAAATAGTTAGGAAAAACTGGAACTACTAGGATGGGGTCAACCCTGCTATCCAGTTCCACCATGGTCATCCCATGACCAATACTTCCACTAGGTCCGACCATCCCATGGCCCATCCTCCATGCCCTTTGACCATCCCATGGTCGAGTCTCTTTTTAGAAAACACTTTTTATAAACAAAAACCAACACCGCTCTACAGAAGTTTGTCCAACCCGCCCATGTCCATGGACATGGCTATTCGAATAGTTTTATGCTCTTTTGAGGTTGGACACTTTACCCACAAGATCCGGTACATCCGCCGTGAACTGTCGTGGATCGTCATAAACTAGTATGCGGGTTTTGGATAACCGGAGAAGACCTTCGGGTTAATCCCCTCTTAACATAAGTGCCTACCCTATGGGTGCTATTCCCCTCAAAACTGGGACGTCAGGTACCGAGGACCAACCGGAGCGCTCTTTCCTCTTCTCGAGTGTGCGCTTTCAATGAGGGGGCCCATAGTAACACATGGGGGCCAGCAGACCCTTCGTTCCTTCTCCAGGTCAATGTCCCACATGGACCTTTATCGGAGAAGGCCCACCCTCTAGGAATCCCCGATCCCCTGTAGTAGTTGCGAGGCACTTGTATCAGAGAGGACCACTTTCTAGTCAAGCCACTTCCCATATAGGGGTATTGTGGTTACACGAGGTGGTTGTTATAGCTAGACTCAAATCCTTCTTTTGTGCCGCTACTTGTAGAACAGATCCAAAAATCATTTTTTTAAAACTACTCGGAAAGTGCCACTTGCCAAGGTTTTTCTGTCAAATCTTTTATGAAAACCTTCCTTGCCATCGGGTTCCCAACATAGAGTTTTTGTTAGGCTAAACCGAGGTTTCCAAGGGGTTGTGGTATATTAGACCACCTTAACTACTAGGGTAGGGATAGGTAATACCAAGGGGGAGTACTTAAACAGTACCATAGGCATAAGTTTTGTGGAGCCAAACCCATACCATAATAGACATAAATAACAAAATAACTAGTAAAACAATGCATTAATAAGAGTAAGTAAAACGGAATGCATAAAATAGAGATGGGACAAGTCTCATGAACTTGTAAGTGGCTTGCCTTGGTTGGCAGCTTGTTCCTAGTCCTCTTCCTCAAAATCTTCCCATGTACCTTCCTCAATCTCGTCCTCGTTCGTATCTATCGTCACAAAAGGGGAAATAAAAATCAAACCATGACACCAATCATCATCCATTGCACAAACAACACAATCAATACAGAACAAATGCACAACTGAACCAACCCAACCAAACACATGTAGCTACTGATCCTAGCAGTACAAAGCCATTGGAAATAAACAAAAAGATTAAATCAAACTTATTTGGTCATTTTAGTGGCAAAGGCTAGATTAGCACACAAGCAGATGGTTTGACCAAACACGTTGGTGAACAGTGACCACAATGTAATTTCCTGAGTAGCCACAAAAAGTACAAAGCTAACCCCACTGGTTTCACATTTTTATCAAAAAGGGTTGATTTTTAATAAATAAAATACTGAAAATAGTGCAGAAACTAGTACTAAAATTCCCAGGGCAGAACTACATAACCAAAAATTATTCTCTTCCAGGACTAAGTATTACTAATAGAGACCTAACTCTCGGAGTTGGTTTCATCCCAAATTTTGCTTTACAGCAACCCCTAGAAATTAAATAAGAACCTTCTATCCATAATTTGTAAAATTAAGAACATAGGCTACACACATCCAACTTGGGTGATTCAAGTTTTTCTCAGTAGGCCATTTCACAGGAAATTCCTAGAAATTGGTTTCATATTTTTCTGAGCTCCAGAAATAAAGCTATAGATTTAATTCTCTAAACAGATACTATTTATCACAACAATTCTCAGTAAAAACACAGACATGCTATTGACTAGCTACCAGAGCCATGCAATAGATAGTTTCTTAGGCTACTTCACAAAATTTGAACCAAGCCAAAATACTACAGAGGTAATAAATGGTGGAATTAAAGCTACAAAAAAAATTCTGGTAATTAATTTGTCCTAAAAGAAAATAAAAGGGGCAGTGCAGAGGCTGGGTTACGACCCGCTAGAACCTGGGCTGGCCCGCATACACGGTGGCCTGCGTGGGAGGGCAGGGATTCATATCCCGTCATGGGGGCCCGCATGTCATAGGCACAGAGGGGCGAAGCGGTATTGGGCGATGCTGGCCATTAGATCTTAAACGGATCTGACGACCAGGGATTTGTCGTCCTCGTTGAGCTCAACACCGATGAGGGGAAACTCTAGTGGGGTTGGCTGGCGGCGGGGAGGCTTACCCTGGGGCAGAGATGGGTCGGCGGCGGCATGGATCGAAGCGGTCGAGGACGGGGCATCGAACGAGGTACGATACAACGACTCCGGGTGACTGGAGGCGTCGCTTTAGCAGCGGCGCAGCTCGGAACTCTCGGCCTCCTCGCAACTCCGGCGTTCCTGTCGACAAGAACAACCAGAGGAGAGGGGGATTAGGGACGGTTTTTGGAGGTGAGTGTAGTGGAAGGGGAGCATGGAGAGGCCGGGCAGGGACGATGGAACCTTCTCGTTCGTCGTCGGCACCGAGACGGAGCGAAACAACATAGGAAGAGGAGAGGGCAAGAGGCTCTGCCTCCGCTCTGGGGTGGTGCTGGGGTGCTCTAGGAGCAAAATGGGGAGTGGGAGGAGCGTACGAGGGGTGGGAGAGCTATTTAATGGGCTGGGCTAGACCACGGTGCACCGGGTGCACGGCGAGGCGATGGGGTCACAAGGGGAGCTTTGGGTTGGCCAGGAGGGGTGGTGGCGACGTCGTGGGGTGACCTAGGGACGATCTTTCCTCGGGGGCTGGCCGGGCCTACGAGAGGGTGAGGGGGAGGTGGCCGTTGCGTGCTGCCGTTAGGCTATTTGACGAAATAGCACGGGCTGCAACATGCTGTCTGCATGGTTAGGGCCTGGAGAGTAGTAGGGGTAGGGGTGCAGTAGGGTGGCGAGGCTCTTCTCTGTCCACTTCACGTTTTTTCACCGGGAGAGGAAGAGAGAGGGCGAGGCAGAGTGTTTTCGGCTGAGGTGGACACCGGGGGTTGGGGGAGGCTGGGCGCGCGGGAGAGAGGGGTAGGGTGGAGTGGGTGCCTGGGAAGTTGGAGCTGTCCGGGGTGGGGCCAGATGTGACTGAAGGGAGGGAGAGGCTGCTGGTTTTCAAGACTTGGCAAGATTTGGTAGGATCTCTCTTGTCTCTCTCCTTTCGAGTGTGCTAGCGTGTGCATGTGACATGGGGGAGTGCAATGTGGTCGTTGCGGTGGTGAGGAATCGTGCCAGGGTCATAGAGGGGCTGTAGCACGGGCAGGGGAGTGGGAGCGGGTTTTGAGGTGATCTTGTGCCACATTGATGAGGTGGCCCCTTTGGAAGCTTGCCATATCGAACTAGGGCCACTAATTATAGTGGGCAAAGAATGGTAGTGTAGAGGGTGACTAGGTGATCATGCTCAGGCCTTGGTTGATCGTTGGATCACAGCCAGATGTTTACAATGATCTTCCAAATTTGGGACAAAATAAGGTGGTCATTCGGTAAATGACAACTAGTGAGGTAAACACTCACATGCATAAGTCTTTGGCTTGTGGTTTAGACAGGGCTAAGGTGCGGTTCTCAAGTACTCATATCATGGTACCACATGGCACTCTTGCATGGTAAAGAGGATGAAGGGTTTATTCAAACCAAAGCTCCAAAGTTGGAACAAAACTAGATTTCTATGACTTAGCCAATTATTGGCTTGTGGGGTGACTAACTAATATGACCCTTGGTGGTCATTCAAGCATGTAGACTAGCAAACAACACTACCAAGCAGCACAAATGATCAAGCAATCTAATAAAGCTAGGGTTATATGCAAACAATTCGCAAAAGTTTTCTTTCCCCCTAATTTTCTAGCTTCCTAACCCTCCACAACATGGATGCAGAAAATGGGATGTTACTGATTGGGTTCACAGCATGGAAAACAAAAAAATTCTACCGCAAGAACGAACAAAACCCAGATCTAATCTATTAGACATGAGCAAGGAGACAAATAGGAACTAACCCTCGTAGATCTGAAAGCGTTAACGAGATTAGATCTCGTGGTTGATGTAGTCGATCACTTGCCGATCTCAAGATCATGTGGACGATCCTTCTGGCGTCGCGTTCCAGCAGCGCTTCCGCAGTCGGTCAACTGGACGATCGTTCCGGCACCGCGTTCCAGCAGCACTTCCGCAGTCGGTCACACGTGCGGGGTCGAAGCAGACCTTCCTCTCCCCATTCCAGCGAGCAGCGGAGGTAGTAGATCTTCTCCACGAAATCCCAGCAGCACGACGGCATGGTGGTGGTGGAGTAGAGAATTCTGCAGGGCTTCACCTATGCCTATGCAGAAGAAAGGTGGAGGAGAGAGGCGGCAGAGATTGGTAGTTGTGAGAGAGAGCTTGGAGGGGGCGCCCCTGCCCTTCTATTTAAGGGGGGGAGGCGCGCCTAGGGAGGGGGAGTCCTAGTAGGACACCCCTCCTATGGCCGGCGGTGGGAAGGGGGACGAGTCCTCCTCCCCCACGAATCTGTGTCTTGCCCCGCTAGGTTTCCTTTGACCCTTTCTTGGTTTTCAAGTAAACTCCAAGAAATCCTCTAGAACCTTCCGGAACATTCCGAAACCTTCTAGAATCCTCATACAAATACTCCGGAACATTTCCAAACTCAGAAAATGATCCCCAATATATGAATCTTATTCTCCGGACCATTCCGGATCTCCTCGTGATGTCCCGAAACCAATCTGAGACTCCGAACAACATTCGGTCTCCAACGCATATTCCATATCTACTTAAAACAACTTCGAACCTTAAGTGTGTCACCCTACGGTTCGTGAATATGTAGACATGATAGAGACACATCTCCTATCAATAACCATCAGCGGGACCTGGAGATCCATAATGGCTCCCACATACTCAACGATGACTTCGTGATCGATTGAACCATTTACATACGAAACCAATTCCCTTTGTCACGCGATACTATACTTATCCCAGGTTTGATCGTCAGCATCTCCATACCTAGTTCTACCTCGTTACTGATAAGTACTCTTTACTCATTCCGTGATATGTCATCCCTTGTGACCCAGTCACAAGCTTGCAAGCTAACTAGATGACATTCCACCAAGAGGGCCCAGAGTATATCTATCCGTCAGATGGATGGACAAATCCCAATCTTGGTCCATGCGCTTCAACACATACTTTCAGAATACCCAATGACACCTTTATGACCACCCAGTTACGAAGCGGTGTTTGATGTCATCAAAGTACCCATCCGGTGATGGTGATTAACACCTCATGGTCGAAGGATTAGGTTACTATGCATTTAAAAGCTTACAGCAATACGAACTTAATGACTTGATCTTATGCTACGCTTACTATGGGTGTGTGTCCATCATATCATTCTCCTAATGACATAACCTTGTTATTAATCACATCCTAATGTCCATGATCAGGAAACCATGATCATCAATTAATCAGCAAGCTAGTTCAACAAGAGGCTTACTAGGGACTCTCTTATGTTTACAAAACACACATGTATTAGTGTTTCCTAATAATACAATTATAGCATGGGATGTAAACATTTATCATAAACATAAAGATATAATAATAACCACTTTATTATTGCCTCTTGGGCATATCTCCAACAGTTACAGACCTTCCCCCTTAAAATAATCTCGTCTCGAGATTCGCCGGTTCTGCTGATAGGAGATGTGGGAATTCCTTCTGGGGAAAATCCTCTCGTTCCCAGGTGGCTTCGTCTTCCGAATGGTTGTTCCACTGAACCTTGTAGAAGTTTATGTTCCGACATAGGGTGAGCCGATTGGCTTTCTCTAGGATTTTGACGGGCACCTCTCGATAGGTTAGGTAACTATTGTGGTCAATAGCTCGATAGTCAATCTCTTTGAATGTTTCGGGCTTGTTGGGTGTCTGGAGGCACTTCCGGAGTTGGGACACATGGAGGATGTTATGGAACTCTGCCAATTGCTCGGGTAGCTCTAGTTGATACGACACCTTTCCTCATTGAGCGAGAATCTTGAAGGGCCCAATGTACCTTGGGGCGAGCTTCCCTTTTTCATGAAACCTCTACATTCCCTTGAAAGGGGAGACGCGAAGATACGCGAAGTCTCCCTTGTTGAAACTCACTTCTCAGTGTTTGGTGTCGGCATAGCTCTTCTGATGAGATTAGGCAGCTCTCAAGCAGTCACGGGCTAGCTGTACTTGCTCTTCTGTCACTTTGATCACATTAGGGCCGAAGATTTGGCTCTCTCCAATCTCAGTCCAGTTGAGAGGGGTTCTACACTTCCTTCCATAGAGGAACTGAAAGGGTGCCATCTTTAGGCTGGCTTGATAGCTGTTATTGTAGGAGAATTCCGCGAATGGCAGACAGTCCTTCCACTTAGATCCATAAGCTAGAACGCAGGAGTGGAGAATATCCTCCAGGACTTGATTGACCCTCTCGGTCTGTCCTCCGGTCTATGGGCGATAGGCGGTGCTAAAGGATAGAGTGGTGCCTAAGGCCTCATGTAGCTTATTCCAGAAGCGGGAGGTGAATTGCGGTCCTCTATCTGACACGATCTCTTTGGGGACTCCATGGAGACTGACAATCCTGGAGATATACAGTTCAGCCAACTTCTTTCTGTTGAAGGTTGTCTTCACGGGGATGAAATGCGCTACTTTGGATAGGTAGTCGACTATAACCCAAATTGAGTCGTGGCCTCGGCTAGAGGTGGGTAATCCTATGATGAAGTCCATTCCCACCTTTTCCCATTTCCACTCCGGAATCTTCATTGGTTGTAGTAATCCGGCGGGTCGTTGTTGTTCGGCTTTGACCCTCTGGCATATATCGCACTTAGCCACGAACAAAGCGATTTCGCATTTCATCCCATGCCACCAGAACTGTTCCTTCAGATCCTGATACATCCCGGTACTACCGGGGTGGATGGAGTAGAGTGTCTCGTGGGCTTCCTTCATAATCATCTATTTTAAGTTATGGTCGCTGGGCACACAGGTGCGCCCTATGTACCATAGTACACCAAAGTCGTCAATTTTGAATCCAGGAACGTTTTCCCTTTCCATTCTTCTTTTTAATACACTCAATACTTTTGTGACCTTTCTGAGCTTCCTTGATTTGATATTAGAGGGTCGGCTTTAGCTCTAGATGGGCCAAGAATCCATGGCTGACTATTTCTAGTCCAAACCTTTCTAGTTCTTGACTTAGTTCTGGTTGTTCTTTCATGATCATAGCATTCAGGGAACAGGTTGCCCGACTGAGGGCATCGGCTACAACATTAGCCTTGCCCGGGTGATAATGAATCCCAAGATCATAGTCCTTGATTAGCTCAATCCATCTTCGCTGCCTCATGTTCAAATCTTTTTGGGTGAAGATGTATTTCAGGCTCTTGTGATCTATGTAGATCTTGTAGAGATTCCCCATTAGATAGTGGCGCCAGGTCTTGAGTGCGTGAACCACTACTGCGAGCTCCAGGTTGTGGGTGGGGTAGTTCATCTCATGGGGCTTTAGTTGTCTAGATAGATAAGCGATGACCTTGCCTTCATGCATCAGCACACTTCCGAGTCCTAGCTTGGAGGCGTCGTAGTAAACTTCAAAGCTCTTGGTGATATCTGGCATGGTCAGGATAGGGGCAGACACTAGTCTCTTCTTGAGTTCCTGAAAACTCTCTTCACACTTCTCGGTGCACTCGAATTTCTTGTCCTTCTTTAGCAGTTGTCTCATTGGTTTTGCGATGCTCGAGAAACCATCAACAAATTTACGGTAGTATCCAGCTAAACCTAGAAAACTTCTGATTTCCGAGGGGTTGGTGGGGGCTTTCCATTGCAGAACTGACTTGATTTTGGAGGGGTCGACTGAGACTCCTCCAGCGGATAGTATGTGGCCAAGGAATCCAACTTCCTTTAACCAAAACTCGCACTTGCTAAAGATAGCATACAATTGATGCTCCCTGAGTGTTCCTAGTACGACTCTCAGGTGCTGCTCATGCTCGGCTTCATTCTTGGAGTATATGAGGATGTCGTCGATAAACACTACGACGAACTTGTCCAGGTAGGGCATGAATACCTTATTCATGAGATTCATGAAATAGGCAGGGGTGTTGGTTAAGCCGAAAGACATGATAGTGTATGCATATAGGCCGTATTTGGTGGTAAATGCTGTTTTGGGGATGTCTGACTCTCGGATCTTGAGTTGGTGGTATCTGGTGCGGAGATCTATCTTAAAGAAGATTCAGGCTCCATTTAGCTGGTCAAATAGATCTTCGGTCTTAGGTAAGGGATACTTGTTTTTGATTGTGACGCCGTTGAGCTTCCAGTAATCAGTCACTAGCCGGGTGGTTCCATCTCATTTATCCACAAAAAGAATGGGTGATCCCCAAGGGGAAGCACTCGGCTGAATGTGACCTTTGTGTTCCATGTCGTCCAGTTTCTTCTTCAACTCGACCAATTCTTCGGGGTTCATACGGTATGGCCTCTGAGCTATGGGGGTTGTTCCGGGGAGTAACTCTATGATGAACTCGATACTCCTGTCAAGGGGCATACTAGGCAACTTCTCTAGGAACACATCTGGATACTCACAGACTACTAGCACTTGTTCTAAGGTAGGTCCGACTATACTCTTCTTGCAATAGATCCGAGATGAGGGCACCGTTGCCTTGTACTCGACTTGTGCACCTTCACTATTTGTCAGGGATATAGACTTTCTTGCACAGTCTATGACTCCATGGTACTTGGTCGTCCAATCCATTCCTAAGATCATGTCTAGAACTTGGGCTCCCAAAACTATTAGGTCGGCCGTGAAGGTCATACCATGGATAATTATGGGGATATCTGGGCAGACGGATTTGGTTTTGGCCGTCGAACCGGGTATTTGTACTAGCATGAGCCTGCTTAGTTGGCTAGGTTCCATCCCACTTCTTTCAACAAACGGCTCAGTAGAAAAAGAATGCGAGGCCCTGGAGTCAAATAATACTGTAGTAGGGATGGAGTTGACAAGGAACGTACCTACAACAATGTCAAGGAGACTCCCAGGCTTGTCCCTTAGCTGGGGCTCCCCTGGCGTGTCCTTGATTCAGGCGTGCTGCATTAGGGCGTGGTGCATTGTCCTTCTTCCTATCAGGTCATTCACGGGAGTAATGTTCCACCTGACCACAGTTGAAGCAACCAGCTGCATTGCGGCAGACATTGGGGTTGACAAGGCCTCTAGGGGCGGGTCTTAGGTTCACGCCTCCAGGGCGAGGGTTGTTGTAGTTGCGGTTGGGATAATTGGGGCGCGGAGCATAGGATGGAGTCCTCTACGGTGGGGGTGATGGTCTTGAGGGTGGCATGCTTCGCGACCTCTGTCCACTAGGTCCTCCCACTTGCATCATCCGGCTCCTGCGGTTCTCAATCACTCCCTTGCGCTTGTTCTCCACCAGAATGGTCGCATCAACAAGGGAGTCCAGCTCCTGGTACCTCTAGGCTACCAGGTGGCACTACAGTTCATCCTCAAGTCCATTCATGAAGGTATCCACCTTCTTCTCTTCAGTGTTGGTGTCATCCGGGGCGTATCGTGCCAAATCAGTGTACTTCTCCAGATATTTCAACACAGTCATTCCTCCCTGCTTCGGATCACAGAATTGGTCTCTCATCATCTTGATCAAACCCGGTGGGATATGACGCTTGCGGAACCATTCCTTGAAGTCCTCCCAAGTGATGACTTGTCCCGTGGGCAGAATCTCCTTGACGCTAATCCACCCAGTCCTTGCTTGACCCGCGAGGAAATGGGTGGCCAAGGTGACTTTCTCATTCTCTCCAACACGGGAAACTTCCAAGTTGTTCTCAATAGTGCAGAGCCAGTCATCGGCGTCAAGTGGGTTGGTGCATTTGGTGAACACAGGTGGGTTGGTGTTCTGAAAGTCCCTAAGTCTGGATCTCTGCTCTTCGCCCTCGGGGCCGGGGGCGTTTCCAGCTGCGGCTTGCACAAGCTGATGGAGAGCGGTAATCTTGGCTTGGCGTTCCTCATTGGCGGCTTGGTGGTCTTGCATGAACATGTGCAGGAGCTGCGCCATGGATGGGGGTGGTGGAGGGGGTCCGCGTGGGCGCACCATCCTGAAGGTATACGGTTAGGGGGGTTACAAAGGGGGCGGTTCGCAATCGGAACTTCAAGGTGCTAGAAGGAAATAACACAATGAACAGACATGCATAGGAGATAAGGGAAGCTTAGGAATCAAGCACCATAGAGTCAATCACATAATAACCAAGTTTATTCTTCACATCTCGACGCTAGATAATACTACGAGTTCAATCATACAAGCAAGCAGAAGACAGACAAATCGCCTCTCAAAAGGGGGACACGGCGATATTCTCACTTGCTCTCATAGACTAACGGGAGACCTACTCCATGTCGCGATGTGCGGTGGTGTCCTCCTCGATGATGACCTCGGTGTCATCCTCAGTCTCAAGAACTCGCTCCTTAGGATCCTCTTCCTCCTTGCCCATCTGATCATCATCTTTTGGTTCACTCTACGGCTCCATGTCGAAGTCCTCCTTGTAGGCAGCATCATTATCTATCTCGTTCAGTAGGTCATCATTGTCCTTGTGGAGCTGAGCGCATTCCTCCTCCAATGCTTCTATCCGGGCATCCATGGTCACCAAGAGTTCCTTCTGCTCCTTGGTGGTCTTCAGGAGACGCTTGTTTCTAGCCACCATAGTCTGCTTGTTCCGCTTGGTCTGGGGGTGCTCCAACTTCTCGATCGTCAAGTCCTCCACAAGTGTCAGATACTCCAAGGTCTTGTTGTCTAGGCGCGTGCGAACATCATCCATAGATTCCTCGGTCTTCCTCAGGAGATACTCCATGTTCTGGATGTGCTCACCAAAGTCGTAGTGCTGCAGGGGCACGGTGGCATAACCCCGGGGACGGCGTCTCCCAAAATGATAGAACTTGGTACCCTCTAGTTGCTCGCGATGGTAATAGGCGAGGCGTGCTAGGGCCTCCTGAGCCACATAGAGCACACCATCGCCCCAATCCTTCTCTAGTACCTCCACCTTCAGCTCGTCAGAGAATGGAGGCACTACTCCACCCCTCATGGTGTAGACGACCAACCAATTCTTTTCTCCTTCAACCAGCCTGGGAATGAAAGCGCCTTGGATCTCTGGCATTGGGCAGCCCACATGCTTGGCCAAGTCCCTCAGCTCAGCCTCAAATAACTAGAGTGGCAAATCCAGTCCGACTTGACGGTACATGTTGAACACCATAGCCATCTACAAAATTTTAGGTAAATTTAAGTTAGTGAACAGTGTGCAAGATTTTCAATATGCAAAATTTAATTTAATGCAAGTTGCTTCCAAAACAGAGGGGAGGAGTCATAAGCTTTATTTTTGCAAATACCAAACTCCTTCCTTTATAGAGAAAATAGTTTTTGGGGTCTGGGTCTAGTGTCCAAGCTAACTAGGGGCTCCTAAAGTCAGGATGGCTTTGATACCAAGTCTGTGGCGACCCCGGATTTTCACCTGAGATTACCCAACTATGCAAACCACCACGATCCCATGATCAGTGCATCGTGGAGCATAACCGAGATGATATCAAAGTACACACATCCATTACAGTACGGTACAATAAGTCTTACAATAATAGTCTTACAACTTTCCTCGGTGGGCACAAAATAGATAATAGCAGCGGTACTAATAAACGCGGAGGACCCGAGTCAAGCCATAGCCCAACAGGTGCCTGACTCGGTGAAACGCCCTAGTTCGCGAAGTCTTCATCTTACCCTCCATTGTCTTCTTCATCCTGCTCATAATCTGACCAAGTTGATATCCAGGGAACATTGCCAGTGAGTACTTTGAATGTACTCACAAACCACCATACAAGGAAAACAAAGGGTATGCAATATGGCTTTGGATAGATGGCTCCAAAGAGGCTATTTGTGAAATCTCTTAGAGATATACTCTCAACTCGACCACTTGTTGTTTGCACAACTTTTTAAGAGTAAAATAAAACTTGAACTACAAGGATGGGGTCAACCCTGCTATCCACTTCCACCATGGTTATCCCATGACCAATACTTCCACTAGGTACGTCCATCCCATGGCCCATCCTCCATGCCCTTCGACCATCCCATGGCCGAGTCTCTTTTTAGAAAACCCTTTTTATAAACCAAAACCAACACCGCTCTACAGAAGTTTGTCCAACCCGTCCATATCCGTGGACACAGCTAATCGAATAGTTTTACGCTCAGCAGAGGTTGTACACTTTACCCACAAGATCCGGTACATCCGCTGTGAACAGTCGCGGATCGTCATACACTAGTATGCGGGTTTCGGATAACCGGCCAAGACCTTCGGTATAATGCCCTCTTAACACAAGCGCCTACCCTATGGGTGTTATTCCACTCAAAACCGGGATGTCGGGTACCGAGGACCAACCGGAGCGCTTTTTCCACTTCTCGAGTGTGCGCTTTCAATGAGGGGGCCCATAGTAACGCGTGGAGGCCAGCGGACCGTTCGTTCCTTCTCCAAGTCGATGTCCGATGGCTCAATGCACGGCGCCCAGAAAAATGATTGATGGCGGTGTTGATGTAGAGCTTGTTGGGAACCCCAAGAGGAAGGTATGATGAGCACAGCAGCAAGTTTCCCTCAGTTATGAAACCAAGGTTTAATTGAACCAGTAGGAGCAAGGAAACACCCCAAAGGAGTTACTAGCTGAGCTTTGGCAGGGCGCACTACCGGTGCTAGTAACAACGTGGAGACCTGCACAACACACCCACAGAACTTTGTCCCCAACTTGCGATGAGGTTGTCAATCTCACCGTGTTTTGCGGAAAACAAAGGATTAAACGTATCGAATGGAAAGAAGTAATAGTTTGCAGAAAGTAAACACAGAGAAGTAAATAGTTGTAGATTGAATGTAAAAGACATGGACCGGGATCCATAGTTCACTAGGGGTGGCTCCCCTTAAGATAGATAACATGTTGGGTGAACAAATTACAGCGGGGCAATTGACAAACACCGAGAAAGCAATACATGCATATACTAATCATCTTGACTCCTTTGAGATTCGATTGGGCATTACAACATTATACATAGACCGCCATCCAACTGCATCTATGACTAATAATCCACCTTCAGGTTATCATCCCAACCCCTTCCAGTATTAAGTTGCAAGCAACAAATTATTGCTTTACGAACTGCGTGTAAAGTAAACAATACGATTGTTCTATGAACAAAGGATTGTTGTTTTCTCCCTAGCAGCAACAACACATCTAGTACCTTAGAGATTTCTGTCACTTCCCCAGATTACTAGTGGCATGCACCCAGTATCGAGCATAAATACTAACTCTTGGAGTTGCTAGCATCTACTTGGCCAAGATAGCTACTAACAACAGAAAGAATGGAAGATCACAAATAACAAAGACATGATAGAATCAATAATAAATCTGAAATAGCATCTCAATATCCATCGGATCCCCGCAAGCACAACATGCAGAATTACAAATAGATGATCTTGATCATGAACGGAGCTCACAAGATCTAAACATGAAAGCACAAATGAGGAGAACCATCCATCTAGCTACTACATGGTTCCGTAGTCCAAGGATGAACTACTCACGCATCACACCAGAGGCTTGCATGGTGATGAAGAAGGCCTCCAGGGTGAATTCCCCTCTCTGATAGGGTGCCGGGAAGAGCTTCAGATCCCTCCCAATCTAGGGATGGAGATGACGGCGACTACAGACTCTTTCGTGGATTTTTGATCGGGCACTTAGGGTTTTCGTACCGAGGGCAATATATAGGCGGAAGGAGAGGCCGAGGGGGTGCCAGGAGCAGCCACACCACACCCTGGCGCGGGCCAGGCCTGGCCGCGCGGCTAGGTGGTGTGGTGGCCCCTGGCCCCTCTCCGTCTCGTATTCTGGCACTTGATGTCTTCCGGAAAAATAGGCACTTTGGCTTTTGTCCCGTCCAATTCCGAGAATATTCTTTTTCTTACATTCCTGGAACAAAAAACAGCAGAAAACAGGGAGCTGGCACTGTGGCTCTTGTTAATAGGTTAGTCCAAGAAATCATATGAAAAGTACTCCAAAATTGGTACAAAACACAAGAAAGTGGATAAAACCAAGCATGGAACATCAAAAATTACAGATACATTTGCAATGTATCAATGTCCCACATGGACCTTTATCGTAGAAGGCCCACCCTCCAGGGATCCCCGATCCCCTGTAGTAGTTGCGAGGCACTTGTATCAAAGAGGACCACTTTCTAGTCAAGCCCCTTCCCATATAGGGGTATTGTGGTTGCACGGGGTGGTTGTTATAGCTAGACTCAACTCATTCTTTTGTGCCGCCACTTGTAGAATAGATACAAAAATCATTTATTTAAAAAAACTACTCGGCAAGTCCCACTTGCCAAGGTTTTCTGTCAAAACTTTTATGAAAACCTTCCTTGCCATCGGGTTCCCAACCTAGAGTTTTTGTTAGGCTAAACCGGTGTTTCCAAGGGGTTGTGGTATATTAGACCACCTTAACTACTAGGGTAGGGATAGGTAAAACCAAGGGGGAGTACTTACATAGTACCATAGGCATAAGTTTGGTGGAGCCAAACCCATACCATAATAGACATAAATAACAAAATAAGTAGTAAAACAATGCATTAATAAGAGTAAGTAAATCGGAATTCATAAAATAGAGATGGGACAAGTCTCATGAACTTGTAGGTGGCTTGCCTTGGTTGGCAGCTTGTTCCTGGTCCTCTTCCTCAAAATCTTCCCAAGTACCTTCCTCAATCTCGTCCTCGTTCGTATCTATCGTCGCAAAAGGGGAAATAAAAATCAAACCATGACACCAATCATCATCCATTGCACAAACAACACAATCAATACAGAACAGATGCACAACTGAACCAACTCAGCCAAACACAAGTAGCTACTGATCCTAGTAGTACAAAGCCATTGGAAACAAACAAAAAGATTAAATCAAACTTATTTGGTGATTTTAGTGGTAAAGGCTAGATTAGCACACAAGCAGATGGTTTGACCAAACACGTTGGTGAACAATGACCACAATGTAATTTCCTGAGTAGCCACAGAAAGTACAAAGCTAACCCCACTGGTTTCACATTTTTATCAAAAAGGGTTGATTTTTAATAAATAAAATACTGCAAACAATGCATAAACTAGTACTAAAATTCCCAGGGCAGAATTACAGAGCCGAACATTATGCCCTTCCAGGACTAAGTAGTACTAACAGAGGCCTAACTCTGGGAGGTTGTTTCATCCCAAAATTTACTTTACAGCAACGTCTGGAAGTTAAATAATAACCTTATGTCCATAATTCATAAAATTAAGAACAGAGGCTACACACACGCAACTTGGGTGATTCAAGTTTTGCTAAGTAGGCAATTTCACAGGCAATGCGTGGAAATTGGTTTCATATTTTTCTGAGATCCAGAAATAAAGCTATAGATTTAATACTCTAAACAGATACTATTTATCACAAAAATTCTCAGTAAAAACACAGACATGCTATTGACTAGCTACCAGAGCCATCCAATATATAGTTTCTTAGGCTACTTGACAAAAATTGAACCAAGCAAAAATACTACACAGATAATATATGGTGGAATTAAAGCTACAGAAAATAAAAAGGGGCAGTGCAGAGGCTGGGTTACGACCCGCAGATATCTATGCACTTCTATTCTTGTAGACAGTTGTTTGGCCTCCAAGTGCAGAGGTTTGTAGAACAGCAGCAAGTTTTCCCTTAAGTGATTCACCCAAGGTTTATCGAACTCAGGGAGGAAGTGGTCAAAGGTATTCCCTCTCAAGCAATCCTGCAATCAAGATACAAGAAGTCTCTTGTGTCCCCAACACACCCAATACACTTGTCAGGTGCATAGGTGCACTAGTTCGGCGAAGAGATAGTGAAATAAAAGTGATATGGATAATTATAAGTGGTAACGGTGATAGAGAATAGCTTGATGGCGTGGAAAAGACTAAAGTAAAACTGAAATAAAGATGGAAGCAAGCAAACATGTAATAGATCTAATAGCAAACGGTGTATCAATCCTTAGAAACAAGGCCTAGGGATCATACTTTCACTAGTGAACACTCTCATATAAATATCTTCTCTTTATGATACTACTCTTAACTACTCTCGGGTTGGGCACTCTAATTGATGGTAGGGCTATAACAGCACACCTCAAAGTAAGCCTTTCCCATCTAGATAACCCCACACTATCACCTTGAGTACTAGATGAGTCCAACAAACACCACAATTTCATAGAAACATCCAACTCCAAATATAACTCATAACAAGTATTTGTAATCTCTAGCCTAAGTGCCACCATGGTGAGCACGTTGTCACTTTCACACACATGGGGAGAGCAGAGATCTATTAAAGCACTTGAGTAGCAAGGTAGATCTATAGATTACAAGCTCGTGATCTCAATAAGATCATGCATAGAGAGAGATGAACACATAGCTACCGGTAGAACCCTTAGCCTCGAGAGAGAACTACTCCCTCCTCATCATGGGAATCAGCAATGGTGATGGAGATGGTGGTGGAGATCGATGGAGATGGCTCCGGGGGCACTTCCCCTTCCCAACAGGGTGCCGGAACAGAGACATTTTGTCCCCCGAATCTCCTTTTCGGTGGCGGCGGCACTGCGGAACTTTTCGTGGCTGGATGCTTGATTATCTAGGGTTTATGCCTCGGGAGGCTTCTTATAGGCCAGAGGGCAAGGTCGGTGGGCTGCCAGGGGCCCACACCACCTGGTGGCGCGGCCAGGGCTAGCGCGCGCCACCACATGGTGTGGCCACCCTGTGGCCCCTCTCCGTCTTGTCTTCTGGCTCGGTGAGTCTTCCTGTAAAATATCAACTTTGGCTTTTGTCCGGTCCAATTCCGAGAATATTGATTTTCTGACTTTCCTGGAACCAAAAACAGCAGAAAACATGCAACTGGCACTGTGGCTCTTGTTAATAGGTTAGTCCAAGAAATCATATAAAAAGTACTCCAAAGTGTGGACAAAACATAAGAAAGTAGATAAAACCAAGCATGGAACATCAAAAATTATAGATACATTTGCAATGTATCAACATCCCCAAGCTTAACTCCTGCTCATCCTCGAGTAGGTAAGTGATAAAAAGAAAGAATAATTTTTGAGGTGACATGCACCATCATAAACTTGATCAAAGTTTTTGTCAAACATTCAAAGCTAGGATCATTGTACTTCAATCATAACATGAAAGACAAAGTTCTAGCAATAAGCAAAGAAACTATGTTGCAACATGAAAAGGCACAAACAAAAGATTCATGAATAACAATGCTTTGCAAGACTTTGTTTGTTTCACATAAAGAAAACATAGCATACTAGTATTCAGCTTGTCCCTCAAAGAGTAGCAAATATAAATGCATAGGACACCTTCAAAGTTCATAAGAGTGACTAGATTCAAATAGTTTAAAACAAGCAATATCATGGTGGAAGAAAGGCCTTCATAGAAGGATGGAGGGATTAAAGTCTCATAAAGAGCTTCCAAAAATTATTGTACTTATAGCTTTCAGCTCTACTGCCCCTATCATAAGCATCTTTAAGGTGATTAAGGTTAAAGTGACACAAGTAAGAGGATATGCTTGACAAGTCATAAACCGAAATCTCATGCCCCTTACTTACGAAGACCGATCCTCATGCTACTCAACTTTAGTCACAAGTAAGCTCTTCTCATTGTAAGTACA
This sequence comes from Avena eriantha, assembly GCA_910589775.1. Classification (NCBI taxonomy): domain Eukaryota; kingdom Viridiplantae; phylum Streptophyta; class Magnoliopsida; order Poales; family Poaceae; genus Avena; species Avena eriantha. Next base: position 125,400,748 of record OU342741.1, on the reverse strand, counting down.
TGTGTATCATTAAGATCCGCCAACGGGGTACCCCTTGCACATGATACAGGAGCTTTCCCATAATCAAAATGACAAGGCAAGCAGACAATGAGCATCTCAGCGATCTTTTTATTTGCTATTTGCATAGGTTTTTATTGAGGTTGCTTCATAGAGTGCTCATTATTGTGATGCTGCAAGTTTCCCCCATGATTAGGCATGGCTTAGGCTAGCAGTCTAGGCATTTCTCTAACACACATACAAACTCCATGATATTACAAGTTCCACTTTTATTTCACACCGTCAGGATCCGTAAGAAAAAGAACATGATATCAACGGGGTACAAAGTACAAGTGCAATGTTAAAAGCGTTCCCCATGATACATGGTTCTGCTAACTTCAACTTATTAAGCGCAAGCATATACGTAACAAATAAGGACCCATGGTTCAAGTTTATTAGATGTAAAAAAGTAAACTGTGCCATCAAGTTTGTGAGAGCTTTAATCACTAGTTTTCTCATAACAAGTTTAATTTGGAAGGTAAACAAAAGCATGAATATACTTGGAATAGCATATGGCAATAGGTAGGTATGGTGGACTCTTTGGAATAACTTGGTTTAGGGAGTTGGATGCATGAGTGGAACTCATACTTGGTTGTGGAGGCTAGCAAAAGACTGGGAGCGACAAACTAAGAGAGCAATAATGGCCATAATCATGCAGAGCGACAAAACATCATTGATAAAAGCATAAAGTGATACTACAAGTTGAAAACTAAAGGATCATAAAGGCTATGGTGACTTGAGATAGTCATAACATGGTGTGAGCATGTGCCAAGTCAACCCAAATAAAGCATCGAAGGAGAATACCACTATACTATGCTTTAATATGCTAAAACAACACATGATTCATCCAAGGCACATTAAGCAATCTCAATTGTTTATAAAAGTAATGCTACATTAATGAATACTAAGCATAAAGCCAAAACAATATCAAGCATGGCATGACAAAGCATAGGCCACAGTCAAAAACAAGCTCCCTTTACCACTTAAGCATGAACTTTCCTACTCTTTTCCAAACCAAACCAACTATTTGAAAACCAATGTATGAAAGAGGGGGTCCAACCAATGTATTCATAAAACTAAGCAAACCAAGAAAACGAAAAACCAAAACGAAAACAAAAAATAAGACGCTCCAAGAACAACACAACCGTGCATGAAACAATAAAAATGAAGCGTTTGGAAGAAACCTAGGATTTTTATTGATGAAGAGGGGGATGCCTTGGGCATCCCCAAGCTTTGCCCCTTGTACTTCTTGGATATTTCTTGGGGTGACACGCGCGACATGCCCAAGCTTGAGCTTTAGTCCATCCTTCATCTCATTACTCATTCCTTCCATACACCTGAAATTTTTCCTTCATACAAAACTTCACACAATCTTTATTAGCAACATTAGTGCACTCAAGATAATAAGTCTTAAGTTTCAGTTTTAACACCAAATAAACTTTCATTATAACACTAGCTACTGAATCACTTCCCTCAAAAAGCTCAATTGCCCAAAAGAACTCAAGAAGGAACCAACAAGAAGCAAATGCAGAAAATGGTAGAAATCTCTCAAAACAGACCAGCAGCTAAAGACGAATTTTTTCGAAGACATTTGGTTGCTCTAATCAAAAAGTGTTGAACTAACGAAAGTTATATAACAACCTGGTTCAGAATCACAAAAAAATACAGCTCAATCCGACATATAGCGCTCTCTCACGAATTTTTACGATGAATCACAAAAATCTGTTTAGGACAGCAACTTTCCCAATCATTACTTCTCTCTCATTAGAGGTTACTCTTGGCACAAAAAGAAAATAAAAAGGATAAGGAGAGGTTATTACAGAGGTAATAACTTCCAATACTCATCTAAAACTTTTGGGTTATCTCCCAATAAGTACTTTTCTTTAATGCCTTTAAGTGGCTGGAGGCTTGATTATCTAGGGTTTATGCCTCGGGAGGCTTCTTATAGGACAGAGGGCAAGGTCGGTGGGCTGCTAGGGGGCCCACACCACCTGGTGGCGCGGCCAGGGCTAGCGCACGCCACCACATGGTGTGGCCACCCTGTGGCCCCTCTCCGTCTTGTCTTCTGGCTCCATGAGTCTTCCGGTAAAATATTGACTTTGGCTTTTGTCCGGTCCAATTCCGAGAATATTGAGTTTTTGACTTTCCTGGAACCAAAAACAGCAGAAAACAGGCAACTGGCACTGTGGCTCTTGTTAATAGGTTAGTCCAAAAATCATATAAAAAGTACTCCAAAGTGTGGACAAAACATAAAAAAGTAGATAAAACCAAGCATGGAACATCAAAAATTATAGATACATTTGCAATGTATCACCCGCTAGAAGCTAGGCCGGCCCACATACACGGTGGCCTGCGCGGGAGGGCATGGATTCAAATCCCGTCGTGGGGGCCCGTACATCATAGGCACAGAGGGGCGAAGCAGTATTGCGCGATGCTGGCCGTTGGATCTTAAACGGATATGACGGCCAGGGCTTTGTCGTCCTCGCTGAGCTCAACGCCGACGAGGGGAAACCCTAGCGGGGCTGGCGGGCAGCGAGGAGGCTTACCCTGTGGCGGAGATGGGTCGGCGGCATGGTTCGAAGCGGTCGAGGACAGGGCGTCGAATGAGGTACGGGACGACGGCTCCGGGTGACTGGATGCGTCGCTTCAGCAGCGGCGCGGCTCCAAACTTTTGGCCTCCTCGCAACTCCGGCCTGCTTGTCGACAAGAACATCTAGAGGAGAGGGGGATTAGGGCAGGTTTTGGGAGGTGAGTGCAGTGGAAGGGGAGCATGGAGAAGAGGCGAGGCAGGGATGATGGAACCTTCTCGTTCATCATCGGCACCGAGACAGAGAGAAACGATAGAGGAAGAGGAGAGGGCGAGAGGCTCTGCCTCCGCTCTAGGGTGGTGTTGGGGTTCTCTGGGAGCAAAATGGGGAGTGGGAGGAGCGTGCGAGGGGTGGGGTCCCAAGGGGAGCTCTAGGTTGCCTAGGAGGCATGGTGGCGACGTCGTGGGGTGACCTAGGGATGGTCTTTCCTCGGGGGCTGGCCGAGCCTACGAGAGGGTGAGGGGGAGGTGGCCGTTGCGTGTTGCCGGCAGGCTATTCGACGGAACAACATAGGCTGCAGTGTGTTGTCTGCAGGGCAAGGTATTGGGGAGTAAGAGGGGTAGGGGTGCAGTAGGGTGGCGAGGCTCTTCTGTGTCCACTTCACGTTTTTGCACTGGGAGAGGAAGAGAGAGGGCGAGGCAGAGGGTTGTCGGCTGAGCTGGACGCCGGGGGTTGGGGGTGGCTGGGCACGCGGGAGAGAGAGGGGTAGGATGGAGAGGGTGACTGGGAAGTTGGAGTTGTCTGGGGTGAGGCCATATGTGACTGATGGGAGGGAGAGGCTGCTGGTTTTCAAGACTTGGCAAGATTTGCTAGGATCTCTCTTGTGTCTGTCCTTTGGAGTGTGTGGGCGTGTGCATGTGACATGAGGGAGTGCAAGCTGGTCACTGGGGTGGTGAGGCATCATGCCAGGGTCATAGAGTGGGTGTATCATGGGCAGGGGAGTGGGAGAGGGTTTTGAGGTGATCTTGTGCCACATTGATGAGGTGGCCCCTTTGGAAGCTTGCCATATCGAACTAGGGCCACTAATTACAGTGGGGAAAGAATGGTAGTGCAGAGGGTGACTAGGTGATCATGCTCAGGACTTGGTTTATCCTTGGATCATAGCCAGTTTTTTACAATGATCTTCCAAATTTGGGACAAAATAAGGTGGTCATTCCCTAAATGACAACTAGTGAGGTAAACACTCACATGTAGAAGGCTTTGGCTTGTGCTTTAGACAGGGCTAAGTTGTGGTTCTCAAGAACTCATATCATGGTACCACATGGCACTCTTGCATGGTAAAGAGGATGAAGGGTTTATTCAAACCAAAGCTCCAAAGTTGGAACAAAACTAGATTTCTATGACTTAGCCAATTATTGGCTTGTGGGGTGACTAACTAATATGACTCTTGGTGGTCATTCAAGCATGTAGACTAGCAAACAACACTACCAAGCAGCACAAATGATCAAGCAATCTAATAAAGCTAGGCTTATATGCAAACAATTGGCAAAAGTTTTATTTCCCCCTAATTTTCTAGCTTCCTAACCCTCCACAACATTGATGCAGAAAATGGGATGTTACAGTTTACTACAAGAAGACGCACCCATCTACCCTTGAAAATACATTTAATTCAAGAGAAATATATCGCGCTTACTTGCTTGTATCTCAAGTTTGACCTAATTTCGTTAAATAGTCAGGATGCAAAATCTTAGCAAGAGAAGTTGAAACTATCATCAAAAATCTCGGTAGTTTCTGACATATTGATTGTGACCCTCGATGGGTGCCCCCAAAAGATTTTTCGTAGAACTTTCAAAGCAATCTACAATTTACTTGTAGTTTAAAATTTGACCTAATTTCGATAAATCAAGATAAAGTCATTCAAATGGGCAGAGTTAGTTGGGAAGTCATTCAAATATCGACAAACATTTAATTAACGAGCAATCTTTCACGCTTACTCGTATCTCAAGTTTGACCTAATTTTGTTAAACTGTCAAGATGCAAAATCTTAGCATGAAGTTGAACGTATCGTCAAAACTCTCGGTGGTTTGTGTTATATTAATTGTCCCCTGAATAGGTACCTCTAGAAGAGTTTTAATAAAACTTTCAAAGCAACCTACAATTTCCTTATAGTTCAAATTTGACCTAAATTAAATAAATAATTGGCATAAAGTCATTCAAGTTGGCGGAGTTATCTTGGAAGTTTGAAAGCTCATGAAACATGGGTATCGTCAGTACAACATGTTGGTCCACTCTTTATGTCTGAAACTTGTCTTGTGGTATTCAGATCCATATTCTTCAGAGTTTCTTTACGTAAAAGAACAATCTTGTCATCACTCGAAAAAATGAGAATTAAATGTTCTTTTCTAACACTGACGACATTGTTTACTACATCACCCATCTTTCTCTAAAAATACATTTAATTGAATAGCAATCAATTGCCCTTACTTGTGTAGCAAATGTTTGACCTAATTTCGTTAAATCGACAAAAAGTCACTAATGTGTGCAAAGTTAGCTGGAAAGCTTGAAACATCATATTTCTAAAAACTTTGGAATTATAAGAAACCATGTTCCACTTTGTTTGATAATCGGGGTAATGTAATTAGTTTTTAATGGTGGTAGGTCCCGTAGGAGCGAGGTGCTTTATTAGTTAACACAGGGTCGGTGGAAGTACAAGTTACATCAAAGACCTCATAAAAATGAAAATTACATCTAAGTCTATGCATGTAGCACAAGATTCCTAAAACTCAGCAATGAAGTGTCTTTTGAGATTTGCGCGTATACTAGATATTGTAGAGCCAAAATTTGTTATGAAATAATCTACATTCTAGCTTTTACTACTAGTACGTATAGTAAACAAGAATTCATAAACAGAGTGATTGTACTCTTTAGTATTGGAGTAGTAACTTGGATTGGTTTTTCACATATCTAAGTACCACTACTAATTATGATTTCTCAAAAAGAGTACCACTAATAAATGCAGTACTAGTTTGTCTAATTTCTTATAAGATATAGTACTACTATTATTACTAGTACTCCCTCTGTATGGGATTATTAAGGCTTTTTAAATTTGATAAGACCAAAAAAGTTAATTAGAGGTTTGTGTCGAAGACATGTATGCAGTCCTCGGTCTCTCCCCTGTAGCACTGTACACCCTACAGCAGGCTGCAGGCTTTTCGTCTCTCTCCAGGAGTAGATGTTCTTGCCTCTCACTCACCTGGATCTTATTGCCTCGGTCTCTCTCTCTGTATGTACTATACTGTCTGGTACAGTACAACGTGACACCTACTTTATTAATCACCTGTCAACTTTCTGCAGCCTTTTTGTTTTGACGAAGCATGTACAGCGTGTGGACACTGTCTAAGAAAAATGGCCAAGTGCAGCCGCCGCCGGTGCGGCTATGCCTAGCGTATTCCTGTACAATCGTACAAATACAGTATGAAACTCAATCAGTATACTCTTCAGTATACCCACCCAACTAGGGTTTCTGGCCGGCGGGCACTATGTCCACAAGCCGATGTTCCCTCTATAACCACTCCCACAAGTTCGTGTACCATGTCAGCGGATTCGACCATGAGCCAGCTGCTATGGACACTGTCTAGTCTAAGGCGATGATTGAGTGCCCCTATGACGGCTGCTTTATCTTGGTCGCCTTCGACAAGCTCGACGAGCACAAGATCGCGTGCTCGCACAACCCGTGCTCCTGCATTGATTACGCCTGTGATTTCATTGCCTCGTCGACAGGGCTCCTTCCCCACAAGAAGGAGGCCCACGGGGTCATAGTAACCAGGGCGATCTATGGCATCACCTCCTTTTGCCTCATCATGACTGCGCCACCAACAAGCACGATGGGATTCACGCGCTTCCTCTGCGGGGATGATGATGCCGTGTTCATCTTGACCATCAGCGCTCCCAGCCCGGCCGCCATCATGTCCTTGGTGTGCATCAGGCAGGACATGTGCTTGTGGCCGCGGTACACGGTGAAACTGTGTGCGCCTAACCCTCCGGGGTCAGCAGACTTTTCGATGGTTGAGAGCCTTAATGCGGTAATTAAGCTGAAGAGGAGCTCGTCACCGGCCAACTTCCCATCCGACAAGCTCAGGACATACCTCAAGGTGCCGCCGCGGTTCCTGATGAAGGTTGGACAGTCCACCCATGTATCTTTCTGGATTTCCATCGACAGGAAAAAATGATCTTAAACTACAGCTGATGATCAAGACTATAATGGTGTATTAGCAGATAAATATTACTACTTGTAGTACTATTTTACTACTCCAGTTTACTAGTAGTAGTCGCATGTAGGTTCTCTTTTGGTACTAGGAAGGATGCATTCTGGATGTAAAATAAGTTTGTTGCTAATGTTATTACGGAGTATTTAGGGGTTTAGTATGACTTTTATGTAATTGTTCACTTCTATGACATGGACCAGAGATAAACACACTAACCATTCTTACGGTGCTTTGATTTTAGTCATCTAACTCAGTGATTACGGAATTTTATGCCCAAACTTGTCAATTCGACTTGATTTAAGTCTTGAACCAAGATTGCCATCAAAATTGCGCTCGTGTGGATGACACATCGACTTGGGTGATGAGTGCATATTTGCATCATGTTTTACATTATTATTTTGCATTGTAGATGTAGGATTTTGGTATTTTACGGCGCTTGCACACACATTTTATGTTTATTTTCACCAGGATCAGGACATATGATGGATCTAATGGATACAATTATTGAAGTAGTTGTACTATGGAGAAAAGGAGCCGAAAACTATGTAAATCGCTTATTTGGGAAATATTAATAATACCAGAAGAAAACGAGAAGCGACCAAAGGAGGCAGAGAGCATAACGACCAACAATATGGCGGTAGAATTTTCTCCGCTCGTATAGCTCCGACCATATAGCTGGCGCCACGTCCGCCTCGTCAAAGAGTTTCACCCCGTGCAATTTGTTCGAGGAGACGACATACAAAACACCCAGAAATCGCGAAAACCTCACCTTCGGAAGGCATCTAGAGGGGGAACTCATTCACGCGGGATCCATCTTCACCCTGCATAGATCTAGGAGGCTAAGGCATCGATCTTCATCAACCACCGCTGCATCACCACCATCCTCATTCTACATCTTGTCTAGATTTTGTTGTAATTCCTATACTCATTGTGGATTTATACAAGTACTATTCATCTACGATTGTTTCCATTACCATTGCTATGATGTTGATTGCCTCCATGTATGAGTAGATCTTTAGTTCTTTAGGAGATGGAGAAACCCTAGCATATGACTGAGATGAGATAGAGATTATTATGTTATACATCCTTATATGTATGTGTTAATTGTCTTCATCTTAATATTAAGGAGAAGTGCACCTTCTTAAGATTTGCCTCTTATGGGTACTTGATGGTGGGGATTACTTGTTAGCAGATGGAGGAATGATAGCGCTTACTATGACTATAAAGCAGTTGTTATTCCTTACGTACTAACTTGAGGAACCAAGGAGAACTCATCAAGCCATGTCCATGCTATGGGAGAGATCCCTTAATAGCGCGGTAATGTGATGGTTGTCGGTTACTATTTGATGTGGTTATGAGGACGATATGTGCAACGGTTGCTGGCAGATCGTCCATATATGGAGATCCTCCCACATACATACACACTATGAGAATATTCGCTATAATACTCTCGATTACTTAGTCGACATTGCTAGTGGTGTATCCGCTACTCCCTGAGAATGACTTTTCCCAATTGTAGTTCCAATGTTCTATTATGTACGCGATTCTTACTTTCTGCATTAAGTTATTCTTTACCTTAAATTACCTTGTTCAACCAAAAACCCAAAAACAACTCTATTTATCTTGCATCCTAAAGTTATTTCTTAAGTACTCCGATTAGTTATAGTTAAAAGCATTTTAGTCTTTCTCCTACTGCTCTCTGTGGGATCAATATCTTTATTTCGAATATAGCTACAAAGGATATGTGCACTTGCAGTCATCAAGCTATTTTCTGGCGCCGTTGCAGTGGAGCTTAGCGCTATAAGTCACTTTAGTTTTAGTTATTTACTTTCGTTGTACTAATTTTTACTTGAAGTTGCAGGACCATAACAATGGACAATACTCAACATTTAAATCAGCTTGAGGTAGTAAGGAAAATGGGTTCGCCCATGGATACTTTTATAAATGTCAATACAAGCATAAATCCGGATGGAGTCGAAATCCATCCTTTATTATTTGAGTTATTACATTCTAAGAAATTTACATGAACCAATGAAGAAAGTCCATATGGACACTTACAATTCTTTGAAGACATTTTGAGTTCCTTTATTTTCGATGACTACAATCTTCATATGGTTAAAATCCAGTTGTTTAGACAAACTCTCTCTAATAATGTTTGCGACTGGTATAGATCTTTTTGTGCGGAAGCACCGAGGACTTGGGAGGAATTAACCACCAAGTTCCTATCAAAATATTATTCTGAAAGAAAATCTCACACGATGAGAGGTATTATTATCAGTTTCAAAAATAATCCTAGTGAGGGCTTATATGAAGGATATCTGTGGGTCCCCCGAATTAATCCTCCGAGAATCCCTGTTATGCATACAACCACGATCCCATGATCAGTTAGTCGTGGCACATAACCTACAAGTATCATAGTAAACATCCAGTACATAACGAATACAGGACATACCTTATATGCCATTATGGCTACATTGATCAACAACAGCAGAACTTCATTAGGTGTAGGGCCCGAGCCATGCCTTAACCGACAGGAAACTGACTGGGAGAATGTCCTAGCTCGCATAGTCACCATCATCATCTTCTTCTTGAGATCTGGCCAAGTTAATAGTCAGGGACAATGCCAGTGAGTACATTGAATGTACTCGCCAACCACCTTAACTTAAAAGTAATAACAAGAGGATATGCATTATGGCTGTGGTAATAGGAGGGCTCCAGGAAAGGTTCTTTTCTCAAATAGTTTCTCTTGTAGATATAACATCTCCATATCTTTGTTGAAAACTTTGGTAAACTATTTTGGAAACCGTTTTGAAAAGTTTTGGAAAACATTAGGACTGGGTCACCCATTTGTTGCCTTCCCCGGGTCATCCCACGACCAAACTCCTTCCATCCCTTTCTGACCATCCCATGGTCATAGTAGGGATCCTTTCCGACCATCCCATGGTCAAAAATATTTTCAAAGCTTTTGCTTTTTCGAAATCCTTTTTTTTGAAACAAAAACCAGCAGCGCTCTACAGAAGTTTGTCCAACCTGTCCTTAACCGCGGACACGACTATTCGAATAGATTTACACTCTGCAGAGGTTGCACACTTTACCCACACCATCCGGGTACCCTACCCTGATCTTCACCGATCGTGGGTCGGGTAACCGATCAAGCCTCTCCGGAAGCCCACTCCAATATAAGTGCCTACCGTATGAGTGTTAATCCCCTCAAAACCGGGACGTCGGGCGAGGACCATCCAGAGCGCTTTTTCCACTTCTCGAGTGTGCGCTTTCAATGAGGGGCTCATAGTAACGCGTGGAGGCCTGCTGACCCTTTGTTCCTTCTCTAGGTCCCACCTTTATTGGAGAAGGCTCACCCTCCAGGGATCCCTGATCCCCTGTACTAGTTACGAGGTAGCTTATACCGGAATAGACAACCTTCAAATCCAGCCATGTCCAATACCAGAGTAATGTGGTTGCACATGGTTAAGTTGTTGTAGCTAGACTGCAAAGAACCAGGTGCGTTTTTGTAAATCTTTTTCCTCCGGTTTTCCTTCAGCATTTTGTAAAACAAAAACCTTTTTTTTCTCAACATCTCTTGTTAGGTCCCACCTCACCAAGGTTTTATCATAAAACAGTTGGTAAAAACTTTTTTCGGAGTCTTCCCATCCTCTAGCTTTGCTTCGGCTAAATAGGGGGGTCTCCAAAGGGTTATGGTGATATACACCATCTATTCTACTAGGGGCAGGTAGGTGTCAGCAAAGGGGTTGTACTTAGTAGTACCAAGGGTAATAGTTTGGAGGAGCCAAACCACTACCATATATATATCAACATATAGTAAAACAATGCAGTTTTTAATAAACCGTAAATAAAACATGGATAAGTAAAATAGTAGGACAAGGCTTACGAGCAAGAAGGTGGCTTGCCTGATGATCAGCAATATGGCATAGTTGTCCCTGGACTTCTTCTTTAGATAATCCTCGAATACCAATTCCAATTATAAATACCACTACTTCTGCTCTCCGATTTCATCGCAACTATCGTCGTCCCGACAATCACATGCAAACAAACAAGGCCACCATCAACACCAGGCATGCAAGCACCAATACCATAGAGCAAACAATAAATTGAATAAACTCCAATTAAGGTTCTGTATTTTTAGAGAGGATTGGATTTAGGATGTTGAGATGGTCTTGGAGAAGGGGATGAAAATCCCTTAGGATTTCTAGTCTCGAAACAACATAAGAGAGGGTTTTGGAACAAGAGCATATTCTGTATGATACCATTGTAAAAACATGATACCAACAGATGGGTATTGATAAAATGAAACCAACAAAAGTGGTTTCACTATTTTATCAATTACAAAAGATTTATAGTGATTTTTATAGTGAATAAGACTCTAGTTTTAGGAATTAATTCACTAGGAAAGTTATGGAGCTCAGTAGTGTTTTCTGTACTTGTTCACATTTTGTTATTTTTACCCAGGGCAAACTACTGTTCACCTTGGCATGAGACCTTTACTAGTTGATATGTATAGAAGATACCTTCCATAGGAACTTTGATTCATCCCAATTGGCTATGTGTAGCTCCTAGAGGGATTTAGTTTGTGTAAAAGACACCTTTTAGTAAATTAATTGCCAGAAGATAATGAAAATTATTTTTGACGAGGTAATACTTCTGCATGTTTAAGAAAACATAAGGTGACTAGCAGAAATTTATATCTTGGCATTTTTATTCATTTTCCATTTTTATTTCTATTTAATCCTACTTAGCTGTTTAGCAGCCCTTTGGAAAAAGAAAGGGGTTAGGGGGTTCTGTGGGCTGGCAACAAGGACAAATGGGCCAGAACAGCACCAGTCGGCCCACTTGCTGGCGATCTGGCGCGGGAGGGGATTTTGTAGGGCTGCCAGGTGGGCCCCAGTGGTCAGTGGCAGCAGCCGGCCGAAGGGGTATCCGACGACCTCGGCCGTTCGATCAAGAGAGATCGACGATTCCCACTCTCCCTCCTCCCCTGGCAACGAACAGAAGGAGGGAACCCTAGGGGGCTCGGGCGGCGAGCGGGGAGCTCACCTAGGGCTGTGCCGACCACGGGGAAGGCGCGGAGGTGATGCGGTAGTCGACGGCGGTCTCGACGAGCTGCGGAAATGGGGGTTTCGATGCCGGGAGGTAGCTCAGGTGCACGCGTCCGTGGAGGGGGCTCGAGAGCTCGCCAGCGGCAACGGTAGGGGCGGTCCTGGGCAAAATAGAGGGTAGGGTTAGAGAGAGGAGGAGAAGGGGACCTCATGGGACATGTAGAGTAAGGGAAGCAAAGGTGAGGGAGCTTAGCTCATTTTGGGGAGGAGGCTGAGGCTTCTCCCATGCTCTCTCTCGAGCAGGGCAGAGCCATGGAGGGGAGAGGGATTCTCTAGGGTGGTGAGGGGAAGGGAAAGGAAGCAAATGACGGGGCAGGGGCGTGCTACGAGGGCCTCTGGCCTATATATAGCGAGGTGGGAGCTCTAGAGGGAGAATGTCCATTTTGGACATGGAGGAGGGGGACTATTGGCTAGGGGTTGGTGTAGAGGGAGGTGGGGAGAGGTAGCAATGGTATTGGTTGGGCAGAGAGGGGTGGGGTTGCTATGCTGATGAAATGAGGTAAATCCTTGCAAGATTGGGGATTGTTTCTCTCTCTCTCTATTAGCACATGGGCCCAAGATGTCAGTGCTACAGTAGGTTAGCTACAGTACTGGTCGACCAGAGGGGAGAAGTGTGTTGTACAAGCCTGGTGGAGAGACCTTGATCTTGATTTAGTTCAATTCTAGGTAGATTTGCCAAATGGGGGAAATAGATGGTTCTGAAACAAGTTCAGAAACTTGCATTCACCAAGATTTGTAAATGGTACTGGTACATGGGTAGGGTTAATATGCCTCTCTAGGATTTATTTAAGATTTTTCAGAAGGTTAGAAGTCATCCTAAAATCCTTTATTCAAACAGTGCAGAAATGAAGTATTGGATCTCAATTGTCATTTTTACATTGGACTTTGTTGGATTTTGATGTGAGATGATCCCAAATGTGAATACACACTTAAGGGAATTTTCCCAAGATTTATTGGAGGACAAAAGTATTTAAAACTATTATTATTCCATTTCAACCATTTAAGGAAATGGGCAAAAAGAAATAATAAAGCTGTTCAAAAATATCTATTTTTGAAGTGGGATGATAGGTTATGATATATAGGACTCAATTGAGCCAAAATTTGGGGAAGTGTTTTGGCAAAAACCAAACTTTCCTTTATGAGGGGAGTTTTGGAGATTTTGCTTATTAAGTGAATTAAACAGTTTTGGTCCATAATAAATATGGATAATTGTTGCTAAATCTTGATGGTCAAGGGATATGATGTAGTCCAGGTGTAGCAACCATTTTCAACCTTGGGATTGGAGAATTCAAGTTGATTTTGGTGGAATACCATAGATTAGGGATCTAGGGTAGTGTTAATTTCATACCATCAAAACCTTGTTGCATCTTGGAGTTCAGATCTCCCCTTGGGGCATGGGTTATATGGATGGATATAACTAGTGATGTACATCAACATGGTACATAGGTTTGAGCTTGATCCTACTTGAGCTCACCAAGACAAGCTTTCAAACTTTGAATAAAATAAGCCTGCCAAAGAAGATTATCATTTAGCCATCGAAACCTTGTGGGTGTAGACAGCTCAAGGATCCAATGGGATCAAGTGACGTAGGTAATGATAGAACTATATGAGTAGAACACAACCATGCAAAGAGTTGGTCCAAGGAAGGTTGGATGGTGGTGTGAGCTTATACCAAATTAGGCATGTTGACTAGATTTGCAGGAAAAGTTATTTTCTTGCCTGCAAAAGCATCAAGAACAAGTGGGTAGGAGGATGATCTATCCAAGGGAAGGAGTGGGCCATGGTAGTCCTTAGCATGGTTAACAATATGGTCCAAGTGCATTACCAAAAGTTCACAATGGTTGAGAAGGAGAGGCATTCAAAAAGGTGATGTTGAAACAGTTTCCAGACTTGAAACAATATGGTCCAAGTGCATTCCAACATATAGTAAAACAATGCAGTTTTTAATAAACCGTAAATAAAACATGGATAAGTAAAATAGTAGGACAAGGCTTATGAGCAAGAAGGTGGCTTGCCTGATGATCAGCAATATGGCATAGTTTTCCATGGACTTCTTATATAGATAATCCTCGAATACCAATTCCAATCATAAATACCACTACTTCTGTTCTCCGATTTCATCGCAACTATCGTCGTTCCGACAATCACATGCAAACAAACAAGGGCACCATCAACACCAGGCATGCAAGCACCAATAACATAAAGCAAACAAGCAATTTAAGAAACTACATTTAAGGTTCTGTATTTTTAGAGAGGATTGGATTTAGGATGTTGAGATGGTCTTGGAGAAGGGGATGAAAATCCCTTAGGATTTCTAGTCTCGAAACTACCTAAGAGAGGGTTTTGGAACAAGAGCATATTCTGTATGATACCATTGTAAAAACATGATACCAACAGATGGGTATTGATAAAATGAAACCAAGAAAAGTGGTTTCACTATTTTATCAATTACAAAAGATTTATAGTGATTTTTATAGTGAATAAGACTCTAGTTTTAGGAAATAATTCACCAGGAAACTTTTGGAACTTCAAAAATTATTTCCTTGTATGGTTCAGTAGGGTTGTCTGTACTTGTTCACTGAGAGTTGGAATCAGGTCAAGATAATTACCAGAATGCCCTCAGGAAATTCCCAAAGGCAGTTCTGTACACAACTGTCTTTTTCACCAGATTAAATCTACAGTAGATTTTAATTTGGTTCCAAGGGCATAGTGTAGGTATTTGGAATACCTTTCCGTAGAAATTGGAATCAATATTTTTGCATTAGCATAACTACTTTAGTGAATTTAGGGGTGAATAAACTATGCACATAATAGTTTAATTCATAGAAAAATCACCAAGGCTCCATAAATCATGAGCTCCTGGATTTGGATAGGCCTTAGTATACCATATCTAGGAAAATTGGAGTTGGGCCAATTGGACTCATGATTTGGTCTAGGGAAATTTCTAAAGTTAGATTTGGAAAGATTTTGTTATTTTTACCCAGGGGAAACTACTGTTCACCTTGGCATGAGACCTATACTACATGATAGGTATAGAAGATACCTCCCATAGGAACTTTGATTCATCCCAGTTTGCTATGTGTAGCTCCCAGAGGGATTTAGTTTTTGTAAAAGACACCTTTTAGTAAATTAATTGCCAGAAGATAATGAAAATTATTTTTTCCAGGTAATACTTCTACATGTTTCAGAAAACATAAGTGGACTAGCAGAAATTTATATCTTGGCATTTTGATTCATTTTCCATTTTTATTTCTATTGAATCCTACTCAGCTATTTAGCAGCCCTCTGGAAAAAGAAAAGGGTTAGGGGGTTCTGTGGGCTGGCAACGAGGACAAATGGGCCAGAATAGCACCAGCCGGCCCACTTGCTGGCGATCTGGCGCGAGAGGGGATTTTGAAGGGCTGCCAGGTGGGCCCCAGCGGTTAGTGGCAGCAGCCGGCCGAAGGGGTATCCGACGACCTCGACCGTTCGATCAAGAGAGATCGACGGTGCCTACTCTTCTTCCTCCCATGGCCAAGGAACAGAAGGAGGGAACCCTAGGGCACTCGGGCGGCGAGCGGGGAGCTCACCTAGGGCTGTGCCGATGACAGGGAAGGCGCGGAGGTGATGTGGTAGTCGACGGCGGTCCTGACGAGCTGCGGAAAAGGGGGGTTTCGACGCCGGGAGGTAGCTCAGGTGCGCGCGTCCACGGAGGGGGCTCGGGAGCTCGCCAGCGGCAACGGTAGGGGTGGTCCTGGGTAAAACAGAGGGTAGGGTTCGAGAGAGGAGGAGAAGGGGACCTCGGGGGACAACATGCAAAGTAAGGGGAGCAGAGGTGAGGGAGCTTAGCTCATTTTGGGGGCTCCTATGCTCTCTCTCGAGCAGGGCAGAGCCATGGAGGGGAGAGGGATGCTCTGGGGTGGTGAGGGGAAGGGAAAGGAAGCAAATGACGGGGCAGGGGCGTGCTAGGAGGGTCTCTTGCCTATAGATACCGAGGTGGGAGCTCTAGGGGGATAATGTCCATTTTGGACATGTAGGAGGGGGACTATTGGCCAGGGGTTGGTCCAGAGGTAGGTGGGGAGGGGTTGGAATGGTACTGGTTGGGCAGAGAGGGGTGGGGTTGCTGTGGTGATTAAATGAGGTAAATCTTTGCAAGATTGGGGATTGTCTCTCTCTCTCTCTATTAGCACATGGGCCCAAGATGTCAATGCTATAGTAGCTTAGCTACAGTACTGGTCAACCAGAGGGGAGAAGTGTGCTGTACAAGCTTGGTGGAGAGACCTTGATCTTGATTTAGTTCAATTCTAGCTAGATTTGCCAAACTGGGGAAATAGATGGTTGTGAAACAAGTTCAGAAACTTGCATTGGCCAAGATGAGGAAATGGTACTGGTAGATGTGTAGGGTTAATATGCCTCTCTAGGATTTATTTGAGATTTTTCAGAAGGTTAGAAGTCCTCCTAACATCCTTTATTCAAACACTGCAGAAATGAAGTACTGGTGCTCAATGGTCATTTTTACATTGGACTTTGTTGGATTTTTATGTGAGATGATCCCAAATGTGAATACACACTTAGGGGAATTTTCCCAAGATTTATTGGAGGATAAAAGTATTTAAAACTATTATTATTCCATTTCAACCATTTAAGGAAATGGGAAAAAAGAAATAATAAAGCTCTTCAAAAATATTTATTTTTGAAGTGGGATGATAGGGTATTATATATAGGACTCAATTGAGCCAAAATTTGGGGAAGTGTTTTGGCAAAAACCAAACTTTCCTTTATGAGGGGAGTTTTGGAGATTTTGCTTATTAAGTGAATTAAATAGTTTTGGTCCATAATAGATATGGATAATTGTTGCAAATTTTGATGGTCAAGGGATATAATGTTGGCCAGGTGTAGCAAGCATTTGCAACCTTGGTATTGGAGAATCCAAGTTGATTTTGGTGGAATACGATGGATTAGGGATCTAGGGTAGTGTTAATTTCATACCATCAAAACCTGGTTGTATCTTGGAGTTCAGAACTCCCCTTGGGGCATGGGGTAGATGGATGTATAGAACAAGTGATGTACATCAACATGGTACATAGGTTTGAGCTTGATCCTGCTTGATCTCACCAAGATAAGCTTTCAAACTTTGAATAAAATAAGCCTGCCAAAGAAGATTATCAACTAGCCATCGAAACCTTGTGGGTGTAGACAGCTCAAGGATCCAATTGGATCAAGTGAAGTAGGTAATGATAGACCTATATGAGTAGAACACAACCATGCTAAGATTTGGTCCAAGGAAGGTTGGATGGTGGTGTGAGCTTATACCAAATTAGGCATGTTGACTAGATTTACAGGAAAAGTTATTTTCTTGCCTGCAAAACCATCAAGAACAAGTGGGTAGGAGGATGATCTATCCAAGGGAAGGAGTGGTAAATGGTAGTCCTTAGTATGGTTAACAAGATTGTCCAAGTGCATTACCAAAAGTGCACAAGGGTTGAGAAGGAGAGGCATTCAAAAAGGTGATGTTGAAACAGTTTCCAGACTTGGTCAAATTTAGGGTTTTGACTAGAATGTTGGGGGAGATGATTTTGATGGGTTGCAAAGTACCCAAAGCATCATCAAGTGAATGTGGTTGAAGAGTTGATTGAGTAGAAGGGATTGGTGCTTGATATTGGTCTTCATTGACTGGGAAGCTTGTAGAAGGGATCACTTCAGAAGGGGTCTGGTTAGGGGTTTTACATGCTCTCCTAATATCTAGGGATTAGGTCCTGCTTGCAAAGTTTCTTAAGGTGGGATGATTGGGAGACCTAGATCCTAGTGATGAGCTCCTAGAGTATCTCATACTATCTCCTAAGCAGAGAATTCAAACAGCAGATCAAGGCAATGCATCTTACAAGCAAATCAACTACTACTAGGGTTACCACCAAGCTTAGCTTGAGGTAAGGATGGGTATTTTGAAATAGTTTGGAGTTTGAACAAGGTAAGATCCTTGGTATCTCTACCAGGAGTAGAATTCAAATGCGTCATAAAAAGGTTTTGTTAAATCTAGAGATACAAGTAGGAGAAGGTTCTGTCTTGAAAACATAAGGAGATTATGTGAAATAGCTCTCCATAGTTTTGTCAATAGAAGCTACTAAAATAGTTTTGGTTATATAAGCATCTTGGCTCATGTTTTGAAATGCCAGAACATTTGAGAATATGGAAAATAAGCCAAGATAGTTTTGTTAAATAGCCTTTGTCAACTATTGTTAAGGTAAGGGGGATATCATCTAATACACATTCATATGCATAAGCATATCCAAACAACAAGCAAACACTTCTGCATTTAAACAAGAAAAAGTTTTTGTTCCCCCCTGATTTTTGCCTTCTGTACAACTAATCAGGGTGGATGAAATTGGGATGTTACAATATCTAAGGTATAAAAGTTACCTAGATAATTACCCCCATAATCGTTTACCTGATTAGTTAATCACTCATACATTTTATGGAGGGCTAAATATTGAAAATAGGAAGAATCTAGACAGTTCTTCAAATGGAAGTTTTCTATCTTATACTTATGATGAGGCTTGGAATCTAATAATAAAAATGAAATAAGTAAATGAAAATTCTAAATATAAGGAAAATATTAGAAATAGTTTTTCAGAATATGCTTGCATTAACAATTTCCTTGCAGATGAGAGGACAAATACAACGATTAAGACCCTCGGTATTGATTTTTACTTAGTAAAGAAAATTATTAAGAATTATGCAGGGCATTTGCAGGTACCTATAGAATGGTAACCTCGTAAACCTCTCAAAGAAAAGAAGCAAGCAAGAGAACTAATGGAAGAGTTCGCCTTGATACCGATACGGGAATCTTTGAAAAGAGACAAACAAGGAAGAACAAATAAAGAAGAGACTAAAGAAACTAGAAAGGAATTCCGCAGCTACAAGTATGAATAATGTTATAATAAAAGACCTTATGGAGGCACAAATAGTGGAAGATGAAGTGGTTATGTTAGACTATGAAACTTCATAATTCATGCAAGGTAAGGTTCGAGGTAACGAAACTTCAAAGCCTATTACCCCTATATATTGTGGAGAAACTTTCTTTGTGAACCAATTTCCACCATAAATAGTATGCCGTCATCACTTTATCAAGAAATTTTTTACAACTTAAATAATCCAGATGTTGGACCAGTAGATACTATTGTTAAATTGTCTAATAAAACCAATATAAAAGCGGAAGGTGTAATCAGAAATATCTATGTATTTATTGGCTCACTCATGTACCCCCTTGATTTTCATATTGTTGATATGCCTCGAGATTCTTTTTGCCCAATTCTTTTAGGCATGCCTTTTATTTCCATCACGAAAGCTCGAGTGGATAATCAGAAGGAAACCATTTCACTGACGTTTGGAGAAGAAGAAATGACATTCCACTTCGCCAATCTAAAAAAGAGGCCATATGAAGTGGATGATATCAAGGAAGAAAAGATGATTGTCGAGCTAGCGGCAATTCATTTTAGTACTCCACAAGATGAACTAGAAAGGACTTTGATTAATTGGGAAGAAGCACCGGATGACGAGAAGAAAGAAGACATGGATGATTACCTTGATTCAATTCCGGAAGCACAAAATCCACATGAGTATGAATAACTGGTAAGAACAGGTGATGAAGAACCTCCACCAATTTAATTGAAAAAGCTTCCCTAAAATATGAGGTATGAATTTTTAGATAATGAAAATAAATGTCATGTTATTATTAGCAAGAATCTATCATAAAATGAAATGAATAAACTCATTTCAATTTTGGTTAAGCATCGTGAAGCCTTTGGATATACATTGAGTGATATTAAAGGAACATATCCATCTATTGTAACACATAAGATTACCATGCTTGATGATGCTGAAACCGTAGTAGATACACAAAGAAGGCTTAATCCTAAAATGAAGGAAGTAGTAAGAAAACAAGTTATACGCTTACTTGATGCTGGTATAATATTTCCTATTTCTAACAGTAAGTGGGTTAGCCCAGCTCATTGCATACCAATACAAGGTGGTCTTGGTGCTTCTATGAATGAGGAAGGTGAGCTAGTTCCAGTGAGACCAATTGCAGGATATCCTATGTGCATTGAGTTTAGGAAATTAAACCATGAAACACAAAAGCATCATAAACCTATACCTTTAATGGATAAAATTCTAGAAAGACTTTGTAATAATTCTTATTTTTGTTTCCTTGATGGTTATTCCAGATATTCTCAAATTGCCATACAACCAGAAGATCAAGAGAAAACAACTTTTACTTGTCCTTATGGCACATATGCTTATAGATTAATTACATTTGGCTTATGTAATACAACAGCAACCTTTCAGGAATGTGTTCTAAAGCTTTTTTATGATTTTGTTAAAAAAACTATGGAAGTCCTAATAAACGATTTTGTCATTTGTGGAACAACTCTTGATAATTGTCTCTACAATCTGACCAGAGTTTTGCAAAGATGCAGGCAATCAAACTTGGTTTTGAATTGGAAGCAATGCAGTTTCATGGAAAGAGAAGGTAAAGTTTTCGGGCATAAGGTTTCGAGGAAGGGAATAGAAATATATAAAACTAATATAAATGCCATAGAAAATCTGCTAAGAACTTAGGACATTAAAAGCTTAAAAATGTTTCTAGGACATGCATGATTTTATAAAAGGTTTATAAAAGATTTTGCTAAACTAGCCATGCCGCTTACCAATCTTCTTGATAAAGAAACTCCATTCTATTTAGACCATGACTGCATTGCAGCTTTTGAGAACCGTAAAGAAAAACTAGTTTTAGCACCTATTATGCAACCTCCAAAGTGGGATGAACCTTTCGAAAATTATGTGTGATTCTAGTGATTATGCTTTAGGGGCTGTGTTGGGACAGCGAGATGGAAAGAATTTAAATGTAATTTATTACGCTAGTAGACCTCTTAATAAAATTCAGAAACATTATGCTACTATAGAAAAAGAGTTTCTAGCTATAATTTTTGCTTGTGACAAATTGTAACATCCCAAAACATCAATCCAAGCTTATTAAGATCAAATCAACCAAAAGTTGGGGTTAACAAAAACTTTTCCAAATTTAAAATGAAAGCATTCATATATGTGTGCATTTAGAATAGGAGTTATTTGAATTGCCATGATTGATTGATCCAATGCTTGTAAAATGTTTCTTACGTGATTTAAACATCATCTACATCATTCCCAAACTTTTCCTAAAGAAAATCAAATAAAAAAGAATTAAAAATGAGGAATGGTCATTTTGGCAAATTTAACCCTCATGCCTACTTTGGCTATTCCTAGTACTCAAATTTTAACAGAAACAATTATGGATCTTTGCACCCCTTGCTAGTACACATAATGTGGTACCAAGGCCCACCTTTTGATCTGCTAAAAACATTCTGTAACTAATTTAAATGACAGTTTAAAATTGAATCTAATGCATATGCATAGATCACCCCTATTTCAAAACCCATCTTTTTGAGCTCCACTTTCAAAACCCTTGCAACCAGAGACTACCTATCACTAGTGGAGATCACTCAAAAAATTTGAAACCAAAATTCAAAACTTTCTTTCATGCGGCCATTTAATCAAACACTTGGCAGCATAATCTCTCCTCTAATCCTAGCTCACTGTTTACTACAGGGTTTTTCCCCCAATTGATCCCCATTTAATCCCCTTGTCCCCTCTTGATCTAACCAGAGCCTAACCAGCATCTCCCCTACCCCCTAGCTGCACTGCCATGCCATGTCGAGCACCACCTCGCCGGCCGATAGTGCACTCGCAGCAGCAGCCCTCTCCAGCCTCTCTCCTCATGCAACTTGCTTGTGGTCCACCTCCACTGCCCAACCAACCCCAGGACAGAGACAGAGGGTAGAGCAGCCAGGAACCGCCGCGCCCGGAGCTGGTCGAGCATGCCGACGCCGCCCCCAGAGCACGCCTTGTCCCCGCTCGCACAGACCGCCCCTTGGCACCAGCCCGCGCCTACCGCTCCGCCACGACACAGGGAACACGACGGACACGCCCGTTCGCCGCCCAACGCCCCACAGCCACCGCTCGCCGTGGACACCGCCGCCTCTACCGCGTAGAGCGCCACCTCGCCCCAACCACGTGCCACCACCCCTACGGCCGCATTTAAGCTCTAGAGAACTGCCAGGGAAGCGCCCATCAATCGCCACCCCCAGCCATGCCTCTACCTTGCCGTAGCCATGTCGCCACCGTCGATCGCCCATCCCGCTCGGTCTCACCGTCGAGCCTATAAAAGGAGCACTCCCCAGCCTCTCTTCTCCACACCATTCCACTCCCCTCACCTCTCTGAACCTCACACACCTCTAGTCGGAGAAAGTGGAGCAATAGCTCGCTGGAATTGGAGCCGGAGCAGCCGCGGTAGGAGGAGAAGGGCGCCGTTGATTTCGACCGCCCCAAGCTCCAGCGCGACCACGCCTCGCCTCGCCGTCGTCTTCCACGTCATTTGCCCGCCTCGCCGACCCCGCTGGAGCCCTGGTGTGCCCCAGTAGACCCCCACCGAGCTGCTAGGGTTCGAGCTCGCCGGTGACCTATTCGTCGTTGACGACGACCCTCAGGCGTAGATCTAGCTTCTAATCGCACGGCCCACAGCGCGCGTACCGTTTCGCGCTTGAAGTGCCGCTGACACGCGGGACCCCCTGTCAGCTGAGCCCCACGCAGCGGAGCGCCACTGGGCCGTCCCATTCCTTTTCCCGCGCTAGCCCATCGATTCAAAACTGGATTTTTCTTTTTTAGTTAAATCTAGTTATGTCTAGTATTTCAAAAATCAATTCTGTGAGTTTTACAAATCCAAATTGCATGAAACCAATTTTGCCTGAAAGGTATTAAGATGATCTATCCAAGTCCATTGGATTTAATTCAATTAGAGTTATAGATCTCTGCTAATAAAAATAAGAAGATAGAAGCTTTTGCAGCTTGCAACATTTTTATAAAATCAACCAAGTTAGTTTTTTAGTTGATTCCAACTCTCAAAAATCACATTTCACCATATCTATCCAAATATGTAATAATATTAAGGTTTACAGGCAGTTACTTTGGACTAGTACCAAAATAATGCTATATAGGCATTCTAGTCACTTTAAATCATTAAATAATGAACTTAAACCAAAGTAATATTGATCCAACCCTTAAATCTCATTCCGACATGTTAGAATATGTGGTGAGGACATGTGTCCACATGATCCCATATTTTGGTGGTGAATATTAAATTTTAGTTAATGTTTCAATGAGTAGAAATTATTTTTCTAAAATAAAAAGGACACTTCTGATTTAAACTTGTGATGCTTGTGATGATAATAGATCATCAATTGTGTGTCTTAGAATGCTATCTAGCCTAGTTAAGTATTATTTGGTGATTGTTTATTCCCTATATATTTATAGACGATAGTACCGACCAAGCTTTCGAGGAGGAGGAGTTCTACCAAGAAGAAGAAGAAGAAAACTTCAACCACTGCACTAACCAAGGCAAGCCACCATTAACAATGCCAGCTACTATTAGCAAGCTAGCACTATCCAAGATTAACCCTTGCAAGTTAGCACTTGCAAGTGTAGTACTTAGCAAACTAGAGTCAAACTAGATGGTTTAGCAAAGATGCCTTAAGCATGCTTTGATCACACACCCCCCCTTATTTAACTAATAGTACCCCAAGTCCTAGTTACAAGTTTTACCCTTCTTAGGTTATACAAAGTTCTTTATTGGTTTTGAAGGTAGCATAAAAGTATAAAACTTGACCTATTTAGAACCCTTTAGATGTCATTCTATGGCATGATATTGAACCCATCTTTTTCACCTTAGTGAGCACTCTTAACTTAGTAGTTTAGAGTAGATCAAAAACTTGAGTCACTTTAGATGGGAATACTTGGTGAAAATGAATTATGAAAACCTTGGAATGATGAGTCATTCTATTGAGATGTTTTGACATGTGTTGAGAAACACAAAGGACTAATGTTGATGAAAATGTTGAGGCATGAGCCTTAACCCTTTTATAAAACTAATGGTTGGATTCGGATGCGATACCATTCTAAATTTACCGTACAACCACATTACCTGAATTGGGTAAGGCTTAGCTGGAAATTTATATGCATTAGTATTAGTTCCCTCACGGGATAGGTTTGAGCTGAGGCCACCTCGCAATGTTGTCCACCTATGCAGTGCCCAAGATGACTGATGGTCATGGTTGGGAGGCCATGCTCATAGGAGAGGTGCTTATACTATGGTGTGTAAAGGGAAGGTTATGTTTGATTATCTGCATACTAAGTATGATGATTCAGGGTTATCCCTGACAGATGTATCAAATCTTGTGGTGAAAGTGTACCACCTCTGTAGAGTGTCAAACTATTCGAATAGCCGTGTCCGCGGATATGGACAGTTGGAATGGCCATACTGTTTCATTGTCAGATGTTTTCTAAAGACTTTGAAAAATAATGATGAATATTGAATTGACCACAACAGGGTTGTGTTTATAAAAATAGTTTCCCCAACTGAAGTGATTTTAGAGTTTTATCTTATCTTTCTTTGCTTCAGAACTCAGCTTAGGTTTCAAACTTAACTTGGTAGTTAAGCATAGAGTTAGCATTTTAACTTAGATTTATAATACTTGTTAGTGGTAGTTTGCAAGTACTAAAAGAGTACTCATGGCTTTTGTCCCTGGCAATTCTCATGGCCAGACTATGAAGGAGATTATCAAGATGATGGTCAGCATGACGGCTATGATAACTAGGATTATCTGCCTTCGTCAGCATTGCCTGTGCCCCTAAATATGGACCCCACCGCTGCGCTATCTTTTATTCCCGCTGCTTGTTGTATTAAGACTGGATCATGCGATCCTTATTTGTGTAAAACATTATGTATGGTTTGTAATGGATGATGTACTGTGATATCCAATCCGTTATGTCTCGCAAAAATAGTAATCCTGGGATTGCGAGGTATGGCATAACGGGCATCTGGGATTAAAAATCTGGGTGTTGACTCAAATTTGATGTTACAATTAATTCTAAGGTAATAATTCATATGGATCACCAAGCTTTGTGCCACCTGCTTGTGAAAGAGAATGCTAAGCCCAGGTTGATTAGATGGGTTTTATTACTATAAGAATGTGATTTGCAAATAGTAGATATGAGGGGTAAGGATAATCGGATAGCAGATCATCTCTCTAGAATGGAGGGAATAATCAATGACCCCGTACCTATTAATGAATCATTTCTAGAAGAATATTTAGCAAAGGTGAATATCGTTGATCCATGGTATGTAGATTACGCTAACTATCTAGCAACAAATTTTTACCTCCCGGTATGATAAGAAATCAAAGAATGAAATTCTTTGATGATCTTAAGTATTAATTTTGGGATGATCCGTATTTATATCATCATGGACTTGACGGAATGATTCGGAAGTATGTTCCTAATCACGAAATGAATGCTATATTAAAGTCCTATCATGACAGTCCATATGGAGGGCATCATGCAGGTAAAAGAACTGCCACAAAGGTGCTTCAATCCGGATTCTATTGGCCCACCTTGCTCAAGGATGCACACAGGTATGTAGAATACTGTGATGCTTGCCAAATAAGAGGTAATATAGGTAGGAGACAAGAAATGGCGATGAATTATAGTCTAATAATTGACCCCTTTGATGTTTGGGGAATGGATTACATGGGGCCATTTACAGAGTCAAACAGGTATACTCATATTCTTGTTGATGTTGACTATGTTACTAAGTGGGTTGAAGCCATCCCAACAAATCAGGCAGACGCAGCTACCTCAGTAAAGATGATCAAGGATGTCATATTCCCCAGGTTTGGAGTTCCTAGATTTTTAATTACTGATGGTGGTTCTCATTTTATGAAAGGGACTTTCATGAAAATCCTTAGCAAGTATGGAGTAACTCAGCATGTTTCTTCGCCGTACCATCCCCAAACAAGTGGTCAAGTGGAACTCTCAAATAGGGAACGAAAGACCATCCTCGAGAAGACGGTGGACAAATCAAGGAAGGATTGGTCATACAAGTTAAACGACTTTCTATGGGCATACCGTACTGCGTTTAAAAATCCAATGGGCATGTGATTAATTTCAAATGTATCTATAATTTTTGATGTTCCATGCTTGGTTTTATCCACTTTCTTGTGTTTTGTTCCAACTTTGGAGTACCTTTCATATGATTTCTTAGACTAACCTATTAACAAGAGCCACAGTGCCAGCTGCCTATTTTCTGCTGTTTTTGGTTCAAGGAAAGTGCCAATTTTTCCGGAAGGGATCAAGTGCTAGAATACGAGACGGAGAAGGGCCAGAGGGCGGCCACACCACCTGGCCGCGCGTCCAGGCCTGGCCCACGCCAGGGGGTGGTGTGGCCAGCCCAGCCACCCCCACAGCCTCTCCTTCCGCCTATATATAGCCCTCGGGACGAAAACCCTAAGTACCCGATCAAAAATCCAAGAAATAGTCTATAGCGGCCGTCATCTCCATCCCTAGATCGGGAGGGATCTGAAGCTCTTCCTGGCACCCTGCCTGAGAGGGGAATTCACCCTGGAGGCCTTCTTCATCACCATGCAAGCCTCCGGTGTGATGCGTGAGTAGTTTATCCTTGGACTACGGATCCATGTAGTAGCTAGATGGCTGGTTCTCCTCCTTTGTGATGTCATGTTTAGATCTTGTGAGCTCCGTTCATGATCAAGATCATCTATTTGTAATTCTGCATGTTGTGTTAACGGGGATCCGATGTATATTGAGATGCTATCTCAGATTGATTATTGATTCTATCATGTCTTTGTTATTTGTGATCTTGCATGCTTTCCGTTGTTAGTAGCTATCTTGGCCAAGTAGATGCTAGCAACTCCAAGAGTTAGTATTTATGCTCGATAGTGGGTTCATGCCTCTGGTAATCTAGGGAAGTGACAGAAATCTCTAAGGTACTAGATGTGCTGTTGCTACTACGGAGAAAACAACAATCCTTTGTTCATAGAACAATCGTATTGTTTACTTTACACGCAGTTCGTAAACCAATAATATGTTGCTTGCAACTTAATACTAGAGGGGGTTCGGATGATAATTTGAAGGTGGATTATTAGTCATAGATGCAGTTCGATGACGGTCTGTGTATTATGTTGTAATGCCCAATCAAGTCTCAAAGGAGTCAACATGATTAGTATATGCTTGTATTGCTTTCTCGGTATTTGTCAATTGCCCCGCTATACTTTGTTCACCCAGCATGTTATCTATCTTAAGGAGAGCCACCTCTAGTGAACTATGGATCCCGTTCCTTGTCTTTTACATACAATCTACAATCTTTTACTTCTTTAGGTTTACTTTCTACAAAATTTTACTTCTTTCCATTCGATACCTTTAATCC
This sequence comes from Avena eriantha, assembly GCA_910589775.1. NCBI lineage: Eukaryota > Viridiplantae > Streptophyta > Magnoliopsida > Poales > Poaceae > Avena > Avena eriantha. The sequence continues at coordinate 125,373,459 of OU342741.1, read as the reverse complement.
TTTGTTTTCCGCCAAAGACGGTGAGTTTGACAATCTCATCGCAAGTTGAGGACAAAGTTTTGTGGTTGTGTTGTGCAGGTCTCCACGTTGCTACTAGCACCGGTAGTGCTCCCTGCCAAAGCTCAGCTAGTAACACCTTTGGGGTGTTTCCTTGCTCCTACTGGTTCGATTAAACCTTGGTTTCATAACTGAGGGAAAACTTGCTGCTGTGCTCATCGTACCTTCCTCTTGGGGTTCCCAACGAGCTCTACGTCGAACGACGAGCACATCAAGATTTTCTGGCACCGTTGCCGGGGAGTCAAGGACATCTTCACAAGGGTAGTCCCTCATAACCAATCTCTTTACTTTGTTGTTTTTGTTTTGCTTAGTTTTCTTTTTGCTTTGTTTGCTTGTTTTGTTCTTCAAAAACACAAAAATATAGTTTTACAAGTTTACTTTCTTATTTCAAAAACACAAAAAAAACTTAGTTTCTATCCTAGTTGCCTTTATGTCTAGCCTTGCTGCACTCAGTATGTCACCCGAGGAAATGATTTTCACCTTTAAACAAGGAATTGAGGAAGGTTTTAAGGAAGCTTGGTCTATAATCTCTGATCTACGTGAAAAAACTGAGCCTAAAATGACTCAAAGCTTGTTCCTTAGCAATTTTTACCTTAGGATTGCTCTTTGCTATAGATGTGCTTTAGATGCTGTTGTGGGAGGAGATATCCTCCAATGTAATGAGGATGATGCTATTAATGCTATAAAGAAATTGATCCTCACTTACAACATGCCTAGCCAAACTGATATTTCCTTCGCAAAAATATTTGCTAGGTTGGACACTCTTGAGACTAGCACTATTAGATTAGAAAGTTGCTATAATACGCTTAGGGAGCATTACGATTATGTTCCAATAAACTCTCAACCATCAAAGTGGTTCCCTACAGTAAAGATTGAGATGAACACAGAAACTTTTCAAGCTCGTTGTGATATCATGTCTGAATTTTGCCTTATGCCCAAACATATTTGTAAATATCTGAATACTTGGGGGCTCACTGAGGGAGGAAAGGAAATATCTCTTGCTAATAATACTACCATATTACCTCTTGGAATAGCTGAAGGAGTGTTTACAAAGATCCTTGGGAAAACGATTTCTATTGATTATCTTGTTATTGAATGTGTAGGAAAAGGACAAATTACACTTGGAAGGTCCCTATTAGAACTCCTTGGAGCAATAATGGATGTGGGAAAGGGGACCATGCACCTTTCTTCTCCACCAAACAATCATATTTTCCCCAACGTTAAGAATAAAAGTAAGAGAGGTAAGGGCAAGAAAGTTGGTCTTAATGCTTCTTCATTTGAGAATACTTGATCCTTTTTCTTGCTTCTTATGCCTAACTTAAAGGCGTTAAAGAAAAGTACTTATTGGGAGATAACCCAAAAGTTTTAGATGAGTCTTGGAAGTTATTACCTCTGTAATAACCTCTCCTTATCCTTTTTATTTGCTTTTTGTCCCAAGAGTAACCTCTAATGAGAGTGAAGTAATGATTGGGAAAGTTGTTGTCTCGAAACAGATTTTTGTGCTTCACCGTAAAAATTCTCGAGAGATCTATGTATGTCGGATTGAGCTGTAATTTTTTGTGCTTCTGCCCCAGGTTGTTATCTAACTTTAGTTAGTTCAAAACGTTTTGATTTGACTAACAGAAGGTCTTCGAAAAAATTTGCCTTTACCTGCTGGTCTGTTTTGACAGATTTCTGCCATTTTCTGCATTCGCTTCTTGTTGGTTCCTGCTTGAGTTCTTTTGGGGAATTGAGCTTTTTGAGGCAAGTGATTTAGTAGCTAGTGTTCTAATGGAAGTTTATTTTGGTGTTAGAACTGAACCTTGAGACTTATTTATCTTGAGTGCACTAATGTTGTTAATGAGATTGTGTGAAGTTTTGTATGAAGGAAAAAATTCAGGTGTATGGAAAGAATGAGTAATGAGATGAAGGATGGACTAAATCTCAAGCTTGGGGATGCCATGTGTGTCACCCCAAGAAATATTCAAGAATTAAAAGCGTCAAAGCTTGGGGATGCCCAAGGCATCCCCTTCTTCATCAATAAAAATTCCAGGTTTCTTCCAAACGCTTCATTTTTATTGTTTCATGCACAACTGTGTTTTTATTGGAGCGTCTTATTTTTCGTTTTCGTTTTGATTTTTAGGTTGCTTGGTTTTCTTAGTTTTCTGAATAAATTGGTTGGACCCCCTTTTTCATACAATTGGTTTGCAAATAGTTTGGTTTGGTTTGGAAAAGAGTAGGAAAGTTCATACTTATGTGGTAAAACGAGCTTGTTTTTGACTGTGGCCTATGCTTTGTCATGCCATGCTTGATATTGTTTTGGATTTATGCTTAGTAGTCTTTGTTGTAGCATGACTTGTTATAAACAATTGAGATTGCTTAATGTGCATTGGATGAATCATGCGTTGTTTTAGCATATTAAAGCATAGTATAGCGGTATTTTCCTTTGATGCTTTATTTGGGTTGACTTGGCGCATGCTCACACCATGTTATGACTATCCAAAGTCACCATAGCCTTTATGATCCTTTAGTTTTCAACTTTTAGTATCACTTTATGCTTCGATCAATGATGTTTTGTCGCTCTGCATGATTATGGCCATTATTGCTCTCTTAGTTTGTCGCTCCCAGTCTTTTGCTAGCCTCCACAACAAAGTATGAGTTCCACTCATGCATCCAACTCCCTAAACCAAGTTATTCCAAAGAGTCCACCATACCTACCTACTATCTTATGATATTCCATGTATATTCATGCTTTTGTTTACCTTCCACTTGTTATGAGAAAACTAGTGATTAAAGCTCTCACGAACTTGATGGCACACTTTACTTTTTGACCTCTAATAAACTTGAACCATTGGGTCCTTCTTTGTTGCGTATATGCTTGCGCTTTATAAGTTGAAATTAGTAGAACGAAGTACCATGGGGAACGCTTTCATCATTGCACTTGTACTTTGTACCCCATTTATATCATGTTCTTTTGCTTACGGATCCCGGCGGTGTGAAATAAAAGTGGAACATTTAAGATCATGGAGTTTCTATGTGTGTTAGAGAAACGCCTGGGCCGCTAGCCTAATCCATGCCTAATCATGGTGGAAACTTGCAGCATCACCATAATGAGGACTCTATGAAGCATCCTCAATAAAAACCTATGCAAATAGCAAATAAAAAGATTGTTGAGATGCTCATTGTCTGCTTGCCTTGTCATTTTGATTATAGGAAAGCTCCTGTATCATGTGCAAGGGGTACACCGTTGGCGGTTCTTAATCATACACATATACTTACAATGACAAGATCTTACTCGTGACTAAAGTTGAGTAGCATGAGGATCGGTCTTCGTAAGTAAGGGGCATGAGATTTCGGTTTATAACTTGTCAAGCATATCCTCTTAGTTGTGTCACTTTAACCTCAATCACCTTCAAGATGCTTATGATAGGGGCAATGAGAGCTGCAAACTACAAGTACCATAATTTTTGGAAGCTCTTTATGAGACTTGAATCCCTACTTCCTTTTACAAAAGGCCTTTCTTCAATTATAATATTTTGTCTCCACCTTCTATCTTTATGCACCTACTTTGAGAGCATAGTGGCCATTCTTAGTTCTATGTGCATTGTCCCAAGACTAGTTGATTGATGCATAACTTGTTATTGCTTGTTTTAAACTATTGTATCTAGTTACTCTTATGAACTTTGAAGGTGTCCTATGCATTTATATTTGCTACTCTATTGAGGGACAAGCTGAATACTACTATGCTATGTTTTCTTTATGAGAAACAAACAAACGTCTTGCAAAGCATTGTTATTCATGAATCTTTTGTTTGTGCCTTTTCATGTTGTATCATAGTTTCTTTGCTTATTGCTAGAACTTTTTCTTTCATGTTATGATTGAAGTACTATGATCCCAGCTTTGAATGTTTTTCAAATACTTTGATCAAGTCTTTGATGGTGCATGTCACCTCAAAAATTATTCTTTCTTTTTATAACTTACCTACTCGAGGACGAGCAGGAGTTAAGCTTGGGGATGTTGATACATTGCAAATGTATCTATAATTTTTGATGTTCCATGCTTAGTTTTATCCACTTTCTTGTGTTTTGTTCCAACTTTGGAGTACTTTTCATATGATTTCTTGGACTAACCTATTAACAAGAGCCACAGTGCCAGCTGCCTGTTTTCTACTGTTTTTGGTTCCAGGAAAGTCAGAAAATGAATATTCTCGGAATTGGACGGGACAAAAGCCAAAGTGCTTATTTTTTCGGAAGGGATCAAGTGCCAGAATAGGAGACGGAGAAGGGCCAGAGGGAGGCTACACCACCTTGCCGTGCGGCCAGGCCTGGCCCGCGCCAGGGGGTGGTGTGGCCAGCCCAGGCACCCCCACGGCCTCTCCTTCCGCCTATATATTGCCCTCGAGACGAAAACCCTAAGTACCCGATCAAAAATCCAAGAAATAGTCTGTAGCCACCGTCATCTCCATCCCTAGACTGGAAGGGATCTGAAGCTCTTCCCGTCACCCTGCCGGAGAGGGGAATTCACCCTGGAGGCCATCTTCATCACCATGCAAGCCTCCGGTGTGATGCGTGAGTAGTTCAGCCTTGGACTATGGATCCATGTAGTAGCTAGATGGCTGGTTCTCCTCCTTTGTGATTTCATGTTTAGATCTTGTGAGCTCTATTCATGATCAAGATCATCTATTTGTAATTCGGCATGTTGTGTTTGCGGGGATCCGATGGATATTGAGATGCTATTTCAGATTGATTATTGATTCTATCATGTCTTTGTTATTTGTGATCTTGCATGCTTTCCGTTGTTAGTAGCTATCTTGGCCAAGTAGATGCTAGCAACTCCAAGAGTTAGTATTTATGCTCGATAGTGGGTTCATGCCTCTGGTAATCTAGGGAAGTGACAGAAATCTCTAAGGTACTAGATGTGCTGTTGCTACTAGGGAGAAAACAACAATCCTTTGTTCTTAGAACAATCGTATTGTTTACTTTACACGCAGTTCGTAAAGCAATAATCTGTTGCTTGCAACTTAATACTAGAGGGGGTTCGGATGATAATCTGAAGGTGGATTATTAGTCATAGATGCAGTTCGATGACGGTCTGTGTATTATGCTGTAATGCCCAATCAAGTCTCAAAGGAGTCAACATGATTAGTATATGCTTGTATTGCTTTCTCGGTATTTGTCAATTGCCCCGCTATACTTTGTTCACCCAGCATGTTATCTATCTTAAGGAGAGCCACCTCTAGTGAACTATGGATCCCGGTCCTTGTCTTTTACATACAATCTACAATCTTTTACTGCTTTATGTTTACTTTCTACAAAAGTTTACTTCTTTCCATTCGATACGTTTAATCCTTTGTTTTCCACAAAATACGGTGAGATTGACAATCTCATCGCAAGTTGGGGACAATGTTTTGTGGTTGTGTTGTGCAGGTCTCCACGTTGCTACTAGCACCGGTAGTGCGCCCTGCCAAAGCTCAGCTAGTAACACCTTTGGGGTGTTTCCTTGCTCCTACTGGTTCAATTAAACCTTGGTTTCATAACTGAGGGAAAACTTGTTGCTGTGCTCATCGTACCTTCCTCTTGGGGTTCCCAACAAGCTCTACGTCGAACGACGAGCACATCAGTATGACACCTTATAAGATGGTGTACGGTAAGGCATGTCATTTACCTTTAGAACTAGAACACCAAGCTTTCTAGGCAATCAAGAATCTAAATTATGATCTGAAAGCAGCAGGGGAAAAGCATTTATTAGATATGCATGCTTTAGATGAGTTTAGAAGTGAAGCCTATGAGAATGCTAGGTTGTTTAAGGAAAAAGTTAAAAGATGGTATGATAAAAAATAGATAATATTTTTTTTAAAAGAGACAAAGTGTTGCTCTATAATTCCCGTCTTAAGTTGTTTCTAGGAAAACTCAGGTCGAAGTGGGAAGGTTCATTTGTAGTTGAAGAAGCCTATTCGTCAGGAGCAGTGAAGCTCAAAGGAAAAATACCCTCTCATGCATGGGTGGTGAATGGAGAACGCTTGAAGCATTATCGGGTGAAAGAAGATATAAGTGCAATCACTATAGAATTGAGCACCCCCGAAGAAGTGATAAAGTGATAATATACAAAGAACGAAAATTACAAGAAGAATGGATTCAAGATGGAATGAGCGGCACTATGGTCAAGCTATTGACCATAAAAGAGCGCTTCATGGGAGGCAACCCATGTGAAATAAAGGTTGAGTAAGTTTTTTAAAATTCTCAGTTAAAGTCTAGATTAATTATTGTTTTAATGAAAATTATTCATGCTCTAACAAAGAATAAAGATGATACCAAAATAGGTCGAAAGTCTAAGCTGCATTTCTCTGTCAAAACTCGATATTTTGTTAATTTTCAGAGTAATAAAGAATACCTAGAGAAGCGGAAATTTTTTCATGGACACAGAAGGTTTAACGACCAACTATACGACGAGAATAAAAATGTCGGCCCTACAGTTCCGGCCGTATAGTTGTTGCGACAACAATGCTTCCATCCTCGAAAGGTACTGAGAGTTCAACGACCAACTATACAGCTGTAATTAAAAGTTCCACCCATATAGTCGCGGTCGTATAGTTATCGACCCTTCTTCAAAAAAATTGTCGAGGAAACAGAGAGTTTAACGACCAACTATACGGCTAGAATAAAAAATTCCGCCCGTATAGTCGCGGTCATATAGTTGTCTTCACCCATGACAAAATAATTTCTGGAATACTGAGAGTTTAATAACCAACTATACGGCCGAAATTAAAAGTTCCGCCCATATAGTTCTGGCCGTATAGTTTGGTTCCACCGTAGATCTAATCTATAGTCGGTTCACAACTATACGGCGGGAGATATATGGGATGCGCCCGTATAGTTGCTCATTATGCAAGACGGCTAGGGTTTTCGAGCCCTCCTTTTAAAGCTGATCGCATCTAACCTTTTTCATTAAGGTTTCACCGAGCTACAACCTCTAGCCTCGAAAAATCCTCGCCATCCCTATACAATCCCTCTGATAACATCCGTGCAGCGAATCCATGCAGCCCTTCCACGTCAACCAAGTCTAGAAGAAGAAAGATGAGAATCCCGTGCAGAGGATCGAGGAAGTAGAACCTAAAGGATCATCGTCAAGCTGAGCGGGGAAGGAACAAGGATGAGTACCTCCCTAATCCTTATCGTTACAACAAAGGATCCTATTATGAACCTCTTCTTGGTCCATCACCTCTTAAACCTAAGAAGGTACGGCAAGATGAGATTCATGATAAGATCTATGAGTTAGAAAAATCTTCTAAGGCATACCTTGAAACAATTGGAGAAGGAATTGACTCCTACATGATGATGATCAAAGACCTTGATAAGAAGGTCGATGTAATCGATGGTAGAGTTGGTTTCTTGATTAAATACGTCTTCGAGTTAACAAATGGGAAGAAGTTCCTCAAGAGGAAAATGTTGAAGCTTCAATACGACATTGCCAAGCTTAGCATTTGCTTTGAAAGCATAGTTAAAGCGGGCAATGTAAAGGAAGAAGGCAACACTCCATCTATCCAAGAGGAGGAATAGGTATCTACAAGGAGTTAATTGATCCCGCCTAGCTTGATTCCAAGCTTGGAGAGATCTTTAAAGACCTTGTAATCTCTCTTATAAGTTTTACATTACACTTTTTGCATTAGTTCAAACTAGAAACAAGGTTTGCATCATTAGAATTCCCATCAGGAATAGTCGATCCCTTTTATGAAATTCCGAGTTTATTATTATATGGAGCAATATTGAGTTTGTGTTTGCTTTATCGATACATGAATGGCTTGAGTATGATTTTACTTGCACTTGATGATAGCGATAGGAGTCTTCCACACCATTGGTATTAATGGAACACATAAAGATAATCTGGTCAATATACTAGCAGATTACAGTTTAATTCACAAAGAAAAATTATCTATACAATTAAGTTGAAAAGGAAAACCATGAACAAAGGAAAATTAAGTTCTATCTAAATAGAGTGAGAGGAAGTCATGGTAGAATCTCAAGTCATAAGAATGCTTCATATACAATTGGAATTTGATAATTGAGATCGTTGAACTTTGAAATACCTACATGAAGTGGAATATATGGCTAGCTCCTTTGCGCAACACTAAAAACAAAAGTGTGAGCATATATGCAAAAGAAAAGAAAAAGAAAAGAAGAAAAAGAGTGAATGTGCAAAGAGCAAATAGGCATATGCCACTGTATTGTAGTATGATAAATAGACACTTTTGAGATTTCGAATCCTAAGTGAATCTGTTGATCCTAAAACACTTGGGACTACCTTGTTAACTCATTCGGTTAAACTGAATTCTTTTACATTATGTTGAGATTCATCTTTTATGAACTATTGATAACTAAGGTGTGGAAGCCTTCCAATACTATTTAGATGGTTCTAGTAAGGTACTATTCATGAACTTATTCCCCTATATCATACATGATAAACACATGCTGCAATTGCCTCATTTATTCTATCGACTTAGCTTCATGAATATGAGGATCACACCCATTAAGCTAAAATATTGCTCGGGACGAGCAAGAGTCTAAGCTTGGGGAAGTTGATGAGTGCATATTTGCATCATGTTTTACATCATTATTTTGCATTGTAGATGTAGGATTTTGGTATATTACGGCGCTTGTGCACATATTTTATGTCTGTTTTCACCAGGATCTGGATAGATGATGGATCTAATGGACATAATTATTGAAGCAGTTGTACTATGGAGAAAAGGAGTAAAAAACAACGTAAATCGCTTATTTTGGAGGCAAAGAGCATAACGACCAACTATATCTCCGGCTGTATAGCTGGCGCCACCTCCGCCTCGTCAAATAGTTTCACCCTGTGTAATTGGTTCGAGGAGACGACATATAGAACACCCAGAAATCGTGAAAACCTGACCTCCGGAAGGCATCTGGAGGGGGAACTCATCCACCAGGGATCAGTCTTCACCCTTCGCAGATCCAGGAGGCTAAGGCATCGATCTTGATCAACCACCACTGCATCATCACCATCCTCGTCCATCCCATCTACATCTTGTCTAGATCTTGTTGTAATTCCTATACTTTATACAAGTACTATTCATCTACGATGTTTCCATTATCATTGCTATGATGTTGATTGCCTCCATGTCTGAGTAGATCTTTAGTTCTTGGGGAGATGGAGAAACCCTAGCATATGACTGAGATGAGATAGAGATTATTATGTTTGACATCCTTATATGTATGTGTTAATTGTCATCATCTTGATATTAAGGAGAAGTGCACCTTCTTAATATTTGCCTCTCATGGGGACTTGATGGAGGGGATTACTTGTTAGTAGACGGAGGGATGATAGCACTTACTGTGACTATAAAGTTATTGTTATTCCTTACGTACTAACTTGGGGAACCAAGGAGAACTCATCAAGCCATGTCCATGCCATGGGAGAGATCCCTTAATAGCGCGGTAATGCGATGGTTGTCGGTTACTGTCTTTTGTGGTTATGATGATCATATGTGCAGCGGTTGCTGGCAGATTGTCCGTATATGGAGCTCCTCCCACATACATACACACTATGAGAATATTCGTTATAATACTCTCGATTACTTAGTCTACATTGCTAGTGGTGTATCCGCTACTACCTAAGAACACCTTTTACCTATTGTAGTTCCAAAGTTCTAATACGTTTGCGATTCTTACTTTCTGCATTAAGTTTTGCTTTACCCTTGTTCAACCAAAAACCTAAAAACTTTACCCTTGTTCAACCAAAAACCCAAAAAACAACTCTATTTATCTTGCGTCCTAAAGTTATTTCTTAAGTACTTCGATTAGTTATAGTTAAAAGAATTATAGTCTTTCGTCTACTCCTCCTTTGGGATCGATATCTTTATTTTGGAAGTACCTACAAATAATCTGTGCACTTGCAGTCATCAGTGGGTCTAGCGTGCAGGATAGGCTACCCTGGAATTTTGCCTAAGTATCTAGAAAATAATATGGACATCTACGACATTAAATCCAGAAACACTAGAAAAAGCGCATGCGTTCCAGAGCTCGCCCACAATCGCTCCTATCCCTACACGTGGCGTCTTGGGAGTTCTTCGCGCGCTATCCCAGGCCTTTCCTGCGCGACACGTGGTTCTTGGAGAGAGGGGTCGCCGTCCTTTTTCCCTTTCTCTTTTAGATTCAAATACAAAAAATGCGATATCTTTTAATCAAATTGGCCAAACCGAGATCCGTTTTCATAGTTGTACTAGTCGTGTCGAGATCTACAAAACTAGATCACATGTTGATATGTTTCGATGAACTTTTTCCTCGTACTGCCTTTGATGCGTAGGTTGCACTGCCTTTTGGTCTAGTACACGGTGCCTTTCGTTGCAATGCACGGCACGGTATCCAGGCAGTGTACTACGCACTGTCCAGGTAGTGCACCGTCCATGCACTGCCTTATTGTTCTGTGTTGCACTGCCTTAGTTTGCAGTGCACTGCGCGATGTCTAGGCAGTGCACCGTTCACGCACTGCCTTGTTGTTCTATGTTGCACTGCCTTAGTTCACAGTGCACTGCGTGGTATCTAGGCAGTGTACTACGCACTGCCCAGGGAGTGCACCATCCATGCACTGCCTTGTTCTTCTGTGTTGCACTGCCTTAGTTCGTAGTGCACTGCGTGGTGTCCACGCAGTGCACCGTTCATGCACTGCCTTGGTGTTCTGTGTTGCACTGCGTTAGTTCGCAGTGCACTGCGCGGTGTCCAGGCAGTGTACTACGCACTGTCCAGGCAGTGCACCGTCCATGCACTGCCTTGTTGTTCTGTGTTGCACTACCTTAGTTCGTAGTGCAATGCGCAGTGTATAGGCAGTGTACAACGCACTGTCCAGGCTGTACACCGTACATGCACTACCTTGTTGTTTTGTGTTGCACTGCCTTAATTCGCAGTGCACTGCGCGGTGTACATGCGGTGTACTACCTCATTGTACTACTTTGCACTGCCTTCAGTCATAGTGCACTACGCGGTGTCCAGGCAGTGCACCGTCCATGCACTGCCTTGTTGTACTGCGTTGCACTGCCTAAGGTCGCAGTGCACTGCGCGATGTTCTTGGAGTGCATGGTGTACTGCGTTGCACTGCTTTCGGTCGACAGTAAACGAGTTGCACCGCTCGTGCATTGCGTGGAACTGCCTTTCGTCGGGTGCACTGCATGAGCAGCTAACCACGTGTCAAGCTGTCGTGTGGCTAGAAATACACGCGCTGCCGTTCGGCCGGAAATACACGTGGTGCCGAGCGGCCGGAAATACGCACGGGTGAACTTCCACACGCCACGTGTCGGGCTGCTGTGCGGCCGGAAACGTGCGCGCTATGGCCGAAACGCGCGCTTCCTGAAGAGCGCGCTCCCGCTAGTCGTTCCCCATTAACTCAATGTTATCACAATCATCTCGAACCATGTTTTCATATTATATGCGTTTGACATTATGTAAGTTAGTATGTTTGTACATATAGTTGGTCAAACTTTATAAATATTGACTTCGACAAAACATAATATGCTTTCTAATTTGGAAAAGATGGAGCATCTAAGTGCTAAAATGCGTCGAAATACATGCGTTTCTAGACAAAGCCAAGTCAGTAACTACTATTTTAGGATGGAGGGAGTACTTATTATGAGTAATCTATTTTTTACAATTTTTTTACTGCTACGGCACGTGCCCACGACAAGAGCATGGACCAATGCATAATAATCACGCGACCATGCGGTGGCGATCTACTCCATACTGGATTACCCTACGTGCGGAGGCGCACTAGTGGAGCACACGCTGGTGCTGTTCCTGAGTACGTAGTACTACTAGTATACGAAAATAGGAGTACCAAAATAGATAGATCTTGTTACTCATCGTACTATTTTTTCCCTGCAAGGCATCCTAGACGTGACTACTACAGTACTATATTAGCACAACTTCTACTTTTGGCGCTACAAGATGAATGTGGAACACTATGTAACATTACTGTACTAGTACTTCTTGTACTCCCTAGTTTTTCAGACGCACAGTAAAGTAGTGCAGTAAGTCTGTTTGGTCAAGCTGCATGCAACGAGCATTGGTTTGACAGGACAATTCAGGTTTTTAGATATCCAAATTTCTACTCCAGCTTGATGGCTCAAGACACGAAGCAGCTAGTACTCCTCTATCCTCCGGCTGTCTCCCAGATAAAAATGAACAAGCAAAAGATTGTGTATCTTGGAAATTGCCATGGCCATTTATTACTTGCAAAACTTTATTTATTTTTCCTTCGAGGCACCCGCAAAGACTAATACTGTACTAGTATACTACTAGTAAATAACGTGCTACGGCTGGGCCATATAGCTAGTACTAGACATAGACTATAGTAGCTACGCTCGTCATAGTGAATTGTCCAAGAGGTGGAGCTCCTTTTTTCTCCAACAGGTGGAGTTCATTGTTTTCCTAAGAATTTCTTTGCTTTCCTTGTGATTCAAACATATACTTGATCCAAATTCCTGTAGTTTCCTCTTCTTATGTTTTGAGAATCCTTCAAATCAAACGAGCCCAGAGAGATGGTCATTTTTTGTTTGTCTTTGGTCTTTTTTGTTTGAACATAGGGTCATAGAGTTTCCTCGGAACACGAGGAGGGTGGAAATTACAAAAACCTCCAAAAATTGGATTCGAAATTGCAGGAATCTCCTGATAATCAGGATAGTCTAGTTGCAAGGAACTACTACAATTACTTTTGGGTACAAATGCTGCACATAGCACAAAATTCTCGATTAGCCCTCTTAACATTATTTCTTACATACCCGTGGCTCAACAGTTGGAGCTATTTGCAACTACAGCTCTAATTGTTGGAGGTTTGTGCAACTAGCCTCAATTGGAGCCCTACCCCCACTCACCCACCTTCTGCAGTACTACTAGTAGTACTACTACGCACCATCAGCCTTTGTCTTCTCCATCGCACCGCGGCTGCCAGCTCACGCCAACGATCTTCCCTCCCCCCACCCCAAAGAAAGCCCCCACAACACCATCCACAACCTCCTTTCATGGTGAGATCGAGCAAGGTTTGTAAAGATCCTGAGTAGTTTCAGAAGGTGTTCACCGAAGGCCAAATGTCTACGCATTTCTATTCTTGTAGACAGTTGTTGGGCCTCCAAGTGCAGAGGTTTGTAGGAGAGAAGCAAGTTTCCCCTTAAGTGGATCACCCAAGGTTTATCGAACTCAGGGAGGAAGTGGTCAAAGGTATTCCCTCTCAAGCAATCCTGCAATCAAGATACAAGAAGTCACTTGTGTCCCCAACACACCCAATACACTTGTCAGGTGTATAGGTCCACTAGTTCGGCGAAGAGATAGTGAAATACTAGTGGTATGGATAATTATAAGTGGTAACGGTGGTAGAAAATAACTTGATGGTGTGGAAGAGACTAAAAGCAAACTGAAATAAAGAAGGAAGCAAGCAAACATGTAACAGATCTAATTGCAAACGGTGTATCAATGCTTAGAAACAAGGCGTAGGGATCATACTTTCACTAGTGAACACTCTCATATAAATATCTTCTCTTTATGATACTACTCTCCGGTTGGACACTCTAATCAACGGTAGGGCTATAACAGCACACCTGAAAGTAAGCCTTTCCCATCTAGATAATCCCACACTGTCACCTTGAGCACTAGACGGTTCCAACAAACACCACAATTTCATAAAGACATCCAACTCAAAATATAACTCATAACAAGTATTTGTAATCTCTAGCCTAACTGCCACCAAGGTGAGCACGCTGTCACTTTCACACACATGGGGAGAGCAGAGATTCATTAAAGCACTTGAGTAGCAGAATAGATCTATAGATTAAAAGCTCATGATCTCAATAAGATCATGCATAGAGAGAGAGATGAACACATAGCTACCGGTAGAACCCTTAGCCGCGAGAGAGAACTACTCCCTCCTCATCATGGGAATCAGCAACGGTGATGGAGATGGTGGTGGAGATCGATGGAGATGGCTCCGGGGGCACTTCCCCGTCCCGGGCAGGGTGCCCGAATAGAGACTTTCTGTCCCCTGAATCTCCCCTTCGATGGCGGCGGTGCTGCGGAACTTTTCATGGTTGGAGGCTTGATTCTTTAGGGTTTATGCCTCGGGAGGCTTCTTATAGGCCGAAGGGCAAGGTCGGTGGGAGGCCAGGGGGCCCACACCATGCCTTGGCATGGCCTAGGTGGACCCGCGCCTAGGGGTGGTGTGGCCACCCTATGGCCCCTCTCCGACTCTCCTTCTGGATCCGTGGGTCTTCCAGGAAAATAGTAACTTTGGCTTTTGTCCCATCCAATTCCGAGAATATTCATTTTATGGCTTCCTGGAACCAAAATCAGCAGAAACCAGGATACTGGCACTATGGCTCTTGTTAATAGGTTAGTCCAAGAAATCAGAAGAAAAGTACTCCAAAGTTGGAACAAAACATAAGAACGTAGATAAAACCAAGCATGGAACATCAAAAATTATAGATACATTTGCAATGTATCAACATCCCTAAGCTTAACTCCTGCTCGTCCTCGAGTAGGTAAGTGATAAAAAGAAAGAATAATTTTTGAGGTGACATGCACCATCATAAACTTGATCAAAGTATTTGTAAAACATTGATGGCTGGGATCATAGTACTTCAATCATAACATGAAAGACAAAGTTCTAGCAATAAGCAAAGAAACTATGATGCAACATGAAAAGGCACAAACAAAAGATTCATGAATAACAATGCCTTGCAAGACGTTTGTTTGTTTCACATAAAGAAAACATAGCATAAAAGTATTCAGCTTGTCCCTCAATAGAGTAGCAAATATAAAGGCATAGGACACCTTCAAAGTTCATAAGAGTGACTAGATACAATTGTTTAAAACAAGCAATATCAAGTTATGCATCAATCAACTAGTCTTGGGACAATGCACATAGAACTAAGAATGGCCACTATGCTCTCAAAGTAGGTGCATAAAGATAGAATGTGGAGACTCAATATAATGGTGGAAGAAAAGCCTTTTGTAAAAGGAAGTAGGGAGTCAAGTCTCATAAAGAGCTTCCAAAAATTATGGTACTTATAGCTTTTAACTCTCATTGCCCCTATCTTAAGCATCTTGAAGTGATTACGGTTAAAGTGAAGAAACTATGGTGTACATGCTTGACGAAGTATAAGTCAGAAATCTCATGTCCCTTGTATACGAGGGCCGCTCCTCATGCTACTCAAGTTTAGTCACCTGTAAGTTCTTGTCATCGTAAGTACATGTGTATCATATAGAACCTCCAACGGGGTACCCCTTGCCCGATGATACGGAAGAATCCCCATATCAAAATGACAAGGCAAGCAGACAACGAGCATCTCAGCATTCTTTCTATTTACCATGGGAATATGGTGCTTTTTTCTCTGTTTCCTCTTTTCATAGTATCTCCTTTTTTTCTCTTTTCTCTTTTTTTCTCAATATAGGACTCTTTTTTTATAAGAAGAATGCTTCATAGACAGCTCATTATGGTTACGCTGCAGGTTTCCACCATGTCAGCATGGATTAGACCAGTGGCCCAGGCGTTTCTCTAACAAATATACATAACTCCATGGACTTACCAGCTCCCGTTTCATTTCACACCGACGACATCCATATACAAAAGAGCATGATATCAACTAGGTACAAGTACCAAGTGCAATGTTGAAAGTGTTCCCCATGAAAGAATTGTTCTGCTAATTCCCAACAAATAAGTGCAAGCATATACAACATAGAAGACACAATGGTTCAAGTTTATTAAGGGCAAGAAAAGTAAAGTGTGCCATCACGTTCGTGAGAGCTTTAATCACTAGTTTTCTCATAACAAGTTTAATTTGGAAGGTAAACAAAAGCATGAATATACTTGGAATAGCATAAGCTAGTATGTAGGTATGGTGGACTCTTTGAAATAACTTGGTTTAGGGAGTTGGATGCATGAGTGGAACTCATACTTGGTTGTGGTGGCTAGCAAAAGACTGGGAGCGACAAACTAAGAGAGCAATAATAGCCATAATTATGCAGAGCGACAAAACATCATTGATCAAAGAATAAAGTGATACTACAAGTTGAAAACTAAAGGATCATAAAGGCTATGGTGACTTTGGATAGTCATAACATGGTGTGAGCATGCACCAAGTCAACCCAAATAAAACATCAAAGGAGAATACCACTATACTATGCTTTAATATGCTAAAACAACGCATGATTCATTCAAGGCAGATTAAGAAATCTCAATTGTTTATAACAAGTCATGATGCAGAAACGAATACTAAGCATAAAGCCAAAACAATATCAAGCATGGCATGACAAAGAATAGGCCACAGTCAAAAACAAGCTCTCTTTACCACTTAAGCATGTACTTTCCTACTCTTTTCCAATCCAAACCAAACTATTTGAAACAACTCACAAAGATGATAATAAATAAAGATCAGTGAGCTTGTCTCACAAATCCACAAATAAGAACTAAAAAGTTCTAAGCTGAAAGCAAGAGAAAACTAAGGCTAAACACGGTGCTAGCAAAAGAGAACACTCACAGAACAATAAGAATGAAAACTAGAGTGTTCTAGGCAATGAAAACGGAGCGTGTCTCTCTCCAAAAGAAGTGTGTTGGGATCCAACCAACTTATTCAAGAAAACTAAGCAAACCAAGAAAACTAAAAACCAAAAAGAAAACGAAAAAGAAGACGCTCCAAGAACAACACAACTGTGCATGAAACAATAAAAACGAAGTGTTTGGAAGAAACCTGGGATTTTTATTGATGAAGAAGGGGATGCCCTGCCTTGGGCATCCCCAAGCTTTGACGCTTGTACTTCTTGGATATTTCTTGGGGTGACACGCGTGGCATCCCCAAGCTTGAGATTTAGTCCATCCTTCATCTCATTACTCATTCCTTCCATACACCTGAAATTTTTCCTTGATACAAAACTTCACACAATCTTTATTAGCAACATTAGTGCACTCAAGATAAATAAGTCTTAAGGTTCAGTTCCAACACCAACTAAACTTCCATTAAAACACTAGCTACTGTAGTACTTCCCTCAAAAAGCTCAATTCACCAAAAGAACTCAAGAAGGAACCAACAAGAAGCAAATGCAGAAAATGGCAGAAATCTATCAAAACAGACCAGCATGTAAAGACAAATTTTTTCGAAGACCTTTTGTTGCTCAAATAAAAACGTGTTGAACTAACGAAAGTTAGATAACAACCTGGGGCAGAATCAAGGAAAAGTACAGCTCAATCCGATATACACAGCTCTCTCACAAATTTTTACGGTGAAGCACAGAAATCTGTTTCGGGACAGCAACTTTCCCAATCATTACTTCTCTCTCGTTAGAGGTTACTCTTGGCACAAAACACAAATAAAAAGGATAAGGAGCGGTTATTACAAAAGTAATAACTTCCAAGAGTCATCTAAAACTTTTGGGTTATCTCCCAATAAGTACTTTTCTTTAACGCCTTTAACTTAGGCATGATAGTTTAAGAAGATGCCCACATAAGAAATATGAATTGAAGTAAAAGAGAGCATCAGGAAGAAAATTCAAAACACATTTAAGTCTAACCCACTTCCTATGAATAGGAATCTTGTAAAAAAATAAGTCATGAAAGCACAAAGCAATAAGCATATGAAAGCAAAACAAGTGCAACTTCAAGACTTTCAATATAAAGAGGGGAAACCTAATATTATTGAGATGCATAAAACCATGTTTCCTCTCAGATAATAACTTTCAGTAGCATCATGAATAACATTAACAATATAACTATCACATAAAACATTCTTATCATGAGCCACATGCATATAATAATTATTACTCTGCACATAAGAATAGTCATTCTTACTGATTGTAGTGGGAGAAAATTCAACAAAATAGCTATCATTATTATTTTCATCACCATAATCATCAAATATAGGAGACATATTGTAATCATAATTAATTTCCTCCTCAATAGTAGGTGGGACTGAAAATATCATAATCATCATTGTAATCATCATATATTGGAGGCATAGTATCATCATAAGCAATAGAATAGCTATCTTCCAAAGCTGGGGAACTAAAAAGATCATTTTTATAAAAACCAACTTGCCCAAGCTTAGACATTTCCATAGCATTAGTAACAAAGATGTTCAAAAGATTCATACTAATAACATTGCTATTAGCATGCAAAGAAAGTTCCATAGGTTTTTTAATTTTCTCTTCAAACACTTCATGTCCTAACTCAAGATAAATACTATAAAGCTCTCTAATTTTGTTGTTGTTTTCCATTAAGTCTAACTAGTGAAAACAAGAAACAAAAAGACAAAATTGCAGAATCTAAAGGAAATAACTTCGAGCACTCACATCGGAGGATGTGAGTACCTTTTACCTTACCTCCCCGACAACGGCGCCAGAAAATAGCTTGATGTCTACGCACTTCTATTCTTGTAGACAGTTGTTGGTCCTCCAAGTGTAGAGGTTTGTAGGACAGCAGCAAGTTTTCCCTTACGTGGATCACCCAAGGTTTATCGAACTCAGGGAGGAAGTGGTCAAAGGTATTCCCTCTCAAGCAATCATGCAATCAAGATACAAGAAGTCTCTTGTGTCCCCAACACACCCAATACACTTGTCAGGTGTATAGGTGCACTAGTTCGGCGAAGAGATAGTGAAATACAAGTGGTATGGATAATTATAAGTGGTAACGGTGGTAGAAAATAACTTGATGGCGTGGAAGAGACTAAAAGCAAACTGAAATAAAGAAGGAAGCAAGCAAACATGTAACAGATCTAATTGCAAACGGTATATCAATGCTTAGAAACAAGGCCTAGGGATCATACTTTCACTAGTGAACACTCTCATATAAATATCTTCTCTTTATGATACTACGCTTAACTACCCTCCGGTTGGACACTCTAATCAACGGTAGGGCTATAACAGCACACCTCAAAGTAAGCCTTTCCCATCTAGATAACCCCACACTGTCACCTCGAGCACTAGACTGTTCCAACAAACACCACAATTTCATAAAGACATCCAAATCCAAATATAACTCATAACAGGTATTTGTAATCTCTAGCTTAAGTTCCACCATGGTGAGCACACTGTCACTTTCACACACATGGGGAGAGCAGAGATTCATTAAAGCACTTGAGTAGCAGAATAGATCTATAGATTAAAAGCTCATGATCTCAATAAGATCATGCATAGAGAGAGAGATGAACACATAGCTACCGGTAGAACCCTTAGCCTCGAGAGAGAACTACTCCCTCCTCATCATGGGAATCAGCAAAGGTGATGGAGATGGTGGTGGAGATCGATGGAGATGGCTCCGGGGGCACTTCTCCGTCCCGGCAGGGTGCCGGAATAGAGACTTTCTGTCCCCCGAATCACCCCTTCGGTGGCGGCAGCACTACGGAACTTTTCGTGGCTAGATGTTTGATTCTTTAGGGTTTATGCCTCGGGAGGCTTCTTATGGGCCGGAGGGCAAGGTCGGTGGGCGGCCAGGGGGCCCACACCATGCCCTGGCGCGGCCTAGGTGGACCCGCGCCTAGGGGTGGTGTAGCCTCCCTATGGCCCCTCTCCGACTCTCCTTCTAGCTCCGTGAGTCTTCCTAGAAAATAGTAACTTTGGCTTTTGTCCCGTCCAATTCCGAGAATATTCATTTTCTGACTTCCTGGAACCAAAAACAGAAGAAAACAGGCAACTGGCACTGTGTCTCTTGTTAATAGGTTAGTACAAGAAATCACAAGAAAAGTACTCCAAAGTTGGAACAAAACACAAGAAAGTGGATAAAACCAAGCTTGGAACATAAAAAATTATAGATACATTTGCAATGTATCAAGGCCCTCTTCAAGTAATCATCAACCATTGCGACACCACCACCACTGTGAGCCTCGTCAGTTTTTCCAAACATATTCTTCAATCAGTAAAAGAGAGCGGAACTACGCCTTCTTCTCATCCGTTTGGCCTCCCATGTGTTTGTCATTCTCACCCGATGGTGAGACCGTGGGAATCCAAAGACTGCTTCGAAGTGGCGGGCAGCCCGTGCAAGCTGACGCCACTGGAAAGGTTCTCCTTCGATGCTATGATGCCAAATGGTTTTGATGAGCACCGAGGAGGCGACAATGGAGATTGGATCCTCACAGTTGGGCCCGATTTCATGTGGGACCTTGTCATTGTGTATACTCGTCGCAAGATTGTTATTCCGCAAGTGTCGAGGTTTGAACCAACCGAAGGTTCTACACTTACATTTCAGGATGATGCTGATGAAGGTTGACGTACTAAACTGCAGAAGATAGTCATTTGCCAAGTTCCAACAGCTGCTGGGGGATACAAAGATTTCTCTCTAGTCGCCATTTTCGAATTCAAGATTGATGTCATCAACGGGAATGATAGTCATGGATTGTAAGTTTGTCTAAACGAGTTCCATATCTACTTCAGATACTGCAATGCTATTATCCAACATGATCGTGTGTTCGCCATGACCGACAATGGCTGTGTTTATGCATGGAAGTCTCTAGAACTTGGTAAATTCTCCTCCCTATGTATTTTATTAGCTTTGTTCCTAAATCGATGCAAGCTATTTTTTTTGAACTTTCATTGGTTAGTAGGAATTCCATTAAAATTTTAGTTTCTTTGATTCGAAGGAATTCCCTAGGAATTTTAGAGGAATGCGATCTTTATGAGGTTTTCTTACATATAAGTAGTTTGTTTCATATGATTGAGTTCTGCTGATAGTATTTCTTCGTCTCCTAGTACATCCCATTGAAAATATGGTATCTACTAGTAGTAAGTACTTATGTGAGACCCAAATATTATTCCTAAATCAATGTAAGTTATTTTTTCTGAAGTTTCATTTGTTAGTAGGAATTTCATAGAAATTTTAGCCTCTTTGATTTCTAAGAATACCCTAGGAATTTTAGAGAAATGCAATCCTTACTAAGTTTTCTAACATATAAGTAATTTGATTCATAGGATTGAGTTATGCTGATAGTATTGCCTTGTCTCATAGTATTAGTACATCCATGGAAAATATGGTATCTACTAGTAGTATTTACGTGAGACTCACATACTAGACATATGACATATCATAACTATATAGAATTATAATACTAGGTAAAGATCAAAAAATTAGAAATTTGATCGACATCTATAAAGTATGGGCGCATATTTAGTTCTTGTATTTTCTATCATGTAGAAGTGAACGTTTATTAGGTACTAGTACTTGTAAATTTTGTTAACATGGTCTTGAGAAATGAATGAGAAGATTCTAGAATGATGGAGAAGTGTGTTTTGAGGATCTTGCATAGCGTTCATTGTGCTAAAACCTATTAATAGAACTTCAAGTAGATGCTAGAATGGAAAAGAAGATCCAACAGCTGGCAATGTTGGGATTCGCAAGTCCTGATCCAACAGTGAATATTCAAAGTTATTCGTACACTATATAGTGGTAAGATAAGATAAGATAAGATATTAAACCTCCTAGAAATAATCCTTGTTGGTTTTCCTTTGGTATATAAGACACCGAAATCTTGTAGGATCCAACCTTGCTTTTTTCCCTATGAACTTTACATGCAAGATCCTATAGGATTATTTCCTATTTCATTTGATCCTATGAATCAAATCGTGTCCCTAGGAGAATTTCCATAGCATATCCACATTTCATAAAGAATTAGAATTTCCATAGCATCTCCCTAGGTTGGCATTTTTTTACGCAATCAAACATCTTAAGTATAATCAAGATTTTTGGAAATAGTACTGTATATCAACTTCTACAATGTTAGATCAATATCAATATTATTTCCATGTTACATTTTCTTTCCCTTTGAAGGTCCTATCCTTATCCTGTCGCCACGCAATGTGCTGTACCTAACACATGGGTTTGTTGAGGACGATGAGGAGAATGATCCTAGTAGGTGGTGGTTAGCAAGACTTCTTCTTGTCTATACATATGTTGTCTCAAGCAATGCAATTACTAACGATACTAGTGTTGTTCACTATGGTCGCACCGTTCGCACCTATCCTTCAAGGTTTGAGTGCATGGTGTTCTCGATAGACACAAGCCAGTTAAATGCATCTAACTGATGGAAAAGGGTTACTGACCTTGGATCATATTCTCATTTCCTTGGCGTGAAATATCCGATTATCATTGCAGTAGGAAATGCAAATGATCCGCCAGGACATCTGACGAGAAGGAAATGTGTTTACACATCACACCAAGAAATTGGCTATGAGTACATGTCGCATCCTAAAATTTGCCGCTTTAGTCTGAATGGTGACGCAGCTGTTGGTTTCCACACCAACACTCGTTAGACATCGTTGGAGACTCCATTTTGGTTTATCCCAAGCTTGTTCAAGGATAGCTCATTTGGTCTCGACCTTCTGTTGAACTCTTTATTTTGGCTGGTTTTTAGCTGATGTACGAGTACTCAACATTTATTTTCGCACCGGATCTGGCTTGTAAAATACTCTGTATGACCAAAAAACCCTTTTGCACACGTGGTGGTTTCTCCAATATGTATATTTCACAAAGATTGTAAAAGAACCTTATTAGGAGTATAGTTGTAATCTACTACTACTATTATGTACATAATTTCTTCTAGAATGTTGTATAATAGTAGTATTGTTAGTATTACTCCTTGCAGGTCCGTAGTTTTGTTTCTTTTTTACTGCAGTTTGGGTCATGTAAGCCTAAGTTGGACGTGTTGGTAAGTACTTCACTCAGAAACTACACAAGGTGGAAGGAACACGATGTTTCCAGGTTTACCAGTAAAAACATGTTGCTCATCATGGCATCGCTAGTGATTGGACAAGGCAATATTGTACGATGGTGTGCTAGTCTAGTTTTTTTCTTCTTCTGAACAAGTCCTGCTTGTCTACCTAGTAGTAGTAGTAAAGGTCTACTAGTAGGAGTACCATAGAACTCAATGAAGCTAGCTGGAGTACTACTGTCAGTAGCTGCCGCAGAAGAGAGAGGAAGGGAGTTATGCACACGCCGGTGCACGTGGAAGCATGTTCCTTCCGAGAAAAGCTAGATTTAACTCCCTCACCGGCGTCCCTCCACGCACACACAGCCTCTTTTACTCAGTCCCTTCTTCCCATCCACTACCGCCCCCTGGCCTGTGGGTCCATATTGTTGTCGACCAGATCCTCGGCTCCATCCTCTACTGGTGGCGGCAAGATCGGCGCGGAAACCTTCTATAGGGCAGTGGAGCATCCGTCATCTTTGTCCCGCAGTAGCAATGTCGGTTTGTGAAATACTAGAACACTCGTATCTATTCCCTCCATTTCATAATATAAGATGTTTTATCTTATGTGAAAAAAGTGTATCTAGATTCACTCCAAACTTACATGATAGAGTTGATAATGCGGTTAAAATTTTATTATCGATTGTGCAGCATTGTCATGTGTAGAGTAGTTCTTATCTCGGGTATGCATCCTTTTTTTGTAGACTAGGATTGCATAGTAGCTTGTTTTCTAGGCTAGATCCCATAACTAATAATAGTGGGGATCCATTCGAAGTTGGTAGTTCGACAGCACAAACTTTTGAACATTTGCATATATTTGTCAATCAACATCATGTAATCAATATTATAACTTTTTGCAGAAGGAGATAGGGGAAGGAGTGAAAAAGAGGATTCTCGATGAAATAGGTTCCAATCCTGCGACTTCTGCTATCCCAGATGACAAGGTAAATTAATAGAATGACATATGTTCTCATCGTCCTGCGTAGATGCTTTCGCTGTAATCTCTGCTTATCTTGTAACGGTAGAAGCACAAAGTTGAAGAAGACTCTTAGTTTCCTGATGACAGAGTACAAAATGGATGTCAGATCGCTACACCTAAGATGCCTCCTAATTTACCTTTAGTGGAGACTGATGCATTTGCAGCTACAACTGGCATTAATGAGCCTGCACCTGCCATCATCGTGCCAGATGATGGAGGTGGTGGATTGGTTTTACCATCCGCGGAGACTTGTGCGGCTGGAGTTGGCAGTGAAGAGCCTTCAGAGGACATTGTGGTGCTCGATATTTCACCTATTATGGGGACTCATGCTACCGGTGCTGGCGCTGCTATTGGTGCTGCTGATCCTGCTCCCGAAATTATCATGCCACTTGAAGGAGGCGGTGATTTGGGTTTACAATCTGTAGAAACTATTGCACCTGAAGGTGGTGAACTGTGATGCTGAGCTTTCTTTCTTATGATTTGTATGCTTTTCTATGGAACCTGTAATATGGAGCTACCTTACGTATTTCTTACACTTTTGCCTATTAAACTGTATTGTGGAACTGGAACTACTTCTAGTATGTAATCATATTCAGATGCTTAAGTATTATTGATGATAAACCAATGCTAGCTGAGCTACACGAGAATTTTCCTCTGCCACTTGCATGCGTGGTTCCTGGCTCATCTCCTTTTCACAAGCACGGTAAAAAGATGGTTATGTTCCTTTTCTTGCAATGCCATTATGCTTGTGTTATTGATCTGGGAATTTTATGCTGATTTTGTCACCCAATCCGCATTTATGTCTCTAAATACAAACATATTTGTTCACATGACTTGAATAGAAAACAATATCTTCTTTGCATCGACTAACACAAGGAGACGTGCAAATATTTATTTATTTTTGAAACATGGCAAACGATATGCCATTTTCATTGATAGAGATGGACATGCAATTCAATTAAACTACGATAACTACTCGTACAAGTCATAGAATGGTAGGGATTGTCATTGGAAATCATCACCTCCAACATCTTGTTCTATAGAAGGCGTTATTACCAGATACACAACCTTCTTTTCCTTGGGACGACAATGTCAAGTGCAAGATTTCGAATCTAAACGCAATCTAGTGCAGGTTCATCAGGACAACCTCCAGCTGCGTCAGTCTCCATAGAAGGTACATCGACGCTATGGCAGACACCGTTGGAAATGCAAGCTGAAGTTGTCGTTATACTCCTATCAGGACCACAGATAAGGGCTAGAAATTCAAGCTCTGAAATCTAGCGTTACAAAATAGACAAGAGGTTACCCCATCTAGACAATTCATACACAATTCACTGTGCAATTCGAGCGTCTTACATGATCCTTAGATCTTAATCCATCCGGTCTTTTTATTGGTGGAACGAAATTTGCTGGTACTTTTATTTCTACAAAGAACCTATAAAACATAGCCAAGTCGGACATCTGAATATATCTAACTTTTCTACGGTCTTATATATGAAGATATCTTTGCATAACACTCACTTATCAAACTTTCTACGGATATTTTCCCGCTCCTTGGAAATGTGAAGTCGACGTTCTATAGGGTACATCCATCTATACCAAGTACATCAACAGCCAAATGCTCCATCTATACTGTACTGTACCTCTAAGTACTTCCTCGTCAAGTACATCAACAGCCAAATGCTCCATCGTATCAAAGAAGGATGGGGAATATATCAGGTCAAAAGCTTGCACAGGATCTCTACCAAGTCCTTTTTAAGATGTACTCGAACTCTTCTGTCCAGAACTTTACTATAGATTTACCTAAAGAACGTACCTGCGTAAATCTGCAAGCACCTAGTAAATCTAGATGGTCACAATCTTTAACTATTTCTAGGATAGGTGGAGAACAAACCAAAGCAAAGAATAATGTCCAGTGCCTGAATCTAGCAGGCGAAGCATGTGGATTGCCCAGCTCACCGCCGGCCGGTGCGTCTCGTGAGGAACGGCGCGACCAATGGTGGTAGGCTGGCACTGTTGATAGAAAGGCGTCACGAAGTATTTTTAAGGCGTGGAGAAGTTTGCGGTCGGGTTCTAATCCAGTGCATCTCCCATAAGAACGGCGCAAAATTTGAAGAGACGGGGGTTGGTCGCTCGATTGAGGGCGGGCTTAGGAAAGTTTGGGGTCTCGGCGGAAAGTTTTGGCAGGCGCAGGGTGTTTGTCCAAAATTTTCATAGAAATATCTGTGAATATTTTATCGGATTTACCAGTTCTCAAGAGTCTCCTCTCTCTCCATTGGATTTACCTCGCGATTCGTGCAACGTGAGGGTTACACATTTGTTCCAACAGCTTGTAACTGGGAATTTAATGAGTTGCAACTACTAGGTTACAACTGAGTATTAACAATTAGTAGGGTAATGTCAACTGTCAACACCCAGATTTTTAATCCCAGATGCCTGTTATGCCATACCTCGCAATCCTAGGATTACCATTTTTGTGAGACATAATAGAATTGGTACCACAGTACATCATCCATTACAAACCATAATAAAGGTCTTACAAATAAAGGATCTCATGATCCAGTCTTAATACAATCAAAGTAGCGGAAAGTAAACGTAGTAGGGGCTCCATCTTCAGGGTCACAAGTAATGCTGACGATGGGAGATGATCCTTGTTGTCATAGACCTCCTGTTGTCCATCTTCCTGGTAGTCCTCCTCATAGTCTGGCCACAGGAATAGCCAGGGACAAAGCCATGAGTACTCTTTAAGTACTAGCAAACTATCACTAACAAGTAAGGTAGTTCTAGTGGGAATCTTAAGCTCTAGTTTTATTTGCAAAAAGGTGGTTTATTTCATAAGGAGTTCAAAAGTAAAGAACCTAACTAAATTGTCTACATCACCTAAGTGGGAACCTAGTTTTCATGTCCACAAACCTGTTGTGGTCAAGTCAAGGTCATAGTTCAATTCACAAGTCATTTTTGAAAACATCTGACAACAGAACAGTATGGCCACTCCAACTGCCCATGACCGGGGACTTGGCTATTCGAATAGTTTGCCACTCTCCAGAGGTGGTACACATTCCCCACAATATTCGATACATCCATCAGGGATAACCCTAAATCATCATACTTAGTATGCGGATAATCAATGATAACCTTTCAATTACACACTCTAGTATAGGCACCTCCCCTATGAGCTTGGCCTCCCAGCCATGGCCATCTTCCATCCTGGGCACTGCATAGGTGGACATTCACATTCACGAGGTAGCCTCCACTCAACCTCTTTCCACGAGGGAACCCATACTAAGGCATATAAACTTCTAGTTAAGCCCTACCCAATTAAGGTATTGTAGTTGTACAGTCAAATTGGAATGGTATCGCATCCGAACCCAACCATCAGTTTTTATCAAAACTAAGGATCATGTGTCAAGAAGTTTCCTCATCAAACCATTGTGTTTCAAAACACATGTCAAAACATTTCAATAGAATGAATCATCATTCCAAGTTTTTCGTAATCATTGTCTCCAAGTATTCTCATCTAAAGTGGTCAGTAGTAGTTTAGCACTAGCAACTACCAATGGGGGGGTGTCACTAATAAGGGGTGCTAATCAAGTGTAACTATCCAGTTCTAGTCTTATGCTTTTTATGGCATCTAAGTATAACTACCTAGGCCTAGTTTTATGCTCTTTATGGCATCTATCCTATTTTTCAAATACTCACAAATCACTAACTAAAGGTAAAGAACTTTGGTAAAAGCAAAAGAATAAAGCTTGCAAGTAAAACTTGGGATTAGTATAATCAAATTGCATAACCAAAGCATGCATAATGCATCTTGCATAGGTTATCTTGCAAGGATGGCTTGCATAGTTAACTTGTAGTGTTAGGCTTTCCTTGAGTAGTGTAGTGGTCGAAGTTCTCTTCTTCTTCTTCTTCGTACTCCTCCTCCTCGTAGCCCGGGTCGGTACTAGCGTCTATAAAGGAATATGAGGTATACAATCACCAAACAATACTTAACTACTTCTATCTAGCACACTAAGGCTCACACTTGATGATCTA
Source organism: Avena eriantha (assembly GCA_910589775.1). NCBI lineage: Eukaryota > Viridiplantae > Streptophyta > Magnoliopsida > Poales > Poaceae > Avena > Avena eriantha. Next base: position 125,345,686 of record OU342741.1, on the reverse strand, counting down.
GCATCATCACAAACCTCACACGAAATAAAGACCTAGTCTTATTTATCTTCTTTTGGAAAAGTAATTTCTACCCATTGAAAATACTTAAGATTTAATATTCTCCAATCAAAATATGGGATCATGTTTACACATGTCATCACCACATATTCTAATACTTGGGAATGTGATTTAAAGTGGTGGTCACATTTTATGAAGTTTAAAATTACTATTTAATAAAATTAAAGTGACTAGAAATGCCTATATAGCATTCTTTTAGTACTAGTCCAAGATCACTTCATATAACCTAAATATTTTTACATCTTCAGATAGATCTTGTCAAATGTGATTTTGGAGAGTTGGAATCAACTCATAAGCATTTATGGTTGATTTTTGAAAAATGTTTGAAGTGGCAAAATCATATGTATTGTTATTTTTACTATAGGTGATCTATAATTTCAAATGGTTTGAATCCATTGGGCTTGGGTAGATAATTTGAACACCTTTCCAACAAAATTGAAATCATGCAATTTGGATCAGTAGATCTCTTTGAATTGAATTTCAAAGTCACTAATAGATTAGAGTTTTGATAATAAACGAAAAATCTAAATTTAAACATGAGGCGGGCGCGGGAACGATACTAGGCTGGCCCAAATGCACAGCGCGCGCAACAGGCTGCTAATTGTCGGGTTCTACTTGTCAGCGACTAAACTAAACCGAAACGGTATGCTCTATCCTGGACGGTGCGATTAGAGTGCGATCGACGACTGAGCATCGTCATCTCCATCGCACAGCTCCGGCAAGAAACTAACCCTAGCGCTACGGTGGGGGTACATGGGGGCTCACCAGGGCTCCAGCTAGACTTGGCGATGGGGGTGATCGAATGTGTCGAGGCTAGCAAGTTGAATGGTGGTCGCAGCAGCTCTTGGGGTGGCTCCTAGCTCCAGTTCCTCTTCTCCTCTGCAGCGGCAGGCTCCGGTGAAATTCCGGTGGGCTGGTGCTCGCCTTGCTCCGAGGAGAGGTGTGGGAGGTTTCTAAGAGAGAGGGGAGTGAGATGGTGTGCAAAATGTGGGCTGAGGTGGCCTCTATTTATACAACGGACAGAGGGGAAGAGAAGCATGGCTCGGGCTCGTCGGCGACGTCGTTGTAGTGAGCTATTGGCAAGGCTAAGGGTAGGGGTCGACGCGGTTCTTCAGGGCGATTGTCATGCGAGTGATGGCGTGACAAGGGGCGGTCGAGAACGGTCGGGAGCGGTTCGTGCTCTATGCGGGAACGGCGGCATTCGAGATGGCGCACAGTGGCCACGGTTCGCGCGGCGGCGAACGGGCGTGTCTGGGGGTAGCTAGGGTCATGGTGAGTGCGGGCACGCGCGGAGAGGGCAAGGCACGGCATGTGTGCACGTGTCGGCTGTGCCGCTCTGGCACGCTCTCAGCATGGTAGATAGAGAAGTGGGCATGGCGATTACGGGTGGTCCACGGCTTGTCTCTAGTCGAGGGGTGGACAGGGGGTGGTGGTGAAGTGTCGCCTATCTCCTAGACATCGTGGGAGAGGGCGGCGCGGTATGTGGCGAGCGGTGCTTGGTCGACCTGCACGGTGAGGTCTGGCGGTGATGACCCACAAGTATAAGGGGTGTATCACAATATTTTCGAGGGAAGTGAAACCCAATTTATTGATTCGACACAAGGGGAGCCAAAGAATATTTATGAGCCTTAACAACTAAGTTGTCAATTCACCTGTGCCTAGAACAATCTTGCTTACAGCAGTTTATTAGTAGCAACAGTTTTGTAGTAGAAATAGTAAAGTAGTAGTAGTAGTAACAATTGCAGTAAATAGTAGGATTCGAACGCGGTAGGCATAGGGATGGATGGACGGGCTTTGCATGGACAAGACAATTCACATAGCAATCAGAACATAGGGTAATTGCAGATAAATAAGATAAAGCATCCAAGTACTAGATAATCCTAGGCATGTGTTCCATATATAGTCAGGCGTGCTCGCAATGAGAACTTGCGCAACATCTTTTGTCCTGCCAGCCCGTTTGCAGCGGGGCCTCAAGGGAACTACTGGCAATTAAGATGCTCCTTTCAATAGAGCACCGGAGCAAAGCATTAACACTCCGTGAACACATGTGATCCTCACATTAATGCCATTCCCTCCGGTTATCCCGATTTCTGTCACTTCAGCGCCTTTGGTTCCGGACAACAACATGTGTATAAAACTTGCAGGTAAGACCAAAAACAATACTATCATAATGAATACATAACATGTTCAGATATGAAATCATGGCACTCGGGCCCTAGTGACAAGCATTAAGCATAACAAGTCACAACAAAGTCAAAAAGCACTAATAGAAGATACTAGGCACCAAGCCCTAACAATTTGATGCCATTACATGAACGATCTCATCCAATCCCTACCATCCCCATAGCCTACAACGGGGGATTACTCATTAATTGATGGGGGAAACATGGATGGTCAATGGAGAAGCGATGGTGATGATGATGGCGATGATCTCCTCCAATTACCGTCCCGGCAGGGTGCCAGAACGGAGTTTCTGGTTCCGAATCGTGGAATCTGGTGGTGGCGGCGGAGCGGAACTCCTTCTGGAAAAACATCGACCCCCCTGAGTTTTTAGGTCAGAAGGCATTTTATAGGCAAAGAGGGAGACCGAGGGCGTGTCTGGGGCGGCCAGACCACCCCCTAGCGCGACCAGGCCCAACCCGCGCGGCCAGGTGGTGTGGCTGGACCCTAGCCCCACTCCGTCTCATATTCTGGCTCTAGGAGTCTTCTGGTGAAATATGATTTTTGGCTTTTGTCCCGTCCAATTCCGAGAATATTCATTTTCTGACTTTCCTGGAACCAAAAACAATAGAAAACATGCAGCTAGCACTGTGGCTCTTGTTAATAGGTTAGTCGAAGAAATCATATGAAAAGTACTCCAAAGTGTGGACAAAACACAAGAAAGTAGATAAAACCAAGCATGGAACATCAAAAATTATAGATACATTTGTAATGTATCAGGCGGCGATGCACTAATGCGAACGACAAAAGGGGAGGCTTGTGCACTTCACTGCTGGACACTTGGGCGACTAGGGGAGAGAATTGAGGCACTAGTGGCGATTAATTACTGCTCCAAACATTGATTGTTAGGCAAGTGTTTACTGGTGTCTGCCAGGTGCTCGACCAAATGGCCGCATGAATTCAAAGTTTGAATTTTTGGATGCATTAGGTGAGTGTGTTTGTCACATGCTTGGGTGTCTATGGTTGCTTAGGTTTTCGAAGGTGAATTGATTTGAGTGGTTTTTGAAAAGTGGTGATCTTAGTACATACACTTAATTCAATTTTGCAATGTCCTTTAAAATGATTTGGAATTTGTTTTTGTTAGTTTGAAAAGTGGGCTTGGATTCACTTTTACTTGGTTTAGCAAGGGGTGAAATAAATTGGGAAAGTTTCTGTTAAAAATCCTTTACTACAAACACTCAAAGTGCTCTAGTGGATAATTTTGGTCAAAATGACCATTTGATCATATGATTCCTATTTGATTTTCTTTTCTTTTGATTTTGTTTGTAAATGGCCTAGATGATGTAGTATTCATCTTTAAACCATTCCATATCATTTGTAGCAATCAAACATGGAAATTGCACTGATTCATACACTAATGCAATTCACACATACACTCATATGAGATTTAATAAGAAATTTTTTTGTTAACCCTTAACTTGGGTGATTAGAACTTGCTAAACTTGTTTAATATTTTTGGGGTGTTACAAACCTTCCCTCCTTAAACAAATTCTCGCCCCGAGATTTAAGAAAAACTAGGAACTAAAGAGAGTTGGAAACTCAGTCCTAATGTAATCTTCTCGCTCCCAAATAGCTTCTTCTTTAGTATGGTGGATCCACTGGATCTTGAGAAACTTGATACTCTAGGTTCTAGTGGTTCTGAAGGCTTATTCCAAAATACGAATGGGTACTTCACGATAAGTTAAATCCTTGTTGATATCCTGGCTTGGTGATCGATGTTCTTGAACACTTTGGTCTTCTCCAGAACTTCTAGGCATTTCCTAAGTAACGAGATATGGAACACATCATGGATGGATGACATCTCGTCCGGCAGTTCCAGTTGATATGATACTTCTCCTCGATGATTCAAAATCTTGAAGGGTCCAATATATCTGGGGGCTAACTTCCCTTTAAGTTGAAAAGGTTGCATTCCTTTCAAGGGTGATACTTTGAGATATACAAAATCTCCGACATTAAAGGTCAGATCTCTTTCAGTTTATCCATCGATTTGCGGGTGATAAGCTGTGCTAAAGTTCAGCTTGGTTCCTAATCCTTCTTGGACTTTCTGCCAAAATCTTGAGGTAAACTGGTTTCCTCGATCTGACACTATGGTCTTAGGGGTTCCATTCAAACTGACGATTCTAGCAATGTACAACTCTGCTAGCTTCAGACTCTGGTAGGTGGTCTTGAAAGGTATAAAATGGGCTAACTTGGACAGTCTATCAACTATGACCCAAATAGAGTCATTTCCCCTACTAGAGGTAGGCAAACTGGAGATGAAATCCATTTCGACAGAATCCCATTTCCATTCCAGAATCTGCAATGGTTGCAAAAGTCCTGCAGGTCGCTGATGTTCCGCTTTGACTCTCTGACAGATATCACACTTGGCTATGTAGCTTCCGATTCCTCTCTTCATCTTGTGCCACCAAAATTGCTCCTTCAAATCCTGATACATCTTTGTTCCTCCCGGGTGAATAGAATAAAGAGTATCATGAGCTTCCTGCATGATGACTTGCTTCAACTCGGAATCTCCTGGTACACAGATACATCCTTTGTACCACAAAACTCCTTCTTCATATTTGGTGAATCCAGGTACCTTCCTTGTAACGATACGACGCTTCATTCCGTCGATACTTGCATTTCCTTTTTGGGCTTCCTTCATCTCACTGATCAAAGTGGGTTGAAGTTCAATACTGGTTTGGAATCCTTCACTAACTAGCTCCGTTCTAAACTGCTCCAACTCTTTATGCAAACTTGGCTGGGCTTCTTTAATCATGGTGTTTAATCTACATGACATTCTACTAAGAGCATCTGATACCACATTGGCTTTGCTGGGGTGATAGTGAATGTCAAGGTCATAATCCTTGATTAACTCTATCCATCTTTTTTGCCTCATATTCAGCTCCTTTGGGGTGAAGATATACTTCAGACTCTTGTGATCCGAATAAATCTCACAGCGGTTACCCATAAGGTAATGACGACAGGTCTTCAAGGCTAAAACTACGGCTGCTAGTTCTAAGTCATGGGTAGGGTAGTTTTGCTCATGTTGCTTCAGTTGTCTAGACAGATATGATATGACTTTTCCTTCTTGCATCAACACACATCCGAGACCAATCTTGGATGCATCACAATACACATCAAAAGGCTTCTTGATATCCGGCATAATCAGAATTGGGGCTGAAATCAATATCTTCTTGAGCACTTGAAAACTTGCTTCACATTTGTCCGTCCATTCAAACTTCTGATATTTCTTCAACAACTGGGTCATTGGTCTTGCGATGCTTGAAAATCCTTCTACAAACTTGCGGTAATATCCCGCTAATCCGAGAAATGCATGGACTTGGGTTTGAGTGGTTCGGGCTTTCCATTCTTCAACATCCTTAATCTTGGTGGGATCGACAACAATTCCTCCTACCGACACGATATGTCCTAAGAATCCTACTTACTTTAAACAGAACTCACATTTGCTAAATTTGGCATACAACTGATGCTCTCTAAGGGTTTCAAGGATGGTCCTCAGGTGTAGCTCATGGTCTTCTTCTGACTAGGAATGGAACAGAATATCGTCGATAAAAACAACAATAAACTTATCTAGGAACTTTATAAAAATCTTATACATGAGATTCATGAAATAAGCGGTGGCATTGGTTAATCCAAAAGACATGACAGTGTTCTCATACAATCCATATATGGTGGTGAAGGTGGTCTTTGGGATATCCGTTACGAGAATCTTATGTTGATGATAACCAGTTCTAAGATCAATCTTAGAAAACACTCTGGCACCAGTGAACTGGTCAAACAGATCTTCTATCTTCAGCAGTGGGTACTTGTTCTTGATGGTGACATCGTTCAGCTTCCGGTAATCCGTGCACGAATGGTTACCTACATATTTCTTATCCATAAATAAAACAGGCGATCTCCATGGAAATGCACTTGGTTGAATCAGACCTTTCTCCATCATATCATCAAGTTGCTTCTTCAACTCCACTAATTCAGATGGGTTCATACTATAAGGTCCCTGAGCGATGGGTCCAGTTCCAGGAACTAGTTAAATGATGAACTCGATATCTCGATTTGGGGGCATACTAGGCAATTCACAGACTACTCTGACTTGGTCTGGGGTTAGTTGGGCTAGACTCTTGTTGCATTTGAATTGATGGGGCAGCGTCTTAGATACATGCTCTACTGATACTCTAGTGCTACTGGTCACGGTTATGGCTTTCTTGGCATAGTCGATCAATCCTTTATGTTTCGACATTCAATCCATTCCTAGTACTACTTCCAAACATTTGGTTCCAAGTACTATTAGATAAGCATAAAAATCTATTCCATGGATTCTGATAGTTATAGCCTTGCAATTTTTTCTAGCTTTAGTGGTTGACCCAGGTATTTGAACTATCATAACATGCTTCAATTTTGTTGGTTGAATCTTACTAGTGATGCATGCAAATTCTTCTATAACAAACGAGTGCGATGCTCCAGAATCAAACAACACTCTTGCAACTACTGAGTTAACAGAAAACATACCCAGCATGACATCGAGCGCTTCATGTGGAACAGACGACCATTGCGGTTGAGTAGGTTCCCTAGGGAAAATCTCTTTCTATGTTGGACACGGCATTGCTGCTGAGCAGGTTCATTCACATTGGTTGTTGTGGCAAGCTTCTTGGGGCACTCGTTGGAGTAGTGACCCTTGACTCCACATTCACAACAAGTAATCATGGACTTGTCTTTTCCTGCAATAGGCACAACATTGCTTCCAGTCCTTGGGGCAGTATTGTTGTTGTTGGTGTTGTTGTTGTTGGACTTGGGCGATGCATGGTTGAAGTTATTGGAGTTGCCGGGGTTATTGTTGTGGTTTCCTCTAGAATTCAAATTTCCTCCGCTATGATTGGGATAGTTTGGACGAGACATAGGGGGTCTGTTGTTTCTTGGGGCATATCCTGCAGACGGGTTGGGGCAATACTTCTGTGTATGGTGGGATCCAGGCTGGTGCATCATGCGACACTTACGGTTGTCATTGGCTTGGTTGATCTTCCCTTCCATCTGGATAGCGGAGTACACTAGTTCTTCTAGATCCGCAAAACGGATGTTGACTAACACTGTCTGCATCTCATCATGTAACCCATTGAGAAACCTTTCCTTCTTCTTTGCCTTGGTGCTAATCTCATCAGGGGCATACCTAGCCAAGGATAAGAATCTATCACGGTATTCCACCATGGTCATTCTCCCTTAGTTCAATTCCTTGAACTCATCCCTCATCCTAGGGACCAAACCATGGGGCACATGGGTCCGGCTGAACTTGATCTTGAACTCTTCCCAAGTCATCGTTTGCCCTTCGTTCATGGTACGAGTGTTGTTCCACCAGGCTCTTGCATCACCTTCCAGATATTGGGTGGCAAACAGTACTTTTTCATTGGCTTCAACTCCTGTGTCCTCCAAATTAATCTCCATGGTTTGCAGCATATCATCGGCATCTAAGGGCTCCTCAGACTTACTAAATATAGGTGGGTTGGTATTCTGAAAGTTCTTGAGCTTGGATCCATGGTTATCCTGGTTTCCATGACCTTGATTATTATGGGCCATCTGAGCTATCTATTGAAGAGTGGCTAAGTTGGCTTGGCGTTCGACTCTACTAGATTCACGGTCAGAAACTAACATTTGCAGAATTTGGAGCATTGGGTCCTGAGATGAACTTCTTCCACCGGCATTACCGCGAGGCATCTAAAGATTGAGATAGATATTGAGACAAGGGGGAAATTCTAGGGTTTATGGGTTTGTTTTAGAAACTTTAAACTTGGAGTTTGACTCAGGTTTTGCAAACTAATAACTTTTTTTTAATTCATTCAATCATGCATTCATAGCACCCAATACAAACACACACCACCACAAGGAAACATATGGTTTTAAGAACCATTATTTGAAACTACGATACCGTGGGATCGGGTACAACTCACTCCTACGGTAGTGCTCAAGTGCATCTAGTCATCATCAATGAAGGCGACATCATCTTCATCAGTGTGATCCTCCATGGCCTCGTACTCCAGGTAGAGGTAAGAGTAGAGATCTCCACGGATATGTTCACCTTCCCCCTCCTTCGCTTCAACTGGATCTCCTGTTCATGGATGGTCTTCTCGAGAGTGGTTACCTTCTTGGGAAGACGATAGATGATGCGATCCTTCTTGTCTCGCTGACGACGAAGTGAATAGCGCTCCTTAGCAAGGATGGCGAGGGTCTGGTCCTTCCTGACTACAATGGCATGGTTATGGTCGGCGTAGGCACGGGCGTTGTCTAACTCCTTCTGTCTATCATACAACATGGAGTCGAGATTATCCACCTGGTGCTTCAGCTCCAGGTGGAATGGCATCTCCAAGGGCAGTCCCATGGAATCACGCCTTGTGTAGTAAGAAAAGCGAGTGCCATTGATCTGATTGATGTTTTGCCCACAGAGAGGGGCAAGATCTTCCTGCATAGCCCTGGCTAGTCCATCTAGCCAGTTGTTCTCCCTCAAGCTGAATTGGATCTTCTCCGAGGTTGGTGCTTCCATCTTGCCTCTGAGATCTGCAACTATCAACCACTGTTGCTCTCCTCCCACGTGATCGTTGAGTTGTGCCCCGAAGAACTCCGGGTGTGGGCGCTCAAGATACTCTGCGAGTGCATCTAGGTCCCTCTCAAAGAATCAAGTGGCCTCCGTTGCCCAGCTGGTAGAACTTGCTATACTGGAACTCCATCTATAAGAATTTAGGGTGAGCAAGTTAGTAGGGTGATCAAGTGTGTCAAATTTTATGTAGGATTGCAAGAATTTTTTAGGAACATGAATTTTTTTTGAAGGAATCTCAAGGATAAGACTGGGAATAGGTTTTCATTAATACTCACTTCTTCTATTGTGAAACTAAGTTTTTCTTTTGTTCACACGTCCATTCTAACTAGGGTCTCCTATGGTCAGGATGGCTCTGATACCACCTTGTCAACACCCAGATTTTTAATCCTAGATGCATGTTATGTCATACCTCGCAATCCCAGGATTACCATTTTTGCGAGACATAACAGAATTGGTACCGCAGTTCATCATCCATTACAAACCATAATAAAGGTCTTACAAATAAAGGATCTCAAGATCTAGTCTTAATACAATCAAAGCAGCTGAAAGTAAATGTAGTAGGGGCTCCATCTTCAGGGTCACAGGCAATGCTGACGATGGGAGATGATCCTAGTTGTCATAGACCTCCTGCTGTCCATCTTCCTGGTAGTCCTCCTCATAGTCTGGCCACGGGAATAGCCAGGGACAAAGCCATGAGTACTCTTTAAGTACTCGCAAATTGTCACTAACAACAAAGGTAGTTCTAGTGGGAATCTTAAGCTCTAGTTTTGTTGGGGGGGTACCCTCGGATAGGGTAAGGCCGGGGTACAAGGGCCGAGTTAGCTGGGGTATGGCATGGTCAAAGTGAATGCTGACCGGGTCACATCAAGGCAGGCCGAACAACGGCGTGACCCGTCCCAAGGAGCATCTCCTTAACTATAGTCCGGTCGGCATAAATTGTATGCCGGCCACGCTTATCTATCGCTTTTGCAGGTAATAGGATATGTCGGATTAACTATACACTAGCCAGATTATCTCATGACTTCCAAGGGAAGGAATCCCCCGCTGGTCAAAAGGTGGATTTATTAGTTGTGGCATGAGCGAAGCAAAGTAAAGAAGAGGACCAGCAGGACAGAGGCGACAAAGGTAACGCGGGATAAGTTGGATGACGTAGCCCGTGTTTGGTGATGCCAAAAGACAAAGCTTACGCTGTGAGTTACATCCAAAGCCCGGACGAGCCATTAAAGAGAAATAAAGAAGCATCTAGCTTTAGACGAGGAGCATATTTGGAGAATATGCTGCCAAGTGTGCTATAAGTTTGTAACCCGGGCTACCCTATATAAGAAGCACCAGGGCCTCCATCGAGAGGGATCAGTCATTCTCTGCCTAAGGTAGAACTCTAGGGCTAGATAGTAGGGAGTAAGGGACGTCGTCTCCTTCCTGCTAGGAGCCTCAAGAGCACTTGTAAACACCATTGATAGAGAAATTATAAGAACTTCCGTGCATGGAATCATCACATTCTCCCTCCCTGGATTCCCCTAGCACTCATTGGCCCCATCTTTAGCCTATCCATGGCATCTGCCGTGCCACCACCACGATAGTTGGCGCCCAACGTGGGGCTAGCGGTGCTAGCAGGGGTGAAAATTTAGACGGGAAACTTCTCGAGCACCGGCGAGAGTAACGTCTCAGGCTTGGTTCAGCGCTGGACTACGTCAGCAACAACACAGGAAGCTTCGGCAGGCACCCTCAACCACGCAACGACGTCTTCATCAAGCTTGGCACGCACAAGATCTACGTCGGTGTGGACGAGTCCTGCGTTCATCCACGGCGCATCGTCGAAGGAGGCGAGCCACCTCTTAGCGTGGTTGGTGGAGTGCATATCAATCACCCCAGTAGCAGCGTTGAGGTCCTGATGACTGTGCCTGACGCAGAACCGAGCAAGGATCCGGCACCAGAGCCGAAAGTAACGCCAAAGCAGACTAGGTCTAGGTTTCCTCCACTAGAAAGGCCAGAGAATGTGCTCCAGCAAGCGATAGATAGCTTAGCAACACCAATAGCACCTGTGGTAGATCTGTCTCAGGCACAAGTTGAGTTAGAGGAAACTAGGCGGAAAACGTTAGCTGGAGCAAATAAAGTAGCAGAGCTGCATCAGTCGTTGAACATCACCTTGAGAGAGTATGCTAAGGAAAATCGTATAGATGGAGTGAATATCCGGGGCAGAAACCTGATCACTGAGATTGACAAGGAGTACAAGCCTAGGCCGGGTCAGACAGCCACAATAGTTACAGGAGGGTTGGATCGGTACAGTACCCCGGCAAACAACCTAAGGGAGCAAACGTGGCTACGTCCGAATTAGAAGGTTTGACTAGAGATGACCGGCAAAAGCAATAAGAGAGGGTAAATCATTTGCTGAGAGTTGCTTGCTCGCGAAATGAAGAAATGAACAAGGTAAACCCGGCGCCACCAGGAGCGTCGTAGGTGGTACATTTTGCCTGGAACAACCTGGCGAGATCTAGAGGAGCCGCATCATCTCCGGGTCACAACCCTAGGAGAGAAGAGGTAGTAAACTCCGGAAGAAGAGATAAACAAATGGTCCCTTATGATCCGGTAAGGGCCAGAAAAGGCAAAGCGGTGCAAGTTGATGAGGATAGGCACAGTACCAGCCGAGCTGTCCCTGGACGAGCTAACCGTGACCAAGGCAATGCCGGTCAGGGGAACATTGTCAATGGCAATGCCGAACAACATGATCCCGCGTGGGCAGGGTGAAACGTACCTCGGCAATAGCAGCAACGTGCACCTCGGCAAGAGGGAAGTGTAGGACAAGCAGCACGACAACAAGATGCTCATCCGGATCAGGAAAGATATAATGACGGCTATTCGGCTATGGTCAATGATGGATACCCCATACCAGATCACAACGTCATTGGGTCTAGGCTGGGGAGCAGTAACTTGCAACCGGATGATGCAAGGCTGAAATTGGACAGGATCTATAGGTCGGAGCAAATTGAGATACAAGGTCCACTGGGTCCAACATGATTTGGGCCCTGGATCATGAACGAGCCACCAGTACCAAACTTTCAACTAGCCAGAGGAACCCGATTTTATGATGGTAGTACGAGGCCGGAGGATTGGTTGATTGACTACGCAACAACAGTCAAGATCGCAATGGGGAATTTAAGATGGGCAGTGAGATATGTGCCGCAAATGTTGGAAGGACCAGCGCGAGTTTTCCTGGACAACTTACCACCAGGAAGCGTTAACTGTTGGCTAGATTTTCAGGAGTTATTCATGAGAAATTTCTCGAGCACCTATAAGAGGCCAAACAAGCGGAAAATCTAGCGCTTTGCAGGCAAAGACCAAATGAGTCGGACCGAGATTTCCTAACCCGTTGGTGTAACGTGCGTAACTCATGCAAAGGTGTAATTGAATCACAAGGTATTGCGTGGTTCGCCCAAGGGTGTAGATATGGAAGTATGCTGTGGCAGAGGTTGCAATGAGATATGCCAACTATTCTGGTTGAAACGATCCGGATTGTAGATTCGTATGCCTTGGGAGATCCAACGCAACCCTGGCTAATGTCGAGCGAGGCAAACGAGGAGTATTACAATCGAGATATCCCCGGGTCATCAAGAAGGAATGATTTCCGAGGAAAAAGAAGGGACGAGCGTCCGGAATATAGATACAACACGCAACAGGTGGCAGTGGTAGACCGGGATAAGCCCAATGCCAGAGCAAGCCAACACCTAAAAACTGGAGGGCAGAGCTGGCAAGAGAAAAACGAAGGGAGAAAGCCTTGGACCCTAGTGCATAAAAAGCAATGGCAGGAACGTAAGGATAGGCCGAGGTATACTTTCGAGTCTATGTTGGATCAACCTTGCAAATTTCATACACCAAGTCTGAACAGTCCGGCGAATCATACGACCCGGCAATGTGAGTGGATGAGGAAGTTAGAACAGGGCAGTTCAGGGAATGCTCAGACACCTCGGAACGAGCCACCTAGAAACGAGGCGCCACGGCCACCATTACTAACGGGGGGAAACAGACAGCAACTGCTCCAATCCTAGCGGCACCATTACCCAAGGAGCCAATGTTGCTCTACGTAGCCGTGACCAACTGAGTTGTAAGTGCAGTAATCGTAGTGGAGCGCGAGGAAGAACGAAAGTCGGTGCAAAGGCCAGTTTATTATCTGAGTGAGGTATTATCAGCCTCAAAACAGAACTACCCTCACTATCAAAAGATGGCATACGTCGTATATATGTCGGCCAAGAAACTCAAGGATTATTTTGAGGAACACCCCGTCAAGGTGATATGTGAGGCACCCATTTCAGAGATTATGAGTAACAAAGACGCAAGCGACCGAATAGCAAAGTGGGCAATCGAGTTAGCTACCTATGCGCCACAATTCGACAGAAGGGATGCAATCAAGTCACAAGTTGTGGTGGATTTCTTTGTGGATTGGACCGACATGCAATACGAACCACCCCTGCCGGACTCTAATTACTGGAGAATGCATTTCGATGGATCAAAACTCAAAGATGGGTTGGGCGCCGGAGTAGTGCTGACCTCGCCCAAGAAGGATTAGCTGAAGTATGTCCTCCAGATCCACTTCAATGATTCGAATAATGTGGCGGAGTACGAAGCGTTTGTACATGGTCTCAAAGTAGCAAAAGAAGTGGGAATACATCGGATACAATGCTTTGGAGACTTGGATTTGGTGGTACAACAAGTGTCTGGAAATTGGGATGCCTTGGATGCTAACATGGCGTTATATAGATTCCATGTTCAGAAAATAAGCGGGTTCTTCGAAGGATGTGAGTTCCATCACATACCTCGGATTGAAAACGAGGCAGCAGATATGCTATCCAAGCTAGGCTCATCCCGGCAACCAATTCCGCCAAATGTGGCTTTGGGGCACTTGAGAAAACCATCTGTCACACCGTCACCCGAATCAGATTCAATTTATATCCCGTCACTTCCCGGATCAGGAGCTGCACCTATGGAGATAGAGTGGGGAAATACCTCTGTAACCCGAGGTCTGCTTCAGCAAACCCGGGGACTGCCTCAGCAAACCCGGGGACTGATCAGCCTGATCCGGCAGGAGTTATGTTGGTAGATGCGATGGAAATTAAGGAGGAGCCGTTTCTAGTCCGGGCTATACCATCTTGGGCCAAGCCAATATTTGATTTCTTGAAAGAAGGAATTCTACCGGATGATGAGTTAAGCTCAAGGCAGGTCCAACAAAGGGCAAAGGACTATACAATTATTAATGCGGAACTATATAAGAGGAGTGTGACAACAGTACTACAACGGTGTGTTGATCCGGAGAAAGGACTTGACATACTCCGGGATATTCACCAAGGGGAGTGTGGTCACCATGCTTCCTCAAGGACATTAGTGGCAAAGGCCTTCCGACATGGATTTTATTGGCCCAATGCTTTGGAACAAGTAGAGGACTTGATGAGAAAATGCAATGGCTATCAGAGATACACCACAAAAACTCATTCACCAATGTCGGAGCTAAAAACTATCCCTATTACCTGGCCATTTGTTGTATGGTGCTATGGGGATAGCCATTTCACCAGGAGCATAAGCGAGGTTCTGCCGAGAAAAGAAGATCCGATTAGATGTCACCTCAGTCGCCCACCCCACATCGAACGGGCAAGTGGAAAGATCCAACAGACTGGTATTGTCCGGGATAAAACCCCGGCTCATAGAGACGCTACAAAGATCAGCGGGGTGCTGGATAGAAGAACTACCAGCGGTACTGTGGAGTTTAAGAACAACTCCGAATCGATCAACAGGCTATACCCCATTCTTTCTAGTATATGGGGCAGAAGCTGTATTACCAGCCGACATAGAGCTTGATTCGCCAAGAGTCACCCAATACACAGAAGCCGAAGTGCACGAAGCCCGGTAGAATGATGTTGATCTGCTGGAAGAAGCGAGAGAACTGGCCTTGTCCAGATCCGCCATATATCAGCCAAATCTCCGACGCTATCATAGCCAGAAAGTAAACCCCCGTGTTTTCCGAGAAGGTGATCTGGTACTCTAGTTGATACCGCGCACTGCTGGCATGCATAAGTTATCCCTCGCATGGGAAGGACCTTTCATTGTAAACAAAGCCTTGCAGAATGACTCCTACTATCTCATTGATGCACACCCCCAAGAAAAGAACAAGGCGGACATGTCCGGAGAAGAATCCAAAAGAACGTGGAACGTAGCAATGCTTCGTCCTTTCTACACCTAAGAGGTGAATGTATCCGAGCTAATCCTATGTCGGTATGTATGTCCGC
Source organism: Avena eriantha (assembly GCA_910589775.1). NCBI lineage: Eukaryota > Viridiplantae > Streptophyta > Magnoliopsida > Poales > Poaceae > Avena > Avena eriantha. The sequence continues at coordinate 125,330,557 of OU342741.1, read as the reverse complement.
AGCGGGTTTATCAATAAAAATTTCACCACCCAGGGCAGAGACTCGGGGACTGCTATTTTAGTTATCTTTTGTTTTCGTATTTTTGTGTCGGCTGGGTTAAGTCGCTTATATCTTAGTTGGATTAGTAATGTGTGAGCACCAAAAACCTAACTCTTCGACTTTGCTACTGTCCAACAAGAATCGGCTTCATGGCAAGCAAGAGAACAAGTTTGGAATGGTAAAGCACATGAAAAACGACTAAGGGAAAGAACTTAAGCGGGCCGACGTAGGTTTTTTGACTAACCCTTTTTTGTTATATTCACTAAAATGCCGAATCATTTTGAGCTAATCTAAAGGTTTCAAGTATTGTTAAGTCAAGTTTTTGAACCTCGGACTCGTAAGTCAAAAAAACCGAATCAAGGTAGACGCGAGCCGAGTAAAAAATTGGGGAACAAGAAAATGAAACTCGGGGACTTCGCCCCCAATAATCCAGTGATGAAACTTAGTCCGGAACATAAAATTGTAGCACAACCAAATCAAAGTATTTAAGTACATCTACGCCCGGCATTCCGGGGATCTGATAAATGTGACTAGTGTTTTTAGGGAGCAGTAGCAGCGGACGAATCATCCGTCCATGAAGGAGGTGCTTCAGAGTGTGGGGAAGCGGCACTAGCCTCGGCTCTGTCCTCCGGGTTAACCTCACTATCCTCCAGGTCTTCGGCCTCATTGTCCAGTTTGGAGCCCTCACTGTCACTCCCTTCCTCCTCATCTCCAGAGTCAACTTCTTCATCAGGGGCATCAAGATAATTTGGCCCCTCATTCCAAGCATGGCAGAAGGAGTACTGGATGTGCTTGTTGTCACACGCTTTGCTGCGCGTGATCCACTCCGGATCCTCGCACCACTTAGACCCAGTGCGCACGCGAGTGAGCAGTTCCAGATCAATTCCTCGTACCATGAGAGGGCAAATTTCAAAGCAATGTCGGCCCCAGCCCATGCAGCAGACTCGCGCCATAGATGCAGCTGCGTGCCACATTCCATGAGTTTGTCTATAAAAGCCGAGCCTTTCTTTGGAATGGACTCATTGGGCCAAAGGCAACTGAACATCCGCGTTGCCGCTGGGATAATATTCGCACCATGATTCTTTACTACTTCAAGACGAGCGATGAGGCTCGCCAGAAGATCCTCCATATTATACGGGATTGGTTTGGTGCCAGGGGAAGCAAGAATGCCACGCTGTTCGCGGGATTGGCTTATGGCAGTGGCACCGACCATGTCACTTTCTAGAAATTTGCCTAAGGATGGGAAGAAAAATATTGAATAAAAGGACCAGATCCAGAGGAAAGAGAATCAAGCAAGGGCACATAACTCACACGTGATCTGGAAGAGGAGTCGCTGAAGTTTGGAATGAACGTCGGCGCTATGGGCCTGGAGTTTCTCATATTCGGTGGTCACCGACGTAAGCTTGACGTCGGCTTCCTCCAATAGGCTCTTGTCCTTGGAGATTTGCGTGGTTAAATGCTCTTTCTCCTCGGCAAACTCCTAGTCGGCCTTCTCCAGCTCGGACTGATGGGATCTCTTAAGCCTCTGGATTTTGGCATTCAGCCGAGTGATCTCCGAGTCCTGCTGTTGGAGCCAAGCTATTTCCTCATCTTTCTTCTTCAGCTCAGCTTCGTGCTTCCCTGCTTGTTTGAGGAAATGAGTCATCATTTTAGGCATGGTGACGCTATCCTCGAGAGCAACTTCAACAACATAATGACTCGGAGGACCCAGAGTATAAGTGTCCACCGGATAAAGCAAGAAAAATACAACGATCGTGTGGAGCGCTTAGGTTTACCGTTAACTTTAGCAAGTTTCTTTCGCATGATTATGTTTTCAGCTTCAACCTCGGCTGCACGATTCAGACAACAAAATTCATATGGATCCTAAGAAGTTCTAGTAAATACAGAGGACGAAGAATGGAAAATTACCCCTCTTTTGATACTCCACTAGGACTTTACCATAACATGCATGAACGTCTTTATAGGAGTCCAGCAGGCGCTGGAACTCAGCGGATCGGTGGTTAGTGGTAATATGAAATAAGAAATGCAATGGCAAAGTTCAAAGGCAGAGTAAAAACAATTCTAAGTATGCGAAACCCGGGCCAAGCGGAACTTAACCCGGCTCTAGGTGTGTGGATATTCAAATTCTACGAGATCCGGGCCAAGTGGAGCTTAACCCGGCTCTAGGTGTGTGGATATTCAAATTCTACGAGATCCGGGCCAAGTGGAACTTAACCCGGCTCTAGGTGTGTGGGTATTCGAATTATACAAAATCCGGGCTAAACGGAACTTAACCCGGCTCTAGGTCAGTGGATATTCGAATTCTAGAAAATCCGGGCCAAGCGGAACTTAACCCGGCTCTAGGTGTGTGGATATTCGAATTTTACAAGACCCGGTCCAAGGGAACTATACCCGGCTCCAACTATAACATTTGGCGTTGTTACGAACAAAAACTAATAAGAAGCATCCGACCGAATAACAAGTTATTCCCTCGGAGGCTCGGGGACTAGGGTCTATATCTACAAGTGCTCAGTTATGGAAAACATTAACAACAGAGAAAAAAGGATTGCCTCCATCATCCGGCCAGCTAAGGAAATAGCCTTGGTAGCGGAGTTCATCTGGGCGCTGAACTCGGCTGGGCCGAACTTCTCTGGCAGGTCATCTTGGTTGACGAATTCTACATGTTCCAGTTCTGCACATACTCGAGGAGCAGTGGAATGTAGCTTTCGCCGCTCAGACAAAAATTCTCCACAAGGCCCTTCATGTGGGCCTCTCGCCTGGCGGTTTGAGCCGCAGCGTGGCTGGTATGCAGAACCAACTGCTAGCTACCCTATGACCAGGAGGCGGTAGACCCGGATGAAGTTCCTTTAGCTGACCCGGAAGATTTCCTGATCTTGCCGGATGAGGATTGAGGAGCTTGTTGGAAGATATCAGCGACTAAAGGAGTTGACCCAGAGGGAGCCGATGGGGCTTTCCTCTTGGGAGGCTTGGTGGAGGCTATTGCTGCTGTTTTTGCTGCTGTTAGTGCTGGTGTTAGTGCTGGCGTTAGTGCTGGTGCTGGTGTTGGTGCTGGCGCTAGTGCTGGTGTTGTTGTTGCTGCTGGCGCTGGTGTTGTTGCTGCTGGTGTTGGTGCTGACGATTCTAGAGACACTGGAACAAAAGAGCTTGGTGGGGGCGGCACCTCAACATTGGGGGCAACACGGAAACTGGCACCTCAACATTGGGCGCTGAGGCCAAGGAGATGGGGAGATCCGGCATCGCCGTGTCCGAAGCTACCCCGCTACCCCCCGTGCCGACATTTCCCTCCTCTTGGCAAGGTGGGCTCTGGTCTGGCGCGGCTGCAGAACCCTCTTGAATAGGGCTAAGCGGACGATAATTGTCATTGTGGGGGAGAGGGACTGCTCCGGAGTAGGGAGGCTATGCCGGAGCCACTCTGAGGGATATCCATAGGAGCTCTGAGAAAAAAGAAAGAGCACTAAAGAGGGAACCAATCAGAAACGAAGGCAAGCAAAGGAAAAATCCTAAGTAGCAGTACTAAAAGGACTTACTCGTTCACGGTAGGAGGAGCCCGAGGTTTGGGGGCCCTCCGAACCGTGCTTTTGGCGGCCGGCTTAGACGAGGGTTTAACCCCGGATTTATTATGCCTTTTCTTGGGCAGTGGCACCTCCGAAGCTGCGGCCGAGGTAGCCGCGTGCTTCTGAGAAGGAACAGGGACCGACCCAAAAGTGGCGAGGGGAGGAACCTCGTGGACCTGACCGTCCGGGTTAGCTGAACATTCGGACATAACCAGATGCGTAAGAGATGGGAACCAAATCAAATACCTCCAGGACCTCAACGTCTGAGTCATCATCGTCAGGCCAATCCCTTGGAGAAGAGGCCTTACTAGTGATGCATTTGACGATGTCCGAAATAGGCAGCAAGGTCCCCGGATCAGGCTCCTCTTCGTCCTCCATGGTGCGGTCCGACAACCATTTGCTCGCCAGCACCTCGCCATCCTCCAGTGGTTGCTCGAGGAATTTCTGAGAGACAATAATTGCCAAGTTACAAAAGGAAACCAACATACAAACAAAATTCGGAAAACAGAGAAGGGTTTATTTACCTTTGGAGTGGGGTTGACACGGTTGAAGGGCTCAAGTCCCCACTCCCAATCCTCGGAGAACTCCTTCTCCACATTGAATATGGACTTAACCCGACGGTGAACCGCCGAGTTATCCAGCTCGAAGGAGGAAGTCCGGTGAGGGTCAAAAGGGCCGCTTAGGTAGCAGATCTTGTGGGCTTGCTTCTGGAGGGGGAGACTCGACTGCGGATAAAAGTAATCATAATATCCTCCCCCCCGGAGATGCTCCTTGAGCAGCTCCTTGATCCGGTGCTACACTTGATTCGCCAGGGCCGTGGCTCCCTTGGGAATGCTTTCACAAAGCGAGGCATCTGGAGGGCCAAGTTTGAAAGGGAGCATCCGGATCAAGTTCTCCTTGGTGGTGTTCTGCACATAAAATAAAGTTCGGGCCTCGCACTTGCAAGACTCAAGCCCGGTGACCCGGGGGAACACGGATTGCTTGCGGGGAGAGATAGAGGCAGCGCCACATTGGGTCAAGTGCTTGTCCTCCGGGGCAAGCTCCTTATCCGTAACCACGTTCCTCCGTAGACCAAAGAACTTAATCCAAATTTCTTTGGTTGGCTAGAGGCCGATGTATCCATCAATGCCAAAGGCAAAGGAGGACAAAGAAGTAATGACGTTTGCGGGGAGGTGATGCGGTTGCAGCTTGTATGTAGAAATGAAATCAAAGAAAAAGTCAGATGTGGGAAGGCCGAAGCCACGCTGGAAATGTGAAAGAAAGAAAACATATTCCCCATCTTTGGGGGAAGGAGAAACTTCACCAGCGGCGAGGCGGCAGGCGACGCTGGCGAGAATGCAGCGTGAGGCACGGAGCCAAGCCAGGTCCTCCTCGCGGATGGTTGAGCCGTCCCAGTAGCCGCGCTCGTGGCCCTCCGCCCATTCCTCCTGCTGCGCCACCACCGATGCCTCCGCCTCTGTCATGGTAAGGTCGAAGCTTTCGACGGGGTAGTTAGAATAGAGGTAGCCGGAAGAAGGGAAACGGGAAGCGCAAGGCCCCGTGGTGGAAATTAGCACTGGGAACAGTGGCGCTGCCGCGAAATGCTGCCAGAGCACGGTCGTGGCGGCACTGGGGCGGTAGAAAACTAGGAGGCGGCGGAGAAGTTACTATGGGAGAGAAGGAGCTGTGAAGCGTGGCGGAAATGGGGGAACTTCCCTTGAGAGTGCCCTGCACCTCCTACTTAACCATGCAGCACGCGCTTCGTGGGATCGTTTACGGTGGCTGCGCCGCACGTAACGGACCGTGTACACGGTCGAAATAGCCAAATCAGAGCAAGGCAACAGGAGGCGCCACAGGAGCGAGTGATCCCATGACATGACGTGATGTTACAGTTAACGAGGAGTTGCAGTGATGGGACGTTTACAGCAGTTATGCCTCACACTACGACAGTAACCCGCGCAGTAAATGCACGTGGCCCTTAAAATGAGGCAAATGATGAATACCCCCCACGTAAGATGTGGGGAAGAATACAAGGGAAGGAAAGGTAACCCGGGTAAGTGAGCAAAAGACCCAGCCAACGAGAAATAACTCGGAAAGAGCCAAACGGTTGCAAGATGAGAAACTCTGGATCATGAGGTAACTCGGCCTAAGAGAGAGAATATCACGATATGGGAACCTGCAGGGGCCTTAACAACTAGTAGTTGCTAAGACCACACCAGCTTCGGGGACTAATGCTGGGGGGATGCCACCGGGTAGGGTAACGGCAGGGTACAAGGGCCGAGTTAGTCGGGGTACGACGTGGTCAAAGTGAATGCTGACCGGGTCACCTCAAGGCATGCCGAACCACGGTGTGACCCGGCCCAAGGAGCATCTCCTTAACTATGGTCCGGCTAGCATAAATTATATGCTGGCCACGCTTATCTATCGCTTTTGCAGGTAATAGGATATGCCGGATTAACAATACACTAGCTGGATTATATCATGACTTCCAAGGGAAGGAATCCCCCATTGGTCAAAATGTGGCTTTATTAGCTGTAGCATGAGCAAAGCAAAGTAAAGAAGAGGACCAGCAGGACAGAGGCGACGACGGTGACGCGGGATAAGTCGGATGACGTAGCCCGCGTCTAGTGACGCCAAAAGACAAATCTTATGTTGTGGGTCACGTCCAAAGCCCAGACAAGCCGTTAAAGAGAAATAAAGAAGCATCTAGCTTTAGAAGAGGAGCATATTCGGAGAATATGCTGCCACGTGTGCCCTAAGTTTGTAACCCGGGCTACCCTATATAAGGAGCACCGGGGCCTCCATAGAGAGGGATCGATCATTCTCTGTCTAAGGTAAAACTCTAGGGCTAGATAGTAGGGAGTAAGAGACGTCGTCTCCTTCCTACTAGGAGCCTCAAGAGCACTTGTAAACACCATTGATAGAGAAATTATAAGAACATCCGTGCGTGGAATCATCACGTTCTCCCTCCCTGGATTCCCCTAGCACTCATTAGCCCCATCTTTAGCCTATCCATGGCATCTGCCATGCCACCACCACGACAAGTTTTATTTGCAAAAAGCCAGGTTTATTTCATAAGGAGCTCAAAAGTAAAGAACCTAACTCAATTGTCTACATCACCTAAGTGGGAACCTAGTTTTCATGTCCACAAACCTGTTGTGGTCAAGTCAAGGTCATAGTTCAATTCACAAGTCATTTTTGAAAACATCTGACAACGGAACAGTATGGCCAATCCAACTGTCCATGACCGCGGATGCGGCTATTTGAATAGTTTGACACTCTGTAGAGGTGGTACACTTTCCCCACAGTATTCGATACATCCATCAAGGATAACCCTGAATCATCATACTTAGTATGCGGATAATCAATCATAACCTTTCAATTAAACACTCTAGTATAAGCACCTCCCCTATGAGCTTGGCCTCCCATCCATGGCCTTCTGCCATCCTGGGCACTGCATAGGTGGACATTCACATTCACGAGGTAGCTTCCGCTCAACCTCTTTCCGCGAGGGAACCCATACTAATCCATACAAACTTCCAGTTAAGCCCTACCCAATTAAGGTATTGTCGTTGTACGGTAAAATTGGAAGGGTATCGCATTCGAACCCAACCATTAGTTTTTATCAAAACTAAGGCTCATGCCTCAAGAAGTTTCCTCATCAAACCATTGTGTTTCAAAACACATGTCAAAACATTTCAATATAATGAATCATCATTCCAAGGTTTTCATAATCATTTCCTCCAAGTACTCCCATCTAAAGTGATCGGTAGTAGTTTAGCACTAGCAACTATTAGTGGGGGGGTGGTGTCACTAATAAGGGGTGCTAATAAAGTGGAACTATCCAATTCTAGTCTTATGCTTTTTATGGCATCTAAATATAACTACCTAGGCCTAGTTTTATGCTCTTTATGGCATCTATCCTATTTTTCCAATACTCACAAATCCCTAACTAATGGTAAAGAACGTTGGTAAAAGTAAAAGAATAAAGCTTGCAAGTAAAACTTGGGATTGGTATAATCAAAGTTGCATAACCAAAGCATGCATAATGCATCTTGCATAGGTTATCTTGCAAGGATGGCTTGCATAGTTAACTTGTAGTGTTAGGCTTGCCTTGAGTAGTGTAGTGGTTGAAGTTCTCTTCTTCTTCTTCATAGTACTCCTCCTCCTCGTAGTCTCGGGTCGGTACTAGCGTCTATAAAGGAATACGAGGTACACAATCACCAAACAATACTTAACTACTTCTATCTAGCACACTAAGGCTCACACTTGATGATCTAGCATCATCACAAACCTCACACGAAATAAATATCTAGTCTTATTTATCTTATTTTCGAAAAGTAATTTCTACTCATTGAAAATACTTAAGATTTAATATTCTCCAATTAAAATATGGGATCATGTTGACACATTTCATCACCACATATTCTAATACTTGAGAATGTGATTTAAAGTGGTGGTCATGAAGGGAATATGCCCGAGAGGCAATAATAAAGTGGTTATTATCTTATTCCATGTTTATGATAAATGTTTATTTTGCATGCTATAATTTTATTGATCAGAAACGTCAATACATGTGTGTTTAATAAACAAAAAGGGTTCCTATTTATGCCTCTCTTATAGATTAGCTCGTTGATTAACAAGATGATCAAGGTTTCCTGATCATGGACATTGGATGCTGTTAATAATGAGGTCACAACATTGGTGGAATGATGTGATGAACATTCATCCGAAGTATAGCATTACGATCAAAGTCATTATGTTTATATTGCTATGACATCATACGAAGTAATCTTTATCCTTAGAACATGAGATCATGTTAATTTCTAACACCAGAAGAGTATCTTGATAACATGAAACGTCACACCATAACAGGCTGACTATAAAGATGGGTTCAGTGCTACAAAGGTGTTATGCTGAGGCTCATGGATAAAGAGTGGAATTTGTCAATCCTGGTGATGGATAGATATACTCTGGGCCCTCTCGGTGATGTCACATTGAGATAGCTTGCAAGCAAGTGATGTGATCACTAGAATGTTATATCACGGGAACGAGAAAAGAGTGCATGTCGGAAACAGGATCAAACTAGGTATGGAGATATTGATGATCAAATCTTGGACATGTAATATATCGCGAGACAAAGGGATTTAGTTACTAGCATTAAAGGTTCTCACGATCACAGAAGTCATCGTTGAATGTGTAGGAGGCAGTATGGATCTCTAGGACCCGCTGCTGATTATTCATCGGAGAGGGGTCTCGATCATGTCTACATTATTCGCGAACCGTAGGGTGACACACTTAAGGGATACCGACACCATTTGGAGCAAATATGTTTAAGATAAAGATTTAAGAAAGCGCTAGAATTATTTCAATAGACACCGAAACCGTTTCGAGTGAAATTGCTGAAATTGGTTCTGCATGTAATATTGAAATGTTGCAGGGGTTTTATGTGAATGTTTGTTAATTAAAGTAATTAACAAAATTCTGAATAAAAATAATAAAAGATTTTTATTAAATGAGAGAGCATTAAATTTGGAGAAATTTAATGCATTTAAAGTGGAGACTTTAAAAGGGAATGTGAAGAGGCATTTTAATGTGGAGGGGTTACCACAACATGAATGGAGGAGGTGAAGAGGCACCTCCTCCATGCGCCGGCCATGAAGGAGGGGCGCCCCCCTCCTCCTATAAAAGGCCACCCTCTCCTCACTTCTCACACACACCTCCTTGTGAAGGATCTCTCTCCCCCTCTAGTATTATTCACCCATGGTCTTGGATTAGCGAGATACATGTTCCTGGTGGCTTTATCTCGAAAGGAGTTGCTGCTTCTGCTGCTTTGCTAGAGCGAGGGACGGAGGTTGTCGGGGTACCGGATGTGTGTGCGATCATGGACGCACCGCTGCTTTGCGGTGGTGGACTTGGTGCTACTCGAGCTGGATCTGATGGATGTGCTGGAGCCGGACCTGCTAGACTTCCTCACGATCTTGAGATCGGCAAGTGTACTACTACATCATCCACGAGTTCCTACTCGTTAACAAAGCTCGTTGTCTACGAGGGTAAGGTCTCGTTGGATGTATGTCCACCCGTTGCTTTGTACCTAGTAGATAGATCTTGGCGTGTAGTTCACACCGTAGGAAATTTTTTGTTTTCTATGCTGCGGACGCAACAGTGGTATCAGAGCCTGTTCTATGCGTAGGTGCTTTGCACGGGTAGTACACATATGTTTATATGTGGGCGATGATGATCATGTTATTGCATCTTCCATGTATTTTGGATATTGGTGGCATAGTGGGATGAAGCGGCCTGGACCAACCTTACATGTCATCGTACATGAGACCGGTTCCACGACTGACATGCAACTTGTTTTGCATAAGTGGCTGGCGGGTGTCTGTCTCTCCTACTATAGTCAATATCTGATTTACAACGAGTTGCTAATAACTTGGTTATCCTCGTTGTGGTTCATGTTCGTAGGTGAGAACGGTTCTATCTCTGAAAGCCCTAAGCCACGTAAAACTTCCAATTCATAAATTAGAGGCGTCTAGTTTAGATCGTTGCTGGGCTAGTGTCTTGATATGGTATTGTTGTAAGTAGATGTATGATAGATACTTTTACAACACACTCAACGTGTAAGTTCCATAGACCTTGGCCTTACACACAAAGGAATGACAGAGATCATACCATGATGCAAGTGATAGAGATCAAATGCATGGACCATATCATCTCACTTTACACATTAGATGTTAGCATCTTATACTGCTAGTTTGGCGCTTTTGGTAGCATTATAAGATGATCCCTCATTTGAATATCAAGATAAAATGTGTTCTTCCTTAAGTATGGACCATTTTATGGATCGTGTTTCGAGACATCACGTGATGATCGGGTGTACTCGAATCTACGCTTTCATAGGAACGGGTGTAAGATAGTTTTACACACGCGAATACTAAGGTGCTTACTTGGCGAGCCTAGCATGTACAGACATGGCCTCGGAACATGGACCGAAAGGTTAAGCATGAATCATATAGTTGATATGATGCCCATATAGATGCTCGCCTTTGAAGCTACATCAACTCACGTCATGATCGGACTTGGTGTAGTGGATTTGGTTCATGTAATCACCAAAAAGACACGAGGGATGTCGTTTTTGAGTGGGAGTTCATTAGTAATTTGGATTAGTCGAACTCAATTTGTCATAAATTAAATCAAAGTGAATTTGCATAGTTTGTTGTAGTCATTGGCATTCGTTTTCTACCTTAGGCTTAGTTTTTATTTGAGATAATAGAACTATAGAATTCTGGATATTTACTTTACGAACTGGTATCGTATTGTTTTGAATGTAAATTTAAAGTTTATAAGTCCTATTGCAAACTTTCAGCAAACTCTATTTACTCCATGAAGTTTAATAGGTAGTATTAAATCAAGAGTAAGAATTCCAATGTTAGTATCTAAAGTATCATGTTTGCCTCCATGATTATTGATATTCAAAAAGTTGTTTTAATATCAAGATTATATTGGAGCTGAAAATTGTTTTAGAAACCATCATGTGTGAAAGATAATGTGATACCTGAAACAATTTTTTTTTGGTTGCATTATGATAGAGTATAATTTACCAAAATACATGTTCTCATATTGTATGAGAATTTGTGAAGGATGGAGATGCTAGGCATCCGAATCTACCAAAAAGGTTTTGGGGACTGATATTATACTCGTGATTCTTCCTTATAAGCTATAGTAGCTTGATCATGAAAGTTGTCATGATAAGGATGAATATAAGATGTAAGTAAAATGTTTACTACACTAATAGACTACTAAAGAATGAATTTTTGAAAGAACACAAAACATTTGATGATGGTGATCCACTTCAAAGTGCAAGTCCAAAGGTATTAGTATTTGACTATATACGCTTTGTACCATGTGTCATGTTGATGACACCACTATTGATGTTGATAGATTCTTTTAAAAGAAAAGGAATTGCTGAAAGAGAATCTATATATTTGGCAGAAAATAAAAGGTTGGATAAGTCCAACTTAGGTATATAGGAGATATACAGGTTATGGTTGTATTCCTTGCTTGTTAAACAATGTGGTTCTTAGGTATTGGATACCGGTATTGGATACCGAATTTGTTGCTATGAAGTGTCATACAGGACAACGCAATTCATGAAGTACAATGGCCTAAGTAACTAGCAAGAGAATGAGTGATGATGTTCATCGAAAAAAAATCAAGTCTTATTGTGTTTTTCGTTGTCATCAAACCAAGCCATCAAGATTTGTTTAAATAATTGTTATTTTGTTCCGGTATTATGAGAACAATGGCTGTTCAAATAATTACCGTATTCCATAAAGGATGGATGAACTTTTACAAGTCTAGTTGGAGAAATCACATCCATAAACACTATTGCTAAAATGTCGCAAGACAAATGATTGAAAGATCACTTATGAAGTTACATTGCTGTTTAAATCATATTTGAAGGAAAACATGAAGAAACTCCATGTTGATGGATTTTTGGAGTCTTTGATTTTGATCAATTGACGCATGTGAGACTTTCCTCGAGATAATTGAAACTCCGTCCATAGGCCAGAGAGGAATGGATGACTAGCTTATTGGAAATTGTGCATGCTGATGTGCATAGTCCATTATGTGTAGCCATATGCGATGGATATTTTTGCTTCATATGCTTTCTTCAAAAATTTGAGTGAATATATCTGTATATTTACTTAATAAGGAAGAAGTATGAAACATTTGAAAGTTGTTCAAAGACTGTCAAGAGGAATTGAAAAATCATTGTAACAAGAGAATAAAAGAGTTTATGATTTGATCGTAAAGGAAGATATTTGAGTTACATGTTTAGCAAAACACCTAAGATTTGAGGAATTGTTCCATGAATTTGGATTTCCCGGTAAACCATAGGAGTATGGCATATTCGAGAGATGAAATCAAACCATGTTTGACATGGTAAGATCAAAGGTGTCATTTATAAAACTGCCATTATGTTTTAAAGATTGAAGCTTTAGAGACTACCGCTTTTACACTGAATAGAGCACCATCGTGATCCGTTGAAATGACACCATATAAGTTATGGTTTGGGATAAAACCCGAATTGTCTTTTCTTAAATTTTGGTATGCTATGCATATGTAAAATGTTTACAACCAAAGTCGGATAAACATGTCTTTGTAGGTTATCCCAAAGAATTTGATGGGAATTTCTCCATAACACCGAGGACAAAAGAGTTTGTTACTTGGAACGTCAAGTTTCTTGAGAAGGAATTTTTCGCGAAAAGTTAAGTGGGAGGACAATAGAACTTTGATAAGGTTGTTGAACCTTAGCTTTATGTGCTAAGTAGCGCAGCGCCGGAAAGTGTCCCGGTGGCTGCCATAATGCTCATGGCTCTCGTGATTACAAAAGGTCTAATCTCGGATATTAAAGTTCCTATAGAACCTTGTGGGTCGGTAAGAATCAAATAGTAAGATTTGATAAGCAAGTCGTTATTGTTTTGACAATGATGAACCGACTACATGCAAAGAAGCGATGATGGGCCCTGACTCCATAAAATGACTAGAAGTCATAGAATCCGTGATAGTATCCATACAAGAGAAATCAAGTTTCTGAACTTGGAAGACCCTCCGGAAAGGCGTGAAGCCTATCAGTCGTGTTTTGATCTATAAAGAAATAAGACATGGATGTTTAACATCTATGAAATAGTCGACATGTCGGAAAGAAGTTTACGACAATGTTCAAGGAGTTGACTATGACAAGATTTGATCTTTCATAGCGATATATAGTCTTGATGGATTAATGTAGCAACCACTACATATAATTTGGTATATGGTAGTTGAATAAAGAAAACAAGGTTCTTCTAATAGAATGGTAACCTAGGACATGTACATGACATGGTCCGAAGGGTTTTGTTAATTCAAAGGGTGCTAAAAGGACATGTAAACTTCAATAGTTGAATTAAGCATAGCGAAGTTGGAATCTTCACCATGATGAAACTGTTAAAAGAGTTTAAATTCATCGGAGATGATGAAGATGCTTGCATTTGCAAGAAATTAAGTGGGAGCGGTGAGACATATTTCTAATACATTATGTAGAGGACATATTGTTGATTGTATTGACACAAGTTAAGAATTTCATTAAAATAAGATTTCGATGAAAGACTTGGGCAAACACGGAATATTTGGCATCAATATCTATATGGATAGATTAAGGCGCAAATATGGTTGTGCCAGACATACATATATAAGATATTGAAAGGGTTCAATATGGAAACAACAAGAAAGGTTCTTGCTGCATGGAAAGAATTGTATCAAGATTCAAGTGTTTCAACACTTGATGAGTAAAATCACATGAAGATTTTGATCGATTATACCATGATATGTATATATCCAGAATGTCCTATGCTCTAAATGCTATGAGCATATACCAGAATGATTCATAAGATGATCATTGGACAATAGTAAAGATATTCTTATGAGCTTTGGAAGAACTAAGAATATATCATGTATAAGTGATAAATAGTTAAAGGTAGTTCATTGTAAAGTGTTACATTGATACTAATTTTGTCACAAGATACAAATTAAATTTATCTCAATTTAGACTATGGGTGGCACAATGTAATGGAAAGGATGTTCCTTGATGGATTTGGATGAGTTCCAAAGTTGAGACATTGTGACGGATACTACAACGAAAGGCTAAGTATATACCTGCTATAGTAGCAGCAAAGGAGGGCATTTGTGTTAAGTAGTTTGTTATCAAACTAGGTGTGGTTCAAAGTGGGCTAATACTATGAAGATATATTGTGTGACACTAATATCAACATATTTTGAGCCGAACGAACTAAAGGTCTCACTAAAGGACGAAATTTATACAATGCCATCTCATTTGAGAATGAGTATTGCGTAGAGACGCAAAGACATGCAAATACACCCGGACCTGAAACTGTCAGATCCATAGATTCTGTTAACCACTAGCAATAGCGTATATGCAACACAATAAAGCCATAGGTGTTCAATACGCAAAGTTTTTCAAACTATATTATTGACTCTAGTGCAAGTGGGAGACTGAAGGGAATATGCCCGAGAGGCAATAATAAAGTGATTATTATCTTATTCCATGTTTATGATAAATGTTTATTTTTCATGCTATAATTGTATTGATCGGAAACGTCAATACATGTGTGTTTAATAAACAAAAATGGTTCCTAGTTATGCCTCTCTTATAGACTAGCTCGTTGATTAACAAGATGATCAAGGTTTCCTGATCATGGACATTGGATGTTGTTAATAACGAGGTCACAACATTGGTGGAATGATGTGATGAACATTCATCCGAAGTATAGCATTACGATCAAAGTCATTATGTTTATATTGCTATAACATCATACGAAGTAATCTTTATCCTTAGACCATGAGATCATGTTAATGGCTAACACCGGAAGAGTATCTTGATAACATCAAACGTCACACCGTAACAGGGTGACTATAAATATGGGTTCAGTGCTACGAAGGTGTTATGTTGAGGCTCATGGATCAAGAGTGGAATTTGTCAATCCTGATGACGAATAGATATACTCTGTGCCCTCTCGGTGATATCACATTGAGATAGCTTGCAAGCAAGTGATGTGATCACTATAATGTTATATCACGGGAACGAGAAAAGAGTGCATGTCGGAAACAAGATCAAACTAGGTATGGAGATACCGATGATCGAATCTCGGACATGTAATATATCGTGAGACAAAGGGATTTAGTTGCGTTAAAGGTTCTCACGATCACAGAAGTCATCATTGAATGTGTATGAGTCACTATGGATCTCCAGGTCCTGCTGCTGATTATTGATCGAAGAGAGGTCTCGATCATGTCTGCATTATTCGCGAACCATAGGGTGACACACTTAAGGGATACCGACACCATTTGGAGCAAATATGTTTCCGATAAACATTTAAGAAAGCGCTAGAATTATTTCAATAGACACTGAAACTGTTTCAGGTGAAATTGCTGAAATTGGTTCTGAATGTAATATTAAAATGTTGTAGGGGGTTTTATGTGAATGTTTGTTAATTAAAGTAATTAAAAAAATTCTGAATAAAAATAATAAGATAGTTTTATTAAATGAGAGAGCATTAAATTTGGAGAAATTTAATGCATTTAAAGTGGAGACTTTAAAAGGGAATGTGAAGAGGCATTTTAATGTGGAGGGGTTACCGCCACGTGAATGGAGGAGGTGAAGAGGCACCTCCTCCATGCGCCGGCCATGAAGGAGGGGCACCCCCCTCCTCCTATAAAAGGCCACCCTCTCCTCACTTCTCACACACACCTCCTTGTGAAGGATCTCTCTCCCCCTCTAGTATTATTCCCCCATGGTCTCGGATTAGCGAGATACATGTTCCTGGTGGCTTTATCTGGAAAGGAGTTGCTGCTTCCGCTGCTTTGCTGGAGCGAGGGACGGAGGTTATCGGGGCACCGGACGTGTGTGCGATCACGGATGCACCGCTGCTTTGCGGTGCTAGACTTGGTGCTGCTGGAGCTGGATCTGATGGACGTGCTGGAGCTGGACCTGCTGGACTTCCTCACGATCTTGAGATCGGCAAGTGTACGACTACATCAACCACGAGTTCCTACTCGTTAGCAAAGCTCGTTGTCTACAACGGTAAGTTCTCGTTGGATGTATGTCCACCCGTTGCTTTGTACCTAGTAGATAGATCTTGGCGTGTAGTTCACACCGTAGGAAATTTTTTGTTTTCTATGCTGCGGACCCAATAGGTTACATTTTTATAAAGTTTAAAATTACTATTTAATAAAATTAAAGTGACTAGAAATGCCTATATAGCATTCTTTTAGTACTAGTCCAAGATCAATGCATGTAACCTAAATATTTTTACATATTCAGATAGATCTTGTGAAATGTGATTGTTGAGAGTTGGAATCAGCTGACAAGCATCTATGGTTGATTTTTGAAAACTGTTTGATGTAGCAAAAGCCTCTGTCTTGTTATTTTTACTATAGGTGATCTATAATTTCAAATGGTTTGAATCCAACGGGATTGGGTCGATAATTTGAATACCTTCCCAACAAAATTGGAATCATGCAATTTGGTTTAGTATATCTCCTTTAATTGAATTTCAAAGCCACTGAAAGATTAGGGTTTCAAAAATAAAAAAATCTAAATTTAAACGCGGGGCGGGTGCGGGAACGATACTGGGCCAGCCCAACTGCACAGCGCGCGCGCAGCGGGCTGCTGACAGGCAGGTCCTACTTGTCAGCGACTAAACTAAACTGAAATGATACGCTCTATCCTGGAACGTGCGATTAGAGCGCGATTGACGGCTGAGCATCGTCGTCTCCGTCGCACAGATCTGGCGAGAAACTAACCCTAGCTTTACGGTGGGCGTATGTGGGGGCTCACCAGGGCTCCAGCTAGACTTGACGATGGGGGCGATCGAACGTGTCGAGGCCGACAAGTTGAATGGTGGTCGCGGTAGCTCCTGGGGCGGCTCCTAGCTCTAGTTCCTCTTCTCCTCTACAGCTGCGGGCTCCGGTGATATTCCGGCAGGCTGGTGCTCGCCTTGCTCCAGGGAGAGGTGTGGGAGGTTTCTGAGAGAGAGGGGAGTGAGAGGGTTTGGAAAATGAGGGCTACGGTGGCCTCTATTTATACACCGGCGAGACGGGCAGAGGACATGGCTCGGTCTCGTCAACAACGTCGTTGTAGTGAGCTATTGGCATGGCTGAGGGTAGGGGTCGACGCGGTTCTTCAGGGCAGTTGTCATGCGAGTGATGGCGCGGCAAGGGGCGGTCGAGAACGGTCAGGAGCGATCCGTGCTCTGTGCGGGAACGACAGCATTCGAGACGATGCATAGTAGCCACAGTTCGCGCGGCAGTGAACGGGCATGTCTGGGGGGTAGTTGCGGTCACGGTGAGTGCGGGCATGCACGGAGAGGTCAAGGCGCAGCGTGTGTGCGCGTGTCAGTTGTGGTGATCTGGCGTGCTCTCGTCATGGCAGACACAGAAGTGGGCGCGGCGATTACGGGTGGTCCATGGCTTGTCTCTGGTCGAGGGGTGGACAGGGGTGACGGTGAAGTGTTGCCTATCTCCTAGACATCGGGGGAGAGCGCGGCACGTTCTATGGCGAGCGGTGCTTGGTTGAGCTGCACGGTGAGCTCGGGAGGCAGTGCACTGGTGCTAACAACAAAGGGGAGGCTTGTGCACTACGCTACTGGACACTGGGGTGACCAGGAGAGAGAATTGAGGCACTAGTGGCGATCAATTACTGCTCCATACAGTGATTGTTAGGCTAGTGTTTACTGGTGTCTACCAGGTGCTCGACCAAATGGCCACATGAATTCAAAGTTTGAATTTTTGGATGAATTTTGGTGAGTGTGTTTGTCACATGCTTGGGTTTCTATCGTTGCTTGGGTTTGCCAAGGTGTATTGATTTGAGTGGGTTTTGAAAAGTGGTGATCTTAGTACATACACTTGATTCAATTTTGCAATGTCCTTTAAAATGATTTGGAATTTGTTTTTGTTAGTTTATAAAGTGGGCTTGGATTCACTTTTACTTGGTTTAGCAAGGGGTGAAAAGAATTGAGAAAGTTTCTGTTAGAAATCTTTTACTAGAAACACTCAAAGTGGTCTAGTGGATAATTTTTGTCAAACTGACCTTTTGATCATATGATTCATATTTGATTTTCTTTTCTTTTAATTTTGTTTGTAAATGTCCTAGATGGTGTAGTATTCATCTTTAAACCATTCCTTATCATTTGTATTAATCAAACATGGACATACACTCATATGAGATTAAATAAGAAAAGTTTTTGTTAAGCCTAAACTTGGGTGATTAGAACTTGCTAAACTTGTTTAATATTTTTGGGATGTTACATCAGCTCCTTAACATAACAAGTTCTCAGGCACCTGGGATCTAGGCGCTCATAGTTTATACCTTTTTTTCCTTGTTGATGACTTTGTTTCGAATCCAGCCGAGCCCCAGCACGTACCTTGGGATTTTAACTATCGAGCCCAAGAAATTATCCCATCCGGGCTCATTATAGTCCAAGACCTTCTAACTCGGCCATGTTTTGGGTCATTCGGCCGCGCAAATAGCCTAGTTAGATTTGGCAAGAGCCCATAAAAAATAGCCCATCAATCCTAGCTTGGCCCATTTTTCTTCAATTCGGCCTTTTTTGGGCACTGTCCACCCGCCCCTAAAAAAACTCCGCCTATCCATATTTTTAAGTACTACCTACTATATTATTTATACTTAACATTTTTTAGTTGAGCTGCTAGCAATCACACGTAGCAAATGGACAAGCAATTTTTTTAAGAAGAAAAATAAATAAGTTATATACGATGTTAGTATATATTTTTTACGTTTTATAAAATTATAACACTTTTCTTGTGTAGTGGAAAGGCATGCAGTTTATCTGTAGCAATATTTTTGTACTGAGAGACTGACATGGCCGACCCACCTGCCTGCAGCTAGTGCCCATCAACCTTACCATACAAGAGATCAAGTTTAATGAGCGTGTTTAAAAAGTACTTATACATCAGTCACGGTCGGAAAAAAGAAGACCAAGATCGACACGTTTCTTGTCAAGAGAGGCTGAAACGTGGGCCCCAACAGCAAGACCATACACGCCTGCCGCATGGAATAACGTTACCAAGGTCTAACCGGCGGATGCGACCAAAAAAAACGCCAACATACACATGTTTCCTCTACATAGGTGGTTAACATGTGGACCCAGCAGGGAGACATTATACAGGTGTTGTATCGAGCAATGTTTCCAAGTTCCAAACGGGGAGGCGCGAGAGAAGAAAAAAAGTCTAGCATGCACACGTTTCCTGCACAGAGGAGGCTGACATGTCGGGCCCACCAGCCTCTATAAA
Organism: Avena eriantha; assembly: GCA_910589775.1. Taxonomy (NCBI): domain Eukaryota; kingdom Viridiplantae; phylum Streptophyta; class Magnoliopsida; order Poales; family Poaceae; genus Avena; species Avena eriantha. The sequence continues at coordinate 125,311,112 of OU342741.1, read as the reverse complement.
CGGCTGAAGCAGCGAGCAATGCTATCAAGTTCAAAACACGAAGGCGCGATAGAGGGTATAAAATCCATCATACACACGTTTCTTCTAATGAGAGGATGACATGTGGGGCCCAACAGCGTGATTAAATGGTGGATGCATCGAACAACGTTATCATGTTTGGAACAGCGTAGCGCGAGCGAATGAAAAAAATCCATCATACACACGTTTCTTCTAATGAGAGGATGACATGTGAGGCTCAGGAGGTTGGTTAAATGGTAGATGCGTCGAGCAGCGCTATCAACTTTGGAACGGGGTAGCATGGGCGAAGGAAAACAATCCATCATACGCACATTTCTTCTAATGAGAGGATGAAATGTAGGGCTCAGGAGGTTGGTTAAATGGTAGATGCATCGAGCAGCGCTATCAACTTCGGAACGGAGTAGCGCCAGCGAAGGAAAAATTCCATCATACACATGTTTCTTCTAATGAGAGGATGACATGTGGGTCCCAGGAGGTTGATTAAACGGTAGATACATCGAACAGTGCTATCAACTTCGGAATAGGGTAACGCGAGCGAAGGAAAAAAAATTCCATCATACACACGGTCCTTCTAATGAGAGGCTGACATGTGGGACCTAGCAGCCTGTTGGGGGGATACCCTCGGGTAGGGTAACACCGGGGTATAAGGGCCGAGTTAGCCGGGGTATGGCACAGTCAAAGCGACCCGGCCCGTAAGGCATTTCCTTGACAATGGTCCGGCTGGCATACGATTTATGCCGGCCATGTCTATCTATTTTGCAGGTAAATAGGTAAGCCAGATTAGCTATATGCTAGTCGGACTATCTTAGCTTCCAAGAGAAGGACTCCCCCGCTGGTCAAAAGGTGGCATTATTAGATGTAGCGTGAGCAAAGTAAAGTTAAGAAGTGGACCAGCGGGTCAGGGGCGACCAAGGTGACGCGGGCAAAGCCGGATAACATAGCTCGTGTCTGGTGACTCCAAAAGACAAGGATCACACTATGGGTTACGTCCAAAGCTCGGACGAGCCGTTAAAGAGGATTAAAGAAGCATCTGCTTCAGGGAAAGAGCATATTCATAGAATATGCTTCCACCTATGCCCTAAAATTGTAACCCGGGCTCCCCTATATAAGGAGCACCAGGGCCTCCATAGAGAGGGATGGAAAATAAATCATTCACACTCTATCTAAGGTAGAACTCTAAGGCTAGTTGGTTGGGATTAAGAGACATTGTCTCCTTCTTGTTATGATCCTCAAGAGCACTTGTATACACCATTGATCGAGAGAATAAAAGGACTTCCGTGCGTGGAATCACCATGCTCTCCCTCCCTGGATTCCCCTAGCACTCATTGGCCCCATCTTTAGCCTATCCATGGCATCTGCAGTGCCACCACCACGACAGTTGGCGCCCACCGTGGGGCTAGCGGTGCCAGCAGTGGTGAAAATCTAGACGGGAAACATCTCCAACTCCGGCGGGCGTATCGTCCCTGGCTTGGTTCAGCGCTTTGGAGCGCTAGACTTCGTCAGTGACAACGCGGGAAGCTTTGGCAGGAACCCTCCACCGTGCAACGGCGTCTTCATCAAGCTTGGCGCGCACAAGATCTACGTCTGCGTGGACAAGTCCTACGTTCATCCGCAACACATCGTCGAGGGTGGCGAGCCACCTCTTAGCGCAGCTCGTGGAGTGCATATCGCTCACCCCACTAGCAGCGTTGAGGTCCTGATGACCGCTCCAGATGCAGGACCAAGCAAAGATTCGGCGCTAGAGCCACCGGTAACGCAAAAACAGACCAGGTCTAGATTTCCTCCGCTAGAGAAGCCAAAGAATGTGCTCTAGCAAGCGATAGATAGCTTAGCAACACCGATAGCACCTGTAGTAGATCTGGCTCAGGCGCAAGTTGAGTTAGAGGAAACTACGCGGAATATGTTAGCTGGGGCAAAGAAGGTAGCATAGCTGCATCAATCTTTGAACATCACCTTGACAAAGTATGCTAAGGCAAACCGTATCCATGGAGTAAAAATCCAGGGCAAACCTGATCACTGAAATTGACAACGAATACAAGCCTAGGTCGGGTCAGACAGCTACGATAGTAACATGAGGGTTAGATCGATACAGTACCCCAGCAAAGAACCTCAGAGCATCAGATGCGGCCGCATCCGAGTTAGAAGGCTTAACCAGTGAGGCTCGTCAAAGGCAGCAAGAGAGGGTAAATCACTTGTTAAGGGTTGCTTGCCAGGAAAATGAGGAAATAAACAAGGGAAACCCGGTGATGGCTCTATAATGGCGCCCAAGAAAATGCCGGAGCGATGATGATGTAGAGCTCGTTGGGAACCCCAAGAGGAAGGTATGATGAGCAGAACAACAAGTTTCCCTCAGTTATGAAACCAAGGTTTAATCAAACCAGTAGGAGCAAGGAAACACCCCAAAGGTGTAGCTAGCTAAACGATCGAAGGGCGCACGACCGGTGCCAGCAGAAACATGGAGACCTACACAACACAACCACACAACTTTGTCCCCAACTTGCGATGAGGTTGTCAATCTCACCGTGTTTTGTGGAAAACAAAGGATTAAATGTATCGAATGGAAAGAAGTAAAAGTTTGCAGAAAGTAAACACAAAGCAGTAAAAGATTGTAGATTGAATGTAAAAGACAAGGACCGGGATCCATAATTCACTAGAGGTGGCTCTCCTTAAGATAGATAACATGCTGGGTGAACAAATTATAGCGCGGCAATTGACAAACATCGAGAAAGCAATACATGCATATACTACTCATATTGACTCCTTTGAGACTTGATTGGGCATTACAACATTATAAATAGACCGCCATCCAACTTCATCTATGACTAATAATCCACCTTCAGGTTATCATCCGAACCCCCTCCAGTATTAAGTTTCAAGCAACAGATTATTGCTTTACGAACTGCGTGTAAAGTAAACAATACGATTACCAGAGGCATGAACCTACTATCGAGCATAAATACTCTTCGAGTTGCTAGCATCTACTTGGCCAAGATAGCTACTAACAACGGAAAGCATGCAAGATCACACATAACAAAGACATGATAGAATTAATAATCAATCTGAAATAGCATCTCAATATCCATCGGATCCCCACAAACACAACATGCAGAATTACAAATAGATGATCTTGATCATGAACGGAGCTCACAAGATCTAAACATGAAAGCACAAAGGAGGAGAACCAGCCATCTAACTACTACATGGATCCGTAGTCCAAGGATGAACTACTCACGCATCACACCAGAGGCTTGCATGGTGATGAAGAAGGCCTCCCGGGTGAATTCCCCTCTCCTACAGGGTGCCGGGAAGAGCTTCAGATCCCTCCCGATTTAGGGATGGAGATGGCGGCGGCTACAGAATCTTTCGTGGATTTTTGATCGGGTAATTAGGGTTTTCATCCCGAGGGCATCTTATAGGCGGAAGGGGAGGCCGAGGGGGTCCTGGAGGCGGCCACACCACCCCCTGGCGCTGGCCAGGCTGGGCCGCGCGGCCAGGTGGTGTGGTGGCCCCCTAGGCCCTCTCTGTCTCGTATTCTGACATCTGATGTCTTTTGGAAAAATAGGCACTTTGGTTTTTGTCCCGTCCAATTTCGAGAATATTCAGTTTCTGACTTTCCTGGAACCAAAAACAGCAGGAAACAGGCAACTGGCACTATGGCTCTTGTTAATAGGTTAGTCCAAGAAATCATAAGAAAAGTACTCCAAAGTTGGAACAAAACACAAGAAAGTGGATAAAACCAAACATGGAACATCAAAAATTGTAGATACATTTGCAATGTATCAACATCTTCAAGCTTAACTCCTGCTCGTCCTCGAGTAGGTAAGTGGTAAAAAGAAAGAATAATTTTTGAGGTGACATGCACCATCATAAACTTGATCAAAGTATTTGTAAAACATTGATGGCTGGGATCATAGTACTTCAATCATAACATGAAAGACAAAGTTCTAGCAATAAGCAAAGAAATTATGATGCAACATGAAAAGGCACAAACAAAAGATGCATGAATAACATTGCTTTGCAAGACGTTTGTTTGTTTTACATAAAGAAAAGATATCATAAAAGTATTCAGCTTGTCCCTCAATAGAGTAGCAAATATAAATGCATAGGACACCTTCAAAGTACATAAGAGTGACTAGATACAATAGTTTAAAACAAGCAATATCAAGTTATGCACCAATCAACTAGTCTTGGGACAATGCACATTGAACTAAGAATGGCCACTATGCTCTCAAAGTAGGTGCATAAAGATAGAAAGTGGAGACTCAATGTAATGGTGGACGAAAGGCCTTTTTATAAAAGAAAGTAGGGATTCAAGTCTCATAAAGAGCTTCCAAAAATTATGGTACATATAGCTTTCAGATCTCATTGCCCCTATCATAAGCATCTTCAAGTGATTAAGGTTAAAGTGAACAAACTATGGTCGACATGCTTGATGAAGTAAAAGTTAGAAATCTCATGTCCCTTGTATACAAGGGCCGCTCCTCATGCTACTCAACTTTAGTAACCGGTAAGTTCTTGTCATCGTAAGTACATGTGTATCACAGAGAACCGCAAACGGGGTACCCCTTGCCCGATGATACGGAAGAATCCCCATATCAAACTGACAAGGCAAGCAGACAACGAGCATCTCAGCATTCTTCTTATTTACCATGGGAATATGGTGCTTTTTTCTCTCTTTCCTCTTTTCATAATCTCATTTTATTTCTCTTTTTTCTCAATATAGGACTCTATTTTTTTATAAGAAGAATGCTTCATAGACAACTCATTATGGTTACGCTGCAGGTTTCCACCATGTCAGCATGGATTAGACCAGCGGCCCAGGCGTTTCTCTAACACATATACATAACTCCATGGACTTACAAGCTCCCCTTTCATTTAACACCGACGACATCCATATACAAAAGAGCATGATATCAACTAGGTACAAGTACCAAGTGAAATGTTGAAAGCGTTCCCCATGAAAGCATGGTTCTGTTAATTCCCAACAAATAAATGCAAGCATATACAACATAGACGACACAATGGTTCAAGTTTATTAAGGGCAAGAAAAGTAAAATGTGCCATCAAGTTCGTGAGAGCTTTAATCACTAGTTTTCTTATAACAAGTTGAATTTGGAAGGTAAACAAAAGCATGAATATACTTGGAATAGCATAAGATAGTAGGTAGGTATGGTGGACTCTTTGGAATAACTTGGTTTAGGGAGTTGGATGCATGAGTGGAACTCATACTTGGTTGTGGAGGCTAGTAAAAGACTGGGAGCGACAAACTAAGAGAGAAATAATGGCCATAATCATGCGGAGTGACAAAACATCATTGATCAAAGCATAAAGTGATACTACAAGTTGAAAACTAAAGGATCATAAAGTCTATGGTGACTTGACATAGTCATAACATGGTGTGAGCATGCGCCAAGTCAACTCAAATAAAGCATCAAAGGAGAATACCACTATACTATTCTTTAATATGCTAAAACAACGCATGACTCATCCAAGGCACATTAAGCAATCTCAATTGTTTATAACAAGTCATGCTACAACAAAGAATACTAAGCATAAAGCCAAAACAATATCAAGCATGGCATGACAAAGCATAGGCCATAGTCAAAAACGAGCTCTTTTTACCACATAAGCATGAACTTTCCTACTCTTTTCCAAACCAAACCAAACTATTTGCAAAGCAAATGTATGAAAGAGGGGGTCCAACCAATTTATTCAGCAAACTAAGAAAATCAAGCAAAAGAAAAACAAAAACAAAAATAGAAAAGAAGACGCTCCAAGAAAAACACAAATGTGCATGAAACAAAAAATGAAGCGTTTGGAAGAAACCTGGGATTTTTATTGATGAAGAAGGGGGTGCCTTGGGCATCCCCAAGATTTGACGCTTGTACTTCTTGGATATTTCTCGGGGTGACACACGTGGCATCCCCAAGATTGAGCTTTAGTCCATCCTTCTTCTCATTACTCATTCCTTCCATACACCTAAAAATTTCCTTCATACAAAACTTCACACAATCTTTATTAGCAACATTAGTGCACTGAAGATTAATTAAGTCTTAAGGTTCAGTTCTAACACTAAATAAACTTCCCTTAGAACACTAGCTACTGTAGAACTGCCCTCAAAAAGCTCAATTCCCCAAATGAACTCGAAAAGGAACAAACAAGAACCATATGCAGAAAATGGCAGAAATCTGTCAAAACAGACTAGCAGGTAAAGACGAATTTTTTCGAAGACCGTATGTTGCTCAAATCAAAAAGTGTTGAACTAACGAAAGTTAGATAACAACCTGGGGCCGAAGCACAAACATTCACGCCTCAAAAATACATTTATATATTTTACACGAATTTTTACGGTGAAGCACAGAAATCTGTTTCGGGACAACAACTTTCCCAATCATTACTTCTCTCTCATTAGAGGTTACTCTTGGCAAAAAAAGCAAATAAAAAGGATAAGGAGAGGTTATTACAGAGGTAATAACTTCCAAGACTCATCTAAAACTTTTGGGTTATCTCCCAATAAGTACTTTTTTAACGCCTTTAAGTTAAGCATAAGAAGCAACAAAAAGAATCAAGTGTTCTCAAATGAAGAAGCACTAAGACCAAATTTTGTTTTCATAGGATAAGCAAAAGAAATCTTCTCTCTCTTCTTAGGGAAGTGTTCTATACCTTTCTTGAGCGTGAGTTGATATTTAATGGTGCCTTCTTTCATATCAATAATGGCACCAACAGTTCTAAGAAAAGGTCTTCCCAAAGTAATAGGACTAGAAGCATTGCATTCAACATCCAAAACATAGAAATCAACGGGGAGATAAGCATTGTTAACCATAATAAGAACATCATTAAGACTCCCCTTGAGTTTCTTTTTAGCATTATCATCAAGTGGGACATTCAAATAACAATCTTCAAGTGGAGGCAAATCAAGCATATCATAAATCCTTCTAGTCATAATAGAAACACTACTATCAAGATCACATAAAGCTTTGAGATCAAAGTCAATCACTCTCATATTAATGATGGGTTCCCAACCATCTTCTTGTTTTATAGGAATAGAAGCTTTATGTTTCATCTTTTCTTCTTTAATCTTTATGAGAGCATCCGTAATGTGTTTTGTAAAGGCCATGTTCATAGCACTAGCATTAGGACTTTTAGAAAGCTTTTGTAGGAACTTAATAAATTCAGAGATATTGCAACCATCAAGATCAAAATTAAAATTATCATCTAAAGTAGTAGAACTATTACTAGCCTCAACACTAGTGGTGGTGATAGTAGAAACACTAATGTTTCTAGCAATTTCATCTTCTGTTTCCCACTTAGCATGTAATTCGGTTAATAGTCTAACATTCTCATCAATTCTTACTTGTATGGCATTAGTGGCTGCAAAGGGATTATCATTAGTTTTAGGTTTAGCAGCCATTTTATTAATCATGAAGATTGAGCTTTAGATAAAGATGATATATTCCTTTCTGCATTAGAAAGTTTCAATTGTAAGCTAGGAATTTCTCTATTTAGACTCTCAAGTTGATGGCTAATGTTCTTCAAAATGGTAGATTGTTCCTCCATAGTTTAGTAAATAGTTTATTTTGCTCATATTGCATTTGCATGAAGTTTTTAGTGGCTCTTTCAACTTCTAAAATTCTTCCTTGACTAGGTAATCCAGGTTTAACATTATAGCCATAAGTATTATTAGGAGGGTAGGGCCTATAATTGTTATTACCATAAGCATTGTTGCCAAAATTGTTATTTCTTATGAAGTTCACTTCAACTTGCTCTTCTTGAGCAACCAAAGAGGCTAAAGGAATATTATTTGGATCAATATGGGCTTTCCCATTAACAAGCATAGACATAATAATATCAATCTTATCACTCAAGAGGAGGTTTCCTCAACAGAATTTACCTTCCTACCTTGTGGAGCTCTCTCAGTATGCCATTCAGAATAATTAACCATCATATTGTCCAGAAGTTTTGTTGCAGCACCCAGAGTGATGGTCATAAAGGTACCTCCAGCAGCAGAATCCAATAGGTTCCTTGAAGAATAGTTCAATCCTGCATAAAATGTTTGGATGATCATCCAAGCAGTCAGTCCATGAGTGGGACAATTCTTTACCAAAGATTTCATTTTTCCCAAGCTTGAGCAACATGATCATTATCAGATTGTTTAAACTTCATTATTTCACTTCTCATGGATATAATCTTAGTAGGAGGATGGTATTTTCCAATAAAAGCATCTTTCCACTTAGTCCAAGAATCAATACTATTCCTAGTTAAGGAATTCAACCATTCTTTAGCTTTTCCTCGCAAAGAGAAAGGAAAAAATTTCAGCTTAATAATATCACCATCTATATCCCTATGCTTTTGCATCTCACAAAGTTCAACAAAGTTATTTAGATGGGAAGCAGCATCTTCATTACCAATACCAGAAAATTGTTCTCTCGTAACAAGATTGAGTAAAACATGTTTTATCTCAAAGAAAGTATCTTCAGGCACAGGTGGAGAAATAGGTGTGCTCATAAAATCATTGTTGTTGGTGCTAGTGAAGTCACACAACTTAGTGTTTTCAAGAGTAGTCATTTTTTTGGGTTTTCAAATAAGAAAGCAAACTAGTAAAACTAATTTTTGTGTGTTTTTGATAACAAAACAAGAAAAAAAAGAAACTAAGCAAAACAAAAATAACAGAGTAAAGAGATTGGTTATGAGGGACTCACCTTGTGAAGATGTCCTTGACTCCCCGGCAACGGCGCTAGAAAAATGATTGATGGCTCTGTAATGGCGCCTAGGAAAATGCTGGAGCGATGATGATGTAGAGCTCGTTGGGAACCCCAAGAGGAAGGTATGATGAGCATAGCAGCAAGTTTCCCTCAGTTATGAAACCAAGGTTTAATCGAACCAGTAGGAGCAAGGAAACACCCCAAAGGTGTAGCTAGCTGAACGATGGCAGGGCGCACTACCGGTGCCAGCAGCAACGTGGAGACCCGCACAACACAACCACAGAACTTTGTCCCCAACTTGCGATGAGGTTGTCAATCTCACCGTGTTTTGCAGAAAACAAAGAATTAAACGTATCGAATGGAAAGAAGTAAAAGTTTGCAGAAAGTAAACACAAAGCAATAAAATATTGTATATTGAATGTAAACGACAAGGACCGGGATCCATAGTTCACTAGAGGTGGCTCTCCTTAAGATAGATAACATGCTGGGTGTACAAATTACAGCGGGGCAATTGACAAACATCAAGAAAGCAATACATGCATATACTAATCATCTTGACTCGTTTGAGACTTGATTGGGCATTACAACATTATACATAGACCGACATCCAACTGCATCTATGACTAATAATCCACCTTCAGGTTATCATCCGAACCACCTCCAGTATTCAGTTGCAAGCAACAAATTATTGCAGATTATTGCTTTACGAACTGCGGATTGCAGATTATTAAAGTAAACAATACGATTGTTCTATGAACAAAGGATTGTTGTTTTCTCCCTAGTAGCAACAACACATCTAGTACCTTAGAGATTTCTGTCACTTCCCCAGATTACCAGGGGCATGAACCCACTATCGAGCATAAATACTAACTCTTGGAGTTGCTAGGATCTACTTGGCCAAGATAGCTACTAACAACGGAAAGCATGCAAGATCAAAAATAACAAAGACATGATAGAATCAATAATAAATCTGAAATAACATCTCAATATCCATCGGATCCTCGCAAACACAACATGTAGAATTACAAATAGATGATCTTGATCATGAACGGAGCTCACAAGATGTAAACATGAAAGCACAAAGGAGGAGAACCATCCATCTAGCTACTACATGGATCCGTAGTCCAAGGATCAACTACTCACGCATCACACCGGAGGCTTGCATGGTGATGAAGAAGGCCTCCAGGGTGAATTCCCCTCTCCGGCAGGGTGCCGGGAAGAGCTTTAGATCCCTCCCGATCTAGGGATGGAGATGGTGGTGGCTATAGACTCTTTCGTGGATTTTTGATCGGGTACTTAGGGTTTTCGTCCTGAGGGCATCTTATAGCGGAAGGGGAGGCCGAGGGGGTGCCGGAGGTGGTCACACCACCCCTGGCGCGGGCCAGGCTGGGCCGTGCGGCCAGGTGGTGTGGTGGCCCCCTAGCCCCTCTCCGTCTCATATTCTGGCATTTGATGACTTCCGAAAAAATAGGCACTTTGTCCTTTGTTCCGTCCAATTCCGAGAATATTCATTTTCTGACTTTCCTAGAACCAAAAACAGCGGAAAACAGGAAGCTGGCACTATGGCTCTGGTTAATAGGTTAGTCCAAGAAATCATAAGAAAAGTACTCCAAAGTTGGAACAAAACACAAGAAAGTGGATAAAACGAAGCATGGAACATCAAAAATTATAGATACATTTCAAATGTATCACCCGGCGCCACCAGGAGCCTCACAAGTGGTACATTCGGCTAGAAATAACTCGGCAAGATCCAGAGGAGCCGCGTCGTCTCTGGGTCACAATCCCAGGAGAGAAGAGGTAGTGGACTCCGGGAGAAGAAACAAGCAAATGGTCCCTTATGACCCGGTAAAGGCTAGAAAAGGCAAGGCAGTGCAAGTTGATTAGGACCGCCACAGTACCAGCAGGGGTGTGGCTGCTCGGGTTAACCATGACCAAGGAAATCCTGGTCTAAGATATGCTGCCAACGGAAATGCCGGACAGCGCAATCACGCGGGAGCGGGGCAAATTTACCTCGGGCGCAACAACAGGGCGTACCTCGGCAAGAAGGAAGTGCGGGACAAGAGGCACAACAACATCATACACATCCGGATCAGGAAAGATACAATGATGGTTATTCGGCTATGGTCAACGATGGATACCCCAGACCGGGTCACCACGTAATTGGATCACGGTTGGGAAGCAGGAACTTGCAGCCAGATGACGTGAGGTTGAAATTGGATAGGATTTATAGGTCGGAGCAAATCGAGTTACAAGGTCCACCGGGTCTGGCGTGTTTTGGGCCCCGGATCATGAATGAGCCACCAGTGCCGAACATTCAGCTGGCCAGAGCAACCCGAACTTATGATGGTAGTACCAGGTCTGAGGATTGGCTGATTGACTATGCCACTGCAGTCAAGATCGCAAAAGGGAATTTGAGATGGGCGGTGATATATGTAACGCAGATGCTGGAAGGACCAACGCGAGTTTGGCTAAACAATTTGCCACCAGGGAGTGTCAACTATTGGTTAGATTTCCAGGAACTATTTGTTAGTAACTTCTCAAGCACTTACAAGAGACCCAACAGACCACAAACGCTTGCATTATGCCTGCAGAGAATGAATGAGCCAAATAGAGATTTCCTGACTCAGTGGTGCAATGTGCGAAACTTGTGCGAAGGGGTGATTGAATCACAAGCTATTGCTTGGTTTGCTCAGGGATGCAGATATGGAAGTATGTTGTGGCAAAGGTTACAACGAGATATGCCAACTACCTTGGCTGAGACGATCCGGATTGCGGATTCATACGCCTTGGGAGATCCAACGCAGCCCTGGCTAATGTCTAGCAAAGTGAACGAGGAGTATGACAACCAAGGTATCTCCGGGTCATCAAGGAGGAATGATTTCTGAGGAAAAAGAAGGGATGAGCGTCCGGATTATCGGTATAACTCGCAACAGGTCGCAACAGTGGACCGGGATCAGCCCAATGCCGGAGCAAGCCAACGCCAGAAAACTGGAGGGCAAAACTGGCAGCAGAAAAACGAAGGGTGAAAGCCTTGGACCCCAGAACAGAAAAAGCAATGGCAGGAACGAAAGGATAGGCCGAGGTATACATTTGAGTCTATGCTAGATCAACCTTGCAAATTTCATACGCAAAGTCTGAACAGTCCAGCGAATCACACGACCCGGCACTATGAGTGGATGAGGAAATTAGAACAGGGGAGTTCGGGGAATGCTCAGGCACCTCGGAACAAAGCACCTAGAAATGAAATACCCCGTCCACCGTTACTAACAGGGGCAATGGACTGCAACTGATGCTGCCACCACCTCCGCCGATGTACGAGAATCCGGATAGAAGGGATGTGGTACATCAGGTAGGCAACAACCAACAATAAGGCCAAGGTTACAACGAGAATGCGGGACGAAATGAGTACATGGAACATCATCAATGCTATTGTGTGTTCACCACGGAGGAGAATGACCGGAAAAGCTTGCAGCGCTGGCATATGGAGGTGAACACAGTAATGCCGGCTGTGCCAAGATATATGCCTTGGGTGGATCAACAAATCACATGGAGTTTCAAGGATCACCCAAAGATCATGCCAAGCCCAGGAACCTACGCTCTAGTCTTGGATCCGACGTTCATCGGGCCGAATCTCAACGTGAGATTTTCCAAGGTATTGATTGACAATGGCAGCAGTATCAACATTATGTACTAGGATACCATGCACAAGTTGGGGATAACAGAGAACATGTTGCAAGCGATAAGGACCACCTTTCACGGTATTGTGCCAGGTATCTCTTGTGAACCAATTGGTAAGGTCTGGGTTGATGTGTTATTCGGCACAAGAGACAACTGCCGCACTAAGAACTTGGAATTCCAAGTAGTGAATCTGGAAAGTGCTTATCACGCGTTACTCTGCAGGCTAGCACTGAGCAAATTCATGGAAACTACCCATGTCAGCTACTTTAAGATGAAATTGCCCGGACCAAGTGGCGTGATAACTATATCAGGGGACTTCCGGCGTTCGATCGAGTGCGCATCAGCCAGATCCAATTTAGCCGAGTCACTCCTAATAGCTCAAGAAAAAAGGAAGATACTGAAGGTGGCGGCATTGGCTCAATTCGTGCAACAACATATGCTGGCCATAAACAACATATGCAACTAAGGATACGAAGAAAGTGCCAATTGATGATCTGTTCCCAGAGCACACCATCACCATAGGTGCCGGGTTAAGCAGCAAATAGGAAAGCATGCTCGTCAACTTCCTCTGTGAGAATCGGGGTATCTTTGCTTGGTCTACGCAAGATCTGCAAGGTGTACCGAGTGACTTGGCTGAGCACTCATTGAATGTAAGACCTGGGGCTAAGGCGGTAAAGCAGCCTCTCAAGCGTTTCACAGAGGATAGAAGGGAAGTCATTGGAGATGAGATAGCAAGATTACTAGCGGCTGGGTTTATCATGGAGGCACTCTATCCGGATTGGCTCTCTAATCCGGTGCTGGTGGAGAAAAAGAAAGATGATCCGAACGTGGCAGTGGTATGGCGCATGTGTATTGACTACACGAACCTGAATAAGGCATGTCCAAAAGATCCATTTCCACTCCCTAGAATAGATCAGGTCATAGACTCAACGGCCGGATGTGAGCTACTGTTATTAATCGATGCGTATTCTGGTTTCCATTAGATACCCCTGAATCCGGATGATCAAATAAAGACTGCATTTATTACCCCGTACGGGGCTTATTGCTATCGGACTATGCCATTTGGATTATGTAATGCAGGAGGAACGTACCAGTGATGTATGCAAAAGTTCTTGCATGACCAAATAGGTCGGAATGTGCAGGTGTACGTGGATGATGTGGTGATAAAAACCAAGGAAAGCAATACACTCCTTGAGGATATCCGACATACATTCACGAACTTAAGAAGGTTCCGAATGAAGCTGAACCCAGAGAAATGCACCTTTGGCGTACCAGCCAAAAAGTTACTCGGTTTCTTGGTATGTAGCCACGGAATTGAAGCTAACCCGACGAAAATCCGGGCCATAGAAAGAATGGAGTTGCCAAAGTGTCTTAACAATGTCCGGAAGTTCACTAGTTGCCTGGCATCGTTGAGTGGGTTCGTATGTCGGTTGGGAGAGAAGGCCTTGCCCCTCTATCAGCTAATGAAAAAGGCAAATAAGTTCACATGGACACCACATGCGGATATTGCATTTCGAGACTTGAAAAAGATGTTGTCTACCGCACCAATCCTAGCTGCACCACTACCCAAGGAACCAATGTTGCTTTACGTTGCCGTGACCAACCGAGTCGTAAGTGAAGTGATAGTAGTGGAGCGAGAAGAGGAAGGAAAGTTGGTGCAAATGCTGGTGTATTATCTGAGCGGAGTATTTTCAGCATCAAAACAAAATTATCCTCATTATCAGAAGATGGAGTACGTCGTATATATGTCGGCCAAGAAGCTCAAGCACTATTTCGAGGAACATCCCATCAAGGTGATATGTGAGGCGCCTATTTCAGAGATCATGAGTAACAAGGACGCAAGCGGAAGAATAGCAAAGTGCGCCATCGAATTAGCTCCATACGCGCCACAGTTCGATAGAAGAGATGCGATCAAGTCACAAGATGTGGCGGATTTCTTTGTGGACTGGGCTGAAATGCAATACGAGCCACCCCTGCCGGACTCCAATTATTGGCAAATGCACTTCGACGGATCAAAACTGAAAGATGGATTAGGCGCTGGAGTAGTGCTTACCTCGCCCAAGAAGGATCAACTGAAGTACGTCCTTCAAATCCATTTCAGTGCCTCGAATAATGTGGCGGAATACGAAGCACTGATACATGGTCTCAAAGTGGCAAAGGAAGTAGGGATACGTCGGATACAATGCTTTGGAGATTCGGATTTGGTGGAGCAGCAAGTGTTTGGAAACTGGGATGCCCTGGATGCTAACATGGCCTTGTATAGGTTCCATGTTCAAAAAAATAAGCGGGTTCTTCGAGGGATGTGAGTTCCATCACATACCTCGGATTGAAAACGAGGCAGCGGATACACTGTCCAAGCTAGGCTCATCCCGGCAACCAATCCCGCCAAATGTTGCCTTGGAGCACCTGAGAAAACCATCAATCACACCATCGCCCGAATCAGATTCCATTTACATCCCGGCACTCCCCGGATCAGGAGGTGCACAATGGAGATATAATGGGGAAGCAACTCAGCAAACCCGGGGACTGCTTCAGCAGACCCGGGGACTGTGCAGGTTGATCCGGCGGGAGTTATGTCGGTGGATGCAATGGAAGTGGATGAGGAACCATTTCCCTTCTGACCTATACCACCTTGGGCCAAGCCAATTTTTGATTTCCTGAAAGAGGGAATCCTGCCGGATGAGGAAATAAGTTCAAGGCAAATTCAGAGAAGGGCAAAGGCCTATACCATAATCAACGCCGAGTTATACAAAAGAAGTGTGACTGCGGTACTACAACGGTGCGTTGATCCCGAGGAAGGACTCGACATACTCCGAGATATTCACCAAGGGGAATGTGGCCACCATGCCTCCTCAAGGGCCTTAGTAGCAAAGGCTTTCCACCATGGATTTTATTGGCCCAGTGCTTTGGAGCAAGCAGAGGCCTTGGTGAGAAAATGCAATGGTTGTCAAAGATATGCCACAAAAACTCACCTACCAATGTCGGAGCTGAAAACCATCCCTATTACGTGGCCATTTGCTGTATGGTGCCTAGACATGGTAGGACCATTTCAGCCGGCCAAAGGAGGGATGACCCATATTTTTGTCATGGTTGACAAGTTCACCAAGTGGATTAAAGTAAAAACAATTCGAAAATGCGATGGGGCAACAACAGTAAGATTGCTCAAGGATATAATATTAAGGTACCGCTGTCCCCATAGCATCATAACTGATAATGGGACGAATTTCACTGAAGGAGCGTTTGCGAGATTCTGCCAGGAAAAGAAGATCCGGTTAGATGTCGCTTTAGTCGCTCACCCCGCGTCGAACGGACAAGTGTAAAGATCCAATGGACTGGTAGTGTCGAGGATAAAACCCCGGCTCATAGAGCCGCGACAAAGATCAGCGGGGTGCTAGATAGAAGAACTACCAATGTTACTATGGAGTTTAAGAACAACTCCGAATCGATCAACATGTTATACGCCGTCCTTTCTGGTATATGGGGCAGAAGATGTATTACCAGCCGACATAGAGCATGATTTGCCTAGGGTCACCCAATACACATAAGCCGAAGTGCGCGAAGCCCGGCAAAATGATGTTGATCTGCTGGAAGAAGCGAGAGAACTGGCCTTGTCCAGATCCGCCATATATCAGCAAAATCTCCGACACTATCATAGCCGGAAAGTAAACCCTCGAGTTTTTCGGGAAGGTGATTTGGTGCTAAGGCTAATACAACGCACCGCTGGCATGCATAAGTTATCGCCCCAATGGGAAGGGCCCTTCATTGTGAGCAAAGCTTTGCGCAATGATTCCTACTATCTTATTGATGCACAACCCGAACAAAAGAACAAGGCGGACAGGTCCGGAGAAGAATCCAAAGGACCATGGAACGTAGCACTGCTTTGTCCTGTCTACATCTAAGAGGTGAATGTATCCGAACTACTCGTATGTCGGTATGTATGTCGGCAATGAGCTTATCAATAAAAACTTTGCAACCCCGAGCAGAGACTCGGGGACTGCTATAATACTTGTCTTTTGTTTTCATATGTTTTGTGTTGGCTGGGTTAAGTTGCTTATGTCTTAGTTGGATTAGTAATGTGTTAACACCAAAAACCTAACTCTTCAACTTTGCTGCTGTCCAACAAGAATTGGCTTCATGGCAACAAGAGAACAAGTTTGGAATGGCAAAGCACATGAAAAACGACTAAAGGAAAGAACTTAAGTGGGCCGACATTGGTTTTTTGGCTAACCCTTAGGTTATTTTCTTCACTAAAATGCCAAACTATTTTGAGCTAATCTCAAAGTTTCAAGTATTGTTAAGTCAATTTTTTGAACCTCGGACTCGTAAGTCGAAAAACTGAATCAAGGTAGACGCGAGCCGAGTCAAAAATTGCAGGAACAAGAAAATGAAACTCGGGGACTTCGCCCATGATAATCCGGCAATAAAAACTTAGTTCAGAACATAAAATTGTAGCACAAACAAACCAAGGTATTTAAGTACATATGCACCTGGCATTCCGGGGATTTGATAAATATGGTAAGTGTTTTTCAAGGGGCAGGAGCAGCAGAAGAATCATCTGTTGAGGAGGGAGGTACTTTGGAGTGTGCGGGAGGAGCGCTAACTTCGGCTTCGTCCTTCGGGTCAACTTCGTTGTCCTCCGGGTCTTCAGCCTCGTCGCCTAGCTCGGAGCCCTCACTCTCGCTCCCTTCCTCTTCAGCTCCAGAAATAACCTCGTCATGAGCGACATCAAGATAACTCGGCCCCTCATTCCAGGCATGGCAGAAGGACTATTGGATGAGCTTGTTGGCACGGGCATGGCGGCGCGCGATCCACTCCGGATCCTCGCACCACTTAGACCCGGTGCGCATATTACTGAGCAATACCATGAGAGTGCAAACTTCAGAGCAATGTCGGCTCTAGCCCGTGCGACAAATTCGCGCCACAAGTGCAGTGCGTGTCACATTCCATGAGTTTGGCTATAAAAGCCAAGGTTTTCTTGGGAATGGTCTCAAGATGAGCGGTGTTGCAGCTGGCACAATATCCGCGCCAAAATTCTTTACCACCTCAAGACGAGCGGTGAGACTCACCAGGAGATCTTCCATAGTGTAAGGGATTGGTTCGTCATCCGGGCCAACAGAAATTCCACGCTACTCACAGGATTGGCGTACGGCAGAGGCGGCAGACGTATCACTCTCTGAAAATTTGCCTAAGGATAAGAGGAGAAACAGTGAGCGGATGGACCAAATCTGAATAGTAACAGATCAAGCAAGGGTGGAGAACTTACGCGCAATTTGGAAGAGGAGTCGCTGATGTTGGTTCCGTAGCATAGAAAACAAAAAATTTCCTACGGTGTGAACTACACGCCAAGATCTATCTACTAGGTACAAAGCAACGGGGGGACATACATCCAACGAGAACTGACCCTCGAAGACAACGAGTTTTGTTAACGAGTAGGAACTCGTGGTTGATGTAGTCGTACACTTGCCGATCTCAAGATCGTGAGGAAGTCGGAGCGCCACAACTCAGCATCACATCTGCACTCGCACACACATTCAAGCCACCGGACAACCTCCACCTCCTCGCTCCAGCGATCTAGCGGAAGCAACAACTCCTTCCAGACGAAATGCCACTGGGAACATGTATCTCGCTAATCCGAGACCATGGGGGAATAATTCTAGAGGGGGAGAGAGATCCTTCACAAGGAGGTGTCAGGATGAAGGAGGGAATGGGTGGCATTTTAGAGGAGGAGGGGGGTACCCCCTCTCTCCATGGCCGGCGCATGGGGGGGTGACCGCTCACCTCCCCCATTCATGTGGTGGTAACCCCTCCACATTAAAATACCTCTTCACATTCCCTTTTAAAGTCTCCACTTTAAATGCATTAAAATTCTCCAAGTTTAATGCTCTCTCATTTAATAAAACTCTTTTATTAAATTTATTCAGAATTTTGTTAATTACTTTAATTAACAAACATTCACATATAGCCCCTTGCAATATTTCAATATCACATGCAGAACCACTTTCTGCAATTTCACCCGAAACAATTTCTAGTTTCTATTGAAACAATTCCTACGCTTTGCAATTCTTTCGTCTAAAACATATGTGCTCCAAAATGGTATCCGGTAACTCTTAAGTGTGTCACCCTACGGTTCGCGAATAATGCATACATGATCGAGACCCTTCTCCGATCAATAATCAGCAGCTGGACGTGGAGATCCGTACTGACTCCTACACATTCAATGATGACTTCTGTGATCGTGAGAACCTTTAACGCTTGTAACTAAATCCCTTTGTCTCGCGATATATTACATGTCCGAGATTCGATCATCGGTATCTCCATACCTAGTTTGATCTCGTTACCGACATGCACTCTTTTCTCGTTCCCGTGATATAACATTCTAGTGATCACATCACTTGCTTGCAAGCTATCTCAATGTGATATCACCGAGAAGGCCCAGAGTATATCTATCCGTCATCGGGATTAACAAATTCCACTCTTGATCCATGAGCCTCAACATAACACCTTCGTAGTACTGAACCCATCTTTATAGTCACCCTGTTAGGGTGTGACGTTTGGTGTTATCAAGATACTCTTCAGGTGTTAGCAATTAAAATGATCTCATGGTATAAGGATAAAGATTACTTCGTATGATGTTATAGCAATAAACATGATGACTTGATCGTAATGCTATACTTCGGATGAATGTTCATCACATCATTCCACCAATGGTGTGACCTTGTTATTAACAACATCCAATGTCCATGATCAGGAAACCTCAACCATCTTGTTAATCAACAAGCTAGTCTATAAGAGAGGCATAGCTAGGAACCCTTTTTTGTTTATTAAACACACATGTATTGATGTTTCCGATCATTACAATTCTAGCATGCAAAATAAACATCTATCATATATAAGGAATACATAATAACAACTTTATTATTGCCTCTAAGGGCATATTTCCTTCAGCTGAAGCTCGGAATCAACGTTGGCGTTCTGGACCCGGAGTTTTTCGTACTCGGTGGTCGCTGACGTAAGTCTGACGTCAGTTTCCTCCAGTAGGCTCTTGTCCTTAGAGATTTGAGTGATTAAACGCTCCTTCTCTTCGGCAAACTCCTGATCGGCTTTCTCTACCCCGGACTGGTGAGAGCTCTTAAGCCTCTGGATTTCGGCATTCAGCCGAGTACTCTCCGAGTCTTGCTGCTGTAGCCGAGCTATCTCTGCGTCTTTATTCTTCAGCTCAGCTTCGTACTACCCTGCTTGTTCGAGGCAGTGGGTCATCAGTTCAGGCATGGGGACACTATCGTCAAGAGCAACTACAACATGATCCGGAGGACCGAAAATATGAGTGTCCACCGGATAAAGCACAGAAGGAACGATGTTTATGTAAAGGGGATGAGTTTACCTTTGATGTCCGCAAGGTTCTTCCTCCTAATTATATTCTCAGCTTTAACCTCGGCTGCGTAATTCGGACAAGACATTCATATAAGTCCTAAGAAGTTCGAATGAACAGGGAAGGAAAAGGAATGGAAACTAACCCCTCTTCTGGTACTCCTACAGGAGTTTACCATAACGCCCGCACATGTCTTTGTAGGAGTCCAGCAGGCGCTGGAACTCAGCGGTTCAGCGGTTAGTGATAATCTGAAACAGGAAAAAGACAAAAGTTCAGAGGCAAAGTAGAAATAATTCGAAGGCTACAAGATCCAGGACAAGTGAAACTTAACCCGGCTCTAGGTGTGTGGATATTCGAAGTCTACAAGATCTGGGCCAAGTGGGACTTAACCCGGCTCTAGGTGTGTGGATATTCGAAGTCTACAAGATCCAGGCCAAGTGGAACTTAACCCGGCTCTAGGTGTGTGGATATTCGAAGTCTACAAGAGTCGGGCCAAGTGGAACTTAACCATGCTCTAGGTGTGTGGATATTCGAAGTCTACAAGATCCGGGCCAAGTGGAATTACCCCGGCTCTAGGTGTGTGGATATTTGAAGACTACATGATCCGGGCTAAGG
The DNA here is from genome assembly GCA_910589775.1 of Avena eriantha. Lineage (NCBI taxonomy): Eukaryota > Viridiplantae > Streptophyta > Magnoliopsida > Poales > Poaceae > Avena > Avena eriantha. The sequence continues at coordinate 125,290,730 of OU342741.1, read as the reverse complement.
GAACTAGACCTGGCCCAAAATTTATTGCAAGTTAATGACATTATGAACAAAAACTAAGGAGCATCTGACCGAATAACAAGTTATTCCCTCGGAGGCTAGGGGACTAGGGGATATATCTACAAATGTTAAGTTATGAAAACCACCAACAGCGGAGAAAATGCTAAGTTATGAAAAACACCTACAACAGAGAAAAAGGATTACCTCCATCATCCGGCCAACCAGGGAGATAGCCTTGGTAGCGGAGTCATCTGCACGCTGAACTAGGTTGGGATGAACCTTTCTGGGAGATCGTCTTGGGGGTCGACGAATTCAACATTGTTCTAGTTTTTCATGTACTCAAGGCGTAGTGGACTGTAACTCTCGCCGCTCGGAGAATGGCTCGTCACTAAGACCTTCCCATGGGCCTCACGCCTGGCGAATTGAGCCGCAGCAGGGCTGGTGTGCAAAACCAGCTTCTTCCTGCCCTCTGATCCGGAAGCTAGCCCGGATGAAACTGACCCAGAGGTCTTCCTAGCTTTGCCGGATGAGGGTTGAGGAGCGTGTTGAAAGAAGTCAGTAATTGAAGGGGCAGACCCGATGGGGGACGAAGGAGCTTTTCCCTTGGGAGGGTTGGAACCTCTTGCCATTGCTGCTGCTAGTGATGTTGTTGTTGGTGCTGCTGGTGCTGGTTTTGGTGTTGCTGCGGCTGGTGCTGCTGGTGTTGCTGCTGCTGACGTTGTTGCTGCTGGTGCTATTGCTGGTACTGAAGATACTGGGGGCGGCGCCGATGAAACTGGCACCTCAACATTGGGCACAGAGGCCAAGGAGCTGGAGAGATCTAGCATCACCGTATCCAGATCCGGCCCACTACCCCCCGCGCCGACGTTGCCCTCCTCTTGACAAGGTGGGCTCTAGTCAAGAGCGGCCGCAGAAACCTCTTGAATAGGGCTAAGCAGACGATGATCATCGTTGCGGGGGAGAGAGGGACCGCTCCGGAGCGGGGAGGCTATACCAGAACCACTCTAGGAAATATCCACAGGAGCTCTAGAAAAAAGGACGGACAGCGAGTCAAAAAGAGAGAACCAACCAGAGACAAAGGCAAGCAAAGGAAGAATCTGAAGTAGCAATGCAAAAAGGACTTACTCGTCAATGGTAGGACGAGCCCGAGGTTTGGGTGCCCTCCGGACTATGCTCTTGGTGGCAGGCTTGGCCGAGGGTTTAACACCGGACTTCTTTTGCCTCTTCTTGGGCGGCGGCGCCTCCGAAGCTGCAGCCGGGGTAGCTGCGCGCTTCTGGGAAGGGGCCGGGGTGGGGCACCGGTGGCAAGCGGAGGAACCTCATGGACCCGAGCGTCCGGGTTAGCTGAACATTCAAACATAAGCCAGGTGCAAATAAGAGATAAGAACCGGACCAAGTAACTCAAGGATTTCAATGTTCGAATCATCATCGTCTGGCTAGTCCCTTAGAGAAGAGGCCTTACCAGCATTGCGTTTGACGACATTCGGGGCAGGCAAGAAGGCCTCTGGATCAGTCTCCACCTCGTCTCCCTTGGGACGGTCCTCCAACCACTTACTCGTCGATACCTTGCCATCCTCCAATGGTTGCTGGACAAATTTCTGAAAGGATAGTGGCCAAGTTACAGAAGGAAACCGACATACGTTGAAGATTCAGAAAACAGAAAAGAGTAATTTACCTTTGGGGGATGGTACGGGTGAAGGGCTCAAGTCCCCACTCCCAGGCCTCGGAGAACTCCTTCTCCATGTTAAATATGGACTTAACCCGGCTGTAAACCGCCGAGTTATCCAGCTCAAAGGAGGAGGTCCGGTGAGGGTCGAGAGGACAGCTAAGATAGCAGATCATGTGGGCTTGCTTCTGGAGGGGAGACCCGGCTACGGATGAAAGTAATCATAATATCCTCCCCCGGAGGTGCTCCTTAAGAAGCTCCGTGATCTGGGAGGCCACTTGATTCGCTAGAGCCGTGGCGCGTCTGGGAATGCTTTCCCAAAGCGAGACATCTGGAGGGCCGAGCTTGAAAGGGAGCAGCCGGATCTGGTCCTTGTTGGTGATGTTCCGGACATAGAAGAAGGTCCGGCCCAGCCCTTGCAAGACTCAAATCCAGTGACCCGGGGGAACACGGACTGCTTGCGCGGAGAGATGGAGGCAACACCGCATTGGGTCAGGTGCTTGTCCTCCAGGGCAACCTCTGGATCCAGAACCACGTTCCTCTGCAGACCAAAGAACTTAATCCAAAGTTCTTTGGTTGGCCAGAGGCCGAGGTATCCTTCAATGCCGGAGGCAAAGGAGGACAGAGAAGTGATAGCATTTGCGGGGAGATGATGCGGTTGCAGTTTGTATGTGGAAATGAAATCGAAGAAGAAATCTGAGGTGGGGACCCAAATTTGGGGGCGGGAGTAATCTCACCGGCGAGGAGGCGGCAGGCGACGTCTGCGGGGATGCGCCGTGTGGCGTGGAGCTACGCCAGGTCCTCCTCGCGGACGGTGGAGCCATCATAGCAGCCCCGGTCGCGGCCTTTCGCCCCTTCCTCCTGCTATGCCACCACTACTGCCTCCGCCTCTGTCATGGCAAGATTGAAGCTTTCAACGGGGTAGTCGGAATAGAGGTAGCCGGAAGAAGGGAAACGGGAAGCGCAAGGCCCCGTGGTGGAATGTAGCACTAGGAACGGTGGCGCTGGCGTGAAATGCTACTAGAGCACGGTCGCGGTGCTGCTCGTGGATAAGAAAAGTGGCAGCGGCGGTGGAGTCGTTGTGAAAGAGAGAGCAGTGGAGAGAGGCGAAAATGGGGGAATTTCCCCTGAGAGTGCCCTGCACCCCCTACTTAACCATGCCACGCGCACGTCATGGGATCCTTTGCAGGTGGCATGCCGCACGCAGCGAGCGTGTATGCGGCCCAAGAGACCAATCAGAATAAGGCCATAGGAGGGGCCACGGGAGCAAGCGACCCCATGAGGGGACATGGTGTTACAGTTAACGAGTCGTTGCAGTGAAGAGACATTTACAACAGTTATTCCTAACGTTGCGACAGTAACCGGAGCATTAAATGCGCGTGGCCCTTAAAATAAGGCAAGTGATGGTTACCCTCCATGTAAGATGTGGAGAAGTGTACAAGAGAACAAAAGGTGTCCCGGATAAGAAATCAAAAGACCGGACCAATGAGGAATAACTTGGAAAGAGCAAAAAGGTTGCAAGATAAGAAACTCCGGGCAACGAGGTAACTCGGCCAAAGGAGCGAAAGATCCCAATATGGGAACCTACTATGGCCTTAACAACTAAAAAAGTTTCGAAGACCGCACCAGCTTCGGGGAATCATGTTGGGGGGATACCCCCGGGTAGGGCAACACCGGGGTACAAGGGCCGACTTAGCCGAGGTACGGCACGGTCAAAGCGAAGTGCTGATCGGGTCACCTCAAGGCAGGCCGAATCACGGTGTGACCCGGCTCGTAGGGCATTTGCTTGACAATGGTCCGGCCGGCAAACGATTTATGCTGGCCATGTCTATCTATTTTGCATGTAAATAGGTAAGCCGGATTAGCTATATGCTAGCCGGACTATCTTAGCTTCCAAGAGAAGGAATCCCTCGCTGGTCAAAAGGTGGCTTTATTAGCTATAGCATGAGCAAAGTAAAGTAAAGAAGAGGACCAGCGGGTTAGGGCCGACCAAGGTGACGCGGGCAAAGCCGGATGACGTAGCCCGTGTCTGGTGAAGCCAAAAGACAAGGATGACGCTGTGGGTTACGTCCAAAGCTCAGATGAGCCGTTAAAGAGGATTAAAGAAGCATCTGCTTTAGGAAAAGAGCATATTCATAGAATATGCTGCCACATGTGCCCTAAAATTGTAACCCGGGCTCCCCTATATAAGGAGCAACGGGTCCTCCATAGAGAGGGACGGCACATAAATCATTCACTCTTTGTCTAAGGTAGAACTCTAAGGCTAGTTGGTTGGGAGTAAGAGACATAGTCTCCTACTTGCTAAGAGCCTCAAGAGCACTTGTATACACAATTGGTAGAGAGAATACAAGGACTTCCGTGCGTGGAATCACCACGCTCTCCCTCCCTGGATTCCCCTAGCACTCATTGGCCCCATCTTTAGCCTATCTATGGCATCTGCTATGCCACCACCATGACACAGCCTGACTAAATGGCAGATGCCTCGAGCAACGTTATCCAGTTCGAATCAGGGAGGCGGGGCCAAAAAGTATGGTCCGATAGAGACACTGATGTTTGGGATCCACACGCCACAAAAGACTTTTGCGAGTCAACATCGCGCGAGGAAACGGAAATCTTGCTTCTGCCACGTGTTGGTCGAGCTTCCTCCATCTTTTTAGCAGATCCATTGTAGTAGAGGGCCACAAAACCAGAAAAAATTCCATCGGCCATGGCCGAGCCGAGAATTTCGTCCTGGAAGACGTGCCTTCTACAACGACCACCGGGCCAAGTTATTGTGGAAGGAAACTTTTCTTGTAGTGTTAGCAACATAAAGTAAACTACTTTACCTTTGCCCCAACCATATCACATCACAACACCCCTGCAAAACAAAGTTAGACGCCTCTACTTTATCTTTGCATATTTTACGTGGTTGATAGGGATTTCGTACAAGAACCATTCTTACCTATGAACTTCCACCACAACACTGATCAAGTATTTGTCTATACTACACCCCTTGCAGGGTTGTCCTTTGCAAATGGTATACCAACTAATGCAAGAGAGATAGACACCCCCCAAAGCCACTTTAAACGGTACACGCCATATGTCAAGCGTGGACCCGTCTGGCGAATGAACGCATAAAGTTGGTTGTGGGCTGCTTCATCAAGCATTACTGCGGTATACAGAAGTACATGTGGGAGTGTAACAACTAAAAGATCAACACCCACACGTTACAACTCATGTGTTCTACCCGTACTTGCAATACTATGCATAGATCTAGCTCTAGTACCACTGAAGGGGTTCGCGCATGAAAATAATAAAATTTCCCTATGCCAAGGACCCTAATGCTAGGACCTATGTAACATCCCAATTTCAGCAACCCTGATTAATTGTCCAGAATGCAAAAATCAAGGGGAACAAAAACTTTTTTCTTGTTTAATGCTGAAATGTTTGCTTGTTGTTTGGATATGCTTATGCATATGAATGTGTATTAGATGATATACTCCTTACCTAAACACCAGTTGACAAAAGCTACTTCCCCAAAACTATCTTGGATCATTTTACATATTCTCAAATGTTCTGGCATTTCAAAGCATGAGCCAAGGTGCTTATGTAACCAAAACTATTTTTGTAACTTCTATTGACAAAACTATGGAGAGTTATATAATATAATCCCCTTATGTTTTCAAGACAGAACCTTTAACTACTCTTACCTCTAGGATCTCCAAAACCTTTTTGTAAGCTTTTGAATTCTACTCCTGGTAGAGATACCAAGGATATTACCTTGTTCAAACTACAACCTATTTCAAAATACCCATCCTTACCTCAATCTAAGCTTGGTGGTAACCCCAATAGTAGTTAATTTGATTATAAGATGAGTTGCCTTGATCTGCTGTTTGAATTGTCTGCTTAGGAGATAGTATGAGCTACTCTAGGAGCTCATCACTAGGATCAAGATGTCTCCAAATCATCCCACCCTAAGCAAGGATACAATCTAGATCTGATCCCTAGCTACTGGGTGATCATCTGAAACCCTTGCCCAGTCAATTCTGAAGTGATCTATTCTAGAAGCTTCCAAGCCAATGAAGCCCAATACCAAGCAGGGATCCCTTATACTCCAGATACTCTTTAATATCATCCACTTTATGATGCTTGGGTACATTTCAACCCATCAAAAATCATCTCCACCAACATTCTAGTCAAAAACCCTAAATCTGCCAAATTTGGCTAAGTCTGGAAATCTGTTTCCAACATCACCTTTTTGAATGACTCCCTTTCTCAACCCATCTGCATTTTTGGAAATGCATCTGAACCATTTTGTTAAACATCCTAAGGACTACAAGGGCCCACTCTTTCAATTTGTTATATCACCCTCCAACCCACTCGTTCTTGATGGTTTTGCAGGCAAGAAAATAACTTTTATGGCAAATCTAGTCAACATGCCTACTTTGCTAGAAGCTCACACCATCATCTAACTTTCTATGGACCAACTCCTTGCATGGTTGTGTTATAATCATATAGTCCTATCATTAACTACTTCACTTGATCCAATTGGATTCTTGATCTGTTTACACCCACAAGGTTTTGAAGGTTAAATGATAATCTGCTTTGGCAGGCTTATTTTATTCAAAGTTTGAAAGCCTGTCTTGGTGAGCTCAAGAAGCATCAAGCTCAAACCCCTACACCATTGCAATCTAAATAACTTGTTCTATCCATCCATCTATCCCATGCCCCAAGGGGAGATCTGAACTCCAAGATACCACTAGGTTTTCATGGTATGAAATTAACATCACCCTAGATCCTTAATCTAGGGTATTCCACCAAAATCAACTTGGATTCTCCAATCCCAAGGTTGAAAATTCTTGATACACCTTTCCTACATCATCCACCTTGATCATCAAGAGTTATCAACATTTATCCATATTTATTATGGACCAAAACTACTTAATTCCCTTAATAGGCAGAATCTCCAAAACTCCTCTCCTAAAGGAAAGTTTGGTTTTTGCCAAAACACTTCCTCATCTTTTGGCTCAATTGAGTCCTATATAGCACACCCCATCTTTCCCATCTCAAAAATAAATATTTTTGAGAACCTTTACTATTTCTTTTTGCCTTATTTCTTAAATGGCAGAAATGGAATAATAATTGTTTTAAATACTTTTGAGCCTCAATAAATCTTTGGAAAATTACCCTAAGTGTGTATTAACATTTGGGACCATCTCACCTCAAAAACTCCACTTGTCCAATGTAAATTTATCAAATGATCCTCCAGAAACTACTTTTGCAGTTTTTGAATAAATGGATTTAAGTGGACTTTAAATCTTTAGAAAAATCCCAAATAATCCCTGGATATTTATCTTGACCTCATCTACCTACCAGTATCATCTCCCCACCTGGTCCAATACAAATTTTGGAACTTACTTCACACACCTCCAAGTGATCAATTTTGCCAAACCAATGTAGCATTGATCTGAAACCAAACCCAAACCCCACCAACCTTGCTCAGTGCATCTCCCCAGCACCAGACACTCTCCTCTAGTCGTAACCAGTGTAGCTTAGCACTATAGCTAACCCCTCCACTTGTCATTTACCCCTTGAAAGAGTAGGGAGATTAAAGCTAAGCCAATTGGGGCCAACCAATAGCAGAACCACTTCCCCCTCTCTGTCCCTGCCGACCAAATGACCCACCCCTCCCTTCCACCGCCATCCTTGACCACTCCCAAGCCAGCCCCACCCCCTCCTCCATGTCCAAAATGGACATCTCCCCTAATGAGATCCCCACTCCTCTTAAATAGGCCCGAGGCCACCCCGCACCCTCACTCCTGGCTCATTTGCCCCCAATCCCCCTCTCACCCCTCCCCTGCACTCTACTCCCTCTCCCATACTCTGAGGTGCTCGAGGGAGAGAGGAAGCAAAGCTTCGGCCCTCCCCTGTCTACCGAGCAAGGGACTTCCCCTACTGCCCTTCCCCTCTACATGTTCGCTCCCAGAACCCCCATGTCCCCTGCATCTAACCCTCCCCTCTGTTTTTCCCAGGATCCTCCCCACCGTCACCGCGAGCTCCCGAGAGCATCACCGCAGGCGTCGTCGCGCGCGTCACCTCCCGTCGCGGAACCAGCTGCTTCCGCCCCTCCCTAGGATCGCCGTCGTTGACCGCTTTACCCTGCAGCATCCCTGGCTCCCCTCCTCCCTCAGGTGAGCCTCCCCGCTGCTCCCTCGCCTATGCTCGGGTTCTGGCCGGCCGCGCTTGCTCGAAGGGAGACGACGACCCCAGGCCGTCCATCTCGTCTTAATCGAACAACCGAGCATCTCTGATACCACTTCGCCCTCTCCTAGTGGCTCACGAGCGGGCCCTGCCCGTCAGCGGTTCAAACGCAGCTCCCGCGTGGCGTGACTCCTGCGTGGGCCGAATCCGCCTCCCCGGCCCAGTGGCCTCTCAGATCCGGGCCCAACGCTGCCCCTTTTTCTTATTCTTTTTAGTAGATCTTTAATCCAGACGTTTGTCTTTAGATTAAATCATTTCAAAAATTCAAATCAACTTCAAATTACTAGATCTAAATTTTTACATGTTCTATGGAGTATTCCCTACCACTCAGAGCTGGTCTCATACCAATATCTACCTTAGTGTTTTGATGGATTTAAATATACAAAAATGTGTCAATTACACCAAATAATTTCCTCACTGAGCCACCCAACTCCAATGGGAGTAAAACCAACTGCCCTTGGTAGGTATTACCTATACCTATTTCATGGACTTGGTCCCATGTCAAAGTGAACAATAGTTTGGCCTTGGTCAAAATACCAAAAACCATTAGTTTCTGCCTTAAGCAATATCTCTGGGTCAAACCAACAGAGGTATTGGCCCACTTCCAGCTCCCAGTAAAACCCCATATCAATACCTTCCAAAACCCAGGAGCTCACCATTTATTGGGCTTCTGATGAACTTTAATGAATTAAACATTTCTTTCCCTAGTGTTTTCACTAGATGAAACACTACAGTAGCTTTGCAACTCCAAAAATAGTGATTTCTGTTGGTACTGGGAGGTATTTACAAAACCTATCCATTGACCTTTACCTCATGACAAGGTGAACCTTGTTTTGGCTGTAGTAAAAATAACAACAGCAATCACAATCTGACTTTAGAAAATTCCCTACACCAAACCCTAGGTCCAACTGAACCAATTCCAAATCCTAGTGATGTGGTACATCAACACCTAACTAAATCCAGGAGCTCATGATTTATTGAGCCTTGAATTTTTTTCTGTGAATTAAACTGTTATGTGCATGGTTTATTCACCTCTAAATTCCCTACACTAGCTATATAGCTCCAAAAAGGGTGATTCCAATCTCTCCAGAAAGGTATTCCAAATACCTACACTGTGCCCTTGGATTCAAATTAAAATCGTCTGTAGATTTAATCTGGTGAAAAAGACAAGTTGTGTACAGAACTGCATTTGGAAATTTCCTGAAGACATTCTGTTAATTGTCTTGACCTTATTCCAACTCTCAGTGAACAAGCACATCAAACCGTACTGAACCATCCAAGGAAATAATGTTTGGAGCTCCAGAACTTTTCTGGGGAATTATTTCCTTAAACTAGAGCTTTTATCACTAGGCTATTCATAATAAATTAAAGAAAAGTGGTAAAATAGTGAAACCACTTTTGTTGGTTTCATTTTATCAAATCCTATCTGTTGGTATCATGTTTTTACAATGCTATCATATAGAATATTTCTTGGTCCAAAATCCATCTCTTAAGAAATTTCTAGACTATAAATCCTAAGGGATTTTCTTCCACTTTACAAGACAAGGCCACTCTTATCAAATCCCTTCCTCCTAAGACCTAATGAAATTGTAAACTTGTATTGTTCAATTATTTGCTGTATGTATTGGTGCTTGTATGTCTGGTTTTGATTGTGGTTTGGTTTGCTTGCATGTGCTGTCGGAACGACGATAGTTGCGATTATATCAGAGAGCAGAGGAAGATGATTATTATTGTATATTGGGTATTCTAAAGAAGAAGTCTAGGGACAATTATGCCATATTTCTGATCATAGGCAAGCCACCTTCTTGCTCATCAGCCTTGTCCTACTATTTTACTTATGCATGTTTTACCCACTATTTATTAAAAACTGCATTGTTTTACTATATGTTGATATATACATTTATATATGGTAGTGGTTTGGCTCCTCCAAACCATTACACTTTGGTACTACTAAGTACAACCCCCTTGGTGATACCTAATTGTCCCTAGTAGAGTAGATGGTGCATATCCACCATACCCCTTTGGAGACCCCGATTTAGCCGAAGCAAAAGCTAGAGGATGGGAAGACCCCGGAAAAAGTTTTACCAAATGTTTTATGATAAAAACTTGGTGAGGTGGGACCTCCCAAGAGATGTTGAAAAAGAAGAAGGTTTTGTTTTACAAAATGCTGGAGGAAAATCTGAGGAAGAAGGTTTACAAAAACGCACCTGGTTCTTTGCAGTCTAGCTATAACAACTTAACCCTGTGCAACCAGATTACTCTGGAATAGGACATGGCTGGATTTGAAGGTTGTTTATTCCGGTATAAGCTGCCTCGCAACAACTACAGGGGATCGGGGATCCCTGGAGGGTGGGCCTTCTCCGATAAAGGTGGGACCTGGAGAAGGAACAAAGGGTCGACATGCATCCACGTGTTACTATGGCCCCCTCATTGAAAGCGCACACTCTCGAGGAGTGGAAAATGCGCTCCGGTTGGTCCTCACCCGTCGTCTCGGTTTTGAGGGGATTAACACCCATAGGGTAGGCACTTATATTGGAGTGGGCATCCGAAGAGTATTGATCGGTTACTCGACCCACGATCGGTGAAGATCAGGGTAGTGTACTCGGATGCTGTGGGTAAAGTGTACAACCTCTACAGAGTGTAAATCTATTCAAATAGCCGTGTCGACAGTTAAGGACGGGTTGGACAAACTTCTGTAGAGCGGTGCTGGTTTTGTTTTCAAAAGGATTTTCGGAAAAGAAATGGTTTCGAAAATGTTTTGACCATGGGATGCTCGGGAAGGATACCTTCTCTGACCATGGGATGGTCAGAGAGGTATGGAAGGAGTTTGGTCGTGGGACGACCTGAAAATGGGAACAAATGGGTGACCCAGTCCTAGTGTTTTCCAAAAAAATTTCAAAAAGGTTTCCAAAATGTTTACAAAAGTTTTCAACAAACCTATGTAGATGCTATATCTACAAGAGAAACTATTTGAGAAAAGAACCTCTCTTGGAGCCCTCCTACTACCTCAGCTAAAATTCATGTCCTTCTGATATTACTATTTGCTTAAGGTGGTTTGCGAGTACATTCAATGTACTCACCGGCATTGTCCCTGGCTATTAACTTGGCCAGATCTCAAGGAGAAGACGAGGATGGCGACTATGCGAGCTAGGACGTTTTCCCAGTCAGTTGCATGTAAGTTAAGGCATGGCTCGGCTCGACGCTTGATGAAGTTCCACTGTTGATTTATTGATGTAGCCATAATGGCATTCCTATAAGTCTTGAATTTCGGTACATTATTGGATGTTTACTTTGATACTTGTCGGTTATGTGCCACAACTAACAGATCATGGGATCGTGGTTGTATACATAACAGGGATTCTCGGAGGATTAATCCGGGAGGGGTCCCACAACCTATATATTAGTAATGCAGTAACATGAGGGGATTTTCATGAACTTACCCTTGAAGACCGAAAAGCATTGTCAACGCTCGAGAGAGCATGGTTGATGTAGACAAACTGAAGCCAACCTTGAGTTCGTGTTGAAGTCCTGGCGGCTCCTGCGGCTCCAATGACTTCTAGTGCCCCAAGTGTTGCACCTTGCAGGGAGTTACACACGTCCGGTTGCTGACGATGACTCCCGCTCTTACGATCCAGCAGCAGTTGCGGAAGTAGAGCTTTTGGATCCGAATCCTGCAACACGACAGTGCTCCACGGTGATGAAGACTCCTGCTTGCGCGATCCGGACTTGGAACCACGATCACGGGAAAGAGATAATCAACTAAAGGTCTCCCCAAAAGAGAGGGAACCTTTTATTGAGTATTGTGTATTTAATTTGTAAAAATACTCTCTTTATATAGGCGGAAAACCCCACATAGGCAATTGCCTTAGCCATGTGGGACTAAAGAAAGGATAGGGAGAGGGGGACTTGGCCGCCGCCGGCTAGGGCCCAAGTTTCCCCCACGCGGAGTGCCTTGGTCCAGCCGGCCACCCCTCCACCTTCCTCCCGTTGGTCTATCCCTCATGGGCCCTTTTCTCTAGAGATTTTGGCCCAATTAGGTATTTCGACCATTTTAATTCCTTTTCTTTTATTGAATAAATATAAATGAATGATTAAATTATTATTCAGCATTAGCTTACATATTATTCAATCCCCTTTGATGTGGAACTCCTTCCAACTCACTTCTGATTTTCTCTCTCCTTTCTTCGGTGATTCTGTCAATGCCAAAACACTCTCTAAGCATCATCAAGCCCTTAAGCGTGATGCCCCACAGTTCGAGAACACTCCAGACATGGTTGGGACCCTCATGTACCAATGATCATCAGAGGGACCTAGATAGCCATGTTGATCCCTATGCATTCTACGAAATCTTTCGTCGCTGAACCATGAATGTCGTGTCATATTCCTTTTGTCTCTTGATACTTGCAGTGTCGGAGATTTGATTAGTGAAATCACCATGTCGTGTTTAATCTCGTTATCAACAAATGCTATTCGACTCGTTCCAACAAGTGATATCCCTGTGATCAAATCACACGCTACGTAGCTATTGGATACAACTTCTCTGAGTGGGCCCTCAAGTATTTTTCTGTCACGCGGATGGACAATCCCTGCTCTTGACGCATATTGCCTCAACTGTTCCTCTGAATACTAGAACACACCTTTATAATCACCATGTCACCAGATGATGTTTGATGTTATCTTAATATCCTTGGGTAACAGTGATTGATATGGTCTCACGGTCTAAGAAATAGGACACTAGGTCTATTCTAATCATTGTAACTTGAACTTCATGACATGATCAGGTCACGATGCTTAGGTTGGGTATATCTCATCATCTCATTCTCGCAATGAGCTGAATCCATTGTCAACTGGCATAAATGCCACATGATTAGGAAACCTTGATCATCTGTTGACCAATGAACCAGTGACTAGAGGTTCACCGGGAACTCCTGGTTGTTTATATATCACATGTGTATAGACGTTTCCTATTAATATAGTTATAGCATGATATAAAACTTAAACAAAAACTTTATGAAATATGATAATAATCCATATTATTATTTTTCTGTAGGGCATATTTGCAACAATATAAACCTCCATATAATAGATGGGGAATCACACCTTCAATTTGGCCATCAGATTTTTCTCACTCAATCATTCTAGCTAACATATCAGCCACTATATTAAATAGCATTGGTGATAAGGGATCTCCATGCCTTAGCCCTTTTTTGGTATCGAAGTATTTGCAAACATCATCATTGACTTTGATGGCAACACTACCTTCCGACATGAAGTTATTGATTAGAGCCTGCCATTCAGCAGCAAAACCTTTCATTCTAAGTGTCAGCTGAACAAAAGACCATTTGACTTTGTCATAGGCTTTCTCGAACTCAATTTTTATAGACCCCATTCAGATTTTTCTATGCAGTTCATGTACTGTTTCGTGTAAGGTAACCACACCATAAGGTATGTTACAACCTTGCATGAACGCGGTTTAAGAAGGACGAACTACATGGTAAGCCAAAGAATTTAGCCTGATGGTAAACTAACATTAAGAAGGTGTTGGGGATATACTTTATGGGTATACCCATTGTGACTCGTTGACCAGGGTGGCCCACTTCGGGTTAGAGCTTTGCTTCACAGGCGGCCTAGTCAGGGAGAGAAGACGGAGGTCCATCAGGCTACGGGAAGGCCCAGAATATTTACCGACTTAGGCATGTTTATTTACTTGTAGTTCAAGATGTACTCTATAACTGACTCTGTAACGTAGCCGGATAGGTCTCTCCTGTAACCCTAGGCTAGATATCTATATAAGCCATCCTAGGGACTAGCCTTTAGGTCACCCACAATCTACAACCTCAACTCGCACATGCGAACCTCTCTTGTAATCTGTACTTCTGGCACTACCGTATTACTAGATTGCTAGCAAGAGTAGGATCCATCCAAAGCCGGTGGATTCGAACCTGGGTAAAGCTTGTGTGCTCACCATCCCGGAATACCATCGCCTCACATCCCCTTTCTCCACATGCCTCGAGGACCTCCTGTCGGCTTACATGTCTTTAGTCCGACGACAGGATGGAAATCGGTCTATATTGTTGGATCCGTTCTGCCTCATTAAACTTAGGTACTAAATTGTGTTGGAAATATGCCCTAGAGAAAAATAATAATATAGATTATTAAAATATGTCATTAAGTTCACAATAGTTTTTATATCATGATATAACTGTATTGATAGGAACGTCAATACACGTGTGATATGTAAACCACCAGAGTCCCTAATGATCCTCTAGACACTAGTTCATTGTTTAATCGATCACGATGTTTCCCGATCATGGACATTTATGTCAATTGACAATGGGGTCATTTCATTAGGTGAATGAAAGTGATGGACATACCCAACACAAGAATTGTAACATGATCAAGTCACGAAGTTCACCATTACAATTGTTGGGCCATGATGACCCACAAGTATAGGGGATGTAAACGGATTTTAGGGGTTTTTGATAATGCAGGTAAATAAAGTGTGAGTAAATAAAAGACAATAAGAATAAATATAGCAAGTGGCCCAATCCTTTCTTCAGCAAAGGACAAGCCAGTTGTATTACTTAAGATGACCAAACATTCTCAAGGACACATGGGAATATTGTCAAGTGCTTTCACTTCATATAGTTGATTAATCTTCTTTAGTTTGCTAAGTGTTGTGTGGGTGAACCTGTGCTAATGTACCGACCTTCCTAGGACTAATACATACTTGTGATTATACCCCTTGCAAGCATACGCAGGTACAAGAAATTAATTAAGATAGAAACCTAACCACACCTTTAAGCTCTAAGACCCTGACATCCCTTGTGCAATGGTTTCCTAACGGGGGTTCAGGTTTCTGACACTCCGGCAACCCCTACGATTAGTAGCCAAATACACAATGCATTCCCCTAGGCCCATATAGGTGAAGTGTCATGTAGTCTACATTCACATGACACCACTAGAAGAAATACACCACAACTTAAGTATCAAACCATTGAATCTTTCTCAACACAATTCCACTACTAACAACATGACTTCTCCCATGTCCTCAAGAAATAAATGAACTAATCATAAGACATCATATGGATCAAGATCAGAGATGATATAATGATAAGTAACAATCTACACCGGGAAAGTACAAGGAGTAATCAACACCGGGAAAGTTTCCCCTAAGAACTATGCAAGATTCAACCCAATGGTTACAGCGGTATGGAGTGGTGATGATGGTGCTGGTGGAGATGATGATGGTGATGATGATGATGATGATCCCGATGAAGTCTAGCTTGTTGGTGGTGTTGATGGCGACGATCTCCCCTCTCTGGGAAGGAATTCCCCTGACAGAATCTGTCTGCCGAATAGATCTTTCTCTCTCTGTAGTTTTCCGCCCCGTAGAGGCGGCGGAATGTTTCTGTGGTCGCTCCCCTAGGCTTAGGGTTTCGTGGGGATAATATACGCCAAAGGGGAGAGCTAGGAGTGGGCTAGGATGACCACACCAACTGGTGGCGCGGCCAAGGGCAGCCCGCGCCAGGGGGTGGTGTGGCCCCCCTGTGGCCCATCTCCACTCCCCCTTCAGGCATCCTTTGTCTTCTAGAAAAATAGGATTTTCCATAAATTTCCCGGATTTTCTCATCTTCGTGAATTTCGCCTCCAAACAGCCCCTTTTCCATCAGAGTCCTAACTGCAGTGGTCCATGCTCCAAAAGTCATCAAAGATGCAAAAATAGATGAAATAACATAAGTATCATCTCTTAATATGAAATATATCAATGAATAACAGTAAATTATGATATAGAATAGTGACGCAAAATGCACGTATCAACTCCCCCCAAGCTTAGACTTCGCTTGTCCCCAAGCGAAAACTGAGCTGAATAAACATGACCTGAGGTTTATGGAGTGAAGAGTCGATAAAATATTACGGACAAGAAGCATCACATTCATCAATACATAAATCATAGTAGAAGACAACTCACCATTATATAACTTAACTTTCAATAGGTAAAGGAAACACAAATAAACATACACAAAGTAAATCAAAATTGGTAATGGCAAACTTTGCTCTTGGTCAAGGAACAGTTAACCATTTGCAGGAGTTCAAACATGATGGGTATTCAAATAATAGCTTTCAAAGTAATAAACACTAAGATAAGAGCAATGTGCAAACCAAGGAACATAAGAAACATGATTGAATAAATCATCATATGAATGAATGAAACACAACAGCTCAAAATACTTGCTGAGATAGAAGGGAATAGGTTTACTAACTCAACTAAAAAGTAAAAGATAGGCCCTTCACAGAGGGAAGCAGGGATTTAAAGTTTCATAAAGAGCTTCCAAAAATTATGGTACTTATTAGTCTTTCAGCTCTCATTGCCCCTATCATAAGCATCTTTAGGTGATTAAGGTTAAAGTGATCAAATATGAGGATATGCTTGACAAGTTGTAAGTTGAAAATCTCATGTTCCTTGAATATGAGGGCCGCTCCTCATGCTACTCAAGTTTAGTTACCGGTAAGTTCTTGTCATAGTAAGTATATGTGTATCATAGAGAACTGCCAACGGGGTACCCCTTGCCCGATGATACGGAAGAATCCCCATATCAAAATGACAAGACAAGCAGACAACAAGAATCTAAACAATCTTCTTATTTACCATGGGAAAATGGTGCATTTTCTCTCTTTCCTCTTTTCTTATCTCTTTTTTTTATTTCTTTTCTTTTCTCTATCTTTTTTTATAAGAAGAATGCTTCATAGATGCTCCTTATGATTACGGTGCAGGTTTCCACCATGATTAGGCATGGATTAGACTAGTGGCCCAGGTGTTTCTCTAACACACATACATAACTCCATGGACTTCCAAGCTCCCCTATCATTTCACACCGACGACAACCATAAACAAAAGAGCATGATAACAACTAAATAAAGTGCAATGTTGAAAGCGTTCCCCATGACATCATGGTTCTGCTAATTTACAACTTACAAAGCGCAAGCATATACGCAACATAGATGGGCACAATGGTTAAAGTTTATTAATTGCAAGCCATCAAGTTCGTGAGAGCTTTAATCACTAATTTTCACATAACAAGTTTAATTCGAAAGGTAGATAAAAACATGAATTTACTTGGAATAGCAATAATGCTAATAAGTAGGTATGGTGGACACAACGACATGGGTTTTGGTTTAAGGAATGGATGCACGAGAAGCATTCTCTCTCAGTACGGGTTTTTGGCTAGCAAGGCTGGGTAGTAAGTATAGGAGTTGAAGGAAACAAACATACATGTGATAAAAACAAACATGCAATCTTCCTTGGAAGCACAAAAGATCTTAACTAGAGAATACTAAGCTTATGAGCCAACCAATAAAGAAAGATGATGAAATTATATTTCTTGAAAGTACTTTTATCTTTTTCATTCAATTCTCAAGGTAGTGTTGGTACTAACTAGAGCCAAGTTTGCCAAAACCAACTAAATTTACTCAATGATCCAAAGGTGATACCAATACTAGCAACAAGATAAATCATATAATAGCAATTGAAAACTAATATAAGATATGCAAAAGAGTAAATGATAGAACTTCTCATTAATATTCCATAACGGCAACTCACACCAAGGGATACATAGATATCTAACGAGAGGGGGGACACTTCCATAATGCAAACCATCCTACATGATAACTTCTTTATTCATGATATGACTCTACTAAAAATGTAAAAAGATAGAAGATAGTGATGTGATACCGCGGCACTCCCCCAAGCTTGGAACAAACCAAGGGGGTTGATGACCCACAAGTATAGGGGGTGTATCGCAGTATTTACGATAAGTAAGAGTGTCGAACCCAACAAGGATCAGAAGGTTCTATCTAGTGGTATGGATCAGGAATTCTCTACAAATACTTAGCAAATGTATTTTTAGGGGTTTTTGATAATGCGAATAAATAAAGTACGAGTATATAAAAGACAATAAGAATAAATGCAGCAAGTGTCCCAATCCTTTATTCAGCACAGGACAAGCCGTTTGTATTACTTCAGATGACCAAACATTCTCGAGGACATACAGGAATATCGTCAAGTGCTTTCGCTTCATATAGTTGATTAATCTTCTTTAGTTTGCTAAGTGTTGTGTGGGTGAACCTGTGCTAATGTACCGACCTTTCTAGGAATAATACATACTTGTGATTATACCCCTTGCAAGCATCCGCAAGTACAAGAAAGTAATTAAGGTAGAAACCTAACCAGAACTTTAAGCTCTAAGACCCTGACGTCCCTTGTGCAATGGTTTCCAAATGGGGGTTCAGGTTTCTGTCAATCCGGCAACCCCTACGATTAGTAGACAAATACACAATTCATTCCCCTAAGCCCATATAGGTGAAGTGTCATGTAGTCGACGTTCACATGACACCACTAGAAGAAGTACACCACAACTTAATTAACAAACCATTGAATCTTTCTCAACACAATTCCATTACTAACAACATGACTTCTCTCATGTCCTCAAGAACTAAACGAACTACTCACAAGACATCATATGGATCATAATCACAGATGGAATAATGATGTATAACAATCTGAACATAAACAATAAGTCAACGGTTCCACTCAATAACATCAATTACAAAGAGTAATCAACATCGGGAAAGTTTCCCCTAAGAACTATGCAAGATTCAACCCAATTGTTACAGCGGTATGGAGATGGTGATGATGGTGCTGGTTTAGATGATGGTGGTGATGATGATGATGATCCTGATGAAGTCCAGCTTGATGGTGGTGTTGATGGAGACGGTCTCCTCTCTCCGGGAAGGAATTCCCCTGGCAGAATTCTGTCTGCCGGAGAGATCTTTCTCTCTCGGTGTTTTCCGCCCCGTAGAGGCGGCGGAATCTTTCTATGGTCGCTCCGCGAGTCTTAGGGTTTTGGGAGGATAATATACGCCAGAGGGGAGAGCTGGAGGTGGACCAGGGCAACCATACCAGGTGGCCCGCGCCAGGGGGTGGTGTGGGCCCCCTGTGGCCCATCTCCACTCCCCCTTCTGGCTATCTTAATCTTCTGGAAAAACAGGATTTTCCATGTATTTTCCCGAATTTTCTGATCTTCGCAAATTTCGCCTCCAAACAACCCCTTTTCCATCAGAATCCTGACTACAGCGGTCCATGCTCCAAAAGTCATCAACCATGCAAAAACAGATGAAATTACATAAGTATCATCTCTTAATATGAAATATATCCATGAATAATGTGGGGGCCCCCGGATTAATTCTTTGAGAATCCATGTTATGCATACAACCACTGTCCCATGATCAGTTAGTCGTGGCACATAACCGACAAGTATCAAAGTAAACAACCAGACCATAACGAATACTTGCCATACCTTAGTTGCCATTACGGCTACATCAGTGAACAACATCGGAACTTCATTAAGCGTAGAGCCCAAGCCATGCCTTAACCTACAAGCAGCTGACTGGGAGAACGTCCTAGCGCGCATAGTCGCCAATATCATCTTCTTCTTGATATCTTACCAAGTTAATAGCCAGGGACAATGCCAGTGAGTACTTTGAATGTACTCACAAACCACCTTAAGAGAGTAATAATAACAAGCGGGTATGCGTTATGGCTGTTGTAGTAGGAGGACTTGAAGAGGGGTTCCTTTCTCAAATAGTTTCTCTTGTAGATATAGCATCTACATATCTTTGTTGAAAACTTTTGTAAACCATTTTGGAAACCGTTTTGAAAAGTTTTGGAAAACATCAGGACTGGGTCACCCATTTGTTCCCGTGTTCAGGTCACCCCACGACCAAACTCCTTTCTCCTCCTTCCGACCATCCCATGGTCAAAACCTTTCTCCTTTACGACCATCCCATGGTCAAAACATTTCCAAAGCCATTTCTTTTCCAGAAAATCCTTTTTGAAAACAAAACCAGCACCACTCTACATAAGTTTGTCCAACCCGTCCTTAACCGCGGACACAACTATTCGGATAGATTTACACTCTGTAGAGGTTGTACACGTTACCCACACCATCCGGGTACACTACCCCAATCTTCACTGATCGTGGGTCGAGTAACCGATCAAGACTCTCCAGATGCCCACTCCAGTATAACGGCCTAGCCTATGAGTGTTATTCCCCTCAAAACTGGGACATCGGGTACCGAGGACCAACCGGAGCGCTTTTTCCACTTCTCGAGTGTGCGCTTTTAATTTGGGGCTCATAGTAACACGTGGAGGCCAGCAGACCCTTCGTTCCTTCTCCAGGTCGATGTCCCACATGGACCTTTATCGGAGAAGGCCCACCCTCTAGGGATCCCGGATCCTCTGTAGTAGTTGTGAGGCAGCTTATACCAGAATAGACAAACATCAAATCCAGCCCTGTCCCATTCTAGAGTAGTGTGGTTGCACAGGGTTAAGTTGTTATATCTAAACTTCAAAGAACCGGGTGCGTTTTAGTAAACCTTTTTCCTCCAGCTTTCCTTTAGCATTTTGTAAAGCAAAACCTTTTTCTTTCCCAACATCTCTTGGGAGGTCCTACCTCACCAAGGTTTTATCATAAACCATTTGGTAAACACTTTTCCGGGGTCTTCCCATCCTCTAGTTCTGCTTCGGCTAAAACGGGGTCTCCAAAGGGGTATGGTGTAATACACCATCTATTCCACTACGTATAGGTAGGTATCATCAAGGGGGTTGTACTTAATAGTACCAAAGTGTAATAGTTCGGAGGAGCCAAACCATTACCATATATACATTAATATATAGTAAAACAATGAAGTTTTAATAAACAGTAGATAAAAGATACATAAGTAAAGCAGTAGGACAGGGCTTATGAGCAGTAAGGTGGCTTGCCTGATGATCAGCAATATGGCAATATGTCCCTATACTTCTTCTTTAGAAAACCATAATAATCAATAATAAGAACCATCTTCTGATCTCCAATTTTCACACCAACTATCGTCGTCAAGACAACACATGCAAATAGACCAAGCCACAATCAACACGAGGCACACAAGCACCAATAAAATATAGCAAGAAATTGAATAATATCGAATTAATATTCACATGGTTTTGAGAGGATGGAAATTAGGAGATTGAGATGGCCTTGGAGAAGGGGATGAACATCCCTTAGGGTTTTATAGTCCATAAATTACCTAGGAGATGGGTTTTGGACCAAGGACAGATTCTGTATGATACCATTATGTAAAAATGATACCAACAGATAGGGTTTGATAAAATGAGACCAACAAAAGTGGTTTCACTATTTTATCACTTTTCTTTGATTTCCTATGAATTTTCTAGTGATAAAGGCTCTAGTTTTAGGAAATAATTCACCAGAAACGTTCTGTATGTCCAAAAATTATTTACTTGGGTTATTAAGTAGGGATTTCTGTACTTGTTCACTGAGAGTTGGAATCATGTCCAGATAATTACCAGAATGCCCTCTGGAAATTCCCAAAGGCAGTTCTGTAGAATACTTGTCTTTTTCAACAGATTTAATCTACAAAAGCTTTTGATTTTATTCCATGGACATGTTGTAGTTATTTAGTATACCTTTTTGTAGAAATTAGAATCACCTTAATTGGATTAACCAAACTCCTGGAGTGTTTTATTTTGTGATAATACCCCTTATAGAGGTAGTTAATTCACTAAAATTCAACAGAGGGTCAATAAATCCTTATCTCCTGGTTTTGGATAGGTATTGATGTACCACATCTCTGGGAGTTGGAATTATGGTAAAATATATCATGGAATTGCCTAGAGAATTTTCTAAAGTCAGAAATGGAGGGATTTGTTATTTTTACCAATGTTAAAACATACTTCACCTTGACATGAGGTAACTAGTAACTGGTAGCTATAGTAAAATCCTTTCAGAGAAACTTTATTTCATCTCATTTGGATATATGTGGATCACTGAGGAAATTATTTAGTGTAGAAGACACATTGTAGAAGATTAAATGCCAGAGAATAATAAAGATTTTTTTTGGCAAGGGACTGGTTCTGCATGTTTGGGAAATCATGTGAGAGTAGGTATAAATTTATCTTTGGACAGAACATGGTACTTTTCATTTTTAAAATGATTTAATCCAAAGGGGGACCCTTGCTGATCTGGTGGAAATTGATAAAAAGGAAAGGGGTAGGCTGGTTCCCAGGGGGAAATGGGCCGCAAGGAGGATTCGGCCCAGCTGGGCTCACAGGGACGAGCGGGAGGACGGGGTTCAAACCCGCGCTGCGGGGCCCGCTGGTCAGCAGGGAAGGGCGGCCAAAGCGGTACAAGAAGCTTAGGGTCGTTCGATTAAGTGGCCATCGACGGCCCTGGCTCCTTCTACCTCACGACGGGCGCGACGGGCAGAAACCCTATCGGTGGCAGCGGCGGTTCGGGTTGCTCACCTGCGGCTCGAGAGACGACGGGGATGTGACGGCGCGATGCGGTAGTCGACAGCGGTCCCGACGAGGGGCGGCAAGGCGTGGTTTGACGTCGGGTTCTGGCTTGCGCGGGGATGTCGGAGAGCGACCTCATCGGAGCTCGACGACGGTGATGGTAGAGGCAATCCCTGGACAAAAGAACAGTAGGATTAGATAGAGGAGGATAAGGGGGTTCCGTAGGCTAACATGTAGAGGAGGGGGACCACGGGAGAGTGAGCTTAGCTCGATTTGGGGAGAAGACCGAAGCTCATTTCCTTCTTCTTCTCGAGCAGCTCAGAGCAGGGGAGAGGGAGTGGAGTGCTGGGGAGGTGAGTGAGGAGGGGAGTTAGCAAATGAGGGGCTGAGAGGGGGATGTACTGGCCTGTGGCCTATTTATCTCGAGGAGGATTGTTTCATGGTGGATTTGGTCCAAGGAGAGAATGGGGAGGGGAGCTAGACTTCCATTGGGCAGCAGGGGTGGTGGAAAGAGGGTGGAGGTGTTATCTGAGGTCGTTCTTAGGGCAGAGAGGGGGAGGGGTAGCAGCTGTGAGTTAATACAAGGCAAGATGTGACATAACCATGTGTTTCTCTCCTCTTCCAAGTACTAAAGGACAAGGGGAAAGGGGTGCTATAGTACTAGGGCTAGAGTGTTTTCGACCAGACGGAGAGAAGTGTGTTGTACAAGCTTGGTGGAGAAGGTTTGATAAGGTTTAATGGGGTATTTGTACAAGGTTTTGATTGTTGTGTGCTATTTTGATCACAGGAATGCTTGTGAAGGAGTTCCTTTATTTCGTGTTGGAAAGAGTGGGAGAGATGGTACTGGTATTTGGGTGAGGTCAAGATACCTCTCTAGGGATTATTTGAGATTTTTCTAAAGATTTGAAGTCCACTTATATCCATGTATTCCAAAAACTGCAGAAGTAGTTTCTAGAACATCATTTGATAAATTTACATTGGAAAAAGTTGGTTTTTGATGTGAGATGATCCCAAATATGAATACACACCTAGGGGAATTTTCCCAAGATTTATTGGGGCTTAAAAGTATTTAAAACATTTATTATTCAATTTCTGCCATTTAAGAAAATAGGCAGAAAGAAATAATAACACTCTTCAAAAATATTTATTTTTGAAGTGGGAAGATGGGTATGATATAATTAACTCACATGAGACAAAATTTGGGGAAGTGTTTTGGCAAAAACCAAACTTTCCTTTATGGAAGAAGTTTTGGAGATTTTGTCTATTAAAGGGATTAAATAAATTTGGGGCCATAATAATTATGGATAATTTTTGATAAATCTTGTTGAACAGGTTAGATGTTGTATACAAGGTGTAGAAAGCATTTTCACCCTTGGGAATGGAGAATCCAAGTTGATTTTGGTGAAAACTAGAGATTTAAGGATCTTGGGTAAGATTGTTTTCATGCCACCAAAACCTTGCTGGATCATGGAGCTCACGGCTCCCCTTGGGGCATGGGATATATGGATGGATAGAACAAGTGATGTATATTGCAATGGTGTAGGGTTTTGAGCTTGATCCTTCTTGAGCTCACCAAGACAGGCTTTCAAACTTTGAATAAAATAAGCCTCCCAAAGGAGATTATCAACTAGCCTTCAAAACCTTGTGGGTTTAAGAAGCACATAGATCCACTTGGAACAAGTGAAGTAGATGTTGATAGGCCTATATGAGTAGAACACCACCATGCATAGAGTTGGTCTATAGGAGGTTGGATGGTGGTGTGAGCTTCAATCAAAGTAGGCATGTTGACTAGATTTGCAGGACTATTTATTTTCTTGCCTGCAAAACCATCAAGAACAAGTGGGTTGGAGAATGATATAACCAATGAAAAGAGTGGGCCTTGGTAGTCCATATGATTTTTTTACAAGATGGTTCAAGTGCATTACCAAAAAGTCACAAGGGTTGAGAAGGGGAGACATCCAAAAAGGTGATGTTGGCAGATTGAGGGTTTTTGACTAGAATAAGAGGAAGGATGTTTTTGATTGATTTCAAGGTACCACAGCATCATAAAGTGGGTGATGTTGTGGTGTAGATTGACTAGAGAGTATCCTTGCTTGATATTGGTCTTCATTGACTTGGAAACTTCTAGAGAGGATCTCTGCAGAATTGATCTGGTTAAGGGTTTTTGATGATCACAAAGTAGCTAGAGCTTAGATCCATCTTGTATTGTTTCCTAGGGTGGGATGATTTGGAAACCTCTTGATCCTAGTGATGAGCTCCTAGAGTATCTCATACTATCTCCTAAGCAGACAAAACAAGCAGCAGATCAAGGCAATTCATCAGACAGCAGATCAAGGCAACTCATCCTATACACTAAGTAAATCCACTACTCGGGTTAAAATCAAGCCTAGATTGAGGTAAGGTTTAGGCATTTTGAAGAGGTTGGATTTTGAATAAGATGAGAGTCCTTGGTATCTCTACCAAGAGTAGAATTTAAAAGCTTGCTAAAAGGTTTTGGAGATCCTAGAGGTAAGAGTAGTTGAAGGTTCTGTCTTGAAAACATAAGGAGGTTATAGCTCTCCATAGTTTTTTCAATGGGAGCTACTAAACTAATTTTGGTTACATAAGCATCTTGGCTCAGGTTTTGAAATGCCAGAACATTTGAGAATATGTAAAATGAGCCAGAATAGTTTTGTTAAATAGCTTTTGTCAACTGATGGCGAGGTAAGGAGTAGCATATGGTATATACTCACATGCACAAGCACAAACATACAACAAACAAACATTGCACCAATGAACAAGAAAAAGTATTTGTTCCCCCTGATTTTTGCATTCTGGACAACTAGTCGGGGTTGCTGAAATTGGGATGTTACAAATAACAGTAAATTATGATATAGAATAGTGATGCAAAATGGACGTATCAAATCCCCCAAGCTTAGACTTTGCTTGTCCCTAAGCGAAACTGAGCTCAATAAACATGACCTCAGGTTTATGGAGTGAAGAGTCGATAAAATAATATGGACAAGAAGCATCACACTCATCAATACATATATCATAATAGTAGACAACTCACCATTATATAACTTAACTTGTAATAGGTAAAGGAAACACAAATAAAGATACATATAGTGAATCATAATTGGTAATGGCAAACTTAGATTTTGGACAAAGAATAGTTGACAATTTGCAGGAGTTCACAAATAAAGGGTTTTCAATAATAGCTTTCAAAGTAGTAAAGACTAAGATAAGAGCAAAGTGAAAAACAAGGAACATAAGAAACATGATTGAATAAATCATCATATGAATGAATGAAACACAACAACTCAAAATACTTGCTGAGATAGAAGGGAATAGGTTACTGACTGAACTAACAAGTAAAAGAAAGGCCCTTCGCAGAGGGAAGCAGGGATTTCAAGTTTCATAGACAGCATCCAAAAATTATGGTACTTATTAGCTTTCAGCTCTCATTGCCCCTATCATAAGCATCTTTAGGTGATTAAGGTTAAAGTGACACAACTAAGAGGATATGCTTGAAGCCTCATGCCCCATACATATGAAGACCGAACCTCATGCTACTCAACTTCAGTCACGAGTAAGCTCTTGTCATTGTAAATACATGTGTATCATAAAGAACCGCCAATGGGGTACCCCTTGCACATGACACATGAGCTATCCAATAATGAAAATGACAAGGCAAGCAGACAATGAGAATCTCACCGATCTTTTTATTTGCTATTTGCACAGGTTATTATTGACGATGCTTCATAGAATGCTCATTATAGTTATGATTCTAGTTTCCACCATGATTAGGCATGTCTTAGGCTAGCGGCCTAGGCATTTCTCTAACACATATACAAACTACATGATCTTACAAGTTCCCCTTTTATTTCACACCGCCAGGATCCATATGCAAAAGAACATGATATCACCTAAATACAAAGTACCAATGCAATGTTGAAAGCATTTCCCATGATACATGGTTCTGTTAACTTCAACTTATAAAGCGCAAGCATATACGCAACAAAGATGGACACAATGGTTCAAGTTTATTAGAAGCAACAAAGTAAAGTGTGCCATCAAGTTCGTGAGAGCTTTAATCACTAATTTTCATATATAAGTTTAATTTGGAAGGTAGATAAAAACATGAATTTACTTGGAATAGGGAATGCTATTAGGTAGATATGGTGGACACAAAATGCATAGGTTTTGGTTTAAGGATTGGATGCACGAGAAGAATTCCCTCTCAGTATAGGTTTTTGGCTAGCAAGGCTACGTAGCAAGTATAAGAGTTGAAGGAAACAAACAATCATACAAGCGATAAAAACAAACATGCAATCTTCCTTGGAAGCACAAAAGATCTTAACTAGAGAATACTAAGCTTATGAGCAAATCAATAAATAAAGATGATGAAATTATATTTCTTTAAGAGTACTTTTTATCTTTTTCACTTAACTCTCAAAAATAGTGTTGCTACAGACCAAGCCAGATTTGCCAAAACCAACTACATTAACTCAATGATCCCAAAGTGGTACCAATACTAACAACAAGATCAATCATATAATAGCAATTGAAAACTAATATAAGATTTGCAAAATAGTAAATGATGGAACTTCTCATTAATATTCCGTGACGGCAAATCACACCAAGGGATACATATTTAAAGAGAGAGGGGACACTTCCATAATGCAAACCATCCTACATAATAACTTCTCTATTCATGATATGACTCTACTAAAAAGGTAAAAAGATAGAAGATAGTGATTTGATACCGCGGCACTTCCTGATGACCCACAAGTATAGGGGGTGTATCGCAGTATTTTCGAGGGAAGTGAAACCCAATTTATTGATTAGCCACAAGGGGAGCCAAAGAATACTTATCAGCCTTAACAACTGAGTTGTCAATTCAGCTGCACCTGGAAACAATCTTGCTCACAGCAGTTTATCAGTAGCAACAGTTTTGTAGTAGGAATAGTAAAGTAACAGTAGTAACAAAAGCAGTAAACAGTGGGATTTGAGTGCGGTAGGCATAGGGATGGATGGACGGGCGTTGCATGGACAAGACAATTCACATAGCAATCAGAACATAGGGCAATTGCAGATAAATAAGATAAAGCACCCAAGTACTAGACAATCCTAGGCATGTGTTCCATATATAGTCATACGTGCTCGCAATGAGAACTTGCACAACATCTTTTGTCCTGCCAGCCCGTTTGCAGCGGGGCCTCTAGGGAACTACTGGCAATTAAGTTGCTCCTTTTAATAGAGCACCAGAGCAAAGCATAAACACTCCGTGAACACATGCGATCCTCACATCAAAGCCTTTCCCGTCCGGCTACCCCGATTTCTGTCACTTTGGGACCATAGGTTCTAGACAACGACGTGTGTATACAACTTGTAGATAAGACCAAAAACAATACTATCATGATGAATCAATAATAAGTTCAGATCTGAAATCATGGCACTTGCGCCCTAGTGACAAGCATTAAGAACAACAAAGTCATAAAGCACTAATAGAGATACTAGGCACTATGCCCTAACAATCTGATGCCATTACATGAACAATCTCATCCCATCCCTACCATCCCCATAGCCTACAGCGGGGGATTACTCACTCATAGATGGAAGAAACATGGATGGTCGATGAAGATGATGGTGGGGATCGATGGAGATGGCTCCGGGGGCACTTCCCCGTCCCGGCAGGGTGCTAGAGCAGAGAATGTCTGTCCCCCGAATCTCCCCTTCGGTGGTGGCGGCGCAGCGGAACTTTTCGTGGAAAAACGTCGAACCCCCCGAAGTTTTTAGGCCAGAAGGCTTCTTATAGGCGAAGAGAGAGGTCGAGGGGGTGCCTGGGGCCACCACACCAGGCCCTGGCACGGCCAGGCCTAGCCCGCGCCTGGGGGTGTGGCCATCCCCTGGCCCTCCTCCGTCTCATATTCTGGCTTCGTGAGTCTTCTGGAAAAATAGGGACTTTGGCTTTTGTCCCGTCCAATTCCGAGAATATTCATTTTCTAACTTTCCTGGAACCAAAAAACAACAGAAAACAGGCAGCTGGCACTATGGCTCTTGTTAATAGGTTAGTCCAAGAAATCATATTAAAAGTACGCCAAAGTGTGGACAAAACACAAGAAAGTGGATAAAAACAAGCATGGAGCATCAAAAATTATAGATACATTTGCAATGTATCAACATCCCCAAGCTTAACTCCTGCTTGTCCTTGAGTAGGTAAGTGATAAAAATAAAGAATAATTTTTGAGGTGACATGCACCATCAAAGACTTGATCAAAATATTTGTAAAACATTCAAATCTAGGATCAAAGTAGTTCAATCATAACATGAAAGAAAAAGTTCTAGCAATAAACAAAGAGACTATGATGCAACATGAAAAGGCACAAACAAAAGATTCATGAATAACAATGCTTTGCAAGACGTTTGTTTGTTTCACATAAAGAAAACATAGCATAAAAGTATTCAGCTTGTCCAATAGAGTAGCAAATATAAATGCATAGGACACCTTCAAAGTTCATAAGAGTGACTAGATACAAAAGTTTCAAACAAGAAATAACAAGTTATGCATCAATCAACTAGTCTTGGGACAATGCACATAGAACTAAGAATGGCCACTATGCTCTCAAAGTAGTACATAAAGATAGAAGGTGGAGACTCAATGTAATGGTGGAAGAAAAGCCTTTGTAAAAGGAAGTAGGGATTCAAGTCTCATAAAGAGCTTCCAAAAATTATGGTACTTATAGCTTTCAGCTCTCATTGCCCCTATCATAAGCATCTTGAAGGTGATTAAGGTTAAAGTGACACAACTAAGAGGATATGCTTGACAAGTTATAAACCGAAATCTCATGCCCCTTACTTAAGAAGACCAATCCTCATGCTACTCAACTTCAGTCACGAGTAAGCTCTTGTCATTGTAAGTATATGTGTATCATTAAGAACCACCAACGGGGTACCCCTTGCACATGATACGGGAGCTTTCCCATAATCAAAATGACAAGGCAAGTAGACAATGAGCATCTCAGTGATCTTTTTATTTGCTATTTGCATAGGTTTTTATTGTGGATGCTTCATAGAGTGCTCATTATGGTGATGCTGCAAGTTTCCACCATGATTAGGCATGGCTTAGGCTAGCGGCCCAGGCATTTCTCTAACACACATACAAACTCCATGATCTTACAAGTTCCACTTTTATTTCACACCGCCGGGATCCGTAAGCAAAAGAACATGATATGAACGGGGTACAGAGTACAAGTGCAATGTTGAAAGCGTTCCCCATGAAACATGGTTCTTCTAATTTCAACTTATAAAGCGCAAGAATATATGCAACAAAGAAGGACCCATTGGTTCAAGTTTATTAGGGGCAAAAAGTAAAGTGTGCCATCAAGTTCGTGAGAGCTTTAATCACTAGTTTTCTCATAACAAGTGGAAGGTAAACAAAAGCATGAATATACTTGGAATAGCATAAGCTAGTAGGTAGGTATGGTGGACTCTTTGGAAAAACTTTGTTTAAGGAGTTGGATGCATGAGTGGAACTCATACTTTATTGTGGAGGCTAGCAAAAGACTGGGAGCGACAAACTAAGAGAGCAATAATGGCCATAATCTTGTAGAGCGATAAAACATCATTGATCAAAGCATAAAGTGATACTACAAGTTGAAAACTAAAGGATCATAAAGTCTATGGTGACTTGAGATAGTCATAACATGGTGTGAGCATGCGCCAAGTCAACCCAAATAAAGCATCAAAGGAGAATACCACAATACTATGCTTTAATATGCTAAAACAACGCATGATTTATCCAAGGCACATTAAGAAATCTCAATTGTTTATAACAAGTCATGCTACAGCAAAGAATACTAAGCATAAAGCCAAAATAATATCAAGAATGGCATGACAAAGCATAGGCCACAATCAAAAACAAGCTCTCCTTACCACTTAAGCATGAGCTTTCCTACTCTTTTCCAATCCAAACCAGACTATTTGAACACCAATGTATGAATGAGGGGGTCCAACCAATTTATTCAGCAAACTAAAGAACCACGCAAACTAAAAACCAAAACGAAAATGAAAAAGAAGATGATCCAAGAACAACACAACTGTGCATGAAACAATAAAAATGAAGTGTTTGGAAGAAACCTGAGATTTTTATTGATGAAGAAGGGGATGCCTTGGGCATCCCCAAGCTTTGACGCTTGTACTTCTTGGATATTTCTTGGGGTGACACGTGTGGCATCCCCAAGCTTGAGATTTAGTCCATCCTTCATCTCATTACTCTTTCCTTCCATACACCTGAAATTTTTCCTTCATACAAAACTTCACACAATCTTTATTAGCAACATTAGTGTACTTAAGATAAATAAGTCTTAAGTTTCAGTTATGACACCAAATAAACTCCCATTAGAACACTAGATACTGTAGCACTTCCCTCAAAAATCTCAATTCCCCAAAAGAACTCAAAAAGGAATCAACAAGAAGCAAATGCAAAAAAGGCAGAAATCTGTCAAAACAGACCAGCACCTAAAGACGAATTTTTTCGAAGACTTTCTCTTGGTCAAATAAAAAAGTGTTGAACTAACGAAAGTTCCATTACAACCTGGGGCAGAAGAGCAAAAAATTACAACTCAATCCAACGTACAGAGCTCTCACAGTAATTTTTACGGTGAAGCACAAAAATATGTTTCGGGACAGCAACTTTTCCAATCATTAGTTCTCTCTCATTAGAGGCTACTCTTCGCACAAAAGCAAATAAAAAGGATAAGGAGCGGTTATTACAGAGGTAATAACTTCCAAGACTCATCTAAAACTCTTGGATTATCTCCCAACAAGTACTTTTCTTTAACGCCTTTAAGTTAGGCATAAGAAGCAAAAACTAAAATTGATAGAATAGAAGTAAGTGGAGATAATCATGGTGAAAACATTGTTTTGTTCAATCAAATCCTTTTGTTAACAAGGTTGATCAGGTCTTGTTACCAAAACAATTCCATATGAGACAAAACTTTGTATCCCACTAATGATTATGTTACCTCAACTTTGATAGCAATGGTCCCAATCATAATAGTTTCACATTTTTCTCTTCGTATGGGACAATATATTTCTCCAACTTGAATACCCTCAACATGTTCAATTGAATTCAATCCATAAGTCCTTTCAATATTCTTGAGGAAATAGACAATGTGATCATTGAAGGTCACCTTTCCTTGATTACAATTAATAACAGCTCCTGCAGTATTTAAGAAAAAGTCTCCCAAGAATAATAGACATATTATCATCTTCAGGCATAAAAGTTTGAGAGGATGCTCTCATAAGAAATATGAGTTAAAGTAAAAGAGAGCATCAAGAAGCATTCAAAACACATTTAAGTCTAACCCAGTTCCTATGCATAGGAATAATGTATGCAAATAAATTCGCAAAGAACAAAGTGACAGGCATAGGAAGATTAAACAAGAGTGACTTCAAAACTTTCAGCACATAGAGAGGTGTTTCTACACCATGAAAACTTCTACAATCATATTTTCCTCTCTCGTAATAATTTTCAGTAGCCTCATGAATAGACTCAACAATATAACTACCACATAAAGCATGCTCTTCATGATCTACAAGCACTAGAGCTTTATTATAAACACTATCAAGAGAAACCTCAGGAACATAACACTCATTTCCTTTAATAAGCAAGGGGGACAATCAAATAATGTAAGGGATAAAGAGTTACTCTCATTAGAAGGTAGGCATGGGTAGCTAATCCATTCTTCCTCCTTTTGTTCATCACTCTCCTCCTCTTTTTCATCTAATGAGATTTCAGGTTCATCAATTTCTTCTTCCATAGGATCCTGCAAAGCATTAGTCTCTTCCATTTGTGGAAAGCATCTATTAAAATATTCAAGAATATAGTCATTTTCATCCTTGTAATTATCAAAGAAAAATTTAAGCATACCATACACCTCATATTTTTAAGGTGAATCATCAATATTTTCAAGCAAACTAGCAAGTTCAAAAGCACCCTTCCAAGCAATAAATTCTTCAATTTGTTCCGCATCATAAAAGTCATAAATTCCTTTAGCATAGGAAGATATGGTATCATTATCACTATACTCACATTGAAAAGGGAGGTGTTTATACCTCTTTCTGCAACAAGACTCATCACAGCAATAAGTAACATTATAAGTAGAGCACACGTTCCTAGCAATGGTATACAATCTATCATTTTGTTCCCATAAGTGTTTCCCTTTTTGCGACAAGCGGTGTTCCTTATAATAATCTTTTTGATCTTCCGTGAACCCACCTTGCCAATACGATTCAGTTTCAAAGAAACCAACCATTGACATCAAGCATGATAAAGCAAGACAATAACAGACCAACGAAAATAACAAATAGAGTAGGAACTAATTTTTTTTTGTATTTTCAATAAAGGAAGAAGCAAACAAGGCAGAAATAAACTTAGCTTGAACAATAGTGAATCCAAGTGAACTTGATAAATAAAGCTATGCTCCCCGGCAACGGTGCCAGAAAATAGTCTTGATGACCCACAAGTATAGGGGGTGTATCGCAGTATTTTCGAGGGAAGTGAAACCCAATTTATTGATTCGACACAAGGGGAGCCAAAGAATACTTATCAGCCTTAACAACTAAGTTATCAATTCAGCTGCACCTGGAAACAATCTTGCTCACAGCAGTTTATCAGCAGCAACAGTTTTGTAGTAGGAATAGTAAAGTAACAGTAGTAGCAAAG
This sequence comes from Avena eriantha, assembly GCA_910589775.1. NCBI lineage: Eukaryota > Viridiplantae > Streptophyta > Magnoliopsida > Poales > Poaceae > Avena > Avena eriantha. Next base: position 125,257,763 of record OU342741.1, on the reverse strand, counting down.
CAAAGACAGTAGTAACAAAAGCAGTAAACAGTGGGATTCGAGTGCGGTAGGCATAGGGATGAATGGACGGGCGTTCCATGGACAAGACAATTCACATAGCAATCAGAACATAGGGCAATTGCAGATAAATAAGATAAAGCACCCAAGTACTAGACAATCCTAGGCATGTGTTCCATATATAGTCATACGTGCTCGCAATGAGAACCTACAAAACATCTTTTGTCCTGCTAGCCCGTTTGCAGCGGGGCCTCTAGGGAACTAGTCGCAATTAAGGTGCTCCTTTTAATAGAGCACCGGAGCAAAGCATTAACACTCCGTGAACACATGTGATCCTCACATAAAAGCCTGTCCCTTCGGGCTACCCCGATTTCTGTCACTTCGGGACCATAGGTTCCGGACAACGACGTGTGTATACAACTTGTAGATAAGACCAGAAACAATACTACCATGATGAATCAATAATAAGTTTAGGTCTGAAATCATGGCACTCGGGCCCTAGTGACAAGCATTAAGCACAACAAAGTTGCAACAAAGTCATAAAGCACTAATAGAGATACCAGGCACTATGCGCTAACAATCTGATGCCATTACATGAACGATCTCATCCAATCCCTACCATCCCCATAGCCTACAGTTGGGGATTACTCACCCATAGATGGAAGAAACATGGATGGTCGATGAAGATGATGGTGGGGATCGATGGAGATGGCTCCGGGGGCACTTCCCCGTCCCGGCAGGGTGCCGGAACAGAGACTTTCTGTCCCCCGAATCTCCCCTTTGGTGGCGGCGGCGCAGCGGAAGTTTTCATGGAAAAACGTCGAACCCCCCGAAGTTTTTAGGTCAGAAGGCTTCTCATAGGCGAAGAGAGAGGTCGAGGGGGTGCCTGGGGCCACCACACCAGGCCCTGGTGTGGCCAGGCCTAGCCCGCGCCTGGGAGGGTGTGGCCAGCCCCTGGCCCTCCTCCGTCTCGTATTCTGGCTCCGTGAGTCTTCTGGAAAAATAGGCACTTTGGCTTTTGTCTCGTCCAATTCCGAGAATATTCATTTTCTGACTTTCCTGGAACCAAAAACAGCAGAAAACAGGCAGCTGGCACTGTGGCTCTTGTTAGTAGGTTAGGCCAAGAAATCATATGAAAAGTACTCCAAAGTGTGGACAAAACACAAGAAAGTGGATAAAAACAAGCATGGAACATCAAAAATTATAGATACATTTGCAATGTATCACTCCCCCAAGCTTGGAACAAACCAAGGGGATGCCAAAACCTGATGACGAATTACTCCTTTAGTGGTGGTGGTATTCTCTCATAGTTGTTAGACTTCTAAGGTAAAGACTCCCCATCAACAAAAGACATGCAAGTCTCCATCATCCTGAAACCAGCAGCAGCACTTATGCGTTTAAACCTAACCTCATACTCACATTTTTGATTTTGAACGTCGTAGAGTTGTGCTTGCAGTTGGTTGGTTGTTTGGTGGAGTGAGAGGATTTCATCCTTGAGCTCAGCAGTCTCCTTTTGGTGCTCGGCGATGAGTTCAGAACAAATCTTATGGATGATATCCACTTTGCGTTCCGCCATCTTCTTGTACCTATAAACTTCTTGCTCTAGCGCTTCCATCTTGTCCTCCAGACTTCCTTCACCTTTAGGGCCTTGAACCTCTTTCATCCGTACCTCCCCATCTTCAAGCAACAACTCCTTGGGATTAATCTTCAACTCACGCATGTATGGGTTAATGATATCCGATGAGGAATCTTTCTTAGCTGATCCAGAGGAAGACATCGTGGCTCCAAAACTGGGACTCTACCTGTCAGAAACATATCGAAACAAAAACACGATGATCACACGATATACGAACCTTGGGGGATCCGGGGGATTATATATTATGAAATTTTATACCAAAAGGAAGGTACTAGGAGAAAATGGGTCAGAGACGGAGTCCGGGGCGTCCAGACCACCTAGTGGCACGGCCAGGGGTGGGCCCATGCCACAGGGTGGTGTGAGCCACCCATGATCCGTATTAGTCCCTCTTTCGCTTTGTTGCTTTCCTTGTTGGATAAAAACTACAAAAATATGACAAGACAGATTTTTCGCGGATCTTTTCTTACCACAAGTGTTACCTATTCGAAAACGGACTCTACAGGTCTCTGAATTTCGTATTTAGTAGATTCTTCCAGAGTCACCACTTGAATAACATCAATATCTTCATCTTCATACATATATTGCTTGAGACATGAAACCTTTCACTTTCTTATTATACCATTTTCTCCACTAACCTAGAAATTTCTTGCACACAAAACTTCACACAGTTCTCATTAGCAACATTAGTATAAGTGAAGTGATAAAAACTCTTAGGTCCAATTTCAAGTGAAATTCATCAAAACATAAACTACTGTAGCAACACCTTCCTAAAACCCAAAAAGGAAATCGTTTTAAGAAGCAAATGCAAGAATGGCAAAATCTGTCACAACAGACTAGCAGGTAAAGATCATTTTTTTCGAAAATCTTTTGTTGCTCAAATCAAAAAGTGCAAAACTAACGAAAGTTAAATAACAACCTGGGGCAAAAGCACAAAACATCCTAGCAATGGTATACAATCTATCAATTTGTTCCCATAAGTGTTTCCCTTTTTGTGACAAGCGGTGTTCCTTATAATAATCTTTTTGATCTTCCGTGAACCCACCTTGCCAATACGATTCAGTTTCAAAGAAACCAACCATTGACATCAAGCATGATAAAGCAAGACAATAACAGACCAACGAAAATAACAACTAGAGTAGGAACTAATTTTTTTTGTATTTTCAATAAAGGAAGAAGCAAACAAGGCAGAAATAAACTTAGCTTGAACAATACTGAATCCAAGTGAACTTGATAAATAAAGCTATGCTCCCCAGCAACGGTGCCAGAAAATAGTCTTGGTGACCCACAAGTATAGGGGGTGTATCGCAGTATTTTTGAGGGAAGTGAAACCCAATTTATTGATTCGACACAAGGGGAGCCAAAGAATATTTATCAGCCTTAACAACTGAGTTATCAATTCAGCTGCACCTGGAAACAATCTTGCTCACAGCAGTTTATCAATAGAAATAGTTTTGTAGTAGGAATAGTAAAGTAAAAGTAGTAGCAAAGCAAAGACAGTAGTAACAAAAGCAGTAAACAGTGGGATTCGAGTGCGGTAGTCATAGGGATGAATGGACGGGCGTTCCATGGACAACACAATTCACATAGCAATCAGAACATAGGGCAATTGCATATAAATAAGATAAAGCACCCAAGTACTAGACAATCCTAGGCATGTGTTCCATATATAGTCATACGTGCTCGCAATGAGAACTTGCACAACATCTTTTGTCCTGCTAGCCCGTTTGCAGCGGGGCCTCTAGGGAACTACTGGAAATTAAGGTGCTCCTTTTAATAGAGCACCGGAGCAAAGCATTAACACTCCGTGAACACATGTGATCCTGACATCAAAGCCTGTCCCTTCGGGCTACCCCGATTTCTGTCACTTCGGGACCATAGGTTCCGGACAACGACGTGTGTATACAACTTGTAGATAAGACCAGAAACAATACTACCATGATGAATCAATAATAAGTTTAGGTCTGAAATCATGGCACTCGGGCCCTAGTGACAAGTATTAAGCACAACAAAGTTGCAACAAAGTCATAAAGCACTAATAGAGATACCAGGCACTATGCGCTAACAATCTGATGCCATTACATGAACGATCTCATCCAATCCCTACCATCCCCATAGCCTACAGTTGGGGATTACTCACCCATAGATGGAAGAAACATGGATGGTCGATGAAGATGATGGTGGGGATCGATGGAGATGGCTCCGGGGGCACTTCCCCGTCCCGGCAGGGTGCCGGAACAGAGACTTTCTGTCCCCCGAATCTCCCCTTTGGTGGCGGCGGCGCAGCGGAACTTTTCGTGGAAAAACGTTGAACCCCCCGAAGTTTTTAGGTCAGAAGCCTTCTCATAGGCGAAGAGAGAGGTCGAGGGGGTGCCTGGGGCCACCACACCAGGCCCTGGTGTGGCCAGGCCTAGCCCGCGCCTGGGGGGGTGTGGCCAGCCCCTGGCCCTCCTCCGTCTCGTATTCTGGCTCCGTGAGTCTTCTGGAAAAATAGGCACTTTGGCTTTTGTCCCGTCCAATTCCGAGAATATTCATTTTATGACTTTCCTGGAACCAAAAACAGCAGAAAACAGGCAGCTGGCCCTGTGGCTCTTGTTAATAGGTTAGGCCAAGAAATCATATGAAAAGTACTTCAAAGTGTGGACAAAACACAAGAAAGTGGATAAAAACAAGCATGGAGCATCAAAAATTATAGATACATTTGCAATGTATCACTCCCCCAAGCTTGGAACAAACCAAGGGGATGCCAAAACCTGATGACGAATTTCTCCTTCAGTGGTGGTGGTATTCTCTCATCGTTGTTAGACTTCTAAGATAAAGACTCCCCATCAACAAAAGACATGCAAGTCTCCATCATCCTGAAACCAGCAGCAGCACTTATGCGTTTAAACCTAACCTCATACTCACATTTTTGATTTTGAACGTCGTAGAGTTGTGCTTGCAGTTGGTTGGTTGTTTGGTGGAGTGAGAGGATTTCATCCTTGAGCTCAGCATTCTCCTTTTGGTGCTCGGCGATGAGTTCGGAACAAATCTTATGGATGATATCCACTTTGCGTTCCGCCATCTTCTTGTACCTATAACCTTCTTGCTCCAGCGCTTCCATCTTATCCTCCAGACTTCCTTCACCTTTAGGGCCTTGAACCTCTTTCATCCGTACCTCCCCATCTTCAAGCAACAACTCCTTGGGATTAATCTTCAACTCACGCATGTATGGGTTAATGATATCCGATGAGGAATCTTCCTTAGCTGATCCAGAGGAAGACATTGTGGCTCCAAAACTAGGACTCTACCTGTCAAAAACATATCTAAACAAAAACACGATGATCAAACGATATACGAACCTTGGGGGATCCGGGGGATTATATATTATGAAATTTTATAACAAAAGGAAGGTACTAGGAGAAAATGGGTCGGAGACGGAGTCCGGGGCGGCCACACCACCTAGTGGCACGGCCAGGGGTGGGGCCATGCCACAGGGTGGTGTGAGCCACCCATGATCCGTATTAGTCCCTCTTTCACTTTGTTGCTTTCCTTGTTGGATAAAAACTACAAAAATATGACTAGACAGATTTTTCGCGGAACTTTTCTTACCACAAGTGTTACCTATTCGAAAACGGACTCTACAGGTCTCTGAATTTGGTATTTAGTAGATTCTTCCAGAGTCACCACTTGAATAACATCAATATCTTCATCTTCATACATATATTGCTTGAGTCATGAAACCTTTCACTTTCTTATTATACCATTTTCTCCACTAACCTAGAAATTTCTTGCACACAAAACTTCACACAGTTCTCATTAGCAACATTAGTATAAGTGAAGTGATAAAAACTCTTAGGTCCAATTTCAAGTGAAATTCATCAAAACATAAACTACTGTAGCAACTCCTTCTGAAAACCCAAAAGGAAATCGTTTTAAGAAGCAAATGCAAGAATGGCAAAATCTGTCACAACAGACTAGCAGGTAAAGATCAATTTTTTCAAAAATCTTTTGTTGCTCAAATCAAAAAGTGCAAAACTAGCGAAAGTTAAATAACAACCTGGGGAAAAAGCACAAAGCATTACAGCTCAAACCGACATACAGAGATCTCTCACGATTTTTTATGGTGAAGCACAAAATTCTGTTTCGGGACAGCAACTTCCCCAAATATTACCTTGACATAAAAACCAAACAAAAATGATAAGGAGAGGTTATTACCCAAGTAATAACTTCCAAGACTCAAATAGACACAAGCAAACTAAAAACACAAATATATTGGGTTGTCTCCCAAAAAGCTCTTTCTTTATAGCCATTAAGATGGGCATGATAATTTCAATGATGCTCACATAAGAATACGAATTGAAGTGAAAGAGAGCATTAAGAAGAAAAAATACACATGTTTAAGTCTAACCCACTTCATATGCAAGGTATTTTTGTAAGCAAACAAGTTATTGAAACCAGAGGCTACAAGCATAACAAGGCAAAACAAGTGCAACATAAAGACTTTAAGCATAAAATGAGGAAACTTGATATTATTGAGATGCATAAGAATAGTCTTCCCTCTTTCATAATAACTTTCAGTATCATGCATAAACTTAAGAATATAACTATCACAACAACGATTGTAGAAATGATCACTTATACTAACAGAAAACATAGGGACACTAGCTCTCATAACACTACTTTGTGAAACAATATTAGAGGTATCCTTACAAAGGATAGTGTGTCCATATTTTACATATTTAGCGACAAAGTCTTTCACATTTGCTATTATAGGTTCAATACCTACTTGGTCGTCAGGTTCAACAGCTTTATTTGTACTTTCATTAACCATACTAGCTATCATAGAATGTTCCTTTACCTTGACTAGGAAAGGCATTTTCTCAATATAAGGTTCAGGTAAAACATGATTAGCAGTATAAACTTAAGTATTTCTTGTAGGAATACTCTTAGCAACATCTTTAAATGGTCCATGATACTTATTCCATTTCTTTTTAGTCACTTCAATATAGGAAGCAAAAGCCTTCAAATAGGTTGCAATAGCTTGAGAGTCTAGACCATAAGAATTTTTAATATTTTGAAAGTCATCAATTCCCATAAAAGATTCAATGCATTCGTAATCATAATTTATACCTGACTTTCTTCCTTTGTCATTCTCCCATGCTTTAGCACTGTCTTGAATACAATCCAGAAGATCCCATTTAACTTCTTCTTCCATGCGAGTGAATGATCCAACACAAGAGGCATCCAATAAATCCTTATCATGAAGAGAAAGCCTTCCATAAAAGTTATTGATAATAATATTGTTGGGGAGCTCATGAATGGGACATTTGAGCATTAGTAACTTCAATCTCCCCCAAGCTTGAGCTGTACTCTCTCCATCAAGAGGCCAAAATTTGTATATTTGATTCTGATCTTTATGAATCTCACTAGGAGGATAAACTTTGAATAAAAGAGAGGTACTCTTTCCTACCATTCAAGAGCTTGACCATTCTTCAGCAGCTTATACCAGTCCTCGGCTCTTCCTTTTAGTGATAATGAAAATAACTTCTTCTTGACTTGATCTGTTGTAACACCTGCACACTTGAACAACCCACATAATTCATGTATAAAGAGCAAATGATCACAGGGATGAACAGTTCCATCTCCAACATAATAGTTATCCATAACACGATCAATAATTCTTGTAGGTATCTTAAAAGTATCATTCTCAGCAGGTGGTGGTTCATCTACTACATTAGCAGTGGTAGTAGCATTATGAAATAAGAAACTCAGTGAATTATCCATATTGAAAATAAAGCAACTAATAGAAATAAACAATACTCATAGTAGAAGTTTCCTTTACTAGTTCCACTCTCCAATAGCGCTTCCCTCACCGGCAACAGCGCCAGAAAATAGTCTTGATGACCCACAAGTATAGGTGGTGTATCGCAGTATTTTCGATAAGTAAGAGTGTCGAACCCAACGAGGAGCAGAAGGTGTTGGCTAGTGGTATGGATCATGAATTCTCTGTAAATACTTAGCAAACGGATTTTTAGGGATTTTTGATAAAGCAAGTAAATAAAGTACGAGTAAATAAAAGACAATAAGAATAAATGCAGCAAGATGCCCAATCCTTTATTCAGCAAAGGACAAGCCGGTTGTATTACTTAAGATGACCAAACGTTCTCGAGGACACACGGGAATATCGTCAAGTGCTTTCGCTTCATATAGTTGATTAATCTTCTTTAGTTTGCTAAGTGTTGTGTGGGTAAACCTGTGCTAATGTACCGACCTTTCTAGGACTAATACATACTTGTGATTATACCCCTTGCAAGCATCCGCAAGTACAAGAAACAAATTAAGGTAGAAACTTAACCACAGCTTTATACTCTAAGACCCTGACATCACTTGTGCAATGGTTTCCTAACGGGGGTTCAGGTTTCTATCACTCCGACAACTCCTACGATTAGTAGCCAAATACACAATGCGTTCCCCTAGGCTCATATAGGTGAAGTGTCATGTAGTCGACGTTCATATGACACCACTAGAAGAAGTACACCACAACTTAATTAACAAACCATTGAATCTTTCTCAATACAATTAAACTACTAACAACATGACTTCTCCCATGTCCTCAAGAACTAAACGAACTACTCACAAGACATCATACGTATCATAATCAGAGATGGAATAATGATGTATAACAATCTGAACATATACAATAATTCAACGGTTCCACACAATAGCATCCACTACAAAGAGTAAGCAACACCGGGAAAGTTTCCCCTAAGAACTATGCAAGATTCAACCCAATTTTATAGCGGTATGGAGATGGTGATGATGGTGCTGGTGGAGATGATGGTGGTGATGATGATGATGATCATGATGAAGTCCAGCTTGATGGTGGTGTTGATGGCGATGATCTCCCCTCTCCGGGAAGGAATTCCCCCGGTAGAATTCTTACTATCGGAGAGATCTTTCTCTCTCGGTGTTTTCCGCCCCGCAGAGGCGGCGGAATCTTTCTGTGGTTGCTCCCCTAGTCTTAGGTTTTCGGGAGCATAATATACGCCAGAGGGGAGACCTGGAGGTGGACTAGGGCGGCCACACCACCTGGTGGCGTGGCCCGCGCCAGGGGGTGGTGTGGGCCCCCTGTGGCCCATCTCCACTCCCACTTCTGGCTATCTTCGCCTTCTAGAAAAATAGGATTTTCCATGTATTTTCCCGGATATTCTGATCTTCACGAATTTCACCTCCAAACAGCCCCTTTTCCATCAGAATCTGGACTACAGCGGGCCATGCTCCAAAAGTCATCAACCATGCAAAAACAGATGAAATTACATAAGTATCATCTCTTAATATGAAATATATCAATGAATAACAGTAAATTATGATATAGAATAGTGATGCAAAATGGACGTATCAGGGGTGCCAAAAGCTGATGACGAATTACTCCTTCGGTGGTGGTGGTGTTCTCTCGATGAGCTTCTTGGTCAATTTCCTCAAGTCTTCAATGTCGAAGGTAAGAGTACGAATCAACTGTGAGTTTTGCTCAATGCGGTTCGTGATCATGTTGGGTTGTGATTCCCAGCTCGTACGATTCTTTCCCCATTCTTCCTCCTAGAAGTCTTCTTTTCCTGCATGGTTAGAACAAGGCATATCCTAATTGGAGGGTAGTTTATCCTTGGTCATATTCCGGAATTGATGCTCATGGATAAGGGTATGGAAGGGATTCTTGGTCCATGGAAAAGGTGTCCGTGGAGCCAAATAGTGACGTGGAGGCTTCCCTCCAGTTGACACCTGTGCAGTCCTTCTGATCCTAGCAGCGTTTGCCACCACTCCAATGCTCGCAATGGTAGTGCCTGTGTGCGGGTGATTTGCCTCCTCTTCATCTTTACTCTCGATCTGCTTCTCCTACCCATGGTCTTGGGGATCCTTGTCCGCATGCTCCTTTCCCTTATTCTTGGCGGAGACCATTGTGCTTCTAGAATTTAAGAATAGTTCCTAGCAGAAACAGATCGAAACGAAAACACGACGAGAACGCGATATATGAACCTCAGGGGATCCGGGGGATTATATGTTATGAATTTTTACAACAAAAGGAAGGTACTGGGAGACAATGGGTCGGAGACGGAGTTCGAGGCAGCCACAAAACCTGGTGGTGCGGCCAGGGGTGGGCCCGCGCCACAGGGTGGTGTGAGCCACCCTGGCTCTATTTCCATCCCTCTTTCGCTTCGTTGCTTTCTTTGTTAGATAAAAACTTCAAAAATATAACCTGACAGATTTTTTGCGGAACTTTCTTACTAGAACTGTTACCTATTCGAAAACGGACTCTGCAGCTTTCTGACTTGGTCTTTGATAAATTTTCCGGAGTTACCATTTGAATAACATCAATATATTCATCTTCATGCACATATTGCTTGAGTCATTTAACCTTTCACTATCTCGTTAGACCATTTTCTCCACTAACCTGGAAATTTCTTTCACACAAAACTTCACGCAATTCTCATTAGCAACATTAGTTCAAGTGAGGTAATAAAACTTTTTAAGTTCAATTTCAACTGAAATCCATCAAAACAGAAGCTACTATAGCAACTCCTTCCGAAAACCCAAAAAGAATTCAAAAAGGAAATCGATTTAAGAGGCAAATGCAAGATTGGCGAAATTTGTGAGAACAAACCAGCAAGTAAAGCTCAATTTTTTAGAAAATCTTCTGTTGCTCAAATCAAAAAGTGCAAAACAAACTAAAGTTAAATAACAATCTGGGTAGAAGCACAGAAAATTACAGCTTAACCCGATGTACAAAGATCTCTCACGAATTTTTACAATGAAGCAAAAAAATCTGTTTTGGGACAACAACTTTCCCAAATATTACTTCTCTCTCATTAGAGGTTGATCTTGACACAAAAACCAAACAAAAAGGATAAGGAGAGGTTATTACAAAAGTAATAACTTCCAAAACTCAAATAAACGAAAACAAACTGAAAGCACAAATATATTTGGTTGTCGCCCAAAAAGCTCTTTCTTTATAGCCATTAAGATGGGCATGATGATTTCAGTGATGCTCACATAGGAATATGAATTGAAGTGAAAGAGAGTATCAAGAAGAAAAAATATACATGTTTAAGTATAACCCACTTCCTATGCAAGGGAATTTTGTAAGAAAATAAATTGTTGAAACCAAAGGCTGCTAGCATAGGAGGGCAAAACAAGTGTAACGTAAAGATTTTCAACATAAAGCGAGGAAACTTAATATTATTGAGATGCATAAGAACACTTTTCCCTCTCTCATAGTAACTTTCAGTATCATGCATAAATTTAATGATATAACTATCACAAAAACCATCATATTAATGATCACTTATTCAAAATTTAGTGTCCGGCACAACCTCAATGACAAAGGATAATCTAGTAGGAACAACATGAATATAATGTTCCACAACTGAATCACATATTCAATGATATATATCTGATGTTCATACTAAGACAGATTAAAAAAAATTGAATACATTGGGAATTCCATCATACATGATTGCCTCTAGGGAATATTCCCAACAAAAATGACTAGGAAACATAGTAACCAATTCCTTAGACCATGAGACCATATGCAATCCATATCTTCCGAGAGTGCCTTCTTGCATCAAACGTCGCTCGATAAAACAGTGATCATAAAGCTGTCTTTAGGTATTCAGAGGGGCATATCGAAGTGTATGTGTCAAGAGCGTGTTTTTTTCTTCCGCATGATGGAGAGATACTCTAGGCCCACTCAGAGACATGACATCCATAAAGTTGTAGCGTGTGACTAGGTCACGTGGATGGCATAGCTTGGAACGAGTAAAGTTTTACTTTTCGCTAATGAGATTGAACCCAGCATGTCGATGTCGTTGATTAGGTCTCAGAATATCAAAGTATCAAAGGAACAAAGGGAATATGACTCTATCTTTAATGGTTCAACGATAAATATTCTTGTGGAATGCACATGGGTCATTATGGGAATCTAGGTCCCACTGATAATCATTGGTCCGAGAGGGGTCTTGACCATGACAGGAGGGTTCGCTAACTATAGGGTAACATACTTAAGGGTTTGACAACTGTGACACCCCGGGATCAGGGTTAAACAAATCCCAGACCTTAGCCTGCCATAAGCTTAACCTAGAGCTCGAGGATATATAGTGAGAAATCGTTAACACAACAATAACCCTGCGACACAAAAATTATTTCAGCAAGCTCATAACTGAGCGAAGAACCAAAATATTACAAGCAAAGGTCACTGACCAGAAACATCAAACAACAGAAGAAAAATTATGTTATTAAGTATAGCAAACTTAACAAATGACCTAGGAGGCCTGAAGCACAATGATGAGGTCCTACCCCGTAGATTCGTACGAAACTCATCTTCAGGGGAACACTTACTCTTCTACAAAAGTATCAACAAAGAAAGGGTGAGTACAGGGTGTACTCCGCAAGACTGATGGCTGGTGGGGTTATTTTGCATAAAGCCAGTTTTGTTTATAAAACAAGAGGGAGAAGAAGCTTGTCTAATTAGAATATTTTAAAAAGGGGATAAGAGAGCGACATCTCCAAAGCATTGATCATCATGTTTTGATATTCACTAAAGTAATCCTCATATCGTAACTAGGATCACCCCCTCATACCCATGAGGAAGCATCCTTAAGAACACGTTGATCTGCCAAGTTTTACGATTAGGTTATAGTTCTCTATGATCTTCACGTTCGTTCCCATGTCTTCCATAACCGTGGACACGGCTTTTCGACAAGATTAGTACTCTGCAGGGGTGTACAACTTTACCCACACGTACCAACCGACTCTTAATGCCACATGATTAGCCCTCTTCCTTGGAAGGCCGGCAGAGGGTGGTTGGACACGACCTTTGCCTTGCGTTCGCCGAGACCATGAGTCACGCCCTAAGGAGGGTCCCGCCGTAACGGGTCAAATCCCGAAGTCGGTCGCTAGAGATGTGGGCGAGGTTGGTTTACTAGAGGAACCGCCTCAAGTAACCCCGGTCACGCTTACCTATCTATTATTATGCACCCCCTTCACCGCCTTCGAGAACAACGGAGTATGCATATGTCGAATGGAACGCTCGAACTATGTGCCTCATAGAATCAACTAGGCAGGTTAGTTACTCGTGGGGTTTTCCAGGCCCCGTGTGGCTTTACGCTCGCCTTGGTTCAAGAGGCTAGAACTCGGTCCTAGTAGTGGCGAGCATGGGACTAGAAAAACTAGATCCCACCGTGGCCTCCTATACAAGCCTTAGCATGTGTAACCTTACCACTGATCTTACCTCATCAATATACCTCGATCTCCTATCATACTAGATTCTCTGCAATTGGTACATCATCTGGATGAACCAGCACTGACAGCTAAGCATGGCTAAGCAAGACACAAATATAAGCTCTAGCAGTGCACACAAGCCAAACCTAGTTATGCTAGGAGCAGTGGATCAGGTAATATAAGCTCAAAGGGAATAATGAAACAGATAGGATACTCTATCTATCGATAAAAGACCACAGTAGATCCATATGCAACATGGCAAGAATGAAATACTTTCAAAAATATAGGATTGTATAATGGTGCGGCTATTCTTGCCTTGTACTTGTCTTGATTATATTTGATCAAGTATTGATCTTCGGGATTCGATGGTGTTAATCTCGGTCTTCAATCTCGATCTCGATATCGTATTCTACCAGGAGGAGGCAAACACCGGAAAGAAAGGGGGAAACAATCAATACGTGGCATCGATGCAACGCTCAAGCAAGGCTGATGATATGACAAGATAAAGTGCATTGAAATGAACCCTAAGGCATGCTTTGCCATTTTAAACAGGGTCAGAGGGGTGCAAACCCTAGAACAGGGAACCTCGGAGTCACCTTCGGGGTTAAATTACTTCTTCTAATTAAAGTTGCAATTTAAGCTGTTCAACAATGCATGATTATGAGTCTATTGTGTAAAAGATCTTATTTTTCTGAACATTTTGATATATTATTCATATTTTTCTGATTTAAAATTAATTAGTTTTGATTTTTCTCTTTTTAATCCATTTTAACACAATTAAACATTTTAGGAATTTATTAAAGTATTTTCTACCTGGCCCCACATGTCAGACTTTTATTAATTTCAGAAATTAATTCCAAAATGAATAAAACCCTGACGGACTGGGCCCACCGGCCAGCACTTTTAATTATTAAAAAATGACAGAAAACATTTTAAATAAAAAGAAAACAGGGGATTACTACGTTAGCAATGGCGGAGCCCCCAGGTCGAGCGGGGATCCATTGATCCCGTGCATTCTTGGACGTCCGGATGGGCTTGCTGGAGAGAGCTAGGCGTAGGCAGCCTTGTAGTGGTGGCGCCGCTGCTATTTGGTCACCGGAGGCGACGGCGAGCGGTGGTGGTGGCAGGTACACGACGGGGTGACGATGTAGCGCGGGAGGGAGTGAACGGAGGGGTGTGTTAGCACCGCGAGCTCACCGTGAGCACGGTAGAGGTGGTGGCCAGCCTGGGCAAGGTCGGACGACAACGAATCGACGGCAGCATCTGCGGCGATCGATGAGACGTCGAGCTCGATTCTGGCGAGGTGGGGCCTTCCTAGCTTGCGCGCTTCAATAGGGAGAACAAGGACAGCGATGCAGAACTCGTGGAGGTCTCAGATGGCTGAGGGGAGGTCGGGAACAGCGGGGAAGACGATGGCCAGCGAGCTAGGGTTTCGGCCAGAGAGGGAGAGAAAGCGCGCGAGAGGGAGAAGGAGGGCTATGGTTTTCCACTGTGGTGGCTTCTTACTCAATATGTTGAGCTCGTTGGGGAACCCCAAGAGGAAGGTATGATGAGTATAGCAACTAGTTTTTCCTCAATTATGAAACCAAAGGTTATCGAACTAGTAGGAGCAAGGAAACACCTCCAAGGTGTTGTTTCCAACTTGGAATCCTGCACAACACAACCACAGAACTTTGTCCCCAACTTACAGTGAGGTTGTCAATCTCACCGATTTTGCTGAAAACAAAGGATTAAACATATTGTGTGGAAGATAGTAATTGCTTGTAGAAAGTAAACAGAAAACAGTAAATAGTTGTGGATTGATGGTAAAAGAATGGATCGGGGTCCATAGTTCACTAGTGGTGATTCTCCTTAAGATAGATGACATGTTGGGTGAACAAATTACAGCGGGGCAATTGACAAACGTCGAGAAAGCATACATGCATATACTAATCATCTTGACTCCTATGAGATTTGATTGGGCATTACAACATTATACATAGACCGTAATCCAATTGCATCTATGACTAATAATCCACCTTCAGGTTATCATCCGAACCCCCACCAGTATTAAGTTGTGAGCAACAGATAATTGCATTAAGCGAGTGTGAAAAGTAAACAATATGATTGTTCTATGAACAATGGATTGATGTTTTCTCCCTAGTAGCAACAACACATCTAGTACCTTCCCAGATTACTAGAGGCATGAACCCACTATCGAGCATAAATACTCCCTCTTGGAGTTCCTAGCATCTACTTGGCCAAGAAAGCTACTAACAACAGAAAGCATGCAAGATCACAAATAACAAAGACATGATAGAATCAATAATCAACCTGAAATACCATGTGAATATCCATCAGATCCCTGCAAACACAACATGTAGGATTACAAATAGATGATCTTGATCATGAACAGATCTCACAAGATCTAAACATGATAGCACAAAGAAGAAAAACCTACCATCTAGCTACTACATGGACCCGTAGTCCAAGGGTGAACTACTCACGCATCAAACCGGAAGCAGGCATGGTGATGAAGAAGGCCTCCAGGGTGAATTCTCCCCTCCGGCAGGGTGCCAGGAAGAGCTTCAGATCCCTCCCGATCTAGGGATGGAGATGACATTGGCTACAGACTCGTTCGTGGTTTTTTGATCGGGTTCTTAGGGTTTCTGTATCAGAGGCAATATATAGGCGAAGAGGGAGGTCGAGGGGGTGCTCGAGGCGGCTGCACCCCCTAGGAGCAGGTAAGGCCTAGTCACTCGGCCAGGGGGTGTGGCCTCCTCAAGGCCCTCCTGCATCTCGTCTTCTGGCTCCATGTTCCCCTCGGTAAAATATTGACTTTAACTTTTGTCCCGTCCAATTCCGAGAATATTCATTTTTTGGCTTTCCTCGAACCAAAAATAGTAGAAAACAGGCAACTGACACTGTGGCATCTTGTTAATAGGTTAGTTCCAGAAAAAATGTGTAAAGATACTCCAAAGTGTGGAAAAAACATAAGAAAGTACATATTAAACAAGCATGGAACATCAAAAATTATAGATACGTTAGCAACGTATCAACATCCCCAAGCTTAACTCCTGCTCGTCCTCGAGTAGGTAAATGATAAAAAGAAAGAATAATTTTTTAGGTGATATGCTGGCATCATAGTACTTTAACATAGCATGAAAGATATAGTTCTAAAAATAAGACATAGCAACTATGTTATAGCATGAAAAGGTACAAACAAAAGATTCATTAATAACAATGCTTTGAAAGACGTTTGTTTGTTTCACATGAAGAAAACATAATTAGAATGGTATTTAGCTTGTCCCTCAGAGTGTAGCAAAACATAAATGCATAGGACACCTTCAAAGTTCATAAGGGTGACTAGATACAAATAGTTTAAGAACAAGCAATATCAAAGTTTATGGATAAATCAACAAGGCTTGGGACAATGCACATTAAACTAAGAATGGCCACTATGTTCACTCAATAGGTGCATAAAGATAGAAGATGGAGACTCAACATAAAAGTAAAAGAGAGGTCTTTATAGAAGGAATAAAGGATTCAAGTCTCATAAAGAGCTTCCAAAAATTATGGTACTTATTAGCTTTCAGCTCTCATTGCCCCTATCATAAGCATCTTCAATTGGTTAATGTTAAACTGACACAACTAAGAGGATATGATTGACAAGTTATAAGTTGAAATCTAATGCCCCTTGCTTACGAGTACCGAACCTCATGCTACTGAACTTCAGTCACAAGTAAGCTCTTGTCATTGTAAGTACATATGTATCATATAGAACCGCCAATGGGGTACCCCTTGCCCCATGACACAGGAGCTATCCCATATCAAAATGACAAGGCAACAGACAATGAGCATCTCGGCGATCTTTTTATTTGCTATTTGCATAGGTTTTTATTGAGGATGCTTCATAGAATGCTCATTATGGTTGTGCTGCAAGTTTCCACCATGATTAGGCATGGCTTAGGCTAGCGGCCTAGGCGTTTCTCTAACACACATACAAACTCCATGATCTTACGAGTTCCCCTTTTATTTCACACCGCCGGGATCCATAAGCAAAAGAATCATGATATCAACGGACTATAAGTGCAATGTTGAAAGCGTTCCCCATGATACATGGTTCGGCTAACTTCAACTTATAAAGCGCAAGCATATACGCAACAAAGATGGACACAATGGTTCAAGTTTTATAAGTGCAAAAAGGAAAGTGTGCCAGCAAGTTCCTGAGAGCTTTAATCACTAATTTTCACATAACAAGTTTAATTCGGAAGGTAGATAAAAACATGAATATACTTTGAATAGAAAATGCTAATAGGTAGGTATGGTGGAATCTTTGGAACAACTTGGTTTTATTTGGAGTTGGATGCATGAGTGGGACTCATACTTGGTTATGGAGGCTAGCAAAAGATTGGGAGCGACCAACTAAGATAGCAATAATGGCCATAATCATGCAAAGTGACAAAACATCATTAATTAAAGCATAAAGTGATATTACAAGTCGAAAACTAAAGGATCATAGAGGCTATGGTAACTTGGGATAGTCAAAACATGGTGTGAGCATGCGCCAAGTCAAACCAAATAAAGCATCAAAGGAGAATACCACAATACTATGCTTTAATATGCTAAAACAACACATGATTCTTGCAAGGCACATTAAGCAATCTCAATTGTTTATAAAATGCCATGCTATAGCAAAAATCACTAAGCATAAATCCAAAACAATATCAAGCATGACATGACAAAGCATAGGCCACAGTCAAAAACAAGCTCATTTTGACCACTTAAGCATGAACTTTTCCTACTCTTTTCCAATCCAAACCAACTTATTAGAAAACTAATGTATGAATGAGGGGTTCCAACCAATTTATTCAAGAAAAAGCAAACAAAAACCAAAAACAAAAATGAAGACGCTCCAAGGACAACAGAATTATGCATGAAACAATAAAAATGAAGTGTTTGGAAGAAACCTCAGATTTTTATTGACGAAGAAGGGGTTGCCTTGGGCATCCCCAAGCTTTGAGGCTTGAACTTCTTGGATATTTCTTGGGGTGACATGGGTGGCATCACCAAGCTTGAGCTTTAGTCCATTCTTCATCTCATTACATCATTCTTTCCCTACACCTGAAAATTTCCTTCATACAAAACTTCACACAATCTTCATTAGCAACATTAGTGTACTCAAGATAATAAGTCATTTTGTTCAGTTTCAACACAAGTAAAACTTCCATTAAAATACAAGCTACTGTAGCACTTCCTTTAAAAATTTCAAATGATCAAGGAGAACTCAAAGAGAAAGAGATTGAGAGGCAAATGCAAATAATTGAAGAAATCTGTCAAAACAGACCAGCAGGTAAAAACCAATTTTTTAGAAGACCTTATGTTGCTCAAATCGAAAAGTGTTGAACTAACGAAAGTTGGATAACAACCTAAGGTAGAAGCAAAACCAAATTACAACTCAAACGTACCTACAGAGATTTTTCAAGAATATTTACAGCAAAGCACAAAAATTTGTTTCGGGACAGCATATTTCCCAAGCATTACTTCTCTCTCATTAGAGGTTACTCTTGGCACAAAAACCACATAAAATGATAAGGAGCGGTTATTACAGAGGTAATAACTTCCAAGACTCAACTAAAACTTTTGGGTTATCTCCCAATAAGTATTTTTCTTTAACGCCTTTAAGTTAGGCATAAGAAGCAAGAAAAGAATCAAGTATTCTCAAATGAAGAAGCATTAAGATTGATACCCGAAATATCTTCAACAAGGCAAGGTGTCTCATCCAAATAAGTTCTAGAGGATCCTCTCTCAATGCTCTTGGGTTCACTATTTTCATCAAACAGGTTTTTAGGAACAATCCAATCAAAATTCGTTTCTAAGCTTCATGCATTCCTACAAGTTTAAAAGGTATTGGTATCTTAATTTCCTCCCCATTAGGTTCGGTTTTGTCCATCTTTTCTCGTGTACTAATAACATCTACACACGAGCCTAGCATATTAAAACGGTTAAAAAAATTCTAGCTTCCTTTGCAACATCATAGAATTCTTTAAGCAAGGTTTCCAGAATAACATCTCTCTTTTCAGGGTCCTCAATTTCCTTAAGTTTAAGGAACATTACTTTCATTATGGGGTTAAGGTTAACAAACCTAGCTTCCAACATGTGAACTAAGGAAGCTGCAGCAAATTCATAATTTGGAGCAAGTTCTGCAAGGGATCTATCCTCAATATCCTCATGCTTACTGACATGATTAAAGAATTCTTCAATATTATCTTTCCCAATTATAGAGACACTACCTATTGGAAGGTCTTTCAGGGTGAACTTAGGGATCAACATGACGAGCTAAGAACGAGGTAGCAACTATAGAAAGACCTAATTTTTTGTGTGTTTTTAATAAATAAAGGAAACTAGTACAACTATTTTTTGTGTTTTTGATAAAGAAACAAGTAAACCAAGCACAAATAAACTAAGAAAAACAAATAAAACAATGTAAAGAGATTGGTTATGAGGGACTCCCCTTGTGAAGATGTCCTTGACTCCCCGGCAACAGTGCTAGAAAAAGTCTTGCTTACTCAATATGTTGAGCTCGTTGGGGAACTCTAAGAGGAAGGTATGATGAGTATAGCAACAAGTTTTCCCTCATTTATGAAACCAAGGTTATCGATCCAATAGGAGTAAGGAAAAACCTCCAAGGTGTTGTTTCCATCTTGGAATCCTGCACAATACAACCACAGAACTTTGTCCCCAACTTACAGTGAGGTTATAAATCTCACTAGTTTTGCTGAAAACGAATGATTAAACGTATTGTGTGGAAGATAGTAATTTCATGTAGAAAGTAAATGGAAAACGGTAAATAGTTGTAGATTTATGGTAAAAGAATGGACCGGGGTCCATAGTTCACTAGTGGTGATTCTCCTTAAGATAGATGACATGTTGGGTGAACAAATTACAGCATGGCAATTGACAAACATCGAGAAAGCATACATGCATATACTAATCATCTTGGCTCCTATGATATTTGATTGGGTATTACAACATTATACATAGACTATAATCCAATGGAATCTATGACTAATAATCCACCTTTAGGTTATCATCCGAATCCCCTCCGGTATTAAGTTGCAAGCAACAGATAATTGCATTAAGCAAAGTGTGTAAAGTAAACAATATGATTGTTCTATGAACAAAGGATTGCTGTTTTCTCCCTAGTAGCAATAGCACATGTAGTACCTTAGAGATTTTTTTCACTTCCCCAGATTACTAGAGGTATGAACCCACTATCGAGCATAAATACTCCCTCTTGGAGTTGCTAGCATCTACTTGGCCAAGACAGCTACTAACAACAGAAATCATGCAAGATCACAAATAAAAAAGACATGATAGAATCAATAATCAATCTGAAATAGCATCTCAATATCCATCGGATCCCCGCAAACATAACATGTAGGATTACAAATATATGATATTGAGCATGAACGGAGCTCACAAGATCTAAACATGATAGCACAAAGGAGAAGAACCAACCATCTAGCTACTACATTGACCCGTAGTCCAAGGGTGAACTACTCATGCATCACACCGGAGGCAGGCATGGTGATGAATAAGGCCTCTAGGGTGAATTCTACCCGCCGGCAGGGTGCCAGGAAGAGCTTCTGATCCCTCCTGATCTTGGGATGGAGATGACGGCAGCCACAGACTCTTTCATGGATTTTTTATTGGGTCCTTAGGGTTTCTGTATCGGACGCAATATATAGGCGAAGAGGGAGGACGAGGGGGTGCCCGAGGCGACTGCGCCCCCTAGGCGAGGGCTAGGTCTGGCTACGTGGCCAGGGGTGTGGCCCCATAGAGGCCCTCCTCTATCTCATCTTCTGGCTCCATGTTCCCCTCGATAAAATATTGACTTTGGCTTTTGTCCGGTCCAATTCCGAGAATATTCATTTTATGGCTTTCCTGGAACCAAAAACAGCGTAAAACAGGCAACTGGCACTGTGGCATCTTGTTAATAGGTTAGTTCTAGAAAAATGTTTAAAGATACTCCAAAGTGTGGACAAAACATAAGAAAGTACATAAGAAACAAGCACGGAACATAAAAAATTATAGATATGTTAGCAACGTATCAGTGGCCAGGGGGTCTTGTAGGCGCTCGGGGGCAGCGGCGGTTATCTTGGCGCGCGACACGCATCTCTACATCGGCGGGCGGCGGAGGAAGCTCTAGCGAGCTGCTTCATGTCGGAGACGAAGATGACAGGTGAGGCGCAAAGAGGTACGGGCCGCAGTGGGCTGGCTAGGCCACTATTGGGTCGCGACAAAGGTTCTGAAACAGGTTGCTGGCTGCTACTAGTGGGCAATAGATAGAGAGGAGGGAGAGATGGGCGGAGGCCCACTTAGGGTCAGCAACAGGTTTTATTTCAAACATCCTTTTTCTTTTTCTATTTATCTGTTTGTATTTTTAGTTTCAAATCTGTTTTGAACATTTAAAAAAATACAAGAAGGTGTGCAAATATATGAAATAGTGTGGGGCCCCTTTATTCCATTTGGGCTCAATACATTTTGTAGTTTTCAAAATTCAAGAACCTTTTGAATTACTTTCAAAGAGTGGGGAATAACTAGGGTTAGGGTTTTACTTTATTTCTTTTTGCACACATTTTTATTTCTTAGCCAAATAATGATGCTCATGAATGCAAAAACAAACCCAATAAAGTATTAACTAAAACGGGGGTGTTACAACAATGCTCGGAGATCATTTTGGTATCACAGGAATCACTTAAGAAAAGAGAAGGGAAAACTAGAAGGGTTTAAGGAAAGTCCGACGGGTGTCCGGAGTTATCCAGAAGGAGTTCCGGTGCAATGGGAATTAAATAATATGTAAATATATGTTAATTATTGAATTTTATATTTATTTATATTTATTTAATGATTTAAATATGATTTAATGGACAACCCATGGCTAATAGGTCAGCTCCCTAAAGAGAAAAGGGCCCATGAGGGAAAACCCCCCAAGGGAAAAGGAGGTAGTGGCCGGCTGGGCCCCTTGGTGGCTGGCTGGACCACATGGTGGCTGGCCAAGCCCCCCAAGGTGGCCGGCCATGCCATCCCCACTCCTCCCCTTGGTTTATTCCCATATGGCTAAGGCAAGGGATTTGGGGGCTCCCCTCCCCTATATAAAGGAGGGTATAGGGTGGAATTTTATTACACCAATAAATCCAAAGCTTTGAGACTTACCCTTCCAAGTGCCCTTCTCTCTCCCTATCTCTCTTGTGAGCACGTCCCCACTGTAAGGGATGTGCGAACGAGAGTGTTCTTCACTGTGGAGCACCATCGTGCTGTAGGGATTCCGGATCCCGTAGATCTACTTCTGCAACCTCTAATGGACCAGAGTCCAGGAGTCATCGTCAAACACCGCATGCGTGCGAGCCCGTACGAGGCCCTGCACTTGTGGTGCTTAAGTCGTTCGAGCCATGGGAGTCATTGGAGACGGTGAAACTGAAGCTAGACGAGTTCAGAGCGACTTGAGGTCAGCATCGGTACGACTACATCATCCATGTTCTCCCGAATGTTGACAAAGATTTTCGGTCCTCAACTTGGTAAGTTCATGAAAATCTCCTCCCATTACCGCATTACTCCTAGATAGATCATGGCACTCAATTGCGTAGGAAAAATTATTGTTTTCATGTGCTAAACCCCTTCATTGGTATCAGAGCCGATCTATGTGTAGTTATGCTAGTACAGGTAGAACATATGTTGATTGTATGGGCATTGATCATATAATTGTTACCCTCTCACGTATACTTGCATATACCGCATCACTGCTTGATCTAAGCAGCCCCAACCAACATTATGCATTCATTCACGAGACTGGTCCACTCTTGACATATGTCTTGCACCGTATAAGTGGCTTAGGGGCTATAAGTTTCTCTCGCCATAGTTGGTATACCATTTACAACCGAGGGCCCTGATAGGGCTGTAGTAGAGACAATTATTTAATCAACATTGTGGTTCAAGTTCGTAGGTAAGAAACAGTTCTTGTGGGAAAGCCCTAGCAGCCACGTAAAACATGCAAAAGATAAAGTAGAGGTGTCTAACTTTATTTTCCAGGGGCTCGTGATATGATATGTTCAAAGTAAATGTAAAAGTAGTTTACTTTACTGTTCCTGAGTTGTAGTAATAGGATGGTGGCATCAAGGGCTTGGCACCACAGACCGGAGAGCATGATCAAGATCATGGCGCGACGATCTATGACCATGTCATGTCACACTTACTTACATTTGATGTTTATTGTGTGCATCTTGTTTGTGCTAGTATTAGATACTCGATGGTATCATTAATAGGATGGTCCGTTAATAATACCAATATTGTGTTCTCCCTTAGAGTGCACCACCAAGAATGTTCTCTATTATGAGGCACACCGTGACAATCGGGTGTCAGACATATATGCGTTCGCATACGGTTGGTGTAAGACATGTTGCACAATGAATACACTAGAGGTTAAATTGGTGAGACTAACATGTACATACATGGCCTAAGAACACGAATGATCGAAAGATCGAGCATGAGTCACATGAATGATGTGATTGACATTGGAGAATGTCTACCTTTGCATCTATGTTACCGGCCGTGATGATCGGGGGTGACATAGTGAATAGGGATCATGTTATCACTAAAGCTTCTTTAGGGATGTTTGTTTTAGTGGGAGATCATCTAATATATAATGTGATTATAATTTGAACTCACGTATTATGAACTTAGTCTAAATTTATTTGCAAATTCTTTTGTAGATCATGTCAAAGCCCAAGTCTCTGTTTAGTTTTGAGGGATTCATGGATAGTGAGAAACTCAAATTAGATGGTTTGACCCCATAGGCTGGTACCGACGCCTAAAGAACCTCCTCATATTCCATGATTTGTTCTATGTACCGCGAGAACTGCTAGGATATTTCCCCATGAGCTTCACCGGATGGCCAGATGACAATGATTACCGGGCCCGATATGACACCTTCATGACAGTCAAATACACCATGGTTCATGTCATGGAGCTTGCTCTAGGATCACTGTTCCATGAGATTGAGGCCTTGAACCTGACCGAAGGACTGAAGATGCTCTTTCCATATCAAGTCAGAATCATGGAGTTGGAGTACATGGGTGAATTCCTCTCAACCAATATGAGGGAAAAGACCAGCCTGGAAGACCACTTGGATATCATGGAAAGGATTCATGAGCGCCTTGTGGACATCATGGACTACTTGGTGATCTACAAATTTTCAATAGATGTGGTGTTGCGTTCGCTTCCCCTCAGCTATAAAGATATCGTCTTGACTACCTTGTGGAAGGGAAAGAGTTTACCTTCCTTGAGTTCATGGCTCATTTGAGAACCCAGAAAGTAGTGCCAGCTCTAGGAGTTGTCATCAGTAGGAAAGGTATATATTTGATATACAAAGTTATAAATGTTTAAATTTAAACACTTATACCAGTTTACAAAGTATTTGATACTTGTACAGTTTTGTGAATACATGACATGCTGCTTGAGAGGTGTTTGGAGGAGTGGGCGCGACGATGCGTGTTGATGGAAAACAAGATAGTTGAAAGCCAACAACGCTCTCCTTCTGAAGTTATCATTTGGATTAGAAGAATTGAATAAATTTGTAATCGATAAATACTAAACTACATTAGAGTATGTCTTGTATTTGTAAGACAGATATTCATATGAATTTGAGACAAACCAGTTGTTTTTATTCCTATGAGTAATATCTTTTATGATTCATGGTTTTGATTATGAATGGGTTATTCATATTTTGATCGTGTTGAAAGAAATTTAAATTTTTATAAATTATGAAAATGCCAAAGGATATTCAAAACGTAATTATCACATCATTTTGAATGACACTATTTTATTAAGTCATATTGGTACATGTAAAAGGATTCATGAGTGATGAAACCAATGTCTTAAAGATACTTGATCTTTTGACACATACAAACCATGCTCCTATTAGGCAAAATGACTAAAACTCCACATTTTGATAAAACAGAGTGTGTGTTGAATAATTAGATATCATACATGATGATATGTTGAACTATGAAACAAATGGTGGGTATCATTATTTCGTGAAACTTCACTATGAATCTAAGACAATAAATGTATTTGCTGAATAAGACACAACTCTAAAACTATTTGATATGAACAAAGAATTTCAGAATGAAGAAGAATATTGAATTAACAAAAATACAAGCCTTTGAGATTTTCTCAAAACAATAAGCATTTGAGTAGTGGTTCAAGCATACAAGACTTGTGAAAGTGTTTCACAAATTACAATGTTAAGAATACGTCAATGTGTTGACATATATAAAGATTGTAATCATACCGTATTATATACTGTATGGTATAAAGTAATATCTTGTCATGTTAGCATTAGCATTTAGAGAAGATAAATTAGAATAGCAAGCACTTACTTATTGTATAAAGAATCATCAAGGATTCGTGGAAACAATACCATAAGTGTATGGCACATTGTGGTTTCCAGAAATTCTAGAGTTATGTGATAATTCAGAATTCTGACAAATACATCTTTGTAGTGTATTCTTAGGGAACTAAGAATACACATTCCGCAACTGCAAGCAAAGTAGCAAAATTTGTATTGCTCAAACGTGGTGTTTATCAAGAAGAGTTTCTCGAATAAAAGAGTTAGTGGACAAAAGCTGAAAGCTCAAATAAGGTTAAAAACCTTGTCTCCAAATATCAGAGTTGCACAATGGAATTTATTCTGGAACAAAACTCTACAAATAGAGGATAAACTAATGATAATGATCAAAACTTTCAGTGGGAGATTTTACTAAAAGAAAGTAGGATTCATGAATAAGTTCTACCTCATTGCAGAATTTAATTCATAATTCACTTGTCATGTAAACGGAACAATGACATACCTACGAACTACCAAGAAGTTATGGTAAACCCAAATATGAGAAATTACTTAGAGTCATGAAATCCTATACATTAAGTTACATTTAAGATGGTGAAGTAAATCATTAGTTGATCTTATCAAAGTAAATATGTTACTTGATCTTCCAAAGGGGACTTCTAGAGTAAGTGATCATGGGGCAAGGTCAAAAATATTCATGGCTCTGTGGCCAAGTTCATAGTCTCTCTGTATGAGTCGTAAGGAAGAAATGGAACTTAAAGTAAGACATAAAGGTTGATTTGTGTTGTGTTGAACAAATTCAAATGGTTGACTACAATGTGTAGCAATGCTTAAGTCGAACAAATGGAATCTCGGAGCTGGAATTCTCAATTTGATAAATGATCAAATATTTTGGGATTATGCTAAGAATATTGAGAAGACCTGCATTTGCAATAATTTTAGTGGGAACTAATAGAGTTTCATACTCTTATATATGATTGACATATTTGAGTAGGAGCTTAATGAAGCATTCATATATGTGATTGACATATAGTGAATGGTATAGTTGGTATTAGTAAATATTAGTGATTATTATGTATATGAAGTTAAACATGTGTTAAACATTGAAATCTATCAAGATAGAGTGATGTGTTTAATAGCATTAAGTCAAAATGTTTTCCTAGACTGGATTCTGAAGAAGTTCAGAATGCAACAAGTCAAGAAGTAAGTTTTGCCTATGTGACTAGGAGAAACATTGAGATAGTGCTGGTACAATGATGGGTTCCATCATTGTAACATCTACTATGCCTAATTCATACGTTCCATCTTATAAAACCATGTCGTATACTCGATATAAAGTGACCCAAGTTCTTAATCTGAAGAACATGTTCCGAAGTGATATCTAGTGAATCACTAAACAAGTCAAGTATAGTCTTCAGTGTCTAGAGAGAACTGGAGGTATACATCTGATCTGTAAAGGTTGGTGAACTTGATCGTAAAAAGGTTATGCTAGGAAGTTCCACATGAACGTAGATGATTGAAAACCTCACACCTATATGTGCCTAAGAATAAGAGAAGCGTGGTTAGACATCAAAGTGGCATTTAGCGCACTATCGATTAAATTTACATTGACAAAGAAGTATATAAATACTTCAAAGTTAAAATATGTAATGTTACGGCTAGGGAAGTCCATCTTCCCACAGAGTGTGTTCCTAATGCTCATGACGATGAAAACATCATATTTTGATTGATTAATCAGATGTCATGGTGTCGTCGGATTGATGACAAGTACGCCATGAGGGGGTCCTCGAGGCGTGCGGAAGAGAGGGGTGTGAGACGTACGGTGTTCCGGGATGGTGAGCACACAAGTTTACCCAAGTTCGAATCCACCGGCTTTGGATGGATCCTACTCCTGCTAGCAATCCAGTAATACGACAGAGTCGGAATATGGGTTACAAGGGTTCGCCTGTGCGAGTTGAGATTGTGATTGTAAGGGGTGCCCTAAAGGCTCTCCCTAGGACGGCTTATATAGATATCTGGCCTAGGGTTTACAGGAGAGATCTATCCGTCTACGACTAAGAGTCGGTTACAAAGTGCATCTTGAACTACAAGTAACACTATGGGCCTAAGTCGGTAAGTCTTCTGGGCCTTCCCATAGCCGGATTGGACTCCGCCTCTTCTCTCTGACTGGAGCGCCCATGAAGCAAAGCTCTAACCCAAAGTGGGCCACCCTGGTTAGCAAGGAACTATGAGGATACTAGGAAAGTATATCCCCAACAGCAGCCCCCGGAAGTCTCCAAGATCCAGAGTCAGATTCATCATTGTCTAGCTTGATCTTCAGCCTGCAGAATCTTGAAGGGTTCCTGAAACTTCAAAACAAAAGATACGATCCGGGTCTCAAAAATAAGTTGGACCTATAAGTACATTTATTCGGATTTTCCAACTTGATATTCAAACTAAGCCGGAACTTTGTCTCTGACATCATCTAACACTGGTCATGGTCAAGTCACGTCACTGACAAACGTCCTGTCAGCATGACCGTTGGTGGGTCCGACGTTCATGGAACCAAGGAGCCGTTTCAATGCGTACGCGGAGATCGAGGCGACGTAATCATCGCGTCAAACCTTCCTAGTTCCTTCCACGACGCATGGCGGTTACACTGTGCCATTTGCACGAATCTTGGCGTGGTTAGGTGGTTGTAAGATGTTAGGATTTCATGTTCCTCATCTTCACCTATTCCCTTGCCGTTACCTCTCCTCCACTTCTCCCCCGCGCGCAGAGCTCCTTTGCTTCCTAGATTCCCAGTGCCGCCCATCCAAGGTCACCGGCGCACCGGAGAAATGGCTTCATCTTCATCATCCGGCTTGGCTGGCTTTGCAGCGGTGGCGACGACGGCGGCGGCGGTGGAGAAAGAAAGCAACCGTGGGTTTTGGATCTCGTGTCTCCTCGATGACGAGAATCTCCGCGGCATCGAGAATGAAGGGCTCCTCCGCGCCGGCGACTGGCGGAGCGGTTTTGGCGAAACCATCCCCAACCCGCACCCTGACGAGAGGGTACACTTCGGCACCCACCTCGATAGAGGTTTGTCTTTTCCTCCCTCGGAATTCTTTTCCGAGGTGATAGATCACTACGGCGTTTAGCTTCACTATCTTCCTCCCAACTCCATCTTAGAGATGAGTTCTTATGCAGCTTTGTGTGAGGGATACCTCGGCATTAAGCCGAGTCTCACTTTGTTCCGGGTTTACTTTCATGTCCGGAGAAATTCCATCACTACCGGTAATCCTTATATTACCGGCACAATTAGCCTTTCAGTTAGACGCGAGCGTGTTTATCCTCGCATTTTAGCTAGTGAGTCGGTCAAACAGTGGCCGGCCACCTTCGTTTACCATAAGGATATTCCTGCTCCTGGCAAAGCTACTGCTTTGCCGACTTTCGTTGATGGAGCCGCCACGGCCCTGAAAATATCATTTTGCGGCCAAAAAGTTGGGTCACCCAGGCAACGCGGTACCCAAGTTGATTTTTATCACCACGATTTGAAAAGTTGGGGCGCCAATTGCTGAGAGGGGTCTTTCGAGTGAATGATGGCCAAACCCAATATTTTCAAATCGTGCCCATTAAGTCAGGATATTCCGTTACACTAGTTCCTGTTGTGCCCCTCCTTCACCGTTCACTCTTCTTAGCGACCCTACACGTGTCGTAGGGGCAAATACATTACTGTACTTTCCTAACTCTCGACACTGAATGTTTCTGCGGTGGCGGCGGTCCCTTTTCTTCCCTTCCCCAACCCTAAATCTGCTGGCGGCAGAGGACCTTTTTTCTCCCTCCCCTGACACTGAATTTGAAAGTGGTAGCCCAGCATGTCTTGCAAGGCGAAGGTTGTAGCAACATCGCAGACTAATTCGGGTCCGTCGGGGCCCAAGTCTGGGGCTCAACGTGTAGCAGCGGCGAGGTCTTCAGCCCCGGTTACCGAGGAGGCCAGCAAGGATTCTGCTCCCAAGGTACCTACGAGCAGCCGGTTGAAGTGAAAAGCAAGACCGGCGGCAGATTGTTCGGGTCTATTGAGCGGATGCAGCACCTAGATCTCGAAGAAAAAACCCGGGAGAAGAGCGAGAGGTGAATTTTTATTATCTATGTGTCGGGGGGATGATCCCCAGATACCCCAACCGGACAAGAAACAAGACAGTCAGATGGTGTCCGGCTGGCCAGATGCAGCCGGACAAAGCAAGCCAGGCCGGCTACCGCGGCGTAGCCGGATCGACAAGAAGCAGCTGGTTACGGCGGCGTAGCCAGAACCAATCAAGGAGACATGGCGACGTGCATATCAGTGCACGGTATGCCCTGTACGATGACAAGACCGGCCATTACTCGGCCATACCGAAGACTTTGCGAGGATGACACGGGAACAGTGGCCCGATGCTGACGACAGCTCGCACGGCGTCCACTGTGCCTACGACAGCCATACAGCTCATACTCCAATGCGACATACCATACCAGATACTGTAGATGACCAGCCGGTTGGGACCCGCCTGTGGGACCCGCCAGTCGGACTGGCCAGTGAGACCATTGCATCTCTGACTATATAAGGAGAGGTAAGGCCTCAGTAGAAAGGGTTGGTCTCACTGCATTTAAGGCAGTAGCTAGAGAATACAGCTCCGGGAGCACTTGTAGTTTGTATATCCCCATAGTCAAATCCGGCAGGAGTAGGAGTTTTACCTCACCACGAGGGCTCCGAACATGGGTACTTCCTGCGTCCAGCTATGCTCGCTTGTATCCAATCCCGCCTGCGGACGCCATCGATAGCTTCCCTGCTAGTCCCCACACCTCTATCTAACCTCCTTAGGTACTACCGTTCCCAATACAACGATAGTTGGCGCCCACCATGGGGCTAGAGGGCTTCGACCAGAGTCACGTTCCGCACGGGACCCCGCACTTCAGCCAGTGAGCGTGTGGCCTCCGGCCTGGTGCTCACGCTCGGCAAATTTGACTGCGTCATCGACAATGCTTCCTGCTTCGCCGGAACCTCCTTCCCAGTGAACGGCACCATCCTGCTATTCGGCGACCTCCCCGTCTACATCGCCACCGTTCTGGAGTGTTTCCCTAGGGAGATCATCTCTGTCGCGGGGATGCCGCATCCGGGCGGTAGCGCTTTCGTCGCGTCCTGCGGCACGGAGGTTATCATGGCCGGCTCCAGCTCTCACCCCCGCCAGCCGCGGGAGCGAGGCGCGGACGAGGTCGGAACTTCCGCCCCACCGCAGCCTCGGAACTCGGTGGAGGATGCTATTGATCGGCTCCTGACGCCGGTTAACCTCGGGGATAACCCGGAGAAGGTGGAGGCTAACTTCGCCATGGAGAGACAGATCCTCCTCCAGGAGGCCATGGAGCTGGCGGCTACACGCAAGCAACTCGAGATCACCCGGCGCGAGTACGATCGCGCGCACGGCTTCACTCCGGCTACTGCGGATCCGAGCTGGCGCGGCCAGGTGCGGCACCAGGGTGGCGAGATAGGCGGTAGGATATAAAAGGTTGGGGAGCCAGATCCCGCGCCCGCCCTTATCCGGCCCACCTACAGCACGCCCATCAAGAACCTACGCGCGGCCCGAGCCGCGGTAGAAGAACCGCCCAATCTGGAGGGCGAGGAGCGAGCCCGCCAACACGCTCGCGTGCAGGAGCTCCTCCGCATCGTGGACGAGCAGGCTGATGCCAACCGGCAGATGCAGGAGGACCCCAGCTACTCCAGGGGGAGCAAGCTGCCCACCAACAGCAGGGGCGCGCTGCGCCACACCCAGCAGGGTTCTTCCCCTCAGCCGGCTAAGGCCTACAGCCGGCATCGCAGCTCTGGCAACAGGGGCCAGCCGCGCCAGGAGCAGACGGTGAATAGCAACCCGCCGCCTCCCCTTCCACCAACCGGAGCGCCTAGACCCGCCGGTTCCCGTCTCTCGGGCCGGGTGGGAGCGCCCAACCCGGATTGTCCGGATGCCCATGACCGCATCAAGCTCCTCGCTCAAGCGCGCGTCACGGAGGAGGAAGATTCTACCGGCCTGGTTTGTTTCGGACCCCGCATCTGGAACGAGCAGTTTCCGGATAAGTTCTCCCTGCCTAGGGACACCTCCAAGTACGACAGCAGCATGAAGCCAGAAGATTGGTTGACCGACTATGCTATGGCAGTCGGCATCGCCCATGGGAACAAGCGCACAGCCGTGCGCTACGTCCCTCTTATGCTAACCGGATCGGCTAGAACGTGGCTCAACAGCCTCGCACCCAATAGCATCAACGCCTGGCCAGACTTCGAGAAGGTGTTCGGCCGCAACTTCAATGGCACGTACAAGCGCCCAGGGCGCCCACGCGACCTGGCCTTGTGCGTCCAGGGTGACCGCGAGACTAACCGCGAGTACCTCGCCAAGTGGACGGAGCTACGCAACACCTGCGAGGGCATCCTGGAGGCCATCAGTTTTTTCATCGAGGGTTGCCGAGAAGCAACCATGCTTCGCCACCGGCTACTGTGTGATGAGCCAAAAACCATGGCAGTGCTCATGACGGTTGCGGACCAGTACACTGTGGCGGATGCCACCATGAAGAAGCCCCTCTGAGTAAATGCTGACGGGCATCCAACTCCCACGGAGCCAGCTCGTGACCACCCGAGCAATCCGGCTGGCGAAGCCGGATCCTCCAGGCGCCACGGCAACGAGAACCAGTTCCATGGGGACCGCCAAGCCGGACAACAGAAGCCCCGCTACCACGCGCGGCAGGTCAATGCTGTGGAGGGCGCGCCCGACGCGTCGTCTAACGATGCAAGGAGGCAAAAGCCACGGCTCACCTTCGACTAGATGTTTGACGACCCATGCAAGTAGCACAGCGGTCCCTTCAAAGTGGCTACGCATACCACCCGGAATTGCAGCTGGACCCGCCAGCTAAAAGACTAGGGTAACCAGCCTCGTCTCCCCCCGCCTCCTCCAGGTGGACCACCGCCACCGGCTAGGGGAGCCGGCAATGATGGTAACGGTGGCAATGGCGGCAACAACAACAATGGCTACCCCTAGCTGCACGTCGCCTACCACATCTTCGAGACAGAGCTGGACGACAAGCACAGCCGCAGCCGACGCTCCAAGGAGGTCAACGCCATCATCTCTCCGGTCCCCCAGTACCTGAACTAGTCGGAAACCCCCATCACTTGGAGCCACACAGACCAGCCGAAGCATTTGCCGACTCCCGGGGGCTACGCCATGGTGCTCGACCCCCTCATCGTCTCCAACGCATGTACCTGCCGATTCTCGCGCGTCCTCATTGACGGAGGCAGCAGCCTCAACTTCCTCTACCAGTCCTTGCTGGAGAAGCTGGGCATTAGCGAATGTGACCTGCGCCCGACTACCACAACGTTACACGGTGTACTGCCGGGGCCAGCTTGCACCCCGCTGGGTAAAATCCAGCTGGACGTCATCTTCGGGACCGAGCAGAACTTCCGCCGCGAACCGATCTAGTTCGAGGTGGTAAACCTGACGAGCTCCTATCATGCTCTCCTCGAGCGCCCTGCCCTCGCCAAGTTCATGGCCGTCCCCCACTACGCGTACCTCCAGACAAAGATGCCGGGACCCAACGGTGTGATCACCATCGCCGGCTTCTTCAAGCGGTCAATAGAGTGCGCCTTAGCCGGTTTCAAACTGGCAGAGGCCCTCATCATAGCCGAGGAGAAGCGCGTGATCATGCGCAATGTGGCCATGGACCAGCAGGACATGCCGGTTAGCAGCAAACCGACTAGAGAAGGAACTTTCCAGCCGGCAAAGGAGACGAAGAGGATCTTGCTCGACCCCTCCGACCCAACTAAGTTCGTCACCATTGGTGCCGGCTTGGACAGCAAATAGGAAGGCGCGCTTGTCGACTTCCTCCGTGAGAATCGGGACATCTTTGCATGGTCGCCCAAGGACATGCCAGGTGTGCCGAGGGAGTTCGTCGAGCACTCACTTCACGTGGGGTCGGATGACAAGCCGGTCAAGCAACCTATGCGCCGGTTCGCAGAGCAGAAAAGGACGATAATCGGTGACAAGATCACCCAGCTCCTTGCAGCCGGGTTGATCATGGAAGTGTACCACCCAGACTAGTTGGCGAACCCAGTCCTAGTGCTAAAGAAGAACAAGACCTGGCGCATGTGTATCGACTACACCAGCCTGAACAAGGCGTGCCTGAAAGACCCCTTCGCCTTGCCCCGTATCGATCAAGTCATCGATTCCACGGCCGGCTGTGATTTGTTCTCTTTTCTAGACTGCTATTCCGGTTACAATCAGATCCGGCTAAACCCGGCTGATCAGATTAAGACATCATTTATCACCCCCTACGGGGCTTTCTACTGCGTAACCATGCTTTTATGTCTAAAGAATACAGGTGCTACCTATCAGCGCTGCATGCAGAAGTACTTGCACTCGCAGATAGGCCGAAACATGCATGCTTATGTGGATGATGTGGTCATCAAGACCAAGGAGAAGCGCACCCTCCTCGTGGATCTGGGAGATACATTTGGCAACCTCCACCAGTACCATATGAAGCTGAACCCGGAGAAGTGTGTCCTCGGAGTGCCATCCGTTCAGCTCCGAGGTTTCCTCATATCACAACGAGGCATCGAGGCAAATCCGGAGAAGATTGCAGCAATCGAGAGGATGCAGCCGCCTAGGAGTCTGCTTGGAGTCCAAAAGTTCACCGGATGCCTGGCCTCGCTCAGTCGTTTCGTCAGCCGGCTGGGGGAGAAGGCACTCCCGTTGTACTAGCTGATGAAGAAGACGGACAAGTTCTCCTGGACTTCGCAAGCCGACACCGCATTTCATGACCTCAAGCGCTTGCTATCCACAGCGCCGGTTCTAGCCACACCGGCTAGCAAGGAGCCGATGTTGCTCTATATAGCAGCCATCAGCCAGGTCGTCAGCGTCGTCCTGGTGGTGGAGCGCCCCAAGGAAGGCAAGGCTCAGCCGGTTTAGAGGCCTGTCTACTACCTCAGCGAGGTCCTCTCCCTCTCCAAGCAGAACTACCCCCACTACCAGAAGATGTGCTACGACGTGTACCTGGCATGCAAGAAGCTCAAGCACTACTTCCAGGAGCATCCGATTAAGGTCATGTGCACCGCACCCCTTTTGGAAATCATCGGCAACAAGGACGCCACCGGCAGAGTCGCCAAGTGGGCCATCGAGCTCGCCGCCTACCCCATCCAGTACGAGCCCCGGCTCACGATCAAGTCACAGGCATTGGCGGACTTCCTCGTCGACTGGGCTGAGACCTAGTATCTTCCACTGGTTCCGGATTCGTACCACTAGAAGATGCACTTCGACGGGTCGAAGATGCTCTGGGGCTTGGGAGCTGGCATCGTGCTCACCTCACCCAAGGGAGACCGGCTGGAATACGTGTTGCAGATCCACTTCAAGGCCTCCAACAACGTAGCCGAATACGAGGCACTAGCGCACGGACTTCGGCTAGCCAAGGAGATCGGTGTCAACCGGATCCTTTGCTTTGGTGATTCGGATTTGGTGGTACAGCAAGTGTCCGGACCATCCAGAACCTCAGCGCCTCCTTCGACGGATGCGAATTCCATCATGTCCCCCGCGTCAACAATGTGGCAGCCGATTCGCTCGCCCGAATCGGATCCACCAGGCAGGCAATCCCACCAGGGGTTCCTAGGAGCACATGCGCAAGCCCTCCATCAATCCGTCACCGGAATCGGACTCCATCATCTGGGTCGGGAGCGCTCCGGCTGACGGAGCAGCAGAAGCGGAGCTGGCAGAACCTCCAAAGAAAAAGACCCGCACCAACTTCGGCAAGGCAATACCCTCCGGTTCACAAGACCCGGGGGATACCGGCCCGTCAAGCAGCTCGGGGGCTACCGTCCCGGACACGCCATCCGGACGACCCCCCGACATCCGTCAACCGGAGAGCGGGAGCATCCTCTTCATTCGAGAAGTATCATCCTGGGCACATCCCTTCGTGAACTACATCACCAATGGAGAACTTCCGGATGACGAGGTGGAAGCCAGGAAAATCTGGCGCCGCGTGCACACGTACACTCATCAACGGTGAATTGTACAAGCGTAGCGTATCCAGCATTTTCCAAAGGTGTGTCGATGCAGACACGGGCTACCGGCTACTCAAGGACATCCACCAGGGCCGGTGCAGGCATCATGCTTCGTCAAGGGCGATAGTCGCCAAGGCGTTTTGCCATGGTTTCTATTGGCCCACCGCCCTCGAGGACGCTGAGCAGCTAGTCCACGCGTGCAATGGGTGCCAGCGCTTCGGGTAGCTCAGGCACATGCCAACTTTGGTACTCAAGACCATACCGATCACCTGGCCCTTCGTGGTTTGTGGCCTCG
Source organism: Avena eriantha (assembly GCA_910589775.1). Taxonomy (NCBI): domain Eukaryota; kingdom Viridiplantae; phylum Streptophyta; class Magnoliopsida; order Poales; family Poaceae; genus Avena; species Avena eriantha. Next base: position 125,222,176 of record OU342741.1, on the reverse strand, counting down.
ACATGGTCGGTCCCTTCAAGCGAGCACACGCGGGCATGACCCATCTGCTGGTGGCGGTGGACAAATTCACAAAGTGGATCGAGGCCAAGCCTATCCGGAAGCTGGACGGGGCGACAATCGTCACCTTCTTCACCGACATCATCAACTGATTCGGCTACCCCAACAGCATCATCACCGACAACGGCACGAACTTCGCCAAGGGGGCCTTCACCCGGTTCTGCAGCAGCAAGGGTATCTGGTTGGACCTTGCCTCCATCGTGCACCCGCAGTCCAACGGGCAAGTCGAAAGAGCAAACGACTTGGTATTAGCCGGCATCAAGCCACGTCTCATTGAGCCTTTGGAGCGGTCACCCGGATGCTAGATCGAGGAGCTCCCGGCTATGCTATGGAGCCTCCGCACCATGCCGAATAGATCAACCGGCTACACCCCATTCTTCCTGGTCTACGGATCGAAAGCCGTCCTCTCCGCGGACATCGAGTTCGACTCACCGTGCAAGCTCCTATATGACAAAAAGGCCAAACAGGAGGCGCGGGAGGACGGAGTGGACCTCCTGGAGGAGGCCCGCGAGCTAGCTCTGTCCAGCTCAGACCATGTACCAGCAACGACAACGCCGCTACCATGCGGGCCGGATCCGCCCAGTCGCGTTCCGCGAGGGCGACCTGGTTCTCCAGCTAGTGTAAGACACGAAGGGCATGCACAAGCTATGCCCAACGACACCTACTACCTCATTGACGCGCAGCAGTCGCGCAAGAACAAGATGGACAAATTAGATGAGGAAACCGAGCGTCCCTGGAACACGGCCTTGCTGCACCCGTTTTACACCTAGTCGTCAGACAGTGTATGTATCCCGCAAACCCTACGAATGAAAATGCGGACCCTTACGAGATGCTAGGGGGCTCCTTGCTAGAAATATGTTTCGCATCTATTTTTCCGGTTATGGTTTTTCGGCTCCGGCAACCCCTACCCGGGGGCTTGCCCGCTCGCCCGACCTGATAAGTCAACGAACCGACTGAGTAGTGTGCGACGATGTCAGAGGCCCACTCTTCGTCTCAGCTACAGACCGCAACCCGGCTGTCCGGCTAGCAAGAGCAAAAGCCCGAGGCGTCCCACACGAAAAACAGGGAGGAGACACGACAGACTGGGTGTCCTGGCCTTGCAACTAGCTTAAGCCAATCCGGTTACTAATCCGTTAGTACGGTGCGCAATGTATTGTCAGCTCCCTTCGATTTCGGCTGTAGACCGCAACCCAGCTGCCCGGCATGGACGCAGCGAAAATAGCAGAGCACACAGGAAAGCGACCAAGTGTCCAGAGAGTCACAAGCTAGTTTTCCAAAAAACAAGTCTATTTTCCGGCTACAATTTGGCAGACTAACCTATTAACTATGAGGATGTATGTGTATGTGTGTGTATATTCTTGTCTGACTACCTTGATTCGGAATTCAGGAAGGAAAGGAGAAGAAGATTCGAAGTCCTTGCCTTCATCAAGCGCTCCGAATATTGGGGGCTACACCCACTGGGTGCGCTTGCGCGCCCCCACTAGAATCTTGTAGTTCCTGACCAGCTAAGGGCGTTTAGCCGGCCGTTCGGAGCCCAGGTGAGGGCAAGGGTAGGAGTAAGAGAAGGCAAGAAATATTCGAAGCACCTGGCTACGCCAGCTACTCCGAATCTCGGGGGCTAGACCCAGTGGGTGCGCTCGCGCGCCCCCACTGGAATCTTAGTTCCGCGGCTGAAGGTGTTTAACCAGCGAAAGCAGCCGACTAAGACGTGTCTAGTCAGATAAAGTTAGAAGACTTGGGAAAAAGAAGGAAGATTCAAAGCACCTGGCTACGCCAGCTACTACGAATCTCGGGAGCTACACCCAGTGGGTGCGCTAGCGCGCCCCCACTGGAGGTGTAGTTCCTCCGGCTAAAGGTGTGTAGCTGGATAAAGTCAACCAGCGAAATGTTGAAAGAAAATTCGAAGCACACAAGTTGAAGGAAACTCAAGCAAGTTCAATATTAACGGGCAAAGAAAAAAGGAGGCGAAGCTCCCACAAGTTTACCCGGTGTCAGAAACAGACCTAAAGCAAGACAAATACACCCGACATCTCGGGGCAGTGGCTAAGCCGCAGGACCCTTGCCGTGAGGAGCATCTTGGCCAGCAGAAGCTTCAGGCGGAGGAGGAGGCGCGGCGCTTGATCCGGTTCCGGCGCCCGCAGGCGGCTGCGCCGGACCTTCCACATCAGGAGTGCCGACGGACTCCGAGTCGATGAGCACCTCGTCGGGGTCCACGTAGTCAGCGATCTTGATGGCGGATCCCTGGAACTCCGGATGGGCCTTGCGGATGGCGGAATGGTTGGCGCCGGCACGGAAGCCTCTGTCGATCTTCTCGACACGGGCATCCTTGTACCAGCAGAGCATGAGGGCCAGAGCCATCTCCGATCCGGCTCACGCCGCCAAGTCCCTCAGCCGGTCCACCGCAGCCAGCACCTCTCCCACCTTCGCAGCCAACTGCGCCATCGTCTCCGGAACCGGAGCATCCGGCCATAGGAAGGAGAAGACGTCTCCGGCCGCTTGACGAAGCTTGGCAGCTTCTTCGCCAAGAAGGACGATGAGCTCCTAAGCCGTCGGCTGCGCTCCCGGCCAGTTCTCCTGCAGCCGGTTTTAGGCCAGCAGGTCTATGCTGGGATAAAACGCTGTCAGAAAAGACAGTAAGATCCGGCTACCGGATTCGGAAAGAAAAGAAGGCGGAGAATAAGAACTCACCCTTAGCCGTGTGGCCAACCTGCATAAGCTCCTCCACCAAAGCCTTCTCCTTCGTCACCAGCCGTTTGATTTCCTTCTCTTGGTCCTTGTTTTGGGCCTCGAGAAGGTTGAAGGCTTCGGTCTAGCTGGCGAGCGAGGCGTCGTGCTCCTTGATGGTGGCCTCCAGGCCGTCTACCCTCGCATATAAATCCTTGTTCTACAGCCGCAGAGTAGAGTTGGACTTGCTCAGCCGGTCGTTCGCTTTCTTCAAGCGATCGACCTCGCGCTGAGCGCACAACAGGATGGCTGCGACAAAACCGGCTATCAGCAAAAAAAGAGCAAGACGGATGAAGCAAACTTACTTTGGGAAGTCCCGTTGGCAGCAGCGAGCTTCTGCTCCAGGGACCGGTTCCCGCCGGCTGCGGCCTCCAGCAGCCAGATCTCCTTCACCGCTAGTTCGAGGGTGGCGGCGAGGTCCGTCAGCGAGGCGGTGGAGGAAGCATAGTCATCCACGGCATTGACGGCCAAGGACTCCTTTGCGGCAACCACCGCGGTCCTCCACTCCTCCCCCAGCTCCTCGTCAGAGTTGTCGTCACCGACAACCACGAGCTCCTTGCCGGTAGGGGCCCCCGCGTGCCCGCAGAAGAGCCACCTGGCTAAGGACCTGCCTCCGGCTGGGCCACCACATCCGGCTACAGATCCTCCGCTCCGGCTGAGGCAGCTGGATCAGATCGAGGTGGCGGCAGAGGCGGCACCGCGGGAGAAGGAGGGGCGCGGGCAGACGCTATCGAAGCGGGGGGCTGCGACCCGGTTGGTGCTCGCTCCGGGCTCACGGCAAAAAGGAGACCAGCGTGCTAAGAAGACAGAAGAAGAGAGGGAAGAAAGAAAAGTAAATAAGCCAAAGGCAGAAAGAGTGAAAAAGAAGCAAGCAGAAAACGGTGAAAGAAAGGGGAGGAAGGACGTACCCAGGCACAACCGGGCGGCCCCTTCTTCCGGCCAAGGCGGCTCGGCAGCAGGGTACTGGTTCGGCTCCTCTTGGGGCCCGGCTCCTCCGCGGCAGGTCGGCGGGAGCTGGAGCGGCTGGAGACGCTCCCGCTAGCTTTGCCGTCCGTTGCAGGGCGTTGCACCAGATCAGGGGCCGGTGCAGCCTCCTCCTCCTCGTCAACCTCCGGATGAGGATCGGCAGCCGGCTCGTCGTTCCGGCTTGGGAAGGCGTCCCCGTCCCTGTCCGACTCCTCACCAGACCGCCGAGCATGCGGCTCGGGCAAGTAAGGTGTGAACTCCTCGAGGGGAGCCTCACCCTCCTCACGAAGGATGCAAGGGAACATCTGCCGAATACAAGAGATTAGTCGGATGAAACAAGAAAGAAGGGCAAGAAATACGAAGGAAAAACTCCGGATAAAGGGACCTACCCAGGGCGTGCGGTTCTCCTGACTGTAGGGTGCCAGACTGAACTTCCAGCCCTCCGGCAGCCGCTCCTTGGTGATCGTCCACACCCACTCCTTCAGGTTGTGGTAGCGAGAATCGCGGCGTGACAGCCGGGTCGGGTCCAGTCGGCCGGAGTAGTAGCACATTTTGTGCGCTCGCTGCTGCAACGGCATCATCAGCCGGGACATCTAGCTGAGGGTGACGTCCAGGCCGGTCAGCCGGCAGTGGACAAGGGAGCGCATGTGTTTCAGCATCGCATCCGACTCCGCCTTGTCGCTGTCATGGTGGTGTCACGGCAGATGCCATGGATAGGCTAAAGGTGGGGACTAAATGCACTAGGGGAATCCAGGGAGGGATAGTGTGGTGATTCCACACACGGTAGCTTTGTATTTGATTCGCCTTCACAGATTACAATTTCTCCTAGAGCTGTATTGGGGCGAGGAGGAAGATGAACTCTCTTACTCTCACCACTAGCAAACCTCAATTCTCTAGGAGACAACAAGTCCAAACTAATCCATCAGAGCTCAACCCCTTCTATAGAGGCCCTAGCCCCACTTATATAGGAGTGGCTAGGTCTCTACTTAGGGCATACGTGGAGGCATATTCCATGGAATATGCCTCCTCCCAAAGTAGTAAGCCGACCGGGTCACTTTATCCCAACGTCATCCATGCAGAGGCTACGTGAGCCTCTGCGGCGCCTGCGTCATCCGACATAGGCTTCGTCACCTTTGCCGGTCACGCCTCGGTGGTCTTGACTCTGTCCGCTTCGCTCACGCTCTGTGTACAGCGGTCACCTTTGACCAGCGAGATACCTTCTCTTACAAGCTTGATATTACCCGGATCCCACATAGTCGATCCGGCCACACCTGTTCCTGCATACAAGTTAGATACACCTTACTGACTCACGGCTTAAGTCGGTTGAGACCCAGTTAGGTGGATGTCCCCTAGTTCGGGTTACTCCATGATTCGGCCTGCCTTGAGGTGACTCGCCAGCACTTGCTTTGACCTTGCCATACCTCGGCTAACTAGGCCTTTATACCCCGGCGTGATCCTACCCGGGGGTATCCCCCAACATTAGTCCCCGAAGATGGTGCGGTCTTAGCTGCTTCTCCGAGTTACCTCATAATCCGGATTCCATAGGTTTATTTTCCCTTGGCACATTCCAAGTTTTTACTTATTAGCCGGGTTACCTCGTACTCATCCGGGTAATTCTTCCTTCTCTCGTACGCTTCCCCACGTGGAGGCTAATCATTATGTTGCCTCATTTTAAGGGCCTACTATAGTAACAGCCGCAGTTATTGTCAGAAGTTACTGCGGCGCATGTCACATCGTGCCTGCCTCCTCGTTAACTGTATCACAACATCGCGTCAAACGATCCGCTGCGCCCTATAGCCCTTCCTGTGGCTCGTCGCTGATTGGTCATTCCGGATCATACACAGCCACATGGTGTGGCCCGCCCGCAAAACGCGATCCCACTACCCCCTTAAGGGAGTGTTAAATAGGAGAGGGGTGCGCCCCTTGGGTCATTTCCCCCCTCTGCACCCCTCTGCCTTTGCTCTTTCCTCATCTTCTCCATCGACAGCGCCGCCGCCACCGCATCTGAGCCGCAGCGCCACCGCCACCTCCGCTCATCCTCTTCGCCACGGGTCCCCGCCAGTCCAGGCCGCTGCCTCCCTCCGCCGCTAGCGTAAGTGAAAGGAGCGACCTTGAGATGACTGAGGAGGAATTCACCGTCGCCGAGCAGGAGATGGAAGAAGACACGGTGAACGCCGACCGCGGCGCGTGGGCCGGATCCTGGGTCTGCCAAGATGACCTAGATTAGTTCTACCGCACTAGGCGCATCCCGAAGGGCATCGCCGCACGCCTTGCTTCCACCAAACTTGCCCCCTCACCCAATCCGGGTGAGTATGTGGTGTTCCTTTCTCATTTCCAACGTGGATTTGATCTCCGAGTTAGTGACTTTTTCCACGACTGGCTAAACACATACGAGCTTCAACCGCACCACCTTCCGGCTAATGCCATCACCTCTCTCTCTGCCTTCGCCTCCACCATCGAAGGTTATGCCGGACTATGGCCCATGAAGGAGCTCTGGATCCGGTTCTTCGGCCTTCACCGGAACGTGATTCCAAACGTAGAGCTAGATCTGGAGGACAAACAGCTCACTCAGTTCGGTGCTGCGTCAATCTCTCCCCGGAAGCAGTCCATCTTCCCCCGACTCACAGGGCTAGACTCCTGCAAGGGATGGGCCTGGACTTTCTTCTATGTCTGGAACAGTACCACCAAAGATCTGATCCGGCTATCCGCCTATACTCCGAGTCCTCCTAACCCGGATTTGTGGGACGTTATCCCCAAGAAGCCCACCGTCCTAGCGAACCAAGTCAACAAGACGTTCAAGGAACTGAAGGACCTCGGATTGCGCAATGAGGATGCCATGATCACATTTGTTCGCAACCGGATCTCCCCCCTTCAGAAACGCACACATAAGCTCTGTCATATAAGCTGGGGCCGCGACCTCAACCAGACCTTGTCTTTCGAGGTGAGCAACACAGAGATCTACCGCCGGGTCAAGGCCCTCTTCACCACCAACAAGGAATTCTCCTATGAGTGGACGTGGGGAATTGAACACTTTTGCCGGGATAGGCTTCCTACTGCGGTAAGGATCGTGCCCCAAACTCTTTCCAAATTAAATCATATGTCGGTCTTTTGTTGTAGGTTTTAATCCCATTGCCTTTTCTCTTCCTCAGATGTTTCTTCGGCAAACCATCGAGGATGGCACCGAGTGTAGCACCCCAATTGTCTAACAATTGTAATGCTACTTGTCCTAGTAAGATGTTGGCTACTTTATGTATATTATTATGGCATCATAATTATATCATGCTCATGTAATCATGCCTCCTTGCATTTGAGCATCATATAAAACCCTTTTTGTTTTGGCTCTTCTCTCACATGCATTATTAATTGTATTTGCCTCTTGATATTGTATTTGGTTATTAATATATTGTTCAATGCCCAAGTTGAGTTGAGGGCATACCTTTTATTTCCATTCCACCACCTTTCTTTTCCACCACTTTATCATTCCACCATCCTACTAGATCATGAGCTTGTTTGTCTTTATTTTGGATTTCTCTAGCTCATGTGCAATAGGGTGGATCTAGTCCATTAAATGCCTTTGCTTGACTTTATTTCACTTCTTGGAAATGCATAAGATTAATGCCATCATAATATTATTGTTTTCACAAAATATATCATGGTATTATAATTTTGCATGGGCCATGCAAGCTTCTCCACCATCTTTTTCTTCCATTCGTTTTCTTTGGATTTAGTGGATCCTATCTAGGAAAACCATCTACCACCATTACACCATCCTCCTATCCACCTCTTTTCCTCTTATTTGTTTTTCTCCATGCATGATCATATGTGGCCTTTTTCCCAACTAATTCTTTTCTTCCTCCTTCTTTCTTTTCCCCTCCACCTTAGCTCATGCAAGCTCAAGCCCCATGTTTCTCCTTGGTTTGGCCCTGTAAACAAAAACTAAAACCTAAATGCTTAACACCATCCACTCCTAGTTCCTCTTCATAATTTTCCTAAACCTAAATTACACTAAACCATAACTCCACTTCCCTCTCTCTCACACACCCCTCTCTCTCTAGCATGACCACCTGGCCACCCTTCCCCTGGCCCACACCCAGCCACCCTAGCCCTAGCCCATGCCCTACCGAGCCATGCCCATCCACCCTAGCCGAGCTAGCCTCCCTCTTCTCTCTTTCTTTCCCCACCGCCAGGCTAGCCCCACCCTGTCCTCCCTCGTCCTCGGCCCCACTGGCAGCCTCCCTTGCAGCCCCAGGTCTAGCCCAGCCGGCCGAGCACGTGCTCCAGGAGGAGAGGGAAAAGGTGGCACGAGGCCACCTTATCTCTGCCGTGCCCCAGCTGCTCTCCTCCCTCTCCCCCTTCTTTTCCCTTCCTCCCCACGCCTCTCGGGCCTCCCCAGATCTGGCCGAGTCACCCCTCCTCTCCTCCTTCTTCCTCCCCGACGTCTACCACCTGCCGCCGGTCGCCGCCAGGTCCACCTCGTCCTCGTCGTTCCCGACGTGCAGCTCGACCTGGAGGTGGCCTGGGAGACCGAGAACGCTCCACTACGACGCCTCGCAACCGCCGACGCGGACGAGAAGCTCCCCAGCGCCGCCAGTACCTCGCTGCTCCCCGAAACCCTAATTCATCGGAGCGCCAGCAACCTCGACGCCTCGCCGTTCCTCGCGCTGATCCGAGCCTACCGCCGAGCCAGCGGTGAGCATCCCCTCCTCCCTGACATGGTCCGCCTCGCCGTACCGCCCTAACGTCGCCGTGCGTTTCTTCGAGCACCCACCGCGCGCCAGAGCTCGCCGGCATCTGCAGATTTTCCGCGCCGAACAGCCCCTTATCTAGCTCGCGTCCACCTCCCTGTCAGCTTCCCTAGCCCGCCGCACCGGTCAGCCCCCTCAGCGCGCACTCCCGTGGCCCGGGATCGAATCCCCGCTCCGCGCCGCGCACGCACCTGCCGCCAGACGCGAGAGGAAGAAAAACAGTACCGGGGTTGTGGTCGATTTGCAAAAAGCCCCCCACCTTTTTGATTCCTGCGACCCGCGCTCCTTTCAGTCCCGCCAGTCAGCCACGCCAGCCCGTTTGCAGAAAACCCCTCGGCTTTTTCCGGCCGCAACCCGCGCTCCAGCCCCTGTCTCACTCACCGCTGACACGCGGGCCTGCGCTAGTTGGCCCACCCCGTAGTCACAGTGGCTAGGCGAGCCCGCGGTGACATAAGTTTTTCCCGCGCGTGGTCCAGTCAGCACAAAGGCCCACCTGTCAGTGTCTGGGGTCGATTCCGCCTGAGTAACAAAAGTTTTTCCCTGAGTCTGTTTTTATTTGAATCTTTTCCAAATTTATTTAAATTCAAATTCAAATCAGATTTAAATAATTTTCAAAATACAAATCCAAATCTTACATGTAATATATGTTTTGGAATCAGAAAAATGAGAGGAATTCAAATCTGCCCTTGAAAATATATTTTGAACACTTTAAATTTCGAGTTGATTAAAATTACAAGAAAATGCCTTTTACTTAATTAATTAATAACTTTTGTTTTATAATTCCAAATTTAACAAATAATATGTCTAAATCGATCAGTGCGACGAGCCCGTTCTATTTATGCAGTCCTTGTTCAGAATTGAAGCATGCGTCATGTTGTCATCAAAAATCTGAACTGTTTATGACAATAAAACTCGGTCAAATGAATAATAAAATGCTTTAATTCTTGTACCGACACCTCACCTTTGCCATGCTACTTTAATGCCATGTTATTTGTGCATCATTCATCATGGCATGCTTGTTTGCTTGACGCATTTTAATTCATATGCTTGTGCACTTTATTTATGTTGGCCCTTGTTTGTTTGGTTCTTCTTCGAATAGACGCCCCGCAGGAGAATTACCAGGAATCCCAGGAGTATTATCCAGATCCATCTCTCGCTTCAACTGAGCTACCAGGCAAGCACTACCACATGCTTGCATACATACAATACCTATTGCCTCTATCTTATTCTTGCATCATTGAGTCGCGATTGCATTAAATTGAATCCCAAGTACTGCATAGCCTTTACTTTTAAACCACACCAAGCTTGTTCCGGTCCCATGAGCCATTACTACAGGAGTTGTTTGAGCCATGCGAGTCGTAGAAAAGCATGAGTAGGGTATGTGAGTGTCTGAGGAATAACGAGGTACCTAAAAAACATAACCTGAGTAGTAATGGGATAACTAATGAAAGAGGCACCGGTGAGCAATATCTGCTATTTGGTTTTTCATGCTCACTTGTGTCCCGTAGGACCCCGAGTACTTGATTCCTGTTCCATGACTATTCGCACTATCCACATCCGGGAGGCCTTATGGACCCCCCCCCCCCCCCGCGCCAGAGCTTGATTCATTCTTATTTCTTGGGGCCAGAATTAGTTTGGGGCTTTATTACTATTATGTACCTATGCCATGTTACTGCTTTATTTAAGATTGTGCGAGGAGCACCTGTACTGTTTTGGATCGTGACACGTTTTCGCTGTATCGACAAGCCCAGTCATACTTTCGGGTTCCCAGTCGTTTACCGCCGTCCACACAAACCTTGGGTCCGTCTCGGAGCCGGCCAACTTCTTTTCGGGTAACTTAATGGGGTGGCCCCCTGAAATGTTTTTGAATCCTGTGATTGCTTTGTCGTGAATGCCTCGTTGGGTTTTGAGTTCGTTTTTCCGAGGTTGATCGAGTGTGTTTTGCTATTCGTGCACCCCTGCAGGGTAAATCTTTCTGAAAGCCGTGTCCGCGGTTATGGACGACTTGGAGCACAGTTTCTCGAGCATAGACAAGTATAACTAAAGTACCTCTTTTAAATTGACTAAGTACTTGACTAGTAAATAGTGCAATACTCATGGAATGGTTAATAAAACTGCCAACGGATGATGGGGGTTGTTCGTCCGCTTCCTCGTTGGTAAGCGAGGAGGAGGATGGATCTGTTAATTATACTGTTATAACTGTTGTTCTTAATTCACGGACTTCCGTCTATCATTGGTTAGGCGGGAGGTTAGCGAGTCTCTATAGAATTGTTAGGTATTATCTTTTGCTGCAATTGCGTCACCCCAGGTTGTGTCCCCTTTAGTGGCATAAAGACTTGCTGAGTACCCCTAGGGTCTCACACGATAAATTGTTTGATTCAGATGAATAGGTGTACCCGCAAGATGGATACTGGGTGGAAGAGACAGATGATGTTGGCAACTATCATTCGGTGTAGAGATTCCGGGAACGGGGATCCGTGTGATCTGTGGGCGGGATGTGTTTATTTATGGGGCATCTTATGCCAATTTGCTTCTTATCTGTACTTGGATCTTGTTTTCCGCTTCCGCCTGATACTCTGATGTGTGATGTATGAGGAGCTATCCTAAATTATTATATCTATCTAGGACATTTGGATCTTGCCGTATGGCGTTGCTATATTTCTATTTCTTTTAGATGGAATGGCTCTGAGGACTGTTGTATGTGGCTTGCATACATACTCACTTGTGTATGTAGTTGATCCCTTCGCCTGCCGATTACGCCGCTCGTTCTTGTCCCGTTGTTTGCAAGTGGTTAGGACGGCCGAAAGGCCCCGCCGTACTATTTTAACCACTTTCGTTCATCCAAGCATTAACTAAGAGCGTAATTCACCGAGGTAGTTTCACCGAGCCTTCCCTCAAATGGGCGCCTGACCGGGATACCTCGGACGAGGAGGAACCAGATCAGGAGATGTTCCTTCCGATGGCGGATGCGATCAAGCGACCCACCAGTAAACTCTCTTCCATTAGAGATTGGCCCGACTATGAAGATGATTCGGATGTTGAGGTGATGGAAGCATTTTACACTGTCCCCCTTTCTTATGCTTTTCCGGCATCAGCTAACCCCGGTGGGCAGATCGATGAAGAACCTCCCCTTGCCGTGGGTGAGCCTGTGCCGGTCGCGCCAAAGAAGAAAAGGGGAGTTGCCTCTGCATCCTCCTCCGGTCCTTCTCAGCCGGCTAAAAGGGAGAAGAAGTCTGGGGACAAGACTGCCACCAAGCTCGCAACCAAGGCCATAGCCCGGAGGGCTCGAAAGCCCAAAGAGCCCCTGACCTCGGATGAGTAAGCCTCTTCTCCCTTTGCTATTTACTTGTTTTTCTTTTATTATAGTTTCTCATCACGCATTATATGATTCGGCAGGGCCGCGGTGGAGGTGCCACAGAGTGGATCCGGCATTGCCTCGCCACTCCGACACAGCCCTTCTCCCCCTCGTGGCGTCGATTCACGCCTGTTGAGCCCCATCCACGAGGATTCAGCGGCTGCTCCGGGTTCCAGCCCACCTTGTCAAGAGGAGGACAACCTCGGAGCAGGGGAGACTGGATCTGCCGAGGCAGCAACAACAACCACTTCGGCTCCGATGCAAGCAGCTTTGTCCAAGAGACCCACAGTACCCCCACCAAAACAAACATCAGCACCAGCACCATCTTCGGCTCCAGCACTAGCAGCAAAGGCGCCAAGCCCCTCCGCCTCGTCCGAGTCTTCCAAGGCTCGGCGAGAAGACACCAGCAGCGCTAACGGAAGCACTAAGGCAGCTCCTAAGGGCAAATCTGCTGCAGCAACTTCCACCTCTCAGCAGCAACCCAAGGGCAAGAAAGCTCCTGACGCCGCCAAGGCAACGTCCGTCGAGGCTGGACAGCGCACACTCGCGTCCATGCTTTCAAAGAAAACTCCACCACCGAAGGATGCCCCTGCCGAGCCATCTAATGCGCAACTTGTTTTGCACACCATCCCCGCCATTGCCCAGGTTGAGAGGAGGGAAGCGCATGCCAAGGGTTTAGTGGCGCCCCATATGCTTAGCGGCAAACGATACCCTCCGACCTTGATCGAGTTTGTAAATAACTGGAACAAGGCAGATTTCGTCTACAACGAAGATCTCCCAGAGAAGTTTGGTCCCGCCGAATTTTCTGCGTAGATGAATACTTCCGCCAAGGCAATTAATCTTGCGGGTCGGATGATGGAGGTACGTCACTTCGTCTTTTCCTTAACATGAAGTAGCCATTAGTGATATAACCATTAGTCCCCGAGCCTCCAGGGGAGTAACTTGTTACTCGGTCGGATGCTCCTTAGATAATTAACGTAGCTCCTTAATAACTTCGAATATGCACACACCTAAAGCCGGGTTAAGTTCCAGTTGGCCCGGATTTTGTACACTTCGAATATGCACACACCTAGAGCCGGGTTAAGTTCCACTTGGCCCGGATTTTGTACACTTCGAATATGCACACACCTAGAGCCGGGTTAAGTTCCACTTGGTCCAGATTTTGTACACTTCGAATATGCACACACCTAGAGCCAGGTTAAGTTCCACTTGCCCCGGATTTTGTACACTTCGAATATGCACACACCTAGAGCCGGGTTAAGTTCCACTTGGCCCGGATTTTGTACACTTCGAATATGCACAAGACTAAGCTATCTTTTTGTACTCTTTTTAGGTGACCACCAACCGCCGGAGCGCTGAGTTTAAGCGTCTCCTTGATACTCACAAGATGCTGCGTGCCAAGCATAGTGCGCTGCTCGCCGAATACGAGAAAAGGGGTAAGTTTATTCCTTGGTATTTTTCCATTTTCCTTCATCTTTTTCTGCCGAACTAACCCATCATTCGGTTTTTCGCAGCTGGGGTGGAAGCTGAGAATACCATCATGAGGAAAAACTTAGAGCAAATCAAGGGTGAGTCATTTTTTCTCAATCTCTCTCTGCGCCCTATCCTCTTTTCTTCTTGGCTCAGCAAATATTCATACCTCGGCTTTGCCGGGTCAACAAACTATTTCAGCTTCTCTTGAAGATAGTGTGCCCGTGCCTGACATGATGCTGCATTTTCTCGAACAAGCAGGGCAACACCAAGTTGAACTCAAAAAGAAAGATGATGAGCTTGCCCTCCTCCGAACCAAAGATGACGAGATTGCCAAGCTCAAGGAAGATATGAAGAAGTTGAAAGCGCAGCACCAATCTGAACTTCAAAAAGCTGGCCAGGACTTTACTGAAGAGCGCGAGCGCCTCAACCTCCAGATTTCCAAAGACCAAGAACTTCTCTAGGAGGCCGACGTCAAGCTTGAGTCGGCGAATACTGAACTTGCGCAACTTCGCAAAAGGCGTGATGACTGTACTAAGGAGCTGACCCAGATCCACAGCCACATCTCTCGTAAGTTCTTTTCCTTAAACCGGCATGAATATCTCCGGGTCAACCTCTTGTACTTATTTCACTTGTCCTGTTTTAAGACAAGTTTCCCGAGGGTGATGCCATTGCATCCAGTGCTGTTACCAAGTTCCGCCAGCAGAGAGGTACTCCGTCTGGTTCTGGCGCCATTCCTCTTGATCTGGAGGACCTGCTTGTCAGCTTGTCCTCTAGAGTTGAAATCATGAAGAATCACGGCAAGGATATTATAAGCGCAACAGTCTGGGTCTTCAATGCCCTTTGGCCTGGCGAAGATACTCCAGAGGGTTCCGTGATACATTGCAAATGTATTTATAATTTTTGATGTTCCATGCTTGGTTTTATCCTCTTTCTTGTGTTTTGTTCCAACTTTGGAGTACTTTTCATATGATTTCTTGGACTAACCTATTAACAAGAGCCACAGTGCCTGCTGCCTGTTTTCTGCTGTTTTTGGTTCCAGGAAAGTCAGAAAATGAATATTCTCAGAATTGGATGGGACAAAAGCCAAAGTGCCTATTTTCCGGAAGTGATCAAGTGCCAGAATACGAGACAGAGAGGGGCCAGCGGGCGGCCACAGCACCTGGCCACGTGGCCAGGCCTGGGCCTGCGCTAAGGGCTGGTGTGGTGGCTCCTGGCACCCCCTCGGCCTCCCCTTCCGACTATAAGTTGCCCTCGGGACGAAAACCCTAAGTACCCGATCAAAAATCCATGAAAGAGTCTGTAGCCGCCGTCATCTCCATCCCTAGATCGGGAGGGATCTGAAGCTCTTGTCGGCACCCTGCCGGAGAGGGTAATTCACCTTGGAGGCCTTCTTCATCACCATGCAAGCCTCCGGTGTGATGCGTGAGTAGTTCATCCTTGGACTACGGATGCATGTAGTAGCTAGATGGCTGGTTTCTCCTCCTTTGTGCTTTCATGTTTAGATCTTGTGAGCTCCGTTCATGATCAAGATCATCTATTTGTAATCCATGCATGTTGTGTTTGCGGGGATCCGATGTATATTGCGATGCTATTTCAGATTGATTATTGATTCTATCATGTCTTTGTTATTTGAGATCTTGCATGCTTTCCGTTGTTAGTAGCTATCTTGGCCAAGTAGATGCTAGCAACTCCAAGAGTTAATATTTATGCTCGATAGTGGTCTCATGCCTCTATTAATCTAGGGAAGTGACAAAAATCTCTAAGGTACTAGATGTGTTGTTGCTACTAGGGCGAAAACAACAATCCTTTGTTCATAGAACAATCGTATTGTTTACTTTACACGCAGTATGTAAAGCAATAATCTGTTGCTTGCAACTTAATACTGGAGGGGGTTCGGATGATAACCTGGAGGTGGATTATTAGTCATAGATGCGGTTGGATGGCGGTCTATGTATTATGTTGTAATGCCCAATCAAGTCTCAGAGGAGTCAAGATGATTAGTATATGCATGTATTTCTTTCTCGGTGTTTGTCAATTGCCCCGCTGTAATTTGTTCACCCAGCATGTTATCTATCTAAGGAGAGCCACCTCTAGTGAACTATGGATCCCGGTCCTTTTTCTTTACATACAATCTACAATCTTTTACTGTTTTGTGTTTACTTTCTACAAACATTTACTTCTTTCCATTCGATACTTTTAATCCTTTGTTTTCCACAAAACACGGTGAGATTGACAACCTCATCGCAAGTTGGGGACAAAGTTCTGTGGTTGTGTTGTGCAGGTCTCCACGTTGCTACTAGCACCGGTAGTGCGCCCTGCCAAAGCTCAGCTATTAACACCTTTGAGGTGTTTCCTTGCTCCTACTGGTTCGATTAAACCTTGGTTTCATTACTGAGGGAAACTTGCTGCTGTGCTCATCATACCTTCCTCTTGGGGTTCCCAACGAGCTCTACATCAACCATGCACCAGCACTTTTCTAGGCGCCATACACAGAGCCATCATTCCGCTGCCCTAATTAACAAGCTGATGGAGTGCGAGACCCAGCTAGACCTCTGGAGGGAATCCGCTGGACGTGCCGGAGCTGAGACTGTTCTCCACTATATGCTCACATGCTACGAGAAAATCAATCTCGATCTTCTCGAGCGCATGCGCACCGGGTCAAGGTGGTCCACCGATCCGGATTGTGTAGCTCGTCGCAAGGCTTACGCCCATAACCTCATTCAATATGCCCCCATCCATCAATGGAATGAGGGACCAAGCTTCCTCGATGTCGTTGACGACGAATACGTCGAAGATGGTTCGGGTGAAGATGATGAGAGCGAAGCCTCGGACGTTGAAGAAGATGAAGCTGAAGCCGAAGCTGGGGCTGCACCCGCTGGCGCCGAAGTACCTCCTCCTGATGCTCCTTGAGCGAAAAAACTTTGAAATTTATCAGATCCTCGGTATGCCGGGTGCAATTGTATCTAAGCACATCAATTATATTTTGCTACTAAGTTTTTATGCCGGATTAACTTGGGCATAGTCCCCGAGTTTCATTTTCCTGTTCCTCCATTTCTTGGCTCGGCTCGTGTCCACCTTGGTTCGGTTTTATGACTTACGAGTCCGAGTTTCAAAAATTTACTTAACAATACTTGGAAACTTTAGGATTAGGTCAGAATAATTTGGCGTAATAAATTGAAAGTAAACACGAGGTTAGTCCGAAAACAAACGTCGGCTCGATTAAGTTTGTTTACTTAGTCGTTTTTCATGTGCTACGCAATTCCAAAGTTGTTCTCTTGCTTGCCATGAAGCCAATTCTTGTTGGACAGCAGCAAGTCGAAGAGTTAGGATTTTGGTGCTCACACACTACTAATCCGGCTTAAGTAGAAGCAACTTATGCCAGCCGACATATAAAAAATAAATACAGAAGATAACCAATATTATTAACGCAGTCCCCGAGTTACTGCTCGAGGTGCCAAGGTTTCATTGATAAGCTCATTGTCGGCATACATACCGACATATGAGAGACTCGGATACGTACACTTCTCTACTAAGTGTAGAAAGGACGAAGTAGAGCTACATTCCATGGAAGCTTGGATTCCTCGCCGGACCTGTCCGCCTTGTTCTTCTCCTGTGGTTTTACATCGATAAGATAATAAGAATCATTGTGCAATGCTTTGCTCACAATGAATGGCCCTTCCCATCGGGGTGATAATTTATGCATGCCAACAGTACGTTGTACCAACCGGAGTACCAGGTCACATTCCTAGAAAATTCGGGGGCTTACTTTCCGGCTATGATAGCGTCGGAGATTTTGTTGATATATCGTGGATCTGGACAATGCCAATTCTCTTGCTTCTTCCAGCAGATCAACATCATTTTTCCAGGCTTCTTGCACTTCGGATTCTATGTATTGGGTGACCCTAGGTGAGTCATGCTCTATGTCGGCTGGTAATACAGCTTCTGCCCCATATACCAGAAAGAATGGTGTATAACATGTTGATCGATTCGGAGTTGTTCTTAAACTCCACAGTACTGTTGGTAGTTCTTCTATCCAGCACCCCGCTGATCTTTCCAACAGCTCAATGAGCCGGGGTTTTATCCCGGATAACACCAATCTGTTGGTTCTCTCCACTTGCCCATTCGATGCGGGATGTGCAACCGAGGCAACGTCCAGCCGGATATTTTTATCCCGGCAAAAACGCGCAAATGCTCCCTCAGCAAAATTTGTGCCATTATCCGTTATGATACTGTGAGGATAACCGTATCTCAAGATGATGTCTTTGAGGAAAGTTACGGTAGTGGCTCCATCACATTTTCTTATTGGATTCACTTCAATCCATTTCGTAAATTTGTCAACCATGACCAGGATGTGGGTCATGTTCCCTCTTGCCGGTTTAAACGGGCCAACCATATCCAAGCACCATACGGCAAACAGCCATGTAATTAGTATGGTCTTTTGCTCCGACATTGGCACATGTGTCTTTGTCGCATATCTCTGACAGCCATTGCATTTTCTTACCAGATCTTCTGCTTGTTCTAAGGCACTTGGCCAATAAAACCCATGGCGGAAAGCTTTTGCTACCAAGGCTCTGGACGAGGCATGATGCCCACATTCCCTTTGATGTATATCTCGGAGGATGTCAAGTCCTTCCTCCGGGTCAACACATCGCTGGAGGACATTAGTCACACTCCTTTTGTATAGCTCGGAATTGATGATCGTGTATGCTTTCGGTCTCCTCTAAGTTTTCCTGGAGAGTACCTCCTCAGCGGGTAAGGTTCCATCCTTTAGGAATTGGAATATGGGCAATGCCCAAGCTGGTACAGCTCTCACTGGGAACACATCCTCATCAATTTCCATCTGATCCACCGGCATAACTTCTACCGGATCATGTTGTGCAGTCCCTGGGTTTGTCATGGCAGTCCCCGGGCTTCGCGAACCACTCCCCACATCAATGTCCATGGGCACAGCCTCTGATTCCGGATTTGCCGGGATAAAAATTGAGTCGGTCTCCGGGGATGGCCTGATAGATGGTTTTTTGAGGTGCTCTAATGCTATGCCCGGTGGAATTGATTTTCAGGTTGATCCGAGCTTCGACAATACGTCGGCAGCCTCATTTTCCACCCGGGGTATATGATGAAAATCGCATCCCTCAAAGTAACCAGATATCTTCTGTACATGAAATCTGTACAATGGCATGTTTGCATCCAAAGCATCCCATTGTCTGGAGACTTGCTGGACTACGAGATCCGAGTCACCGAAGCATTGGATCCAACGTATTCCAATCTCCTTCGCCACTTTGAGCCCGTGTACAAGTGCCTCATATTCTGCAACATTGTTTGATGCAGTGAAGTGGATTTGCAGCACATATTTCAGTTGGTCCTTTTTTGGCGAGGTAAGCACAACTCCAGCACTTAACCCGGTTTTTGTTTTTGACCCGTAAAAGTGCATTTTCCAGTAGTTCGGATCTGGCAATGGTGGCTCATATTGCACCTCGGCCCAATCCACAAAAAAGTCCGCCACAGCCTGAGATTTGATCGCTTCTCTTCTGTCATATTGTGGCACATAAGGAGCTAGCTCAATTGCCCATTTTGCAATCCTTCCACTTGCATCCTTATTGCTCATTATCTCAGATATGGGGGCTTCACATATTACCTTGATTGGGTGCTCCTCGAAATAGTGCTTCGGCTTCTTAGCTGCCATATACACGCCATATGCCACCTTCTGATAGTGAGGATAGTTCTGCTTTGAGGCTGATAATACCTTGCTCAGGTAATATACTGGCCTTTGTACTGACTTACCCTCTTCGTCACGCTCTACCACAATCACTGCACTTACAACTCGGTTATTTGCGGCTATATAGAGCAACATTGGCTCCTTTGATAGTGGAAAGGCTCACACTGGTGCAGTGGCTAACATCTTTTTTAGTTGAATAAAGGCTTCATTGGCCTGCGGTGTCCAAATGAACTTGTCTGATTTTTTCATGAGTTGATAGAGAGGCAGTGCCTTTTCTCCCAACCGACATACAAACCGACTTAAGGATGCCAGGCAACCAGTGAACTTCTGGACATCGTTAAGACACTTCGGCAGTTCCATTCGTTCTATGGCCTGGATTTTAGTTGGATTGACCTCGATACCTCAGCTGGAGACGAGAAATCCGAGTAATTTTCCAGCCAGGACACCGAAGGTGCATTTTTCCGGATTAAGCTTCATTCGGAACCTCCTTAGGTTCGCAAACATCTGTCTGATATCGTCAAGGAGCGTTTTGCTTTCCTTGGTCTTTATCACAACATCATCCACATACACCTGAACATTTTGACCAATTTGGTCATGCAAACATGTTTGCATACATCTTTGGTACGTTGCCCCTGCATTACGTACACCAAAAGGCATGGTGCGATAGCAATAAGCCCCATACGGGGTGAGAAACGTAGTCTTTATTTGATCACTTGGGTTCAGAGGTATCTGGTGGAAGCCAGAATATGCATCAATGAACGACAACAACTCACACCCAGCAGTGGAATCTATGACTTGGTCTATCCTTGGTAGTGGGAATGGATCTTTTGGACACGCATTATTCAGGTTCGTGTAATCGATACACATATGCTAAACCACTGCCACGTTTGGGTCATCCTTCTTCTTTTCACCAGCACCAGATTAGACAGCCAATCCGGGTAAAGCACTTCCATGATAAATCCGGCAGCCAACAAACGAGCTATCTCATCTCCTATGACTTTTCTCCTGTCTTCGGCGAAGCGGCGGAGAGGTTGCTTCATCGGCGTTTCTCCGGGTCTGACATTCAAAGAGTGCTCGGCCAAGTCCCTCGGAACACCTTGCAAGTCTTGTGTGGACCAAGCAAAAATATCCCGATTCTCATGAAGGAAGTTGACGAGCTCGCTTTCCTATTTGTCATTTAACCCGGCACCAATTGTTACGGTGCGCTCAGGGAACATATCATCAATAGACACCTTCTTGGTATCTTTTGTTCCTTGGAATGAGACGCTACCATGCGGGTTACTCAGCACCGGTATATATTGCTTCGCGGACTGAGCCTATGCCGTCACTTCTTGGATCTTTCTCTTTTCTTGCGCAATCACGAGTGACTCGGCCAGGTTAGATCCGGTGGATGCACACTCAATGGAATGTCGGAAATCGCCGGCGATAGTAATCACACCATTTGGCCTGGGCAACTTCATCTTCAAGTAACTGATGTGACAACTTGCCATGAATTTGCCCAGAGCTGGCCTGCCAAGCAACGCGTGATATGCGCTCTCCAAGTTTACAACTTCAAACTCCAAATTCTCAGTCTGGCAGTTATCCCTTGTGCCGAACAACACGTCAACCCGGACTTTGCCTATGGGCTCACAAGAAATGCCTGACACAATGCCATGGAAAGTTGCCCTTGTAGCTTGGAGCATATTCTCCGAGATACCCAACTTGCGCATCGTGTCCACATACATGATGTTGATGCTACTGCCATTATCAATCAGCACCTTTGAGAACCTCACATTGATGTTAGGTCCAATGAGTGTTGGATCCAACACCAGTGCATACGAACCAGGGCTTGGCATGAGCTTCGGATGATCCTTGATGCTCCAGGTAATCTCCTGATCCGGCCAAGGCATATACCTCGTCACGGCCGGCATAACAGCATTGACCTCCATATGTTGGCGCTGCAAGCTCTTTCTGTCTGTCTCTTCCGTAGTGAACACACAATAACTCTGATGATGCTCTCTGTACTCATTTCTCCCCTTGTTTCCGAGGTACCTCTGATGCTGTTGGTTTTGGTTCTCCACCTGATGCACTACATCCCTTCTCTCATGGTTGTCATACCTCGGCAAAGGGGGAGGCAACATTAACTGTTGCGTGTTCGCTCCGGAGAGCAATTGCTGCCGCGGTAACTCCTGCCGAGGTTGATCATTCCGAGGTGCCTGAGCATTCCCCGAACCACTTTGTTCTATCTTTTGCATCCATTCACACTGTCTGGTTGTGTGACCCGCTGGGTTACTCGGATTAGGCGTGTGAAACTTACACGGCTAATCCAGCATTGCCTCATAGGTGTACCTCGGACGGTCCTGCTTTTCTTGCCACTGTTTTTTCTACTCTGGCGTCCAAGTTTTCTTTCCATCATTCCTTGGTGTCCATTGCTGCCCTCCAGTTTTTTAACGTTGACTGCTTCCTCCCCCGGGTTGATCCTGATTCATAGCTGCAACTTGTTGCGAACTGTATCGATAATCCGGTTTGTCATCCCTTCTTTTACCTCGGTAATCATTTCTCCGAGATGACCCGGCCCCATCTCGCTGACAATACTCCTCACTTGACTCGTTTGAGGTGAGCCTAGGTTGCGTCGGATCACCCAAGGCATATGAATCAGCAATCCGGATTGTTTCTGCCAAGGTGGTTGGCATATCCCTTTGCAACCTTTGCCATAGCATGCTTGCATATCTGCATACTTGCACAAACCAAGCTATGGCCTATGACTCAATCACACCCTCACACGAGTTTCGCACAGTGCACCAACGGGTTAAGAACTCCCGGTCAGTCTCATTCGGTCTCTGCTTGCACATTACTAGGGTCTGTGGCCTGTTGGGCCTTTGATACGTACTTGAGAAGTTGCTAACAAACATCTCCTCAAAATCAATCCAACAGTTAATACTTCCGGGTGGCAAATTGTTTAGCCATACCCTTGCTGGCCCCTCCAGCATCTGGGGTACATATCTCATAGCCCATCTCAAGTTGCCCGTGGCAATTTTTACAGCAGTTGCATAGTTAATCAACCAATCCTCCGGCTTAGTGCTTCCGTCATACGTCTTTGTGCCTCTAGGTAACTGGAAGTTAGGTACCGGAGGTTCCTTCCTGATCTGGGGCCCAAAACAATCTGGACCCGGAGGACCTTGACACTCGATTTGCTCTGACCTATACAGCCGATCTAGTTCTAACCTGGCATCATCACGCATCAAGTCTCTGCTTCCCAATCTTGACCCTGTCAGGTGATAGTTCGGTCTGGGATAGCCAGCGTTCACCATCTCCGAATCACCATCATTGTATCTATCTTGCTCCTGTGGAGCTGCTCTCTATTGCATACCTTGGCCGGCACTGCGCTCTTGCCATGGTATATTCCGCTGATGTGGTTGACCTATACCTACTGAATTACGCTTTTCGGCATTGCCGTTTACAGCATTCCCTTGACCGGCATTGCCTTGGTCGTGGTTACCTCGGCCAGCTTCACCTCGGCTCACACTCCTTCGATCCTCATTTATTTGCACTTCTTTTCCTTTCCCTGCCCTTGCCGTGTCATATGGGACTATCTTCTTATTCCTCCTGGCCGAAGTTACCACCTCTTCTCTCCTAGGACCACCATGAGGAGACGATGCGGCTCCAGCAGATTTCTCCGGGTTACCTACTGCCGAATGGACGATCTTGGAGGCCCTGGCTCTTTCCGGGTTAGCCCTAAGCAATTCCTCGTTTTGTCTGTTCGCGATCCGAACCAACTCATTGACTCTTTCCTGCTATCTTTGACGGGCTTCACCCGTCAGACCCTCTAACTTGGATGCAGCTGCATCCGCTGCTCTGAGGTTCTTTGTCGGGGTACTAGACTTCGGCAGCCCCACGGACAAACACTTCTCTGATTCCTCAATCCTAGTATCACCCTCTCTGTTCATCTCACTCATGAGGTTTCTCCCCTTCACTTTTACAGCATCAACCTTATTTGCCTTAGCATACTCACGCAGTGTCATGTTCAACGACTGTTGAGCCGCCGCTATCTTTTTCGCACGCTCTAGTACTTGTTGCCTAGTCTCCTCTAGCTCAGCCTGTGCTTGAGCCGGATCTACTACTGCTGCTACTGGGTTTGCCAGGCTATCCATTGCCTGCTGCAGCACATTCTCAGGCCTCTCTAGCGGAGGTCCTTTACTTTTCCTCAGTACCTTAGGTGTTACCTCCGAATCTGGTGCTAGATCCTTTCTTGCGCCAGTGCCAAGCGCGGTCATCATCACCTCAGCGTGGTCCCGGGAGCGAGTGATACGTGCCCCGCGAGCCGCACTAAGGGGTGGCTCGCCTCCTTCGACCCCAGATGATGACCGTGGATGAACGCACGACACATCGACAACAACGTAGACCTTGTGCGCGCTGAGCTTGACGAAGAGGCCGTTGCACGGGAGAGGACGCTTGCCGAAGCAGCCAGCATTGTCGCTAACAAAGTCCAGCACTGAACAAGCCCGGAGACGACGCGTTCGCCGGTGCCGATGAGGTTTCCCGTACGGATCTTCACCCCTGCTAGCGCTGCTAGCCCCACGGTGGGCGCCAACTGTCGTGGTGGTGTCACGGCAGATGCCATGGATAGGCTAAAGGTGGGGACTAAATGCACTAGGGGAATCCAGGGAGGGATAGTGTGGTGATTCTACACACGGTAGCTTTGTATTTGATTCGCCTTCACAGATTACAAGTGCTCCTAGAGCTGTATTGGGGAGAGGAGGAAGAGGAACTCTCTTACTCTCACCACTAGCAAAACTCAATTCTCTAGGAGACAACAAGTCCAAACTAATCCATCAGAGCTCAACCCTTCTACAGAGGCCCTAGCACCCCTTATATAGGAGTGGCTAGGTCTCTACTTAGGGCATACGTGGAGGCATATTCCATGGAATATGCCTCCTCCCAAAGTAGTAAGCTGACCGGGTCACTTTAACCCCGCGTCATCCATGCAGACGCTATGTGAGCCTCTGCGGCGCCTGCGTCATCCAACATAGGCTTCGTCACCTTTGTCGGCCACGCCTCGGTGGTCCTGCCTCTGTCCGCTTCGCTCACGCTCTGCGTACAACGGTCAACTTTGACCAGCGAGATACCTTCCTTCTCTTACAAGCTTGATATGACCCGGATCCCACATAGTTGATCCGGCCACACCTGTTCCTACATATAAGTTAGATACACCTTACCGACTCACGACTTAAGTCGATTGACACCTAGTTAGGTGGGCGTCCCCTAGTCCGGGTTACTCCGTGATTTGGCCTGCCTTGAGGTGACTCGGCCAACACTTGCTTTGACCTTTCCATACCTCCGCTAACTAGGCCTTTATACCCCGGTGTGACCCTACCCAGGGGTATCCCCCCAACAGTAGCCGTGGATCTTCAGCTCCCAGTTCTGCAGGCTAGACTCGACATCCTGGAAAGCCGGAAGATTGATCCGGTCGACGTTGGTGAGGTTCTTGACATAGAAGTACGACTGCTGCCACAGTCATATAGTGTCGTGCAGAAGAAACTTGGTGTAGCCGGTCTGCGCGCGGGAGTAGATGGAGGCACCGCCGCAGACGACTAACGGTCCTTGCGTGAACTGCACATGCGGCCAGACTCGGAAGAGCCGGCAGAAGAGCCCGAGATCTGGCTCGATCCCGTGGTAGCTCTCGCAGAACGCCATGAAGTGCGCCAGCGTTCCGATTGCGTTGGCACCGAGGTGGTGGAGGCGGAGGTTGAAGAACGCCAAGAAGGTGAGGAAGAAAGGATGCACCGGCGGAGCGAACCCGCGCGACCGGTGCAAAGAAATATGACCCGCTCCCCCTCTGCAGGGTGTGGCGACACCTCTCCAGCTAGCACCAGCCGCACCGCCACCTCCTCCTCCGACGGGAGAACGCGGGTGCCGTGGTACTTCTGGATCTGATCCTCGGTGACGGAGGATCCGCACCAGGCCCCGCAGTTGGCTGCCATCTCCGGCTAGTAGGGAGGAGCGGCGACGGAGGAGTGATGGTGGCACAGTGGGCTACAGCGGCAGCAGAGCAAGGGCGCAAAGGGCAGGAGCGCGCTGGGAAGAAACTGGAGCGGGGGAGCGAAGGAGGGGAACTGCTCCCCCGCGGCGTCCCTTTATAGGACCGTAAGCGCAACCGTCAATAGCGCCACGTGGAACGCATCTGGACGACCCTCACCCCAAGTGCCGCCCAGATCCCGTGCGCCGACGTGGGATGTGTAGAAGATCCGGGAGCGAGAACCGATGTGCCGGGCAGCAGTTTCCCGAGGCGACGTGCGACGGGACGTTACGCTGCCCGCCGTAGTGCAATGATGGAGCGTGCGCGCGTGGCCGGCGTCAGCACTGACGTCACGGGTAGCGCAACCACCAGGCGTAGCTGGACACAAATTCAAAATCAGGAGGGAGCGCGCGCACATTTCTCCTAAGGGCGGAATCCACACGCGCACGGGGGCTAGTGTCGGGGGGATGATCCCTAGATACCCCAACCGGACAAGAAATAAGACAGTCGGATGGTGTCCGGCTGGCCAGATGCAGCCGGACAAAGCAAGCCAGGCCGGCTACCGCACGGTAGCCGGATCGACAAGAATCAGCCGGTTATGGCGGCGTAGCCAGAACCAATCAAGGAGACAGGGCGACGTGCGTATCAGTGCACGGTATGCCCTGTACGATGACAAGACCGGCCATTACTCGGCCATACCGAAGACTTTGCGAGGATGATGCAGGAACAGTGGCCTGATGCTGACGACAGCTCACACGACGTCCATTGTGCCTACGACAGCCATACCGCTCATACTCCGATGCGACATACCATACCGGATACTGTAGATGACTAGCCGGCTGGGACCCGCCTCTGAGGCCCGCCAGTCGGACTGGCCAGTGAGACCGTTGCCTCTCTGCCTATAGAAGGAGAGGCAAGGCCTCAGTAGAAAGGGTTGGTCTCACTGCATTTAAGGCAGTAGCTAGAGAATATAGCTCCTGGAGCACTTGTAGTTCGTATATCCCCATAGTCAGATCCGGCAGGAGTAGGAGTTTTACCTCACCACGAGGGCTTCGAACCTGGGTACTTCCTACATCCAGCTACGCTCGCTTGTATCCAATCCCTCATGCGGACGCCGCCGATATCTTCCCTGCTAGTCCCCACACCTCCATCTATCCTCGTTAGGTACTGTCATTCCCAATACAACGACACTATGCCTTACCTTGCAAGTAGTTTAGTTACGGCATAATAGAATCGAATGAACTGAAATGTTCCCCTTTTTAATCAAATTAGGCATAGCTTTGATACAAGGGACCTATATGAGTTCACAGTTAATGTTCGGTAGTACACCACAAAACTAGATTTTGGTTGCGAGAGGGTTGTGTTCGGGCAAGATGTGCATCTGGTTGTGAATTGCAAAGAGGTTGTGTCTGTTTCGCGGCTAGTAGATGTGCTTGCCGCTAGAATTCCCTAGGGTTCTATACAGAGGAAAAAATTGGTGTGGCTCAAAATGAATGATACCTATCAGCAAATTGAGCACTACCATGAGTTTCAGATGGTTTGGGAGTCTTGTGCAGCTGATCGTAAGGTGAAAGTTGAAGCAATGATTGATGATATGTATGCAGAGGCTTGAGATCTTGCTACCAGAGCTTCTGCTCCTAGAGAATACGGACCAATAGATGCTGATCTAGATAAGTTCAGTATACGCATAGAGGTGGATTCATACATGGCAAAACTTGATGAGGGAGTTAATAAGCCAGTTTCGTCATGTACTGTGGAGATCACTGTCCATTCCAAAAACATAACTCTTGATGAAATGAGAGAGATGATCAGTAAGGAAATCAGTATTGGCCCTAAGTAGATGGAAAAAATCCGATGGTGGCATCATAAGAAGCAGCTATTCATAGATGTTTTGGATACTGAAGATCTTATGCAGATTATGCAGCGAAAGAAGCGAACCAGGAAGGTGTTCTTCCTTGGTACCATTTCTGATGTTGTTGAACAGGTTATAGTGGATGTAGATGCCCCTGTAGTGGCTGAACAGAATGAGGTGGTCGACGTTGATGAGATATGATGAGAGCTGCTACCCTGGGCTTGTCATATGGACCGTGGGGTTCCCCTGCCTGTATTTGTAATATTGACTACTGTTGCATTTAGAGCGTGTTTCTGTGATTATGTTTGTTGAGAGATTGTGATATAATGTTGTGCGAGCTATTGAGATTTTCGGACATGTCACTCACTGAAACCATTATTGTTGTAATAAGACATAAGTACATTGTAGTTGACATGATTATGTTTCTTAAGATGACGTACCGTACTTGTTTCTGTTATTATGTTTGTTGGGACATTGTAATGTAATATTTTGTGAAACCATGACTGGACTAGTGATGCATAAATACATTGTATTTGACATGATTATGTTTCTTGAGATGATGTACTGTACTTGTTTCTGTTATATTGTTTGTTGAGAGGCTGTAATGTAATGTTTTGCGAAACCATGACAGGACAAGTGATGTGTAAGTACCTTGTAGTCGACATGATTTTGTTTCTTGAGTTGATGTAATATACTTGTTTCTATGATTACGTTTGTTGAGAGATTGTAATGTGATGTTTTTTGAAACCATGTTGTGAGTATGTTTGTTGAGAGATTGTAATGTAATGTGTTGTGAAACCATGACTGAAGAAGTGATGCATAAGTACCTTGTAGTTGACATGATTTTGTTTCTTTAGATGATGTAATATACTGGTATATTTTTGTTAGGCAATGAAATTGGGATGGAGGGAGTGCAGGTTTAATATTTGAAATGAGAATGTGTGAAGAGAATCCATATCAGGCAGGAGACAGTAAACCAGGGAAAGGGCATGGTATCTAATAAACTATTGTAACATGCCAATTTAGTCATTGTTGCAACGGTAGAAGTGCTTCTCTCTCTCTCTCTCTCGCCGACGTCGATGCGAACGCCGACTGATGGGGATATACTTTCCGGGTATCCTCACAGTTCCTCACTGACCAGGATGGCCCACTTCAGGTTAGAGCTTTGCTTCACGGGCGGCCCAGTCTGGGAGAAGAGACTGAGTCCAGCCCAGCTACAAGAAGGCCCAGAAGACTTACCGACTTAGGCCCATAGTGTTACTTGTAGTTCAAGATGTAATCTGTAACCAACTCTTAGTCGTAGTCGGATTGATCTCTCCTGTGAACCCTAGGCCGGATATCTATATAAGCCGTCCTAGGGAAAGCCTTTAGGGCACACCTCAATAGTCTACAATCTCAACTCGCACAGGTGAACCCTTGTAACCCATACTCCGGCTCTGCCGTATTATTGGATTGCTAGCAGGAGTAGGATCCGTCCAAAGCCGGCGGATTCGAACCTTGGTAAACTTGTGTGCTCACCGTCCCGGAACACCGTACGTCTCACACCCCTCTCTTACGCATGCCTTGAGGACCCCCTCATGGCGTACTTGTCATCAATCCGACGACAGTTGGCGCCCACCGTGGGGCAAGTGAGCTTCGGATCTGCGTTCCGAGCGGAATTTGCAAGAATCGGAATCAGAGAAACTATCGCCATTGGTCGCATCCTCTATGCCAGCGACGTCCCTCTCATCGTTCTCGACGAGACCTGGATTCTGGCTAGGGAGGCTGTGACTACATACACCATCATGTCTTTTGGCAGGATCGATGTTTACATCGGCTTTGCTGAACCTGTCCCACCCACCCCAGCGGTGATGATAGAGGCAGAAGAATCTTCTGGGTCTCCTTTGTCCATGGAGGCGGCAGAGTTCCAGATCTCAGAAAATCCTAATCCCACCCATCCCGCACCAGTTGCGGAGATAGTGGAGAAATCCGAGCCTGAAGCAGACCTAGCGGTCCAGATCGATTCTGGAGTGGATCTCCTTGGAGAGATCGAATCCCAGATTGACCCACTCGCTGAAGTAGAGATCCAGGAGGAACATAGCAATGACACTGATTCTGGCTCTGATGACGCTGAGACAGACATGCCTTTCCTAAGGTACACGCTGCGACGTATGATAATGCAAAACTCAAGCGCAGATGCAATTCTCGAGGCCATCAGGAGTTTCGACGAAGCTGATCGCGAGAGCCGCAGATACGTCACGAAGCTTGTGTCGCACTTCATCGAATATGTTGGATTCTGATCCGGCTCTGCGATGCTGGAGACAACACCGACTATGTGTTGGAGGCAATTGGAACGCCGACGTACCCGCATCCTCGGATGAATCGATGACGTCAGCAGATTTCCGAAAGTTCTCCGCAGAATATGAAGAGGAGTATAACTCCAAGGCTGCAGAAGAAGGATAAGCCATGGATGAAGGATCCGGGGAACACTCTCCCAAAGTGCAGGATGATATGGAAGTTGGAGATAATCCTGAAGTCCAGATGTCCGAAAGTACCGATCAGAGCTTGACTCCAGGAAACGGACCCAAAGCCGTCTTTGCTACCGGCGTTGCCAATAAGGTAAAGAAGAACAACAAAAACAATAAGACCCCGGTAAAAGATCCTCTGATAGAGGAGGATATTGCCGAGGAATACGAAGAAGACTCGGATGGAGCGCTTAACCTAGACGAACCCAAAAAACAAGAATCGGTGGATGGACACGTGATCACTGAAGGTGCGCATAAACTCATCGATGCTGCATTAACCACACCTATTCCTACAGCTACAGAACTTACTGCTGAAGAACTGGACGAGAGGGCGCAGGCCCTAGAAGCGCGTCGTCAAGTACTCCTCGATGAAGCCAAAAACATTGAGGAGGAAAAGAAACGCATAGCATCTGTGGGGAAGTACAACTCTAGGTAATACCAGAAGACCAGGAAGCATCATACTAATGACAACCAGTTCCTGTAGATTCACGTCGTCCTTTTCGAAGAAGAAATGGGGAAGCATCGGAAAGATAGCAAAGGGGATTGGGTATATCCAACCCTAGTACAAAACACCGTGGCGGCCCGAGAAATTTTATCAGCTAATCCAGGCCAGGAGGAGGTCCAGTTGGGAATCAAACTACTCAACAAGGGACTGGAGCAGCAAAAGGTCGCCATGTCCGGGAGTCAAAAACTGGCCTCTGATTTCGACCAATGTCGCATAGACCCGACATGGGCTGACGTAAGACCCCAGCGCGTTCCGGAGCAGCACCACCACCCCGATCACTGGGAAGACAATTACTCAAGAACCGGATCTTCAGGAGAGCACCAAAAATCTCCCTATAACTGGCGTAATGTTAACCCAGTTGCGGAGCAAGAGGCAGTCGCTGCACTGAATCCAAGGAACCCGCCCTGGAGAGATGCGAAAGACCGCAGGGACGACGATAAAGAGAAATGCCGGGAGGAGGACCGACAGAGAATGCCACCCCCTAGACATGCTATCCGTCTGGACGACGGACGAAGGAACGATGGACACCGTGCTAAGACAAGCCGGCAGGGGGCTC
This sequence comes from Avena eriantha, assembly GCA_910589775.1. Classification (NCBI taxonomy): domain Eukaryota; kingdom Viridiplantae; phylum Streptophyta; class Magnoliopsida; order Poales; family Poaceae; genus Avena; species Avena eriantha. The sequence continues at coordinate 125,191,728 of OU342741.1, read as the reverse complement.
GTCACAATGAAGACCCTCCCCGGAACTGGAATAATGGCGCTCCGGACGGAGGACGGCGATTAGCTAGAAATAACCCAACTGCTCCATCATCTCAACCAAGTAGCCATCACAACGGCTCTCAAGGAGGCCAGGGAGGGCGTCGAGGTGGAGGAGGTGGTGGCAGAAGCCGAAGTCCGGCTCCAAGGCACCACAGCCACAGCCGACACTCGATACGATCTCTATCCTCGAACGATGCAAGGCACAGGATCAACTCTAACATAGAGGCACGGCGCTATGAAAATGATGATATATACGTGGGCCCAAAGTGCTTTGGACCACGCATAAGGGCCACAAGATTCCTGGAAGGATTTGCTATCTAGAGACATATCCAAGCCTATGACGGCATCGCTCCACCAGATACCTGGGTACAGGATTTCTGCCAAGCTTGCTTCATCGCCAAAGGCGGAAACAGCCTGGTCGCAACCCCATATCTCCCACTCATGTTGCGGAAGATGATAGAAACACCGAGCAAGTATGCAGATGCCGATGACAATGCAGAGGGATTACTCAACGCCCTAGTTGTGCCAGAGTCAGCAAAACAACCAAAGCAGCAAGCTCAGAAGCGCAAGAACACCTCGGAAGAGAAACCCAACGCGGAAATGCAATTGGTCACTGCTACTTTTGAGTCTGGAGGACGAGGAGGAAGCGCCGGAGGCCGCGGGCGTGGTCGTGGGACTTCGAGAGTTCAAGGTAGAGGAGACCAGCAACCAGGCAAAACCTACACTTGGGCCGACATTGCCAATAACCCATGTGTGCATCACCTAGACTCCAATGGAGGCTCGTCCCACACCAACGCTGAGTGTCGTTTCAATGACGACATTAAGAGAGATGACACCGCTGGCTACAAAGCTAAGCGGAAGAAGGGAAAGAAGAATCCCGAATAAGATAAAGAGACCAAGTAAGATTCTGACATGGAGGAAGCTGATGCTTCAAACCCCAAGACGGAAGGGAAGAAAAAATTTCCGACCAAGAAAGACACTTATGTCACCTTCCTCTGATCTCAACCAGCAAAGGTCAAGAAAGCAGTTCTACATGAGCTCAATGCTACAGTTCCGGCTGTCCCCCAATTTTTGGATTGGTCGGAAGTGGCAATCACGTTTGACCGCGCTGATCATCCGCCTAAGCTACACAGGCGAGGAAAATACGCCTTAATCGTCAATCCACTTATTGACGATTATGGCTTCTCCAAGACTCGCATGGACGGTGGCAGTAGTATCAATATTCTGTATGTCGAAACGCTACGCTGGATGAAGATCTCGGAGACCCAGCTGAATCACAGCTCTGTGATTTTTCACGGAGTTGTCCCAGGAAGACAAGCTAATTCCCTGGGAGAAATCACTTTGGATGTTACCTTTGGAACTCCAAAGAACTATCGGACGAAGGCACTTTCCTTCGAACTAGTCCCATTCAAGAGCGCATACCACACTATATTCGGACGTCCGGCTTATTGGTCTTTTATGGCTTGTCCATGTTACATTTACAATATGATGAAAATTCCAGGTCCCAACGGTGTAATCACCATCAGGGGAGACCCGAAGAAAGCGCGAGAGTGCGAGGATGGAAATGTCGCCTTTGTTCAAGCCGTGCTGCACGCCCAGGAGTACCAGGAGATTAAGAAGAGCATCGATCCGTCCGAGATGCCCGCAACAAAGAAGGAGATGAAAAGCCGAATCTGGAGTTCAAGGCATTAGAAGAGATGAAGAAGACGCCGTTGATGGACGATGACCCCTCCAAGGTGACCCAGATAGGTGTAGGCCTAGATAGCGCATAGGAAAGCACGCTCGTCGAGTTCCTCAAAGAAAATCAAGATATCTTCGCATGGCAGCCATCTGACTTGACCGAAGTACCTAGGGAACTTGCCGAGCACTCTTTAAATGTAAACCCGAATGCTAAACTCGTCAAATAGTCCTTATGATGTTTCAGCGATGAAAAGAGTAAGGCAATAGCTAAGGAACTAGCACAGCTCGAGTTAGCCGGATTCATAGAAGAGGTCATCCACACTGAGTGGTCAGCCAATCCTGTAATGGTCCTTAAAAAGGACACCACTGATTTAAGGATGTGTGTTGATTATATTGCCTTGAATAAGGCTTGTCCGAAAGATCCGTTCGCTCTGCCTAGGATTGATCAAGTTATCGATTCTACGACAGGCTCGGAACTCCTCTGTTTTCTCGACGCATATTCCGGTTATCACCAAATCCGGATGAAGGAATCTGACAAAGTCAAAACTTCGTTCAAAACCCCCTTCGGAACCTTCTGTTTTGTTACGATGCCTTTTGGGCTAAAGAACGCAGGAACTACCTACCAGCGCACGATGCAGCGTTGCCTCCACGACCAACTCGGACACAATGTACATGCATACGTGAATGATATTGCGGTGATGTACAAAAAGAAGGAAACACTGATTTCCGACTTGGAGAAAACGTTCGCCAATCTACGAAAATACAACATCATGCTAAATCCGAAGAAATGCTTCTTTGGAATTCTAGCCGGAAAATTGTTAGGTTTCATAGTGTCTCAAAGAAGCATAGAGGTGAACCGAGACAAAATCAAGGCTATACTCAATATTTCTAGGCCAACTCGCCTGAAGGACGTACAAAGACTAATTGGTTGCCTCGCTGCAGTCAGTCGATTTGTAAGCCGGCTCGGTGAAAGAGCCGCACCATTATACAAACTCCTGAAAAAGACCAAGGATTTTGTGTGGACCGACGAAGCTGAAGCTGCACTACAAGACCTGAAGAAAGTACTCTCATCTGCTCCTATCCTTGCTGCGCCGGAACCACAGGAACCAATGTTGCTTTATCTTGCTGCGACAAACAAAGTCGTTAGTATCGTCATGGTGGTGGAGAGACCGAAGGAAAATCAGGAACACTTGGTGCAGCGTCCGACTTATTTTGTCAGCGAGGTCCTGACAGAATCAAAACAGCGGTATCCGCACTATCAGAAGCTGGCTTACGGTGTTTTTCTAGCATCTCGTAAGCTACGACATTATTTCCAAGAGCACCCAATTACTGTGGTGAGCACAGCTCCCATGAGAGACACAGTCAACAACAGTGACGCCACAGGATGTGTCGCCAAATGGGGCATATAGCTTTCAGCTTTTGATATTGAGTACAAAACTCAGATAGCAATCAAATCCCAAATCCTTGCTGACTTTGTTACTGATTGGACAAAGACAAAGGATAATATGAGCGTCCCTGAGTCGGAATATTGGACTATGTATTTTGATGGGTCCAAGGCTCGCAGGGGCTCGGGGGCTGGAGTGGTGCTCAAATCACCCCAAGGTGATAAACTTCTATACGTGTTGCAGATTCACTTCACAGCAACAAATAATATTGCCGAGTATGAAGCACTGCTACATGGAATCCGGATTGCTAAAGATATTGGCATCCGACGTTTGATGTGTTACGGAGATTCGGATCTTGTTGCTCAGCAAGTTTCGGATATTTGTAATGCAAATAAACACATGGCAGCATATAAATCTGTTGTGGATGATTTATCTAAATCGTTCGAAGGGTTTGAGGTTCAACACATCCCTCGAGCAGAAAATGAGGAAGCAGATGCCTTATCTCGGATAGGCTCTGCACCGAAAGATGTCCTAGATGGCGCTTTTTTAGAGCACCTCAAAGTTCCCTCTATAAAGGGAGTGGATGAGGAATATCCGACTAAATCCGATCCACCTCTAATAGAAGTTCTGGCTATAATTCCTAGTTGGCCTCAACCCTACCTTGATTATCTGGTAGATGGCAAATTACCCGAAGACGAGGTTCTGAGCCTGCAGATCATCCGACGAGCGAAATTCTATACTATAGTTAACGGTGAGCTCTATAAGCGGAGTGTTCCTAGGGTCTTTCAGCGTTGTGTATCTCCGGAAGAAGGAGTGGAAATCTTAAGAGAAATCCACGAAGGCGAGTGTGGTCACCATGCTGCAGCCAAATCTTTAGTGGAAAAAGCTTTCAGACATGGTTTTTTCTGGCTTACAGCCAAGGCAGATGCCGAACGGCTGGTCAAGACATGCAAGGGCTGCCAAAAGTATGCCAAACAAGCTCATGTTCCGGCTGATCAGCTGCAAACAATACCTATAACATGGCCTTTTGCCGTCTGGGGGCTAGATATGGTAGGACCGTTTAAACAGGCTCCAAGTGGATTTACTCACCTCCTAGTGATGGTGGATAAATTCCCTAAATGGATTGAGGCTAAACCTGTCACTAGTTGTGATGGAGAAACAGCCAAAAGATTTGTCGAGGATGTTATAATCCGGCATGGTTATTCCTTATAGCATTATCACAGACAATGGGAGTAATTTTTCTATGAGAGAATTAGCTGAATTCTGCAACGAGCAAAATATCCGGCTTGATATTGTGTCAGTCGCACATCCATAGGCTAACGGACAAGTTGAAAGGGTGAATGGTTTAATCTTACAAGGCCTAAAACCAAGACCCGAAGCACCATTACGACGTGTTGCGGGGGCTTGGGCAGATGAATTACCCTCTATAATATGGAGTTTATGCACAACTCCAAACAGGTCAACCGGATACACAACTTTCTTCTTGGTCTATGGTGCAGAAGTAGTTCTTCCTAGTGATTTGATTCACACTTCTCCTAGAGTGGCCGCGTATATCGAAGAAGATGCCGAGATTTCTCGACAAAATGATCTCGACTTAGTCGAAGAAGTTCGTGTCATTGCTGAAATGAGATCAACAGCCTATCAGCAAAAGTTACGCAAGTATCATAGCCAGAGAGTCCCAAACAGATCTTTCAATAAAGGCGATTTGGTTCTCCAGCTTGTGAAACAAAGAAAGCACAAACTTTCCCCAATATGGGAAGGGCCCTTCTTGGTTAGTCAAGTATTGCACAATGGTTCGTACTACTTAACTGACATGAGGCCAGTCAAAGAAAGACCTGCTACTAAGAAGAGAAAGAGAGTTGGAGGCAGTACAAATCCGGATGAGTTGGACAGACCGTGAAATATTGCTCAGCTATGCCCCTTTTATTCTTAGTTTATCCTTCTTTGTAATCATACATATGTACATATTCTGTGTGAAATAAAAGTTTTGGTTGCCTCAAGTTTTTTCTGAGAAGTTTCTACCATCTTATTTCCGAATGATCATGTCATAGTCGAAAATCCCAGAATACTTGAAAGTCCTTTATGCTCATGTTTGTTCTGGTTTAGATTTCCGATTCTAAAAATGCTACCTTCGGGTATAACTCTAAAGTTTCTAGTCAACACTTTGGTTATTTGTCTAATTGCCAGATGCGGGTATTTTCCAAGTAGTTACTGGAAGCTGGCTTTGTTTCCGAGTTTAAACTGGTTTAGCAATTGAGCATGCTCGGCAAAGTTTTCGTGCAGAAGGTTTAGCCGGCTCACGAAAGGGATGAGGCGGAAAGCCAGATAAACGATAAGTGTAGACGAAAAATTATAAGTGCTTATGTAAACATTTCAGGCACATAAAAATTTAAAGCCAAAAGTGCTAAATAGATCAAAACCTTAACACTAGCAAAATTATAGTACTGCATATTTATAGACCCATAATTTTTATCGGAATAATACATTTGTTTTTGATCTATGGTGTATGAGAAGAGGTAGGCACTACAGGCTCGCTGGATGCATCGGCCTCGGTTTGATAACGATCCGATACATTCAGATCCGATACGGTCTGTTCGTCATCGGAAACTTCAGCTGCTTCTTTCGGAGGCAGAGGCAGTGTGTCCACACGGGTGAATAAGGGAGTATCGTAGCTGGTTAAGTCAGCTACGTGGCACCCATATCCGGCGTAGGAGTCCATGATGGCCTTGATATCATGCTCATGGTCGTCTTCATCCACCTTGTAGAACCCTGTGGTCACTTGCCATATCTCCATGTTTCCATGGTGGCTCATGACCATGGTGAGAGCGTTATGCGCAGCGGATCGCGCATAGGACATGTTCCAGTCTTGGACAAGCTGCGACATCTCCTTGGCCTTGTCCCGCACCTGAAAGTCGGACATGCTATGCATGTCCGGAACCTTGAGAGCTTCACCAATGTCCTCGATGGATTGGCGGAAGTCATGGAGCAAATCACCGACTTGGGTAAGTCGGTGTGTGCGAGGTTTGGCAGAGGAGGAGTCCGTCAAGTTTAGAGGGCATGTGTATATAACACAAAATAGTTAAGAAAAATCCGACATTGAAAAAGTCAAAGAATAAAAGAAAGTCAGAAAGATGGAAACTTACCAAAGATGACATCATCAACTTTGGTCTTCTCTTCTCGAAGACTCCGGAGTTCAGCCCGGAGCGCCTCGGAAAGGTCCTTCTCTCTGCAAAGCTCATTATTGAGATCCGAGATTCTTTGATCTTGAGCTGCAATCTTACGATCACGCTCATCGGTATCCATGGAAGAGGATTCGAGAACTTGAGCGATGCTCTTCTCATGATCCGCCTTGAGCTTATCCAGCTCTTGGCGAAGTTCTTTGTTCTCCACCACCATGGTTTTGAGGTTCTTGGCCTCTTCAATCATAGCGCAGGACTGTTTTACCAGTGCTGTAAGTCAAAAAAGAACAACAGTTCAACAACAAAATACTAGACTATAAAAACACAAAAGACAAGGTTTGAGTCTCGGAAAACATACATTCGTCCTCATCCTTGGAGACCTTCAGTTCAGCATTTTCAAGTCGGAGAGCTTTGATCTCTCTCCGCTTGTTGCAGATGTTCTTCAACAATTCTTGGTTATATGAATTAACTTTCTGTAAGTCAGAATACCTAGAGTCAGAAGTCTACTAAAGACTCGGGATAATATTGTTACTAATATCAACACGAGCCTTGGGGGCTACAGTAGTTCACTCTTTGGCATCCTAAGGAAGCATAAACCCGGATTTTATATCCTACTTCATGCTTGGGGGCTAGTGGATATGATTTGAAATGCAATAAAGAAAATCGTGAGTTGGAATTCCAACTTACATGATGTTCATGTGTGAGCTTTCTCAGACACATGTTCACCTCGGTGGTAACCTTCTCGGCGAGGGTGATTGGAATAACCGGAGGTGGTGGAAGTACACCAGGTCTAAGTCCCTCGTCGCGAAGGAGAACTTGTTCAAGAAGGTCGGAGTACTTGATGTCTTCCACCTCTTGTGCTTCTTCTCCGGTAGAGAGTTTCTCTTCTCTAGGCATTGCCGAGCCAGACGCTGGATTTCTTCTACAGATTTCCGAGACAAGCTAAATTTGGAAAGTCCCAGATTGTTCAGGAGGTTTTCAACAAAAGTCTCTGCCGAGGGATCATTACCTGAAAAGGGTTCACCCTTATCTAAACCTGAGCCACCTGTGGTGGCGTCAGTCTGCGACTCAAGGGTCGCTGGCTCTGTTGAAGGAGCCGGATCTTCTGCGACACCCGGCAATGGAGTAATTACCGGCGTTGCAGAGGGTTGTGGAGCTAGAGTCGGAGGAGCCACGGCAGGAGAAGTTATGTTCATCTTTGTCTGCCGCAAGGGCTTCGAAAAAGTTCCCTTCCCCTTACCCTTGATGAGCTGCTTAGCTCTGAGAATGTAATAAGAATGGAAAGCATTACATATCGAAAACAAAATTCAAATAAGGAACAAAGGCGGAAGTTGTGTTGAAAGTTACCTCTTCACGACTAGCACCTCCTTTGTGCCGACGGCCACTGTCGGAGCCTTGTGCTTATTGGACACAATGTCCGGTAGTGGGACAAGTTCCGTCTCCTGAGAAAACTCTGGAGTATATCCCTCGATAGGAGCAAGCTCCGACTCGGGGAGGTCATCAAGCTGAAAAGAAGAAAATATCTCAGTATTGTAAAATAAAAGGTAAAACACATAAAAGGATATATTGTTGAAGCTTACCGGAACCATAGGGTCTTCTACTGTATGCATATCCAGAGACAAGTCTGGAATCTTCCGTTCAATCCGCTCCTTGATCAGCCATTTGATCTGGCTTATGTACTTCTATGGCTTCAAAGCCTTAGGAGTGATGCGGAGGGAATCATTCTTCGACACCGTGACGGAGTGCATCAGATGGTCGCCGTGGTATTGGAGAGGCTGGATCCGGCTTGTGACCCAGCATTGGACTAGGTCGGATCCTTTCAAGCCCTTGTGTTTTATTAGTTATTCGATCCACCTCTTAGCGAGGATCAGATTGTCACTAAGAGCCGGATGGGCCTCGTCCCAGGACGGTTGGGCCGTTGTGGCTCCATCGATGAAAGCCGGCAAAGCGGTAGCTTTGCCGGGAGCAGGAATATCCTTATGATAGAAGAAAGTGGCCGGCCATTGTTTGACCGACTCACTAGCGGAAATGCGAGGATAGCTACGCTCGCCTCTAAGAGAAAGGCTAATAGTACCAGTAATGTAGGGATTACTGGCAGTGATAGAGCTTCTACGAACATGGAAGTAGAAATGAAACAAAGTGAGACTCGGCCTAATGCCGAGAAACCCCTCGCACAGAGCTGTGTAAGAACTCATCTCTAAGATGGAGTTCGGGGGAAGATCGTGGAGCTGTACACCGTAGTGATCGATCACCTCGGAAAAGAATTTCGAGGGAGGAAAGGACAAACCTCTGTGGAGGTGGGTTCCGAAGTGGACCCGCTCGTCGGTGCGCGGATGGGGGATGGTTTCGCCGAAACCGCTCCGCCAGTCGGCGGCGCGGAGGAGACCTTCATTCTCCACGTCTTGCAGCTTCTCGTTGTCGAGGAGACACGGGATCTAGACTCCCCGGCTACTCTCCTTCTCTACCGCTGCCCTCACCGCCGCCGCTGCTAAGCCGGATGATGAGGAAGTAGCCATTTTCTCCGGTGCGCAGGTGACCTTGGATGGGCGGCACTAGGAATCTGGGAGGCGGGAGAGCTCTTTGTTCTAGGGAGATGTGGAGGAGAAGGAATGGCAAAGGGAACGGGTGAAGAGGAGAGAAGGAAATCCTCACCCCTTATATCCACCTACCTGCGCCAAGATTCATGCAAATCGCACTGTGTAAATTCCACGCGTCGTGGAACGAACTGGAAGGACCCACGCGATGATTACGTCGCCTCGGTTCCGCGAACGGCGGACCCACTAACGGTCGTGCTGACAGGATGTTTGTTAGATGACGTGACTTGATCATGACCAGTGTCAGTTGACGTCAGAAGCCAAGTTCCGGCTTAGTTTGAAAATCAAGCTGGAAAATCCGAGTAACATGTGATAGGTCCGACTTATTTTTAAGACCCGGATCATAATTTTTGTTGTGAAGTTTCAGGAACCCTTCAAGATTCTGCAAGCCAAAGATCAAGCTAGACGATGATGAATCCGACTTTGGATCTTGGAGGCCTCCGGGGGCTATTGTTGGGGATATATTTTCTGGGTATCCTCACAGTTCCTCACTGACCAGGGTGGCCCACTTCGGGTTAGAGCTTTGCTTCACGGGCGGCCCAGTCAGGGAGAAGAGACGGAGTCTAGTTCGGCTACGGGAAGGCCCAGAAGACTTACCGACTTAGGCCCATAGTGTTACTTGTAGTTCAAGATGTACTCTATAACCAACTCTTAGTCGTAGCCGGATAGATCTCTCATGTGAACCCTAGGCTGGATATCTATATAAGCCGTCCTAGGGAGAGCCTTTAGGGCACACCTTAATAGTCTACAATCTCATTACTAGATTGCTAGCAGGAGTAGGATCCGTCCAAAGTCGGCGGATTCGAACCTGGGGAAACTTGTGTGCTCACCGTCCCGGAACACCGTACATCTCACACCCCTCTCTTCCGCACGCCTCGAGGACCCCCTCATGGCGTACTTGTCATCAATCCGATGATACCAACGCCGTCGCCTGCGATGACGCATTCGCCATGTTGTCCTTGAACGGCGAGGACGACTAGTCGAGCAGCGACAGCCTTCTCTCGGACATCGAGTATTCCTTCCATGATGTGAGTTCCTCTGTTTTCTCGGGCTAGGGTTAGGCAATGGTAAATCTCTCGATCTGAGCTCCATATGTGCATGCAATCATGTTCGATTTCAGCTTTGTGTTTACCTATAGGTACCATAGACGATCTAGCCTCCGAATGGGAGGGCCTAGATCTCGATGGAGAAGTGCCATGTGACCATGGGCTAAAACTGAGGAGATATGTTGCATTCGAAGGTAGTAACACTGGGAGAAGGTTTTTGGGTTGTACAAATCAGGTCTGTTTACATTATGTGCAACTGTGATATGAAGTAAAATGTATCGTGCATGTTCATAACACTATAGTGTGTGTGTTTTTAGGTTGGACCGGTGTGTAAAGCAGTAGAGTGGGTGGATCTTGAGTGGCCAGATGCACTTAAGAAATGGTTGGCACAGTTATGGGAGATGTATGAGTTCGAAAGGTCGGGGAGATTTACTGATGTAAGTGATGCAGTTGAAAAAAATTACAAGCTTTCAGTACGAAATAAGGAGGTGGAACAAGAAATCGAGAATTTGCAGTCAGAGCTAACTGACGGAATCGATGGGATCTTGGTTGTTGGAACTGTAAAGAAGCTTCAGGATAGTCACATGTTGCTGATTCATAATGCAAAAAAGGAGAGGGAACAACTCAGGGAAGACAAGTAGAAGCTAGAGTACTGCATTGCGGATCTATTGAAGGAACTGAAGAAGGCGTGCTAGGGTGAAGAAGGACAGACTATAGAGGATAAAGGAAATTCAAGATGAATAATTTATGTTGTGCCAATGCCTGAAACTAGTTAATTTATAAGACTTGTAGTTGCGCTTTCCGAACTAAGCCAAACTCAATCCTCGAGCAAACTAATTTCAGACGAACTCACATATCGTGCATAGAGTTAAGTTCACGGTTACAAAATCACCACTTCAGAGGATAAACCAGGCAGTTCAGTACTAAATAGACATGTTGTGTTCAAGCGAGCCTGGCCCGAAGCTGCCTGTTTTCATCCCTAAGATTTGGCTACTCCTTTAGTACTATGTCGTGCTTCAACTGTAGGTTCCAGCACTCCGTCAAGGATTGGAGAATTTTGTCCGTAGCCATACGATTTTCCTTCAAGATCCCGTTCATGATCTCCGTATGCTTCCCAGCCGAGGCGTGACCTTCACTGTGTAGCTTCCCCCAGTCGGCGTTTAATTCCTTCAGTTTCTGGCACTTGTCAGAAAGGACCGCGAGTTCAGCGTGGAGTTGGTCAAAGGCCAGTTTCTGGGAATTCTGCTTCTCCCTTTGGATTGCTATCTTGTCATTTAGCTAGGTCGCCAGGTCCTGGTCGATCTTTCGCCTCTTTCCCTACAACAAAATACATAGTATGGTTTGTTCAATTCACCAGGACAAGCTGGTTAGTTTCCATAAATAACTGAATCGACTAGTGGCACTGTCATAATTTCAAGGAAGAAGCAATCTAGGACTAATCAACATTTTATGAATTGACTAGTGGCACTGTCATAATTTCAATTTCAAAGACAAATAAGATTTATCTGTAGTTTAGTGTGCTGTGGGTTTTTCCCAATATCACCAAATAGTAGTGGGAGAGTGGCAAACTCATAATGCAAAAACCCATGTCCAGATACATAATGGAAAGAGCACATGGTGTCCATTCATGAACATGAACACCAACTAATGTCCAGATATATAAGGAGTTGCGCTAGGATTCTTATTGCACCCTATAATGGGAAGCAGCCTTGGGCATTAATCCCTGAATCCTAAACATTACAAAAGGAGTGGAGGATGAACTGATATTCGTGTCCCCGCTAACGGGAATCAGACTTGACCATTGCTCCGATACACCTCCAGACATGCCCTTAGCTACTCGTTCTCTTTCCGAACACCCTCGATTATGGTGATCCCTCTGCTCATGTCCGCCTTCATCTCCTTGATTGCATCCAGGCAATTGTTCCTATCATGGTAGGCTCGGATGGTAGCCTTGGTTTCCTCGACGCGTCCTCTGAGTGCCTCGGTGAATTCGTCCTGCAGGAGAATGCACCTTTCCACAAGATTCTTCTTCTCCTCCATGAGCTCGTTGATTATCTTGATGGCCTGTTCTTGCCTATTCAAGTTACGGTCGAGCACTTTCTGCAACCTCACGACATCACGTGCAAAATATAGCGAGATCTCCTTCTGCATAGATAATTGCTTGTGTAGGTTCTCGTTAGCTTGGGTGAGGGAGCGTGCAAGCTCATGTTGGTTGGCAATCTTGGAACTGATCGTGGCCACCTTGTCACGGTACTCGGCCCTTCGATCGCTGCATCGTTCATGTTAATTGACATAGGAATTCTATAATTACACTCCAGGTCCTAGGTGAATACTAATACAGATCAAAAAAATTCCTGTTAAATCTATTGGCCGCAGTGTTAAAAAAATGGACCTAGAGATCTATTCATGACCACGATAAACTAATCCTAATCACAAAAAATCCAGTGAATCTATGAACAACGGTATTAAGGAAAGACCAAGAGATCCAGTCATATTCATGAAAACTAATACAACTCACAAAATAAGAAGAAAAACAAATGCGGGGCAGACAGCATCTAAGAAATCCGAATGGGTCCTGCAACGCCTCCGTCGTGGTGGATTCGGGCTCCACGGCCGGCCTGTAATACATAGAAGAGGAAGAGCCAGAAGAAGAAGAAAAACAAGAAGAAGCTGATTAAGATCATGATGGAGAGGGAGATGGAGAAGAAGTAGAACAAGAAGACCGTACCAGGAGGAGCCCTTGCCTGCTAGAACATTCGGCGCCATTGTCGGGGGAGATTGGGCCTCGATGAGAGATTGGGCTTGAGAGGCTGGTAGAGCAAGAAGTGCCTCGCGGCGATTTCTCTCCCTTTTCTGCGCGAGGATCGTTGACCGGCCTCTCCTCCTCCTCACTGGAGCCATGGCTTGCAGGGTGAGTGTGGCGGTGGCAGGAAGGAAGGAGATAGTGATTGATACAATCCATTTTGCATCACTATTCTATGTCTTAATTCACTATTATTCATTGATATATTTCGTATTGAGAGGTGATACTTATGTTATTTCATCTATTTTTGCATGGTTGATGACTTTTGGAGCATGGACCGCTGCATGTCAGGATTCTGATGGAAAAGGTGCTGTTGGAGGCAAAATTCGCGAAGATCAGAAAATCTGGGAAAATATACGGAAAATTCTATTTTTCCAGAAGTCTCGGGATGCCGGGAGATGGAGTGGAGGTGGGCCATAGGGGGCCCACACCACCCCATGGCGCGGGCAAGCCTAGGTCGCGCCAGGGAGTGGGTGTGGCCGCCCTGGCCCACTCTAGCCTCTTCCCTCTGGCGTATATCAACCTCCCGAAACCCTAAGACTCGGGGGAGAGACCATAGAAAGATTCCGCCGCCTCTGCGGGGCGGAAACACCGAGAGAGAAGATCTCTCCGGCAGACAGATTTCTGCCGGGGGAATTCCTTCCCGGAGAGGGGAGATCGTCGCCATCAACACCACCATCAAGCTGGACTTTATCGGGATCATCATCATCATCATCACCACCATCAGCACCCTCATACCATCTCCATATTGCTGTAACAATTGGTTGAATCTTGCTATAGTTCATAGGGGAAACTTTCCCGGTGTTGATTACTCTTTGTAGTTGATGCTATTGAGTGAACCATTGAATTATTTTTTATGTTCAGATTGTTATACATCATATTCATCTCTGATCATGATCCATATGATGTCTTGTGAGTAGTTCGTTTGTTCTTGAGGACATGGAGAAGTCTTGTTGTTAGTAGTGGAGTTGCGTTGAGAAAGATTCTATACATTGTTATTTAAGTTGTGGTGTACTTCTTCTAGTGGTGTCATGTGAACGTCGACTACATGAAACTTCACCTATATGGGCCTAGGGGAATGCATTGTGTATTTGGCTACTAATCGTAGGGGTTGCCGGAGTGACAAAAACCTGAACCCCCGTTAGGAAACCATTGCACATGGGACGTAAGGGTCTTAGAGTTTTAAAGCTGTGGTTAGGTTTCTACCATAATACTTTCTTGTACTTACGGATGTTTGCAAGGGGGTTTAATCACAAGTATGTATTTATTCTTGGATGGGGCGGTACTTTAGCACAGGTTTACCCACACAACACCTAGCAAGCTAGAGAAGATTAATTGACTATATGAAGCGAAAGCACTTGACAGTCTTCCTATGTGTCCTCGAGAACGTTGGTCATCTATAGAAATACAACCGGCTTGTCCTTTGCTGCATAAAGGATTGGGCCACTTGCTGCATTTATTCTTACTATATTTTGTTTACTCGTACTTTGTTTACTTGCTTTATCGAAAACCCCTAAAAATCCGTTTGCTAAGTATTTGTAGAGAATTCCTGATCCATACCACTAGCCAGCACTTCTGCTCCTCGCTAGGTTCGACACTCTTACTTATCGAAAATACTGCGATACACCCCCTATACTTGTGGGGTCATCAGTGATTAGTGTGGGAGAAGAGTCAAAGAGTACAAGCCATTGGTCCAGTAGTACTAGTACTATTATACAAGACC